>JARFIZ010000177.1:710151-1420303 GCA_036325965.1 Sinopyrophorus schimmeli
AATTTAAATTAGCTACTTTTGCAAGTGAAAAAAAAACTTATAAAATGTTCTTTGTCCAAAATTAATAATAAAAAAAAATAACAATTTTAAAATTTAATGTACATCTTATTTTACTTCTTTATCAATGTAGAAGTTCAGTGTTCAAATTGCAAAAACAATTAATGTGATCTCTTTTGCAATAATATGTTTTTAAGTTAATTAATTATTCAAATTTAATATCAACTAAGTTTTAAATCCGTAAGCATACCTTATTATGAATATTTACCTTTTGTAAGTGCATATAAAATAAAATAATAAAAGTTAATCTTTAAAGTGCAATATAATTGAAGTAAAATCGTCTCTAAGGCTTCTTTGCATTTAATTAAATTTGCATGCATGATCAATACATCCTAATGGCTTCTTAAATGCACTTAATCAAAATTTTAAATGTGATAAAGCACACTTAAGAATAATTGAGATTCTACTTCCTTGCTTTGAGCTGCACTTGTTAAATACTGTTTATGAAATGTTCAAGTTAAAATTAAAGGAACTGAACACTACAATTTTTTTTAAATAAATTTTCCTTTTAAGAATTTAAAAACTTACCTATCTCTCATAGAAAAGTATCTATTGCTTTCAAGAGTCCTAATAAACAGTAGTAGAAATGTTTTATTCATAATAAGTTGTCCAAATAGTCTCAATCCTTTTTCTTTCCTCAGCAATTCAGGTCGTTCCCATTGCAAAACAGCATGATCATCCATATTGGGAAAGAGTATCTTCATAGCATAAGTTCTATAATCCAAGAAAGGAATTCCTCCGGAAGTTAAATCGCCTGTTAAATCAGTCATTTCGGTTTGTAATTCAGCAAAAGCTTCCTTACACTCAGCAGCAACCCTCAACTCTAAAATATCCATTTGTTCTTGCATATTTTTCAAAACTCGGTTGCTTTCAGTCGATTTACGACGATAAGCGATTAGGAACACCACAAATACGATTATTATTACGACACAAATAGCAATAACAGCTATGAGAGTTGGTTTGGAAATGGAACCGTTTAATCCTTGAGGAGAAGAATATGATAAACTTCCTATGGTAAAATTTAAAGATCCTCCCACTATTACAACAACTTTTGGTAAAGTTTCGCCTGTTTCCTGCCCCTGAGAGTCTACTGCAGGGGGTTGGGTCTCTGGAGGCCGACATGTTAGTTGTTGACGCGACAAAGAAGTAACATTGCAATAACTGTTGCCAATTTTTACAACAACATCCGATTCTTGACAAGCACGATCGATGTTCTGTCCCTAAAATTTCAAGAGTCAAAAATAAAAATAAAATTCAAGTCATTCACTTACGTTTATGTTTAAATAATCCGATTTATAATACTTTACTTCCTTATCAAATCGTTCGAAGTCTGGATTGGGATATAAAAGAAAATGAGGGAATCCATTTTTCATTGTTAAATTTAATACACCCGATACGTTATCCATTTTAAAACCATATTCCAATTTTAAAGGATTGTCAGCGTCCAATTTTAAGTCGTCAGTTTCTATTTTAGGGCTGTCACAAGTCATGCTTGCGTTGCTTTGTACAACACATTGCTGAAATACATTAAATAATAATGCAAATTGCTAAAGCGAAACGACTTTGTACTCACGCTGAAAAACATCTTCTGTTCATAATAAACATACATCTGAGGATTTTGTATGTACGCCAAGTTTTTTCCAGAAACAGTTATTCTAATGCCTCCTGCAGGTATACCTTTGGGGACCTTAATTTGACTAGCAACACCCGACTCGGCTGACTCAATGACGGGGTCTTCGACGTAATGAAAAAGTTCTTTTTCAAAATCGCGATCGCCCTTATCAAATTTCATTCTGAGTTTCCCTGCAATTGGTTCTTCGGAAGCACTTGTCATACACAAAGCCTGTTTTTGATCAGTTCTATAACATAATGTTCGTTTTAAATCGCTCCTAAGGTTTTATCAAAAAATAAACTACTCACGATAATATTTTACAAGGTAAATTGTTAATAAATGCTTGTATGTTACTTCCAGCGTTCATATATTCCCCTGTAATCTTTAACATGGTTCCACCAGATCGTGGTCCGTATTTAGGCGATATTCCTGTTATTACAGGATCTACAAATCGATAATGAGATTTCGATTCTCCTCTGTAATCCTCAACTCTAACTACAACTGGTCCATGACGAGGTTCATTAGTCCCGGGCCCATCCACCTTTTATAAATGTTTTTTTTTTAAATAATTCATTACTTGGTGTACTTACACATTAAAAACACCAGCAAATAAAAACTAGAAACATAAGAATATAAAAAAGAAAAGAAAGCGATAGAAACGAAAGAATTTAAAAGATCCTTTATCCGACATTCAAAAAAGTAAAGCTCCAACACCCTTTGTTAATAGGAAACTGTTAAATATTTTCAATGCACATTTATTTATAAAAAAAGATACAATCTCTGATTATAAAACTACTAAGCGTCGATGTATTAAAAAGAAACAAAGATTAAAAAGAAGAAAGAAAAGAGAATAGCAAAAGATTAAAAGATATTAATCGTTTTTCTTTACCTTACAAACAATTTGCTTCGTTTCGATGTAAAGTTGTTCGTATGGCTGACAATTGATTCCTGCAATGCTTACGCCCGTATAGATGTCTTGAAATGTCTTTCCCAAATTGATTCCTTCGATTGTAATATTTGTACCACCCTCCCAAGGGCCCAATTCTGGACTAAAAGTTGTAACTTCGGGATTTGGACAAGTTTGGCTTCTGTTCAACCAAACAGCAGAGCCTCGTCCACATTGTTCCTTTACTTCGCAACTATCCGAACTTTGGCACCAACCACATTTATATTTCTCATCTAACGCTAAACACATACCACAATTGTCTGCCATATCTCCACAGCGATAAATTACAACTAAAATTTAAAAGGTTTTATTACATTGCGGCGGAAAATTTATTTTACGGTTTACCATGAATATTATCGGGATTATCTAATGGTTTCGATCCGCCCCAAATAACTGCAAAAGTGGCAGTGGTATTTGGCAATTTTGATGTGTAAATGAAATCCATAGGGTCGCAATAAATTGTGTCACCTAATAATTGAGCATTTACGCTTGTAACTCGCCCTTCAATATTAAACTGACACACGAATCTAGTTTGTACTATAAACTGACCGATGATATGAACTTTTACTTTAATTGACTGTTTCAATCCTGAAGCGACTAAAATTTCAGGAGATCGACCTACGGTTGCGTTGATTGTCGGACAAAATGCTGGGCCAGATCTATAACTTGGTCCTACTCTCTGCAACACATAGAAATTTGTTATTAAGAGACCTGTCTAAACCTTCTCAAATATTTACATTAACTCCTGTAACTAGAATATCGTTTCTACAGTTTTCAGCTGTGTCGTGGGTGCATCTATGACCATCCACACACCAATCGCAAGGAAAAGAAGATGAAACGCATTGCGTACAAGAACTGTACGTATTACAATCAAAGAAGGTAAAATTTGTTGCTACAAAATCGGGTCCTGATGTCATACGAACTGATAATTTTGCAGTAAAGTGATCTGGAAAACAATTTTAATGAATGTTCAACGATTGAAGGTCATGAAATTCATTTTATACGCCATCTCTTCAACTACAATTTTGGTTTTCAATTCTTAAAATGTTTAAAAGACTTTTGGTCTTCGATTTAATTTAATAAGCCTTTTTCGTTTCTCTAAGGTAAGTGTTAATACAAAATAAATTAATGGAGCCCAACAAGCTATTTAAAATTAAGTTATTTCTGCAAAACAAGATTTTATAAGTTAAAAAAATCTGTGAAACTGGATCGAGTGGCTCGAGTTTGAATAGTTTTAAATAAATAAATGGATATACTAACGTTGGCCTATTGGAATTGGTGGTAATAAATCAGTACGAGGCGTCGTGCAATTTACTCCATAATTTTTTCTTGTAGCGTTAGTAATGAGGGTCCTATCTAAGGCTGTAAATGCACATAGAAACTGACCCGAAAGACTGGGTAAATTATCGATTACTAAATCCAACTGAAATAAAAAATTGATTAATTTAGGAGCCGTTTTAGGCGAAGGAATGCTTACAGTTCTTGCTGTTGTTCTTTGGAGCTGATTCGGTGTAACTTGCGTTATTGTCGTGCACCTTCCACTCTTGTAACTGATCCAGTAAAGAGGATCTTCGGCGGCATCCTGACAATCAGATCTCAGGCTACACCTGTAATAAATTTATTTAGAAAAATTATCTCCATTTCGCAATTTAGTACGTCGATAAGCGCTATTTCCTTTTTGATATCGTTTAAATATATTTTCGTAAGCTTTATAGAATCTAAAGATGTGAGTACCCTATTATTACTGTTTAAGAAAGTGATTCAAATCAATAAAATAATTTATATAAAACACGCATATGCGTTCGTGTTGAAAAGCCATTTAGTATGCTTAGTAATAAAGACTGTCCAGAAAGGTGCTAGACCGAGGTGTCCTATCTTCCTAAATTAAGAGTAACAGCCTTAAATTCCGACCAGTGGCGGCCACCGATCCCAAAAAAAAAATTTAACCCACGATTAATAAAGAAACATTAGAAAGCACTAAATTGATTTCGGTGAGCTTTCCTGAGATTAATAATTCATAAAAGCTAAAGTTAATTTGAGCAAAAAAATTATTCATTTAAAAGCGAAGGAGTATTGTCCTTTTGATGAGCTTTTTGTTAGAAAGGACTCAAAGCAAAATATGCCTAGTTTATAATTCAACAATCGTTTTATTATAAAAAAATTTACGAGTTAAAAAAATATATTTTCTAAATTACAAATAATCTAAACTTCGCGTGCCGATTTGTGGTCTGGTTAAGTTATCTTAATAAGCGAATAAAAATCATGTATAGAGTTGTCGACGTCGAATTAGGTAGTATTTCATTACGTTAAAAAATACCAATACCATTACAGATGCAATTGTATTAAGAAGATACTTCCTCTTTCTTATTGTTGTTTGGATAAAAATAAATCGATCCTCTCGGAAAGGAATTGAAAATAAAGCCTATTCAGATTTGGAATTTGAATCGCATAACGATATTGGAAAATTTTAACAAGAAACAAAGAGGAGGAGTTAATAAATGGTGGCAATTTCGATGAATAATTTACAATAGCAACTTTTTCGATTTACGGTATATTTTAATAAAGACAGATCGAGAAACAACTTAAATAAGATTTTCGGTTAACGAACTCGATGAATATAGATACCAAAAAAGTAAAGGAAACTTCGGGAGAGAAGAATTTACATGTTAACTTGGAGTCCTAAAATACTACTATCCAAACAGATATTGCATGTAAGAATGGCCGTGGAATGGAGGAATACGCGTAATTTAACTAGAAAGCAAGGTGAAGAGACGCGGATAAATTGTCAAACAATCGAGACTACCGAATATTTCTTGAATACAAACCACGAATAAGTCTATAAAAAAATATTTACCAAAACAAAACTCTTAATCAAGATTCAATTTGCTCCGAATATGAAAACGGAAAATTTTTCCTCCTAATCCACAAACTTTGAAGCGTCAGCTAAAAATTAATGGAGACAGTTGGAATTGGTGGAAGGGTGGTGTGGTTGATGGGACTTTGAATTACGATGATACTTAACTACGTTCTGGGTAGGTGTAGTTGCTGGCATATGAATCTTTAATTGTTAGTTAGATGTAAATATTTTCCCTCTTTGCTTCTAATGGTAAAATCGATAGATATCGTCAACGACGCACACATTTGTCAGCCAATACACCGAAGCATCCATAAATATTATATTATACATTAAGTTCCAATCGTTATCTATATTACTTATCTGCTACGATTTCCTAACTGCCCTATTCCTTACTAACAACGGCACACAATACACTTTCGTAAAATAGCAATTGCCTAGTTTGTTGTTTCCTGAATTTTTAACATAATGCCTAATCGATGAAAAAATCCACCTTCCACATTACCAATAGTGTAATTGCGCTCATTTCTAAGTGCTTTTTCCCCTCTCTTCGGAGATAAAAGTAGCTCCGTTTGCAGAGCAGTTTAATAAGTACAAAGTTCTCCTGGATGTAAGGGAGGTCGACTTAAGAGATTATAAATTCAAAGTTCATATTCATTTCAGGTTACAATATATATTTATCAAACGCATTGTTGCACCGTAAGCATCAACATTGTCACCGAATAGCCCTCATTTATATTTACTATTGTATAAGCTGGATTATTTAAATGATCATAACGACATTCGGCTCTACAACCATTGTACGTACATTAATGCTAATACCGAGATGACTACTTGCTAAGAGGAATCGGTGCTTTCTCTAAATTGAAGGAATTATTAATGTAAGAAATGCGACCACCCAACGAACGTTTATCATTCATCATCTTCCCCGATCGAATTACGTAAGACGCGTTTAGAAAAGAACTTGCAATACATTATTGTTTGTCAAAACGTCAGCCTGCCAGAAAAGCGAACAGCTAATTTTCGAAGAAAATTCCAATATTTACGTATGCCGAAAATTTAATAGAAACGCCACGAATATTTTTTATACGCGAATATGAGAACTGTTAAAGATTAACAAACCTTGCAGAGGGGTTACTTTATTTATTATTCTATCTCACGTAAGTGGATGCTACGTTCCTCGAATTTACTCTTCGCCAATCGAAAAATCCCTTTTTCTCTATTTTAAAACTTAACCTTCCGCGTACTAGGTGACTTAATGTCACATGCCGTACTGGGTGGGCTTTGCCATACCCTGAATAATAAAATCCCCAACATTGTACTTTATGGCAGTTCAATGATAATAAATATATTTTAATGATTAATAATTAATAGGTTTAAGTAAAACACATTGTATCTTCTCGCTCCCTTCCACTCATTGATATGATAAATATGTTTCTAGAATATAAAATCGATATTTACTAAATTAAATTTAAATTTTGATTTGAAGGGGCTTATGGTAAATTATCTTAATGTAATAAATACGAGGATGTGCGCATTCGAGCGAAAAGTGGCACATTTCCGAGCGAGGGAGGCAAATGAAGCGCGACGCGGAGCGGCGCGCTTCATTCCGAGATCGGAATGTGCCACTTTGCTCGAATACACTCGGTAAGCACGATTCACAATAATTAATTTACTTTCTATATAATTTTAATTAAAAATTACAACGCTGTGCCCAGTGAACAATTTAATCTCTGAAAAATGTGCATATATGTCGTTTTATTGGAATACATTACTGTTTTCTTTTAAATCCAAAAATTAATGTAAACAAATTCAATAAATACGAGGATGTGCGCATTCGAGCGAAAAGTGGCACATTTCCGAGCGAGGGAGGCAAATGAAGCGCGACGCGGGCGGCGCGCTTCATTTTTCCCAGATCGGAATGTGCCACTTTCGCTCGAATGTACTCTTTAAGCACGATTTACAATAATTAATCTACCTTCTAAGAATATTTAATTAAAAATATCAGAACCGTACTTATAACAGAAACCCCACATCGTTGATTATTACTATTAAACGAAGTTATTAATAAAAATAAACATTAATACTTTTTCTAAACATAAAATCGTTTTTAGCACAAAATTTAATTTAAAGTTGGAAGATTAATTTAGACAAATTCAATAAACACGAAGGTGTGCGCATTCGAGCGAAAAGCGGCACATTTCCGAGATCGGAATGTGCCACTTTGAGCTCGAATGTCCACACTCGCTTTTAAGCATGATTCACAATAATTAATTTAGTTTCTTAGACGGCTAACTTTATACTGTCGAATTTTCGTTAGCTGTGCGTTCGCAACTTCTGTTGTCTGCTAAAATTTTACCCACAACGCGCCAAAAGAAGTATAACTTCAAAAACCGAGGCGCCTGTTATGTACGCGCTTGGAAGTTATACTTCTCTACCGGTTTTTTATTCAAAGTATAGTTCGAGAAGTATTTAATAGCATTATGGGCGTCGCACATTTTTTTACTACCTATCTTATGGCTAAAAGTCCATATTTTTCGAATATGTAAAGCTCCCATACCGACGTCGGCCTAATTTTCAAAATACACCCTCTTGAAAACCCACGAACTCTACCAAATCTATGATTTAGTGCTTACTTTAGAAAAATTAACGTACACGGAAGGTTAAACTGTCTACGAATTTAATATACAGGGTGTCAGTCAAATAAAAGTTCTAAAACAATTAAAACATTTCCAGAAAAAGTGGGTTAAGTTCCAGTACTTATTCGTCCGACAACCCGTATTTGTAAAATGCAACTCACACTTGTGTAAATTGAAAAATTTTCGTAAGTTACAAACATGAGCGTAAGTTCGCTACTCAAGTTTGACTTTGAATAGGATCCTTGCTTTTATGAGGTCTGCACCTAGAAATGTTTAATTATAAATTGGGAAAACAATCCGAATAGAATGCCAGGGATCTAAAGCAAGAGTGACGGGAATTACAGAGCAGACTTCAGATCTACAATGGAGATATCATTGTTAAGTGGTCGCGGGTGTGTTGTATTTTAGTAGTTTCCAACTGAGAAATTAACTAAGGTCTGTCAGAACATCCACCATCTAAAGTGGTCAGGATGAACAGCAGCAGAGGCCAAAACTGACGTTATCTAACGGCAACATATTCGGGGCGAAAAATGTTTAGTTTTTCGACGGAAAAAAAAAACGGTTTTCCCGATTCGCTTTTTTATCTGAAAGTTAAAAAATCCGCTTTTCCGGCCGCAAATCGTAAACTAAAAAGTTAAGTTGGAGTTTAACATAATTATAGTTCATTTCGTTGTTAATATTAAAATTTTCAATTACCCTACAAAGTTTATTATACGCCCCCAAATTGGATTATCTTAGGTATATTAACTCCAGTCTAAAACTGTTCTTCGTTATTAAAACAAAAGTTGTTCCTCATTCAACAAAAGATTATCATACTTTAAAAAGCTTTCTCCTTATAAAATAAATTTGCTTACTTGTTTTCTAACGAACACCATCCACAATAAGGATCCTTGGCGCCCAAACATTCCCAACAAGTCTTGTAAACGCTGCACTCCTGCACTTTTACTTTTGATACCTGAAAAATATGAAAAGCGTGTTAATTAAATTAATTCGAAATTCGCCCTGTTCTCAAAGGGTTTAACTACTTACACGAACACTTACATTGCCCTCCTTAAATTAAAAGCGAAAGAGAGCTTTCCTTAAACCTCGTAGATCTTTTTCAAAACAAGTAGCTTATGTTTCCTCATTAAATTTAAATATTATTTCTGCGAAAGTTTACCTTATAACATTGTATTTCGAAGGACAAATTACTTAAAGTTCAAATTTATTAAATCCGGAGAGCTTTCGCTTAAACCGAGTAGAGCTTTTTTGAAAACTTATTTATACGTGTTTTTATTAAATTTAAACACGTATTTATTCGTAGCACTTTTTTAATATTGATGTGGGTATCCTTAAAAGGGTTGCTTTCTTATTGTTAATACTATATACTAAATTTGGCTATTTTACCAAGACTATTTACCAACACAAGAGTGATTAATATTTGTTGCGTTTTTTGTAAACATATACCAACCTAACAATTTGACCAAGTTTTTTCCTGTTAAAACGGGACGCATCGCAATCGTGCTTAAAACCGAGTGTGCACATTCGAGCTCAAAGTGGCACATTCCGATCTCGGGAAAATGAAGCGCGCCGCTCCGCGTCGCGCTTCATTTGCTTCCCTCGCTCGGAAATGTGCCACTTTTCGCTCGAATGCGCACATCCTCGTATTTATCGGATTTGCCTATATTATTATTTTATTCTGCAATTCAAAAAATTAAAAGTCGAATAAATTAGATCGATTTTTTGTTTGAAAAATGTTAGATATTTTATTCCTTTTGATAAATTGTCATGGTGCTCTTCCGCACGCCTAATTGTAGCGAGTTTGATAAAAATATTTTCAAGTGTACTTTCGAATGTTTACTAATTCGAATTTTTGATTAATTAAAATTGTATATGTATTAAATCTTCTGAAGTGAGCCACTAAAAATCAACTAGTTGATTTTTATATCATCTTTTGCACATTGTTAAAGGTTTCTATGTCAAAATTCATGTCTCCAAATATTTTTGGGTAATTTTAATTTTTGTAAAAATTATAAACAAATTAGTTTTAAGGCACATTTTGTATGCACTTTATGGATTAATTCAATTTTTAAATATAAAAACATATTTATATGTTACATAGGAGGTGCATCAAAATTTTAGAATGACTTGGGTGTGGTATGTAAAAAAAAAAGGTTGGGAAATAAGAGTCAAAATTCGGAAAAACTTAAAGTATTTTTTTCATGTACAATCGGACCAATTGAAAATCACCACCCTAGCAGACTTGTTCAGGATGGCTAACAGAGGTCTTTTAGTACAAAAATATTCAACTTTACAGGGCCAACACTAATATTTTTAAGTTGGAATTACCGTTTCTTCTGCCATTCTTAATTGGGGTTGATCCAAATGCCCTTTTCTTACTTTTTTTAGCGTTAGGTTTTGTAAACGTTTAAATACATATATTTTTGAATATTAATTATTTATTTTTGACTACGAATTTTAAACATATACGGAAGTAATTCACTTTTAGTTAAAAATAAAATTAATCTATTTTAGGATTAAAACTGTTTACAAATATGTAGTATTAATTAACAATTTATTTTTTGTGACTTGATATAGATTATTTTTGAGGTGCTAATATAACGCGTTTTTTATAAATGTTATCGTCATTATTTCTATTATAACAATAGCAACAATTATATTTAGGACTGAAATGTGTTAAATATTTTCAGATAAATCACTACTGGGGTGGTGATTTGCATTTTGACTGACTGTACAATGAAGTCTCCCATTTAGTCTAGTTTAAAAGTACTAAATTAAAAATGTGGTTTTTGGTAAAAATACCCAACTGTAATTTTTAATTAAAAGAAAAGCAAGAAGTGGTACATTTCGTTCAGTTTGATTTAATTAATATTATTTGTATGAGAGTAGAATAAGATAGGCAAATTCAATTATTAAAGCAAAAACTTTTTTCGAATAGAAAATCAGGATTTGAAGGATTTGTTATTAATATAGTCGAATCCAATTAACACGAAGATGTGTGCATTCGAGCGAAAAGTGGCACATTTCCGAGCGAGGGAAGCAAATGAAGCGCGACGCGGAGCGGCGCGCTTCATTTTCCCGAGATCGGAATGTGCCACTTTGAGCTCGAATGTGCACACTCCGCTTTTCGCCACAATTAACAACAATCAATTTACTTTAAAAAAAATTACATTAATTCTAAAACCGTAGGCGCGCTCTCAAAATGTGTCCTTTGGCCTTCGCTTATTTTTCATAATTTTAACTTCTTTCATTGCAAAATTGCCGTGAAATTAATTTGTATTTCAATAAGGAGCAAAGAATGAAATTCTTGTTAAGATTTCTTAATATTCGGTATCGTAATTGACAATTTTTTGAAAACGGGACGTTTTGGCGTCCCGAATGATTGCTTGGGGACAACGGGACAAATGATCTGAAAACGAAACAATCCCATTCAAAACAGGAAGTATGGTAACATTATATATAGCTAAAATTCGTTTTTTTTACACATTCAATTAACCGAATTTTCGATTATCCGAATGAGCTGCAACAATAATGAATCCGGATAACCGAGTTTCCACTGTACTTTGAATAACATGCATTTAAAGCTAGAAATTTGACGGAAATTCGTTAAAATATGAATGAATGGAAGAGATTTAAAAAGAGAATTTGTTGGAAAAATTAGGGAATATTCATCACAGGAAAACGAACTTATTGCAGGGGTAAAGGTGTGGTATTCTTTTCATTTTAACAATGGATTCGAAGCAGACTTGTCGCTCGCGGTCTGGGCACGTTTTCGACGCAATCTAAAAGCTTGGTACCCGAAGACCTAAGCGAACCTAAACCACGAGTGGCAAGTGTGCAATAAATCAGAAGTTCTTGGGGGTTGAAATTTTGTATTCGACTCAATTCGAGAGCTTCCGGTTGAATTTTAGAAGCCTTTTCGTATTCTGAATTTCCAAAATGCACATACGCACCCACTTCTCCATTTCATTTTTAAAGTAACCCACGCAGAATTTAATTTCTCCTCCACCTTTTTCCGAGGGTTTCATTATTTATTGTATGCAAATATGGAGGAGCAACAGAACTTAAGCTAAGTGAAAGTATTGTTACGGTTTACTGAAAATAATTGTAGAAACGTGTAGCAGCATCCTACTTTCATTTAGAGAAACTATTTTAAGTGCTCGGACGATTTTATTAAAAAGCCATAGCCGGGTTATTTTTTACGGTTAATGGAACTTGAGCAAAAACGAAAATCCGATTAACGCGATCAGGTAGAATGGTAATTGCATTGACGTTGAAAAAAATGAGCGAAAATCTTTCACCCAACTTGCTCACACTCAACATTACAAAGAAATATTACACTTATTAATCAAGAAAGAACCTTTAATTCGGCACAACACAACACTAGGCAATTTTCACCTAAAAGCTTTGAGCTCGAGCTTTTTCTTCTTTAACGGAAAAACAAAAAATGGGGGAAAAAAAGGAAAACTCCCCTTTTATAAATACCGATCAACTCAAGATGCTTTGAATCCACAAAATAAAAAAGAATCATAACACGGCGTCGTATAAAGTTTAAAAAAACATACTGCATCATAAATTTGAAAGTCAGCGCCGATTATAGCAAATTTATAACGCTACTGTATGAATAAATTCGCATACGTTGCTGAAAAGAGCGCAACGAACTGTGTCTTCGTTTCACAACAGCTTTTCAAAATACGTACAAACATTTATTCGTTGATTTTAGTTTATACGTCTACGTGTTTCTGCTTATTTTATTTTGTCGCTATGTGCTGACACTTTATTTTTTAAGTACACCAGTTAAGATAAAGGTCCTTTTGCATACGTGAACTCAATATAAACGTATCGGATTTCGTTTCACTCCTTAAAAGCTGTGGGTGGCCTAACATCGACGCTTTTCTTCATTGTTTTCTTTTTTTTTTCTTTTATTATACTTT
Source organism: Sinopyrophorus schimmeli (assembly GCA_036325965.1). Taxonomy (NCBI): domain Eukaryota; kingdom Metazoa; phylum Arthropoda; class Insecta; order Coleoptera; family Elateridae; genus Sinopyrophorus; species Sinopyrophorus schimmeli. Next base: position 723,194 of record JARFIZ010000177.1, read on the forward strand.
AAGACCATTATTTTATGCGAATTTGTATCTTCTCATAATCAGCAATTTTTTTTGGACTTCAAGTTTTCACGGTTATTAATAAAAAAAATAAGTTTGGAAAAAATTAATAAATCTAACGCAAGGGCTGTTTAATATGGACCTTTATACACATTTTATTTATATAACTATTTGTTGTAAAGTTGCAAATAAATTTGTTTTGCTTATACAAAAAAAGTTAAATTTTTTTCAAAATAAATTAAATGTAACGCAAGGGTTACATATAAACATACAGCGAGACCTCGATAACTCGAATTTCCAGTGCAATGGTAAAAACTTCGCGTTAATGTGTCGTCAGCTTGGCCAGTATTTCGCAAAACAAAGGGAACGACTTTTTTCTTCGTCTTATTGATGATTACAACTTGCCGAGGTTCGAGTTATCGAGATTCCACCGTATTAAAAGCTAAACAAGTAGAAATGCGAAAGGTCGAAGTAATTTAAATGTTATTCAGGTCCTAAGGGTGGAGAGACGAGCTACGAGAAAAAGTAACGGCTTTATAAAAATATTTAAAAAGACGGGAGAGTAATAAAAAAAAAAGGATAAAACAATACTCGGGTCAGAATACTATCCATCATTTGGTGTGGCAGAACGAGTCCACGGGGAAGTTTGGGGTCCGAACTTTATAGTTGAAACTCCGGAGGACAGTACCTGACGTTTATAATCAAAAATTCATTTTCCCAATGGATCTAGTCTTGGGCATTCATCATTTCATCTTCATAAATTCACAATACACTAATATATTAGTAGTCGAGAAGATAAAAGGCTCAAGTCCACGAGTCGCAGGTTCAAATTCCAAAAAAAAAATCCTCGTCGGCAATCACCCCCTATTTCTCTTACTTCTTTTTCATTACAAGAACACAAAAGCTTGTAATATAGAAATGATTAAAGATTTTTTCTAGGATTATTCGGTATTAAAATTCCGAGTAGATATTTCAACAACCCTTAAATAAAGTAGCCAAGCGTTACGTAAAGGAACTGATTTCCCTAAGTACGTGACTCATCGTATTTCATTCATTCCTCTAAATTACTAGAAACTCCATGAAATTAGTTTCTATGTAAACCTTCGAAGGACAAAAAAATGTTATTTGAGGATCGCTTTCAGAAGTACATACTTTTTTTCAGATAAGGGTTGGTGGTCGCGTTAATCAACAACATACAAAAAAAAATCGCGTAACTTTCTCGTTACTAATTCAAAATATGGCAAATTAACTTTTCCGCTTTTTTTTTGTATCAGCTTTTGTAACGAGAATGTTTTGATGTATGGGCGATCTGCGCTCTTTAGAAAAAAAATTATATGCGCGAAATATTGTTCGGTTTTCTTTATTTGCTTTCGTTAAAATTTAACTCGCAACAGGAAAATGCTTTTTTATTAAATTACGTGTAAAAAAGTGGAAATCTTGTTTCGATTCGTCTTTTAAAATTGACGTTCGCGGAATATGGAAATGATTTTATCGGTGGTAAGTTGTTTTAGTTGACGACGTCGGAATTCTTTTACGAAATTCAAAATGTAATTATCCCGCCGCCGGGAAGGAAAATTGTCGTTAGTGTTATGCGAGTTAAAGAGTAAATGCGGATATTTAAAAAGGGTAATTGGGGATATCGAGTGAAAAGATGGCAACGGTTGCGGAGAAAATTGGCGAGGAGGTGGTAAACGTCGAAAGTAGAATATGTGATAAAAGAGAATAAAAGGTAAATGACAACGTCGATGGTCGGAGCTGCGGTGGTGTACGCACAAGAGCAATCGACGCACGCCAAGGTAATGCACGCACAAGGTGCGCCGGGACGCCGACAACGCGCTTGCGTTTTCCACGAGGGGAATAAACTTTTCATTGATCATATACTCCTTTTCGACTAGGCCAAGTTTATCGAGTTGTCCGTAAACGCACCGAAGCGCAGATCTCTCTTTTGGCTCGTACATTGGCATCGTTACACTTTATCCTCCACTTTGCTTCTTTTCATGTAAGTCGAAAGAAGCCACAATTCCGACCTTCGTTATCGACGGGCGCACAGCCGCCGCCGCCGCCGCCGCCGCTTTTCCTTCACGCACGAGGTTAATAAACGACGCTCGAAAAACAACGAATTTCCAAAGCACACAAACGCATCGGAAAATTCGCTCCGCCAAATTTTCACGCGAAAGCATGAAAAGCGCTCTTTGATTACATAAAAGCGATTATAACGCAATTTATTACTCCTTCTTTCACCTTTTTTCTTCGGTTATTTTTAAATCGAATTACGCCATCGAATGCTTAATATTTAAAGCCCTAATCGACTTATCGAATCTTGGAGTTTAATTCAATTACAAATTGAGGGAATGCAATTAATTAGCCGATGGATGCAATCGAGAGGATCTCCACGTGGAACAACAAGATAGGAGGAAATAATGTCATCGTCATCTCAAATCGGTCGATATACTCGGTCCATACTAATTCGATACAGCTAAAGCTTCCCCAGGGCCAACCAACAGTCGACTCCGCGAAGCTTTGTCTGACGGTAAAGTTGAGAGGTAAATGCACGTGCTTTTCCACGCTAATTCGTTTAATAAATACCTTCTTTAAAAGACGCCGGCGACGGCGACGGCGACGACCAAAAAACGAAAAATTTACACAGGAGATGATTTTAATTACAATCGAGAACTCAACGGAGCGTTTATATAAATTCGACCTCATTGAAAGGAAGCCTCGCTCTTGCTTTTCGCAGTCCTCTTAAGTGGGGATGCACGACATCCGGACGATACAACCCGGGGGGTGGCAACTAGGCTTGTCTTTTTTTTTTTAAATTCAAAGCTCGCAAGAGCTGAACTCACCCGTACGGACATACAAACACACCGGTTTCGATGTGCAAGTTAGTTCAGGCAAAGTTACGACAGACTTCAGCATGACTTTTTTTAAAAAAAAATCTATTTGTTTTTCAATTTTCTTCTTATTTGCGCAAGTTACAACAATGTCCTTTTAGTACACTAACGATTTTTGCTTTGAATGCAGTGATTTCCAAACTTCGGGGTGTTAAAGCATTACAAAAATTTTTGAATTAATAAATTTTTTGCGTACATTAGATTCTAATAATTTTGAAAAGGAATCTTTTGATTTTTTTAAAAAATGCAAAACAGGTTGAACTGTACATTAATTTTTTCCGGGTATATTCGTGCTCATACAATAAACATACATTTAAATAAAATGTTATAGAAGGGCCATGTTACACACTCCTTACATTAAATTTCAATAATTTTGGAAAAAATCATTCGATTTTTAAAAAAAAATACAAATCAGGTTGAACTGGTGATTAATTTTTTCCGGGTATATTAGTGCTCATACAATAAACATGAATTAAAATAAAAAGTTATTGAAGGACCATATATTAAACAGCCCTTACATTAGATTTCAATAATTTAAAAAAAAAACAGTGTTTGGAAACCACTAATTGTAGCCTAATTATAGCGAGCTTGATAAAAATATTTTCAGGTGTACTTTCGAATGTTTACTAATTCGCATTTTTGATTAATTAAATTTGTATATGTATCAAATCTCCTGGAGTGAGACACTAAAAATCAACTAGTTGATTTTTATATCATCTTTTGCAGATTGTTGAAGGTTTATATGTCAAAATTAACGTCTCCAAATATTTTTGGGTAATTTTCATTTTGTAAAAATTATAAACAAATTAGTTTTAAAGCACATTTTGTATGCACTGTTGTAATTAGACTTCATTTATGGATTAATTCAATTTTTAAATATAAAAAAATATTTATATGTTATATAGGTGGTGCATCAAAATTTTAGAATTACTTGGGTGTGGTATGTAAAAAAAAGTTGGGAAATAAGAGTCAAAATTCGAAAAAAGTTAAAATATGTTTTTTTTTCAAGTACGATGAAGTGTCCCAACTAGTCTAGTTTAAAAGTACTAAATTAGAAATGTAATTTTTAATTAAAAGAAAAGCGAGAAATGGTACATTTCGTTCAGTTTGATTTAATTATAATTATTTGTAGGAGAGAAGAATAAGATAGGCAAATTTAATTATTAAGGAGTAAGTGCACTTTTCAAGCAAAAAGTTTTCGAATAGAAAATCAGGATTTGAAGGATCTGTTATTAATATAGTCGAATCCAATTAACACAAAGATGTGCGCATTCGAGCGAAAAGTGGCACATTTCCGAGCGAGGGAAGCAAATGAAGCGCGACGCGGAGCGGCGCGCTTTATTTTCCCGAGATCGGAATGTGCCACTTTGAGCTCGAATGTGCACACTCCGCTTTTCGCCACGATTAACAACGATCAATTTATTTTAACAAAATTCCAGTAATTCTAAAACCATAAGCGCGCTCTCAAAATGTCTCCTTTGGGCTTCGCTTATTTTTCATAATTTTTTACTTTTTTCATTGCGAAATTGCCGTGAAATTAATTTGTATTTAAATAAAGAGGCAAAAACGAAATTCTTGTTAGGATTTCTTAATATTCGGTATCGTAATTGCCAAGTTTTTGAAAACGGGACATTTTGGCGTCCCGAATAATTGCTCGGGGACAACAGGACAAATGATTTGAAAACGGAACAATTCCATTCAAAACAGGAAGTATGGAAACATTATATATAGCTAAAATTCGTTTTTTCTATACATTCAATTAACCGAATTTTCGATTATCCGAATAAGATGCAACAATAACTAGTCCGGATAACCGAGTTTCTACTGTATTCGTTTTTCAATGCCTTTTTAGTAAACTAACGATTTTTTCTTTTAATGCAGTGATTTCCAAACTTAGGGGTGCAAAAAGTATTACAAAATGTATTAATACATTTTTTCCTTACATTAGATTTTAATAATTTTGAAAAATAATTTTTTGTTTTTTTTTTAAGAATTCAAAACAGGTTGAACTGCTCATTAATTTTTTCCGGGTATATTAGTGCTCATACAACAAACATCCATTAAAATAAAATGTTATTGAAGGCCCATATTAAACAGCCCTTACATTAGATCTCAATAATTTTGAAAAAAAAAACATAGTATTTGGAAACCACTATTTTAATGCACATTATTAAAACAGAATAAGTTTCGAACCATTTTCTTTTAAAAAAGAGCTCGCAATATTTTTTTCCTAATTATTAGAAAAGATTTCTCAAAGCCCATTTGTTTCAATTTGAAAGATTGAAATTTAGTAGTTTCCAACAGTAAAACTGAGAAAATTGCGATTTGAAAACATGGACAATAATAAGTGTAGCATTTTTCGCTTTATAGTTGGGCAAAACAACAAGACAGAAAAGATTCAATTCTTTTACTTACTTTTCTTTTGGTCATTACGTATAAGTGCATCAGCTGTGAGTCGAAGTGCAAATCTGGATTGACGGCCGAATCTTCTTCAACAGTTAAATCCCCATATTCGAGGGCGGAAGTGCTCGACTCGACGACAACCTAAAACAAAGATTATTGTTATTGGTAATTAAATTTTATAGCAAATAAACTAGAAAGAGCCCTCGACGACAAACGCACTAGTTAACAAATTAAATGAGCCACTCTCTGCTACATATCTTTCTGTAATACTTGAACGCAAATCAGGGCATTGTTATCAAATCCCCCAAAAGGTATACACGGAGAAAATTTAATTATAAGGACCGTTGACTTGGAATACGTCCTATTCTCCCGAACATCAACTATTCCACGAAGCAAAAGGCAATCCCGATGTACGAACAATTTTGGGAGCGACTGCTTTGGATTACATGACCGAGATAAATGTTCTTTCAATTGTCAACTTTATATCTTTCTCCATATTCTCTTCTCTATTAAAACAACCCTCGAAACATAGTCAAATAAAACATACCTTCTTCCCTCCTTCAATTTCTCCTCCACAAATCCCGATAAAAAATATGTAATTTAAAAAAAAAACTTTTGACATAGTAAAATCCGCGGATTTCGAATCTGTTTAGCTTTGTAAGGTTCTTTTCAAAAATGAAACGTTTGTTTCGTAAAATGACAAACTACACGACTGGAAAATAAATGGAACTCCGGAATATACAACGGTCAATCCAACAATAAAACGACAAAATCAAAACCCAAACAAAACAGAGACATGGTATTTTTATTTAACAAACTTTTTTTTTCTATTTACCTATAAACATAGTTCCGCAATTGTTTAGAAAATTTTGTCGCGAACTGAAAGCCCGTCGGGCTTGAGCTTTTATTTGAACGTTAATCGAATTTCTTTTATCATAAATTACGCGATAAAAGAGCGAATAAAAAGGATGGTAGCCAATCCCCGAATATCTTAAAATTAAAATTGTACCAACTTTAATTAGTTTTTAAAGTTAATTGAAAAATAAACTATTCCATTATGGGCGAAAATAATTCCTTTATTTTACAGAAAAAAGCGAGCCAAAATCGATTTTACGCGGCTTTGAAAATAATTTAAATTAATTCAAAGTTGGGTGAAATTATGAGCGAGAAAAAAACACCGATTCGGAAAGTACTAATTAATAATTTTCGGTAGTTACAACAAAAACCAAAGAACGCATTAAAATCGTAATTAGTTTTGTAATGAAAAACGAATAATTACGTGAGTACGTTAGGGGATTACCATATTTAGCTTAATCCATTTTTGTAATTCCGTTAGAAAATATTTTTGATCCAATAATAATGGATTATTAATTTCGAGATCGAAAAAGTCCGCGGCGCAAGTTTAAGAAGCCCATATTATTCGAAGGCTTAAAAAAATGTCATAGCTTTTACGTCGAAGTAAAAATTTAAATATTAAATTAAAAATAAATTAGAACGATATCGGCATTTAAAAATTACTCCATTCATCGCAGAAGAGTAGATATCGACGCTCTACTGAAGCAGAAATATGAAGCTTTTAGATTATAAAAAAGACATGATTACTTTTTGATTGCCTTCCACATATTTATTATAATATCGAATAAAAAATAACGAGAAATATTTCCGAATAAAACTCGCGCGAAATTAAGTCGTTTTAAATTTTTTTTAAGGGAACAGTAGTTCGCAGGCGACAATAAAACCGCCCCTTATTTCGAACGTAGGGGAATTAACGAAATTCGAAAGAGAAAAAGAGAGAGCGATCATATTTAAAAATGGAATTAGCACGTCTCTAAATGTTCTTCTTCGAAAGAAAGTTTTAGTGTTTGCTTTACGTGATTTCGCCGTTAGAGATGCCTTCAAACTTTTCACTTTGATCCACCCCCAATTCGAAATTAGGAAGAAATATAAAGCGCCCAACTTGCTTTTATTTTTTTGACTTTATTAAATGTAACTCTTGCGAAATATTTGCAGTTGTCATTGAAGTTTTCTCTCGGTGGAAAATTAATAAATTGGACCTTCTCAAGTTTTCACATCTGAGACTTGAGAAAAATCAAGGAGCGGTGTAATTTGAAACGATTGGGATAGCAAGAAAGTAATTTCGGTTTTCACTTGCAGTTTCCATTTTTTTTTAATCACTTCGGTCAATGTTATAATTTTCTCCATTTGACATTTTAATTTGTGTATTTGTGTACATACGTATTTACCATATATTTCGATCTTTACAAAATTCTTTAAATAATAAGAATTTCACTAATGATTCAGTTTTTTAATGATAAGTACCAGAAGTTCTACCAACGCGGAATTATAAAAGATGGCAAAAGCTCATTAAACAAAATCTTACATTTAAAGTTGATTAAAATCCATTCTTCGTATGGAGTTTTATTTCAAACTAAAAAGTCCGAAATTACTTTCTTGCCAACCCCACACATTGCAATACAAAATAAGCAGATCTTTAACCCTCCGTTTTCTAGGTGACTAAATGGCACATGCCATACCCCAAAAATAAAATGAAATAAAATCTTCAAAATTATACTTTATGACAGTTAAATGATAAGAAATATATTTTAATAACCAATAATGAATAGATTTAAGTAAAAAACATATTTATTTATGCATTACAATAGACTTTTATTAATAAAAATGCAAAAACTTAACTTTTTAGTTTTTAAAACTATAGTTTTAAAAACTAAAGAAAATATTGAAAAGTATGTAGTAAAATCGAGAAAATAATCATGTATTATAGATTTTTTTAAATATGCAAATAAATCTTAATATTTCAATCTTTTTTTCATAACTTCACATATTCCCTACGTTCACATTTTTCCTAGGAACATTTTGTGTGAAGTTAGGGAGGTAAAACTGTAGGTTTAAGTAGAATACATTTATTCATGCATTAGAATAGACTTTTATTAATGAAAATACGAAAACTTAACCTTTTTTCAACTTATAAACTATTCAGTCTTTTCTTTAGTACTAAATTCCAATGACACGTATCAATTACGATACCGAATATTAAGAAAACCAAACAATAATTTTATTCTTGTCTCGTTATTGAAATACAAATTAATTTCACGGCAATTTCTTAATGAGTCGCAATAATTTAGACCAATAAATTACACAAAAAATTAATTGAATAATTTTAATCGTTCGCTCTCACTTGCATTGAGAAGATTATCGTATCTTCTCGCTCCCTTCCACTCATTGCTATGGTAAATATATTTTTTGAATATAAAATCGATATTTAAACAATTAAATTAAAATTTTAATTTGAAAGAGCGCACGGTAAATTATACTAATATAATAAACACGAGGATGTGCGCATTCGAGCGAAAAGTGGCACATTTCCGAGCGAGGGAGGCAAATGAAGCGCGACGCGGGCGGCGCGCTTCATTCCCGAGATCGGAATGTGCCACTGACTCGAATAATGCACACTCGGCTTTAAGCACGATTCACAATAATTAATTTACCCTCTAAGAATATTTAATTCAAAATTGCGGGACCGTACTTATAACAGAAACCCCAAATCGCATTATTTAATTTATTTAACAATTATTTAAAACCATGTGTGAAAATTAATATAAATAAATTAAATAAATACGAGGATGTGCGCATTCGAGCGAAAAGTGGCACATTTCCGAGCGAGGGAGGCAAATGAAGCGCGACGCGGAGCGGCGCGCTTCATTTTCCCGAGATCGGAATGTGCCACTTTGAGCTCGAATGTGCACACTCGGTTTTAAGCTATATTAGCAAACGTGCCGTTTTAACAAAAAAAAAATTGTTCACGCTAATTATACCCCACCTAGTACACGGAAGGTTAAACAGATCATCAAAGACAACAGAGCTCGAATTTGGGTACTTAGGTACCCTTTCTTATGGATAAATTAGAGAAAATAAGCAAAAGAAGGCGAAATCGATTCGGGAAAGTCTTTCGGTTTATTTTGTATATAATGTAGAACTAATTTAGAAGCAGCACAACTATTTATGTTGACCAGCCAAATTCCATTCCGAGCGTAATTTTCCTTGTTGGGAGCAATATAGCGGTGAAGCTCTTAAACGGTCGTCTTGGGAATAAGTCTGGGCTGGAAGCTGGAGCAGGTGAGGGCCACTGCAAATCTTATTACAAGAGTAACTTCGGCGTAGGAAGAGAACGATACAGGGAGTTTGCAAACGATGCAAGCAAACTTATTGCTCGCCCGCATCGGTTCAGTTACATCCCATCTTAAAACAAACATCCTGTAGAAAACGGTCGTTTTTTGTCGGTTCCAGGATCGTATATCCTTGCGGAATATGGGCGACGAAATATTCTTAGAAACCGAATTTCGGGAGGATCGAATAATTTAAATTATCCCTCTCGTAATTTATTCCATCGAATTACGTCCAGAAAATGTGAAATATTTCGCTCTTTAATATAAATAATAAATTTTCGTTGGCTGTGTGTATCGGGAAGAGGGCGAATGGTGTGGGAGAGTGCTTCGAAATAGAGCCCGAATAAAATATGAAATATTACGCAGGGAAATGTGACAATAGGTTATTGTAAGAAACTATACGCCACGCACTCGCCCCCTAAAATTATAAAATGAAAAGAAATTCTATCGAATTATTAATCCCGAGGGTAATATTTAATTCCGAAACGAACGACAGGTGTTTTATTGACGATACGAAGTTTTTAAACAAATGTAAACGTTAATCCATTTAAGTCGACACCGAAATTTAGCTTTTTTAACTTTCGTTGCTCGCCTGGCGAGTCGCATTAAAATGGAACAAGTAAAATAATTCGAATACTTAGGACAAAAAGGGCGAAGCAAAAATTGTGCGTTTTCCCCGATAAAGGGAAGTTTGTTGAATGAATCGAAAATGAGTTTGAACGATTTTAATCAATTAATAAAGGATTTACGGTTTTACGAAGTTAATTTAGAACTGGTTAACCAGTCAATCTGTAAAACCATTTATTCGGTAAAACTGGCAATATTACAAATAATCGGATTTAAATTTAAAATCTATTTTGTATATAGAACTATTCCATTTAAAAAAAAAAACGCCAAACGTTTATTTATAACTCGCACGGGATTATCTCTGATTTCATATAATTGAGTTACGATTTATAAAAACCCGATTTTGCTTTTACTGTACACAAATTCAAATTGACGTTGGCAATATTTATCTTTCCTTTATTGTTTATTTTAATTTAATTTTATTAGGGAATCGCGAAAGCGCATTTGGGCTTTATTTAAAATATGAAAACGCAATTTCGTAAGGAAATTGAGAACTACCGGCCGAAAGAGAGAACCAATCAAATTTTCCACGTAGCAATAATAAACTATAACAATTAAGCCGTGTAATTAGAAGAAACGCGGCCGACAAAACGTTCAGGAAATAGAAAAGCCCGTCGAAGATTGTGAAGCAAACCATCGAAATTGCAATAATCCAATTATCGCGCAATTGAAAGAGGGAAAAGCGGAAAACTGTAAAACTGTCAGTACGTAAGCCGAATGTAAAGCAAAAATATAATTGAAAATGTGCGAAAAGGGGATGAGAATGGAGATTGAGATGAGGGATACGAGCGGGGGGACGAAGCTTACCGGATGTACTAAAGGTAATCGGACTGTAATCCCAGTCTGATCCTGAGAACTGTAAACAGATGTACCGGTGCCCCATTACAGTTCGCAATTAGCACCGCCAGCAACCCTGGACAACCATTCAAGGGTAGCAACACCCTCGCGGCTTTTTCATACTCCATGTTCGAGAAGAGGACATTACTAATACTGTAGGGGTTAACCACTATTTGAATTTTCAACTTTAATCAATCCATTAACTAGTAATCCCCTACATTTATTTGCTCCCTGTTTTTCTCGAATCATCCCCAAACGATCGCTAAAAAACCACTCTCCCGATTTTAATTAATTACGAGTAAACATTAAAAAACATATACAGTCGCGTACATTATAAACGTTACTCTGATATTATTTTACACCCTCCTTTTTTAGAACCGGATCCCCCCTAACTGACCCTTAAAAAAGCACGCCGTTGTCCCATTCTTTTTGACGTTTCAAAAGCTCGCATTATTTATTCAACTAAGACACCACAGCCTCTCAAAAATGACCCAACCCTCAAACACTGAAATAGATATAATTTCAAAGCACATGCCGCCAGATTTACTTGTTAACATCAGAAGAACAAAAAAAAAACTGGAAAACGTTTCGAATTTCAAAAATAATCAGAAATTCAGTTCCGTATTAATAAAAGTTTCACATCGCAAAACGTACACTGGTAGGAAACTGATTTTTAACATAATCGATTCTGTCCTCCCATGTGTTAAGGCTATCCCTTAAAACAGTGGCCTCCAAACTTTATGTTAAAAAGAATGTAATCTTGGCGCTTTTCACATTTATTAGCAAATACGTTTACGTCCCCCGTCCGCAACTCCCCAGTTTGGAAACCACTGCCTTATTGTATAATAAATTCAAAAAAATATATTTTACCCCCTAAAAAATCAAAAGAAAGGCAATACCTTTTTCTTACATTAAAGAGACATAAAATAAAAAATCTTTCTTTACATTTGAAGAAAAAATTTTCAATGAGACCTTTAACCACGTTAAAAATAATTTTCTTAATACATTTTAACCCCAAATTAAAAAGTAAAAGAATCGAGCTTTCCTTTATCCGAGAAATATGGAATTATAATCTTAAATTTTCTTTTTTCAATTAAAAATAAAAGATTTTAAGAAAACCTGGCTCGTGATACACTAATGGAGCGCCCTAAGCCATGTCCTTTTCAGCCTATACCTTAATTTGGCTCATCCGAAATTGATTGCCTTGTTATAAAGATGTGGAGAGCAGAAGTTCCTCCACATTTAATTGCGATTATAAAAACGGTAGTAGAAAACTATAAAGTTATGTTTTGATGTCTCCCATAAAGGTTTAGACGACGCCTTAAAAATACTGTAACGTACGATTAATTGTTATTGTTGTAAATAAAAGTAAAGAGTTCAAAACACTCACCCACAAAAAAAAAGGATCTACAACAGAGAAAGATATCGACATTTCAAATTGTATTCGGGGTCTGTGTAATTCTCTAGGTATAAAATTAACACGGCTTTCCCATTTTGCAGTAATAAATGGTTTATTTTCAGGAAATGACGTATGTTTCCGAATGCATTACCTTTGATGCAGAAACTGGAAACTATTCGATTACTTTCCATATTTTCCGTAACACAATTATTAGACGGAAACGAGAATTGTTCTCCTTTAATTCGATATTGCTACTTGGGTGGAAGCATGGCTGTAACAACAAGGGGACCACGTCAACCCCAAAATTCCAATTTTCCTCAAAACAATAACCAATTATTTTACTACTCCTAGTTTTTTTTATCCTAATTGTAATCCTTCGAAAATATAAAGCTTTTCGTGGAGGACAATAAACGTGTCCCTCGTCCATTGAATTAGCATTCTGGCTATGAGCTCAAATAAAGATAAAACCGAACAAGTGTGGCAAAAAGGGGTTTAAAACTTTTTAACAAGACACGAATGCAAGCAGAAGAGCAAACGAGAAAGCAGTTCACTAACAAATTTGTCTTACATGCACATTCCTTATAAAATTTGGTTCGTTTAAAATGTATGAAAGCGTCAAACTCTAAAGGGATCCGTTGGCACGGAAAACTAATAGTCCCCAGCTGAATAATTTCCCTGCTTTCTGGCCAATGCTGCCCTTTCAACGAAAATACACCCTCTCTGCTATTAACGCTTTTGCTTAAGTTTTATAACATGATTAGTGCGACGTTTTATGGCCGAAATTGTAAACAAATTTCCAAAAAACACTTTAAACTTCCATAAATAAATACAGTCGCACTTCTATAAGTCGAAGTTGAAGGGAAACTAAAAATAATTCGATTTATCAAAAATTCGAGTTATCAATAGAAAAATATTAACAATTAAATATGCAAGTCCTAGGGAAACAGGTTCGAGTTATCAAAAATTCGGCTTATCGAGGTTCGACTTATGGAAGTTCGACTGTATCTACCTACTATTTTTGGTTTTAGATTTTTTAATAGTTAAAACTCTGAGGGATGCAGAGAAAGTTCATTGTTCATTAAAATGATAATAAAACACAGAAACTTCAATGCATTTATAGAAAGAATGACTTTTTGCAACTAATTAATTAATGTTAATCCGATCGATGCCACAGTTTGACGGATATGCATCCGTAAATGTCGACGTCGTCGCCTGCGTGTATCGATTATACCGTTTACTAATAGCCTACAACGGGAAAATTGCAATATGTTAATTAATTAAACAAAATAAACTAAAATTAGTCTACAATTAGGTCATTAGGACAGTAAAACCTCAATTATCCGGACCTCGGTAGTTCTTACTAAATATTTTATTATTCCATTTTCTATTTCGCACTAAACAGTGTGTTTTTGCTTTGTTCGTTATAAGATAATGTGCGACTGTTTTATTTAGTGATTAATATTTGTTGCGTTTTTTCTAAACATATACCTAACAATTTGACTCAGTTTTTTCCTGTTAAAACGAGACGCTTTGTAATTGTGCTTAAAGCCGAGTGTGCACATTCGTGTTTATCGAATTTGTCTAAATTAATCCTCCAACTTTAAATTGCATTTTGTGCTAAAAACGATTTTATGTTTGGAAAAAGGATTAATGTTTATTTTATTAATAACTTCGTTTAATAGTAATAATCAGCGATTTGGAGTTTTCTGTTATAAGTACGGTTCTGATATTTTTAATTAAATATTCTTAGAAGGTAAATTAATTATTGTGAATCGTGCTTAAAGCCGAGTGTGCACATTTGAGCTCAAAGTGGCACAATTCGATCTCGGGAAAATGAAGCGCGCCGCTCCGCGTCGCGCTTCATTTGCCTCCCTCGCTCGGAAATGTGCCACTTTTCGCTCGAATGCGCACATCTTCGTATTTATCGAATTTGCCTATATTATTATTTTATTCTTCAATTCAAAAAATTAAAAGTCGAATAAATTAGATCGATTTTTTGTTTGAAAATCGTTAGATATTTTATTCCTTTTGATAAGTTATCGTGGTGCTCTTCCGCACGCCTAATTGTAGCGAGATTGATAAAAATATTTTCAGGTGTACTTTCGAATGTTTACTAATTCGCTTTTTGATTAATTAAAATTGTATATGAGTCAAATTTTCTGAAGTGGGCCACTAAAAATCAACTAGTCAATTTTTATATCATCTTTTGCACATTGCTGAAGGTTTATATGTCAAAATTAATGTCTCCAAATATTTTTGGGTAATTTTTATTTTTCTAAAAATTATAAACAAATTAGTTTTAAGGCACATTTTGTATGCACTTTATGGATAAATTCAATTTTTAAATATAAAAAAATATTTTTATGTTACATAGGGGGTGCATCAAAATTTTAGAATGACTTGAGTGTGGTATGTAAAAAAAAAAGGTTGGGAAATAAGAGTCAAAATTCGAAAAAACTTAAAGTATTTTTTTCATGTACAATCGGACCAATTGAAAATCACCACCCTAGCAGACTTGTTCAGGATGGCTAACTGAGGTCTTTTAGTACAAAAATATTCAACTTTACAGGGCCAACACTAATATTTTTAAGTTGGAATTACCGTTTCTTCTGTCATTCTTGATTGGGGTTGATCCAAATGCCCTTTTCTTAATTTTTTTAGCGTTAGGTTTTGTAAACGTTTAAATACATATATCTTTGAATATTTATTATTTATTTTTGACTACAAATTTTAAACGAATACGGAAGTAATTCGATTTTAGTTAAAAATAAAATTAATCTATTTTAGGATTAAAACTGTTTACAAATATGTAGTATTAATTAACAATTTATTTTTTGTGACTTGATATAGATTATTTTTGAGGTGCTAATATAACGCGTTTTTTATAAATGTTATCGGCATTATTTCTATGATAACAATAGCAACAATTATATTTAAGAGTGAAATGTGTTAAATATTTTTAGATAAATCACTATTGGGGTGGTGATTTGCATTTTGGCTGACTGTACAATGAAGTCTCCCATCTAGTCTAGTTCAAAAGTACTAAATTAGAAATGTGGTTTATGGTAAAAATACCCAACTGTAATTTTTAATTAAAAGAAAAGCGAGAAGTAGTACATTTCGTTCAGTTTGATTTAATTAATATTATTTGTAAGTGAGAAGAATAAGATAGGCAAATCCAATTATTAAGAAGTATATGCACTTTCAAGCGAAAACTTTTTCCGAATAAAAAATCTGAACTTAAAGTATTTGTTATTATTATAGTCTAATCCAATTAACACAAAGATGTGCGCATTCGAGCGAAAAGTGGCACATTTCCGAGCGAGGGAAACAAATGAAGCGCGACGCGGAGCGGCGCGCTTCATTTTTCCGAGATCGGAATGTGCCACTTTGAGCTCGAATGTGCACACTCCGCTTTTCGCCACAATTAACAACGATCAATTTACTTTAAAAAAAATTCCAGTAATTCTAAAACCGTAGGCGCGCTCTCAAAATGTCTCCTTTGAGCTTCGCCTATTTTTCCTAATTTTTAATTTTTTCATTGCAAAATTCCCGTTAAATTAATTTGTATTTCAATAAGGGGGCAAAAATAAATTTCTTAATATTCTTCAATTCTTAATATTCGGTATCGTAACTGGCAATTTTTTGATAACGGGACATTTTGGCGTCCCGAATAATTGCTTGGGGACAACGGGATAAATGATCTGAAAGCGGAATAATTTTCGATTATCCGAATGAGCTGCAACAATAATTAGTTCGGATAACTGAGTTCCCACTGTAACACGTTTAATCTGTGTCTGTATTGACGAGTGGACCGTCACCGTCGATCATGACCTGTGTTATTATTCAGGAGTCATATTCCAATGATTACACCTGATTAACATGCCCTATGGTCCATATTATACGATTGGTCCGTATTTGCATAATTTACGCTATATTTTACATCAGCAAGAAAAAGTTATATAACTTAACTAAATCCAAATCAACATTGGAGATTTATTAAAAACCAAAAAGTACTACCTTAAGGGTGTTTCCCGATTTGGATCACCAAAAAATAAGACACCAGGGCACTTAAAACCATAGCACAATTCACACATCCATTGTTCTCAAAAGTACAAATAATACTAACGAAGCGCATATGTTACCTAAGCCTTACAAAGTAACCCAAAGCATATTGGCTATCAAACACTTGGTCGACCACGCGATAGATAAAATACGATAAACAAAAAACAGAAGTTAAAAACGAGTACTCTAGAAGGAAATTAAAAACATTAAAATTAGGA
Organism: Sinopyrophorus schimmeli; assembly: GCA_036325965.1. Lineage (NCBI taxonomy): Eukaryota > Metazoa > Arthropoda > Insecta > Coleoptera > Elateridae > Sinopyrophorus > Sinopyrophorus schimmeli. The sequence goes on from JARFIZ010000177.1 coordinate 739,815, forward strand.
CATTGACGAATATAATTTTGCAAAATAAATATCGAAAAGCGATTGCATCAAATTTGAACTACCCCATGCCGATTTTGAATTTTAAAAATATCTTAATTTTGAATTTAATAAATTAAAAAAATCGTTTGCTGGGTAGTAAATAAAATATTGAAAAAATCCAAGTTAATTAATGTTTAGGATCGATTATTAGCTTTACAACCCTAAATTTTAATTTTACGAAAAGTTTAAAACGGGCCTGGAAAAAATTTTAAATGATTTGTTTCCTTTTGTGAATAGTTTCTGATAACTTTTGCTTAATAATCACTACAGAATTAATTACACGTATTTAATAGTTTTAATTGTAAGAATAATTACTGTGTATGTTTTCTTTTTAATTTTTTATTGTTTCAATGTTGTTCTATTTTGAAAACACAATAAAATTATGTATATTTTTCCTCTCTAATACCGCTCTAAGTGTATTTGCATTTTTTATTCTTTAAGTGTGTTATTATTTAGATTTTGAATGGTTCAATATTTTCAATTAGCACGAAATTAAATTGATTAAATTATTATTTTAAAAAATTTGATATACAGTGATTGTATTAAAATATTTATCTTTGTCGGTCTGATTATTATTTTTGTTGCAGTATAATAAAATGTAACCAAAAACTAGTTCTTTGTATTAAATTTTTGAGCAAGGGGATTTGTAAATATGGTTGAAAATGCTTCATTAAGGTTTTTTGTTGAAATTTGAAGATGAAAAGTAAATATTTTCTATGTGAGTTTTTCCATTGTGCGTGTGTAAAGTGCACCTAGCATACTATATATATTAAAAAAATTGAAATGTAATCTTTGAAAACGATCGCGACCTTTTGAAAGCGAACGTATACAAAAGCGATTCCACTCATTAATTCCCGTTTTAAATCTGTAAAAGTGTAAAAGGGTTCGTATGTATTTTGACAACGCGAAAAGCTGGAATAATATAAATGTAGCGATCTAATGTTTTTGAAATACACGAACTCATAGAACCACGAAATAGAGAAACCACAGATAACACATACACATAAAAAGCATCATACAAAATTCGTTAGTTACACACACACACACACACACAAAAAGCTTTGTTTCCTTTTTAGTTGGTATTTGTATTTTAAAAAAGGATGCTCAGATTACAATAGATAAGCAGATTTAATTAATTAATTTGCCCTATGCTTTTATTCATAACGAATTTTTTTCCCCGAAAATTACAACTTTCATAACAACAAAAAAAAAACACTACGATGTTATTTGCAACAAAAAATGTTGCGTTTTAGAAAATGTAATATTTAATTTAAAGGAAATTTATTTCAAAAAAGCTTTTCTCCGAATGTTTGAGTTTTTGAGTTTACGATATAAACTTTTAGCAAACCTAACGCTGGAATTTAATTGTTCGTTTAAATTTAAACTATTTTAAAGCGTAAAGTTTTCGCTTTAATTTATGTTCTTAAAAAAAAAATGCTGAGCTTTGGCTGCGACTAATTTTTGATTATTATTATTATATCTCCTTCTTCGGCGAGTGGACCAATTAAGAAACCTTCAAAAGCGTAAAAAACGCGTATCCGAAATATTAAATAAAAAGTTGAAAATACGATTTTATTTAAAATTCTCAAGTTGACATTCTCGCTGCTTAGAACCGAAGCAAAAATTCAATTAAGCTGATTTAAAAAGCCTCTAATTAGTCACACAACCCTAAAAAAATTCAATGCGAACAGATTCAGCAGAGATACGCTGTTCAACAGAGCAAACTGTTAAACGGAAAATGTCGAATGAAAAATTCGTTAAGAAAATTTGTTGTACATAACTCTGTGTATGTCTAATATAATATCCCGTTCTACATAATTCAACGTGTAGATTTTAATCAGCGTGCAGATGATGTATCCCTTGGTAATCCAAAAAGGTGATTCACGATCATCCCCTTTAGTTGGAAACTCGACAGCGCGATGAAATATAACATACAGGATGCTTACAAAATATGTTGCTTTCGTATGTTGGATTTATGTTTATACTCGAAATTTGTGATTAATTATGAAGCAAAGCACACCACGATTATTGGAGATTGAAAATTTGCGTGTGGAGACTTTAAAAATTTTACAACCCTAAAATGTGGCAAAGAAGCAACGTCATACTTCTCATTATTGAGGTTACATAATTGTGCATATTACTGACAAATTGGAGCACTCGACAAAGGGGTAGTAATTTTTGGTAAATATATATCATCCCTTCTCTTCCTTACATGCCTGTAATTGCTTTAAAGCGGTATTCGTGGACCTTTAAGTGTCCGTAAGCCAACACAAAGGGGTGCGCGTCTACTTAAAAGGATAAATGTGTAAACCCTCTCTATATTTAACGCTAAAAAGCCCCCCCAAATTTTTAACAACTCCCACACACAATAAACCCAAAAGTTAGAGTGCTTGTTTCCGAAAAATCTTTAAATTTCAAAACGATTGAATATAATTAAAAGTTGCGGTTTTAGAATCGAAATTCGTTCAACTTTCCTAGTGCTCCAAAGGACGAGATTATAATAAGAGGATTTTCGTAATTTTTTCGTCGAAATTTGACTAGCAGTCGAGTATATGAGGAAGCCTCGACAAAGATGCTAATCAAGTTCCTTGAGAAAGGTTCCGCATAAATTCTCCGATACGTAAAAATTGGATTCGCGGCAGAAGTGATGGAAACGAGCATATGGCAAAAATAAGTTAATAAAGTAATTATGAAGAAGACGATCGCGTCTTCGCCACCGTCTTCGCCACCTTAGCCTTAGAGAACCCCACAAAATCAAGCGTTGAGATTGTGTAAATGTAAATGAAGACTCTAATCTTGCATACCAAGCAATGGCGTGATAATGGAATATCGCACATTGCCACCCCCGCAATTGCTAATATGACTACCACAACGTGTCGACTGAGCAAATTGGAAATAAGAAACACTCCCAAAACTGGTAGTAGATCGTGGATCTTAGATTTGACAGTCTTACATGAGAAACGTTTCATTAAAGTGACGCACGTTAAAACTTTCGCTTGCTATAAGGCAGTGATTTTCAAACTGTGGGGCGTGTCTCTCTGGGGAGTCCCGGATTAGTGCAAAAGGGGGTGCAAATTGTTGCAATACGTATTAGTAAAATTTTTAACTAATTATAATTAGTTTAATGAACGCATTCGATTGTAAATCGTGCTAAGAGCCGAGTGCGCACATTCGAGCTCAAAGTGGCACACTCCGATCTCGGAAATGTGCCACTTTTCGCTCGCATGTGCACATACCCCGCATTCATTGGATTTGTGTATATTAATCATGCAATTTTTCTATTCGGAAAAAGTTGTAGCGTTGATTTTTCTAAAATAAGCACTGAATCATAGATTTGGTAGAGTTCGTGGGTTTTCAAAAGGGTGTATTTTGAAAATTAGGTCGACGTCGGTATGGAAGCTTTCCATATTCGAAAAATATGGACTTTTAGCCATAAGATAGATAGTAAAAAAATGGGCGACGCCAGATTAATTTTTACTAAAACTACGAATTAAAGTTTTATCTATCTGATGTTGTGTGTAATGCCCATAATGCTATTAAATACTTCTCGAACTATACTTTGAATAAAAAACCGGTAGAGAAGTATAAGTTCCAACGCGCGTACATAACAAGCACCTCGGTTTTTGAAGTTATACTTCTTTTGGCGCGTTGTAGGTAAAATTTTAGCAGACATCAGAAGTTGCGAACGCACAGCTAATGAAAATTCGCCAGTATAAAGTTAGCCGTCTAAGAAAGTAAATTAATTATTGTAAATCATGCTTAAAACCGAGTGTGCACATTCGAGCTCAAAGTGGCACATTCCGATCTCGGGAAAATGAAGCGCGCCGCTCCGCGTCGCGCTTCATTTGCTTCCCTCGCTCGGAAATGTGCCACTTTTCGCTCGAATGCGCGCATCTTCGTGTTTATTGAATTTGTCTAAATTAATCTTCCAACTTTAAATTAAATTTTGTGATAAAATCGACTTTATGTTTGGAAAAAGTATTAATGTATTAATTTTTATTAATAACTTCGTTTAATAGTAATAATCAACGATTTGGGGTTTTCTGTTATAAGTACGTTCCTGCTATTTTTAATTAAATATTAATTGAAGGTAAATTAATTATTGTGAATAGTGCTTAAAACCGAGTGTGCACATTCGAGCTCAAAGTGGCACATTCCGATCTCGGGAAAATGAAGCGCGCCGCTCCGCGTCGCGCTTCATTTGCCTCCCTCGCTCGGAAATGTGCCACTTTTCGCTCGAATGCGCCCATCCTCGTATTTATTGCATTTTTTACATTATTTTTTGAATTTAAAAAGAAAATAGTAATGTATTCCAATAAAACGACATATATGCACATTTTTCAGAGATTAAATTGTTCACTGGGCACAGCGTTGTAATTTTTAATTAAAATGATATAGAAAGTAAATTAATTATTGTGAATCATGCTTAAAATCGAGTGTGCACATTCGAGCTCAAAGTGGCACATTCCGATCTCGGGAAAATAAAGCGCGCCGCTCCGCGTCGCGCTTCATTTGCCTCCCTCGCTCGGAAATGTGCCACTTTTCGCTCGAATGCGCACATCCTCGTATTTATTGCATTTTTTACATTATTTTTAATTTAAAAAGAAAATAGTAATGTATTCCAATAAAACGACATATATGCACATTTTTCAGAGATTAAATTGTTCACTGGGCACAGCGTTGTCATTTTTAATTAAAATTATATAGAAAGTAAATTAATTATTGTGAATCATGCTTAAAATCGAGTGTGCACATTCGAGCTCAAAGTGGCACATTCCGATCTCGGGAAAATGAAGCGCGCCGCTCCGCGTCGCGCTTCATTTGCTTCCCTCGCTCGGAAATGTGCCACTTTTCGCTCGAATGCGCCCATCCTCGTATTTATTGAATTTTTTACATTAATTTTTTGAGACGGCTAACTTCATACTGTCAAATTTTCGTTACCTGTGTGCCCGAAATTTCTGTTGCTTGCTGAATGAAATATAACTTAAAGAATTCATAAACAATAAAAGTGTTGAATAAAAAATTAAATTGACTTGTATAAGGATTAATACTGTCTTCTGGCTCGAACAACAGTAGTCACCCATGCTATGTGAGGTGGAGAAGAAAAGATTTCCATCGAATCTGATTTTTAAATATTATTTACGGACGCGACGCCCGAAGCGAGCTTCCGTCGAGTCGTTCGAATAGTAATTTTTCGGAGATAAATCTGGGGTAGACTTTTAAGTGGAGCTCAAGCCGAAAATCCACACGTCGATGTCGAACAAGTGGGAAGTTTGGTGGATGGAGTGCTCGAGCTGGGGTTACGAAGGACGACTAATTCCCCGTACGTCGTAGGCCGCACATATCAATGAGGTATTATAATGGAGGCTTGTCGAGAAAACATATTTCCTTCACAAGCATAAGGGCGTGACATGTGCATGAGCACAAACTTGGAATTAGTGCTTGGACTTGAAGCGAAATAAATAGGGTGGTTGTGTCTGCTGGATGGATGGATGGGGTGGTGAACGCAGAGGTTCCTTTGCGATCTGTTGCGCGCTGCTCTGGTATCAATGCGCCTTTTTCTTATCGCCCATGCTTTATACTTCCACATCCGTTAGAATTCTTACCTAAATATGTATTTTCCGGGTATTAACAACCTATTCAAATTTCGGGATCGTATTTATACGCGGAGATAGATAACCAAATTTTTAATACCAAAAGGACTTCTACGAAACTGACAATACGCCGATTTTTTTCTTATTAAAATAAAGCCCTATTGATAACATATTAAAATTTCAGCGGCGTATATACAACCGAAGACAGATTAAATGTAATACAGTCGAACCCCGCTAAGCCGAATTTTTGATAACTCGAATCTGTTTCCTTAGGACTTGCATATTTGAACGTTAATATTTTTATATCGATAACTCGAATTTTTGATAACTCAAATTATTTTTAGTTTCCCTTCAACTTCGACTTATCGAGGTTCAACTGTATTTATATTGACGAAAAAGATGCTTGAAATAAATTTCAAAGTACTTCTACGTTATTGACAGCTCCTCCAATTTTTTCCCATTAATATAAAGCCTTATTAATAACATATTAAAATTTCAGTGGTGTATTTAAACCCGAAGATAGTTGCCCGAATTATTTAATTTTAGTGTTTATATTTCCGAAATCGATGTTTCAAAATAAATTTATTTAAAGGATTTCTAAGTTACCGACAACCGTATTGATTTTATTCCCAATAAATTAAAAACACATTAACCGCATATTAAAATTTCAGGGCAGTATTTAAACACGAAGACAATTACCCGAATTTTTAAAGTTTAGTCTTTATACAGAGATCAAGCGACCACCTACCATTACGGAGAGATAAAGACGCCCGAATCCTCTTTTCAACCCTCAAAACGACGCCAGCAGACGCACACCGTTTAATCCGCAAAATTGACGCGGAATTAAAACAACATCTCGAGAAGCCTCAACTCGAATACTAATTCAATATTTGGGTCACATACTACACACAAATCGAACCAAATTTCCATCTCGCCGATTTTATTTCTATTTTCACAAAAAGCCCTCTTACAAAGATATTTATTACGAAATCGTTATTGGGTAACGCCACTTAGAATATTGCAGTCCTAGTTTATATACTTATAAAAAAAATAATAAACTTACTGAAGGGTGTTTTGGGATTGCTATCAGAATATTCGCGGTAGAAGTTTTAAATTTCACAGAGAGTCGCAAAATAGATTTTAAGCCCATTCTGTGGTCATTATTTTTTTGAAACGCCCTTTGTTAATCGTAAATGGATATTCTTTAAACCATACTCCGAGTTATTTGGTCCATGTTCGTCGCTTCCCTTAATATTTAAGACGTTAAATTTAATTTGAAACCGACTCTTGGGCCTAAAATTAAATTTAAAACGAGTAACCATATTTCGATTAATAGGGGGTAGTTAAAATTATAGAACGTTAAATTTAACGTTTTAATATTGTTTTTATACCCCAACATGCCGGTAAACCTAATATTTTGAGCAGTAAAAGCCTAACATAATAACAATTCGAAATGCTTGGTAGAAAGCTCGACACCATTAATACAAATTTATATTTAATTATCCTTTGAAGACGTTTGATAATTTTTACAGCATCGCCCAGTGGTGGCTCAAGTAATGAGACACGTTTTCTAATTTCTTTTAGAATAAATCTTTTGAGTGACAAGCCATTGCTCGAGCCACCCCGTGGAAATTAAGAAAAGAATTAATAGAGCTTAAGACGTCAAATATAAAACTACCCCATAAAAAACTAACAACGACACTAAAGTTGTTTTCGACACAATAAAAAGACTAATGAACTCCCTCGATGCCTATTTACTTTTTGGTGTATAACAAACAAGTTAGTAAACCTATTTTTCCGCAGTAACTAAAAAATAGCGAATTGAAAACCGATATTTGTTATTTTGTTGTTTCAAATAAATAACGAGGAGTTGTCTTAGCACGAAAGTGAAGCGATAAAATCGATAGTCATTAGGGAAGCATTTTTAAATTTTTAATGAACATTTTTCTTAATAAACTAAAGTCGCTTTTTGCTTAGAAAATTCTCGCTGCGGAAAGTAAATGGAAATAAAAAATAGACGAAGTAGCCCGCTAACTCAATAATTAACAAACTACGGGGCGAACACACCTATTTAAGAAAATGCTTTTATAATTTTTAACAAATAAAGAAAATTTAAGAAATGACGTAAATGTGATTAACTAACAAGTTCGCTAATTTAATTTCTAAATTAATTACAGGTGCTGCTAAAACTATGCAATAATTTGCTGCAAATTGAGCACAGTTAATGACTTTCCGCCAGAATAAATTAATCATCGCCTAAGAAGGCCGATTATAAATGTTCTTTGAGAAAATAGGAAGAAGAGACGTCGTTAAGGTGCTTTTTTTTAAAAAGGAAAACTTTAGTCGAAGTAGCAATTATCGGTTTTCGCGAATTAGAGACACAATGCCGATATTAGTGTTATGTGTAAACGACACCTTTGTTGTACTACTGCTGTGCCGACGAAGTTTCCGGATGCTGTATCCGGTAAGCAATACGATAGCGGACGTGCATCACACCCCCATTGATAAATACCAACAATTTTGAGATGCCTGTCTTCTCTCCGTAAGAAACCTAATTTTTGGTGCCCCAAAATAGATTTAACGCAATTTAGCACAGGCGTAACATTGTTTGCATTCATTTCCCCCTTTTTTTCATTTTTATTTTTAAAAAAAAAGAGTAAACAATTGGAACAAAACTACCTTCGGCTCTTTAATGCTGCCGAGTTAAGTATTTTGAATTCTTTCCCTCGGGAATAAGTTCACAATACTTTTACGGTTTCCTGTTTATTTGGGCATTTTATATTTTCTGTTAAGTTTCGTAATACAATAAACTTCCACAACGGCATTTGGTTCTCTAAGTATTTCGCTTTCGATGTATATGTAAGCCTGTAAAAGGTACATAAAAAGCTGAACGTTCTGGATATAAAATGGCGTGATCCTTTACTTATTGATTACTAACTCGCCCTATCGTTATTTTAAATTTCAAATCTTTCTTTTACGGCCCGCACACTACCCATACCATATACCACCTCACACAGACACCATTACCAAAATAATTTAAAAAGCCTTTGAACTACGTTCATATCAAAATCCAATTTATGATCAGCCTTCTTAAACGGGAAATGTACTACAGATAATTTTATACCAAAAAGTCACCCTTTTAAATGAAAAAAAAAATTAGTGCGTGCACTTATGTACGTTAGAAGTTATACTTCTTTGGCGCAACTAAATTAAATGTACGCACGAAAATTCTAAATATTTTTAAATACAGTAAAACCTCTCGTGGCGACCACTCTCTAACCCGACCGCGACCATACTACTCGATTAACCTTCCGTGTACTAGGTGGGGTATAACTAACGTGAACAATTTTTTTTTGGTTAAAACGGGACGTTTGGTAAGCCAGCTTAAAACCGAGTGTGCACATTCGAGCTCAAAGTGGCACATTCCGATCTCGGGAAAATAAAGCGCGCCGCTCCGCGTCGCGCTTCATTTGCCTCCCTCGCTCGGAAATGTGCCACTTTTCGCTCGAATGCGCACATCCTCGTGTTTATTATATTAGTATAATTTACCGGGCACTCATTCAAATCAAAAATATTAATTTAATTTAGTAAATATCAATTTTATATTCGAAAAACGTATTTAGCATAGCAATGAGTGGAAGGGAGCGAAAGGATACGATAATCTTGTCAATTCAAGTGAGAGCGAACGATTAAAATTATTCAATTAATTTTTCGACCAATTTATTGGCCTAAAATATTGTGAATCATGCTTAATACCGAGTGTGACATTCGAGCTCAAGTGGCACATTCCGATCTCGGAATGAAGCGCGCCGCCCGCGTCGCGCTTCATTTGCCTCCCTCGCTCGGAAATGTGCCACTTTTCGCTCGAATGCGCACATCCTCGTGTTTATTATATTAGTATAATTTACCGTGCGCTCTTTCAAATCAAAATTTTTAATTTAATTTAGTAAATATCAATTTTATACTCGAAAAACGTATTTACCATAGCAATGAGTGGAAGGGAGCGAGAAGATACGATAATCTTGTCAATTCAAGTGAGAGCGAACGATTCAAATTATTCAATTAATTTTTCGTGTAATTTATTCGTCTAAATAATTGCGAATCAACAAGAAATCGCCGTGAAATTAATTTGTATTTCAATAACGAGAAGAGAATAAAATTATTGTTAGGTTTTCTTAATATTCGGTATTGTAATTGACACGTGTCATTGGAATTTAGTACTCAAAAAGAGACTCAATAGTTTATAAGTTGAAGAAAAAGTTAAGTTTTCGTATTTTAATTAATAAAAGTCTATTCTAATGCATAAATAAATGTGTTCTACTTAAACCTACAGTTTTACCTCCCTAACTTCACACAAAATGTTCCTAGGAAAAATGTGAACTTAGGGAATGTGTGAAGTTATGGAAAAAAGATTCAAATATTAAGATTTATTTGCAGATTTAAAAAATCTATAATACATGATTATTTTCTAGATCTTACTACATACTTTTCAATATTTTCTTTAGTTTTTAAAACTAAAGAAAAATTTAATTAGTTAAAAATAATTAAATAAAAGATATTTTTTCGAAAAAATTTTCCGATATGCTGTTTGCGGTAAAAATATTAAAAAAGTTATTTTTCTATTTTAATCATAATTATGAAGTGTGTAGCGAGAATAAACGGCGACCCTTTATTTTTTTCAAAAGTTTGATTGTTTGAAACAAAAGGTCCGGTATATCGGTGAAGAATAATCGTACCGAGCTTTAAAAAAAAAGAAACTTGAAGTTGAATAAACAAGCTATCCGTTTAGCTGAAAAAAATTACCAAGTCCGTGGACACAAAAAAAAAAGAAAAACATTTACAATTTGTTTCTTGCGCGCTATTGCTTATTATTGCGCGATAACAGTGGCCGCTAAAAATTTTTGACTAAAAGATCTGAAAACTAAAATCATTGAGCTTTAAAACGCTTTTTTTTAAATTTAGATACGATCATTTTTCACTTAAATACAGCCTGTCAAAAATCACCATAAAATTTAAAAATTTTTTTGATCCATTAATTTTTTCCTTTAGTGTATAAACAATCAACTTAAAAAATTTTTTTCTTTGTAAACATGAAACATATTTCAAATAAAAAAAGCAAAATTATTCGTTTTTCTTACTCTCATTATACCTGTATAAAATTGCAAAAAAATGCAAAAAAATGGCTAACCCCACCTAGTATGGCATGTAACATTTAGTCACCTAATATGCGAAAGGTTAATAATACCTGTGATTTGATAACAATATGATTCTGATAAATAATAACTGCATTTAATCTAATAGAGTATTTGTAATTACATTTGTTTTGTCTATCGTTTGTCTTTCTACAAAAATTAATTTGAGCAAGAACCGCCGGTGGTCGTGTTAGAGAGGTTTTACTGTACAATTGCCTGCTAAAATTTGACTCTGAACGCGCCGAAAGAAGTATAACATAAAAAATTAAGACGAAATATCAAATAAGGCGAATAGATTCGATTTCCGTAATAAGTAGGTGCTTCGTTATAAGAGGGTAATATTGTAATACCATACTTCTAACTCCCATCATTCTGTTAGGTGTTCGGAGGCCCATCGATATTACTTTGTTTCGATTAATGCGACAGCGTTTGCTAGGGGAGAAGGCTCCCCCAAGTTCAAACTTTTCCTAGGAGTTTTTCCTGTCATAAAGGGAGAGGCAAGGGTCGCCCTTACACCACGTTATGTGAAACTCGAATAGTTTCATAGCCGCTTTACTACTTTTAAATAAATTTATATCCTTACAAGGGATGTAAGTTTGTTTAGGGAAAACAATCAGCCCACGCCAAATGGAACGTCTCAAAAGAATCCACACAAAGATTTTTAATCGTCTTTTAATTCCCGAGAAATCACCGGCTATACGAGTCGAATTGCTTTACAAACTATTTCCGTAACTAAAAAAGTATTTTTATAGGAGTTCATAGAAAAGTTTTCCCGGTAACTTTATTAGATTAAATCGAGCTTATAATTTCGGTTGTACTTATTTTTTTTCTTTTGCATAGACGCCTGCGAGTCGTCGAAGTCGATCTGTAATTTAAATAAAGTACGAGGTAGAAGGAAAAAAGAGCAAAAGAAACGGGGAAAAGTAGAAGAACTTCCTTTTTGTGTCTTATAGGTAGTGAGCTAATAAAATGCGAATTTTAGGAAGCATTTTAAAGCTTAGTTCTTTCGCGCATTAATTTATGAAAGCGAAGTAAGTAACAATAAAAAATATGACGGTATATTAATTTTTGGAAGGCATCTGCAGCGACGTCGGTTGAGCAGGTGCTCGTAATGAAGGGTACGGAAATCTAAATAGTCTCCGAAGGCGCGTCTGCGGGCTTACAAAACCGCAATCAGCTTAAGACACCGCGAAAATAAATAAATGTTGAACAAGAGGCTTAATAAATGTGGGCACTTCTCACCCACCCCTTCTTCGTCTTCCTCCTTGTGGTGACTGTTAAGTAGTAAACCCAAAAAAGGCGACTACGAAGAGGGTTTTAATATTTAACCGTAGAAAAAAGCATTCGAACTACATTAAATTTTAATTGCGAACCAACCCCGGGTGAACGCATTAAACCCCGAATTGAAACTTATTTTATCTTTATACGCTTTAAGTCCGCTTCTTCTCACTATAGTGGAGACTCGGTTATCCGAACTAATTATTGTTACAGCTCATTCGGATAATCGAAAATTCGGTTAATTGAATGTCACACTTGAAAAAAAAATAAGTTATATTTTTAGCGCATTGAGGGTAAAATTTTAGCATATCTAAGAATATGAATTAATTATTGTGAATCGTGCTTAAAAGCGGAGTGTGCACATTCGAGCTAAAGTGGCACATTCCGATCTCGGGAAAATGAAGCGCGCCGCTCCGCGTCGCGCTTCATTTGCTTCCCTCGCTCGGAAATGTGCCACTTTTCGCTCGAATGCGCACATCTTCGTGTTAATTAGAACCTTCAAATACTGATTTTCTATTCGAAAAAAGTTTTTACTTGAAAAGTGCACCTACTCCTTAATAATTGAATTTGCCTATCCTATTTTTATCACTTACAAATAATATTAATTAAATCAAACTGAACTAAATGTACCACTTCTCGCTTTTCTTTTAATTAAAAATTACAGTTGGGTATTTTTACCAAAAACCACATTTCTAATTTAGTACTTTTAAACTAGACTACACTGTAAAAAATCGGGAGTGAATCCAGAGTGAATTTTCACTCCCATCACTCAAAGTTTCGGAGTGAAAACAAAAATCACTTCTCGCTCGGAGTTAACTTGGAGTTTTTTTAGCGGATTAATTGCGGAGTGATTTCTCATCAATTTCGGAGTGAATATAGATGTTCGGAGTGCATATCGATTTAACTTACAGAAATTATTATAATTCATTAAACACAATAGATTAAATTTAACATATAACCTAAATCTTCTTCTAAATCTTTACAATATAATTATAAAATTATTTACATGACTGTAGTTAAGGTTAACGAAAGTAATAAATAAATAATATTTAAATAAGTCAATAAATTATATATTCAGTACAATATAATAATATAACAATTTAATCAAAAAATTACCTGATAGATAGCGTCCAAAGATATTTTTACAAAAATAATTTAAAAAAATGAAATCACCATTAGTACTTCCGAACGCTATTTTCTGTTTTTTTATTTATATTATTATAAATCTAAATAATAATGATATTATTATTAATAATATTAATAATAACAACATTTTTTGGAATAATCAAATGTATTATGCACGGTCCTTATATCTAAAATTTATTCAGAGTGAGTTTTTTGAATTGTTCATATAAAATAATGTTTGGAGTGAATTTCACTCCGAGCGGGATTAAACTAATTAAAAGTCATCCACTCCGCATTCACTCCGCAATTCACTCCGCAAATTTTTTACTGTGTAGATGGGAGACTTCATCGTACATGAAAAAAAAAATACTTTAACTTTTTCCGCATTCTGACTCTTATTTCCCAATCTTTTTTTTAACATACCCCACCCAAGTCATTCTACAATTTTGATGCACCCCCTATGTGACATATAAATATTTTTTTATATTTAAAAAATTGAATTAATCCATAAAAAAAGTCTAATTACAACAGTGTATACAAAATGTGCCTTAAAACTAATTTGTTTATAATTTTTATAAAAATGAAAATTATTCAAAAATATTTGGAGACATTAATTTTGACATATAAACCTTCAACAATCTGCAAAAGATGATATAAAAATCAACTAGTTGATTTTTAGTGGCCCACTTCAGAAAATTTGACTCATACAATTTTAATTAATCAAAAATGCGAATTTTTAAACATTCCAAAGTACACTTGAAAATATTTTTATCAAGCTCGCTACAATTAGCGTGCGGAAGAGCACCATGATAAATTATCAAAAGGAATAAAATATCTAAGCTTTTTCAAATCAAAATTGATCTAATTTATTCGACTTTTAATTTGTTGAATGGAAGAATAAAATAATAATATAGACAAATCCAATAAATACAAAGATGTGCGCATTCGAGCGAAAAGTTGCACATTTCCGAGCGAGGGAAGCAAATGAAGCGCGACGCGGAGCGGCGCGCTTCATTTTCCCGAGATCGGAATGTGCCACTTTGAGCTCGAATGTGCACACTCGGCTTTAAGCACGAATCACAATAATTAATTTACCTTCTAAGAATATTTAATTAAAAATATCATAATCGTACTTATAACAGAAACCCCAAATCGCTGATTATTACTATTAAACGAAGTTATTAATAAAAATACACATTAATACTTTTTCCAAACATAAAATCGTGTTTAGCACTAAATTTAATATAGACAAATTCAATAAACACGAAGATGTGCGCATTCGAGCGAAAAGTGGCACATTTCCGAGCGAGGGAGGCAAATGAAGCGCGACGCGGAGCGGCGCGCTTCATTTTCCCGAGATCGGAATGTGCCACTTTGAGCTCGAATGTGCACACTCGGTTTTAAGCACGATTACGAAGCGTCCTGTTTTAACAAGAAAAAACTTGGTCAAATTGTTAGCTATATGTTTATAAAAATCCAACAAATATTAATCACTAAATAAAACAGTCGCACATCATCTTAAAATCAACAAAGCAAAAAAACACTGTTTAGCGCAACAAAATAAAATATTTAGTGAGAAATACCGAGGTTTAATTTTCGCAACCAGTCCGAACGCTGTTGACAATCCGGATAATTCAGGTTTTACTGTAGTTGTTTTATTTTTAATCTCACCCCCGGCGCACAGAAAAAAAAATATACAAAAGTGACTAAGACGAAGAGCAGGTTCGAAATCAATTAATCAATTAAAAGCTTCCCCTTTTACACGTGCGTCGTTTTGGAAACTGAAAAAAGAGGAACGAACCTTTTTGTTTGGATTATTTTAAAACCAGTGGGGAAAAAAGCGCGCAAAAACGATGCGATTTTGGAAACAAGTAGTGGTGCGATGTCATCCCCGTCGTTTTCTACGATTTCCGGTAACCTGTTGTTAAAATTTATGAAGTTCGAAAAACCTGTTGTCGGGAAACTTAAAAGAAATAAATCAAAGGTTAAAGGTTTACTCCTGAGATAGACAGATGTATTTAAATATTTTGGTATTAATTTCCGGCCTACGAATGAATTTATGTAAATGGAGGTGGCTTTAGGTGTTTTAGGGGTTGGGACACTTTTTCCTTTTTCCGATTGTTTCTTAACATTACACTTCGTACTCAAAAGTCAATGATGTATGTGTACGTTTGAGTGCTTTTGACGTTGACGTGGGTCGATTAATTTAGTGAAAATGATATGGAAAATCAATTACTCGTTTTTCAATCGTAGTCTAGCTTTTTCTTTTTGCTTTCGATTTAAGAGAAAGTGGGAAAAAATGTTGCACGACAGATGTAAGTAAATAAAAGAATTTTTATCAAAGGTTTTTTTTTAATATAAAAAGAATCGTTTTTCTCTGTGGAGACATTTTCTTTTTCCGCCGAGGTAATTTTCGATTACGTTTTAAAGCCCTTTAGAAAGATTTCGGTTTTTATAGCGGCAACAGTAAATCTAATACTGAAACAGGCGATAAAAGCTCTAACATCGGTTTAAGTATTGTAATAATTTCATTAACGAAATTCCCCAAATTTTTGTAATACAAGCAGGTAAGAATAATTCAAAGGGGCAACGACATTAAATTACAATAACATTACCGAATTGTGATTTAAATGCGCGATAAATTTCAACAGTTCGTTATTCCAAACCTACCAAAAAAAAAACCTTGAACATTAGAATCAACACAGGGCCGGCTCAAATCTATTACAAAATTTTACTGCTACTTAATTAAAAAGACAGCAACAAATATATAGAAAATAAAAGCGCTTTGATTGCAATAGAAACATTATTTCTCTTTCACAAATTTCAAAAATTCAATTCTTGGAACAAAATGTAAGCTCTCCAAAAAGGCTTAACGCAATTATCCGTCATTAAAGGAATACAACTAATGATTAGCTTCGTTAGTTTCTCGTTTTTATTGTTGCTGTTTATTCCTAAAAAGTATACAAATATTTAATTGCCTTTAAAAATCGTCGATAACAACGGGGTGATTTATTTTGTAAGTATAAAAGCTTTTTGATTTCATTGTAAAAGCACAAATGGTCTGTCTAGACGCTTCAATAAACAAATTATATTGTTTTTTTAGAAAAATGTAAATTAGATTAAGTCTTCAATTTGAACGAACAGTAATTTTTTCACTGAGAACGGCCAGGTGTGCAATTGGAGCAGATCCCTATGATCAAATTGCATCAGAAATAGAAATTTAAATACCCGTAAAAATTATAAACTTAATTCCTTTGAAAAACGAAAAGCAAGCCAGCCGCCGCCGAATGAAGAGATTTTATTATCGATGGCAATAAATTTTGATTCGCTTTTCTAAAATAAAAGAAGACGACGAAGAGAAAATAGCAAAAGCAAAAGGCAGCAGCCTCGTAAAGCGTTAAATAAAATAATAACCTAATAAGAAGTCCACGAACGAGTCGTGAAGTCGTATTAAGAACTACATACAAGAAGCATCACATCGAACAAAATCGAAAGTTTAGTGATGTGAGTAAAGGAATGC
This sequence comes from Sinopyrophorus schimmeli, assembly GCA_036325965.1. Lineage (NCBI taxonomy): Eukaryota > Metazoa > Arthropoda > Insecta > Coleoptera > Elateridae > Sinopyrophorus > Sinopyrophorus schimmeli. Next base: position 756,563 of record JARFIZ010000177.1, read on the forward strand.
TTCCATTCGCCAATTTATGGAAATATTCGCTTAGCTGTAAAGGGAATATTTCCTTGTAATTTTATTACAGCCCGATTTGAGTGCTACAAATGCATTGCACTTGTACGCGTTTAACAAAGTGGAGCACCCGATTTTTTCAAACTAGCCGCTAAATAATTAAAAGCAAAATCGAGTTATCTTGTTAAACCCCAAAGGCGTTAATAAATTACTAATCCAAAAGGTAATAACTGTTCTCCCTTCAGAGATTTAGTTGTACTTTTAATGCGAACAAGCTTTACCTTTGACGATGAGAGGATTTTATGAATTTATAAATTTTTTTAAAAAGGCCTGCCTTTGAGACTAGATAGAACAGCCTTGCATAACCATCAAAGATCAGCATAAGGGCGTTTTCCAGGTCGGTCCTGCGATTATGTTATTATACGATCGCAAGAAATTTGAGGGTCTAGTTAAATCCCAAAGCAGTTATTGGAATTATCTACATATTTGATCCTCTTTATAGATAAATATAGCGAAATTCAAACTTCGCTTCGATACATATTACAAAATAAAATACATACGTTGGATTTAAATAAAAACCAACCCTAATCTAAATTAAGCCTAAGCTTGGAACTGTTTTATATCCGACTTTATTTTTTGTATTTTGAAAGGTAATTTGGAAATAGTTGGAAAATGTTTCGGCCAGTTGCGAACGGCGATTTCAATTTGAATGGAAAATGTGGAACGTTTATTAACGACATTGTGAAAATTATTGATGCAGTTATGTAACAATCGCATTGGCGGAAGGACTTCGTCGATTACATATTTATGGGGTAGTTTAAAAGCATTCGTGCAAACCAGCAAGCAATTATAATAAGTTCGTTTATCAGTTAGCAAGTTAGTGAAATGAGAAAAGAGGAGATGGGACGTTAACTATTTGTAAACATCAATAAGTTGCAAGACGCTCGCTTTAATTTTATTAGTATATAATAAAGTGCTAGGAAAAAACATATTAAAATTACAGGGTTGTATTTAAAACGGGCGATAGTTAAAAGATTTTTTAAATTTAACCGTTCGTATTCATGAAATTGAAGTTTCGAAATAAAAATACTAAAAGAACTTCTAAGTTAATGACAAGCACGCTGATTTTTTTCCTATTATAATAAAGCCCTAGCAATAGCATATTAAAATTACAAAGTTGTATTTAGAACGGGCGTTAGTTATATAAATTTTTAGTTAACCGTTCGTATTCATGAAATAGACGTTTGGAAATAAAAATAATAAAAAGACTTCTAAGTTAATGACAAGCACGCTGATGTTTTTCCTATTATAATAACGCCCTAGCAATAGTATATTAAAATTACAAAGTTGTATTTAGAACGGGCGTTAGTTATATAAATTTTAATGTTAACCGTTCGTATTCATGAAATAGACGTTTCGAAATAAAAATATTAAAAGGACTTCTAAATTAATCACAAGCACGCTGATTTTTTTCTTATTATAATAAAGTCCTAGCAATTGCATATTAAAATTACAAAGTAGTATTTAGAACGAGCGCTAGTTATATAAATTTTTAAAGTTAACCGTGCGTATTCATGAAATAGACGTTTCGAAATAAAAATACTGAAAGGACTTCTAAGTTAATGACAAGCACGCCGATTTTTTTCCTATTATAATAAAATCCTCGCAATAACATATTAAAATTACAGGGCTGTATTTAGAACGGGCGCTAGTTAAAAGAATTTTTAAAGTTAACCGTTCGTATTCATGAAATAGACGTTTCGAAATAAAAATACTAAAAGGACTTCTAAGTTAATGACAAGCACGCCGATTTTTTTCCTATTATAATGAAGTCCTCGCAATAACATATTAAAATTACAGGGCTGTATTTAGAACGGGCGATAGTTAAAAGATTTTTTAAAGTTAACAGTACGTATTCATGATATTGACGTTTCGAAATAAAAATACTAAAACGACTTCTAAGTTAATGTCAAGCACACCGATTTTTTTCCTATTATAATAAAGCCCTAGCAATAACAAATTAAAATTACAGGGCTGTATTTAGAACGGGCGCTAGTTAAAAGAATTTTAAAGTTAACCGTTCGTATTCATGAAATAGACGTTTCGAAATAAAAATACTGAAAGGACTTCTAAGTTAATGACAACCACGCCGATTTTTTTCCTATTATAATAAAGTCCTCGCAATAACATATTAAAATTACAGGGCTGTATTTAGAACGGGCGATAGTTAAAAGATTTTTTAAAGTTAACAGTACGTATTCATGATATTGACGTTTCGAAATAAAAATACTAAAAGGACTTCTAAGTTAATGACAAGCACGCCGATTTTTTTCCTATTATAATAAAGCCCTAGCAATAACAAATTAAAATTACAGGGCTGTATTTAGAACGGGCGCTAATTAGATAAATTTTTAAAGTTAACCGTTCGTATTCATGAAATAGACGTTTCGAAATAAAAATACTAAAAGGACTTCTAAGTTAATTTATTTTTTATAAAACGCTTCGCAGTAGTTCCGCGAATCCAAGGCGCTTTAAAATAAGTCGGAAATTGTTATTAAAAAATCTCGCTCGCAATAATTAAAAGCGCCGTCGAACCGAAAGCTAAGAAGAAGGGTAAATAAAAAGAGCAAAATATATTTTCTATAAGAAGATAAAATAAATCCGAAAGAAAAGAAACGAAGCATGTATGGCGTACGACTTTTGCGATAATTCGACTTCAAGGGACAGAAGATATGTCATAGCAGATTTAACGATTCCTTCACGACACACTAAACTGAGTTCAATTTGAATGACTATTTTTTCCTGCAGGTCCTAAGCCTTAACCAAAAAATCCCGACCAATAGAAAGGCCAAAAAAGTTAAAATCCCAATAACGTTGCACCGCATAAATATTTTTAAGCCCTGCCAATATGAAAATTAAGAAGGTGCGCGACTTTTCGCTTTTCTTCGCCATCCAGACTAATCAACACTTCTAAGTTTTCTATTTTTCAAAGAAACCCCACCGTCTCGTCAATACCGCAGTTAATGGAGGTTTTACTGTATTTGCTTTGGCAAAATCACACTTCGCTGCCTGCTCTTCGGGCTCCACTTTCCCGAGGAAAGACAGCCGTCAAATCTGATGATGTGAATCGACGCCAAATAGAGGGCACAAATTAAAAGGACGAAACCTATTTTTATACCACACGTCGAAATCTGAACCCTCAACATTGACAATGATCGATTTTTAGTTCGATTTAACAATTTTTTAATATTCGATTTAATAAATAAAAAGAAAAATCTTAAAAATGTGTCCTCTTTTCGTTTAATATTATTTATAAATGACGCAATCGCTGTTAGTCATTCAAAACTCAGTGTCATGTTCGTAGCATTGATTTTTCTCGTAGATGTTTATTTAGATTTCAATTTAAAATAAATGAGTCATGTTAGTTTTATAAACAGCGGTTTGGTTATGAGCCCCGTTAATTATTTTAGCTTCATGTAAGATAATTAAGCGCATTCCATTGTTTGCTAACAAACTAATTTCCCGAATTACCTGTGGCATAAGTATTTCCTAGATATGACCCAATAGTTGACATTCCTGATTGATATCATTAGTTAGTTATGTCTATACCTATGGAGGGAAATATGCGTGTGCCCACAATAAAGGGATGCAATTTGGTAACTATGGAATGCTGGATAATTTTATCCCAATTTTGTGATTCAATCCGATGTGACTGAACTGACTAAAAAAATAAACAATAATGAGATAATGATTTCCTGTATTTTTATCTATTTTATAAAAGAGAAAACAACGATTGTAAAATAAATAAACGTGGAAGTTTTATTTGTTTATGTTATAAATAAAGCCGACGTTTTTATTTAACTACCCGCAATAAAAAATAAATATATTATAGTACATTACACCACGAATTTGGAATTTCTCATAAAATTAAGGAAACGAGGGCAGAAACAATGCCTCATAATAATACTACTATCACCTAGTTAGCATTTTGCTTCAATTTAATACAATGATTTCCAAGCCGGGGGACTTTCTGGGGAGCCCTGGAAGGAAGCGCAAAAAGTTTGATAAAAATGTATTTTTTTCCATTTAAAGATGTGCTCTATTCTTTTATGAAATACACGACACCAAACAATTGTTTCAATAAAGTAAAGAACATATAAGCAATTAATTTTGTATTTAATAATTAATATCTATCCAATAATGATGATTTCCATTTACACGGTTTTTTCCGGAACCTATCTACCGCGCAAATTGAAGAATATCTGTACGGTGGAGAAGCCCCAAGATTGGATCTATTCAAGAGAAACCCAATAACATAAAGTTTGAAAACCACTGACTTAATACGCAAGCGAATTCGTATAAATAAACTAATTAAGCGTGATTGGTATTTGCGAAGATGATTAGAGTCACAGCTGTTGTGTAAAAAGATTGGGTTGCAATTTTCTTGGAAATTTTTGCTCGATTTAATTTGTAATTCGAGTCGCAAAACATTTTATGGCAACGTGTCGTCTTTGGGATAAGCTCAAAGGTTACGACCATCAGTTTGGGAAACACTGTTTTAGATTAACCGTGTAATTCCTCACTGTCTTTTAGGATATCAATTTGTGTTGAAAAAAAATAAAAAAGGTGTTGGTTTTCATACCGATACATAAATCGGGATCGATGAAATTGGACGAACGGCATCAAAGTTTACACGATTATTACGAAACGCCTGGCAGTGTTGATAATGAACATATTCGCTATTTGTAGTGATTGTACACCTTAATCAAATACTGAATTCCACTCTGCCATAATTCACCCGTATAATTAAATCAAGTGGTTATGGAATCCTAAATGTGGCGTTTGTTGCGTAAAATTGGTAAAACATCCGGCTAGATTGGTTATACTAGCTCAATTCGCAGATGAACTGAATTATTTCCAAATACCTATTTTAGGTATTTCGTCCAACTTTTTACCTTTTTAATTCCCTAATTTGTTACATTAAACGTAAAATCTTCAAAGTGCGCATTATTGCATTTAAAATCCTATTTAGAGAGCGTTTTTTGACTGCGTTTGAATAGCGAAACTAAATACAGTGATAACTCGGTTAATTGAATGTATAGAAAAAAAGCTAATTTTAGCACAGCTAACGAAAATACGACAGTTGAAGTCAGCCGTCTAAGAAAATAATTTAATAATTGTGAATCATGCTTAAAATCGAGTGTGCACATTCGAGCTCAAAGTGGCACATTCCGATCTCGGGAAAATGAAGCGCGCCGCTCCGCGTCGCGCTTCATTTGCCTCCCTCGCTCGGAAATGTGCCACTTTTCGCTCGAATGCGCACATCTTCGTATTTATTGAATTTGTCTATATTGAATTTAGTGCTAAAAACGATTTTATGTTTGGAAAAAGTATTAAAGTTTATTTTTTTTAATAACTTCGTTTAATAGTAATAATCAACGATTTGGGGTTTTTGTTATAAGTATGGTTCTGCTATTTTTAATTAAATATTCTTAGAAGGTAAATTAATTATTGTGAATCGTGCCTAAAACCGAGTGTGCACATTCGAGCTCAAAGTGGCACATTTCGATCTCGGGAAAATGAAGCGCGCCGCTCCGCGTCGCGCTTCATTTGCTTCCCTCGCTCGGAAATGTGCCACTTTTCGCTCGAATGCGCACATCTTCGTCTTAATTGGATTCGACTATATTAATAACAAATCCTTCAAATGCAGATTTTCTATTCCGAAAAAGTTTTCGCTTCAAAGTGCACATACCCCTTAATAATTGAATTTGCCTATCTTATTCTTCTCCCTTACAAATAATATTAATTAATCAAACTGTACTAAATGTACCACTTCTCGCTTTTCTTTTAATTAAAAATTACAGTAGGGTATTTTTTACCAAAAACCACATTTTTAATTTAGTACTTTTAAACTAGACTAGATGGGAGAACTTCATCGTACATGAAAAAAAAATACTTTAACTTTTTCCGAATTTTGACTCTTATTTCCCAAGCTTTTTTAAACATACCCCACCCAAGTGATTCTAAAATTTTGATGCACCCCCTATGTATCATATAAATATTTTTTTATATTTAAAAATTGAATTAATCAATAAATGAAGCCTAATTACAACAGTGTACCTATACTACGATGGTCCTTATTTTTCGACTTTTGAATTATCATCGGGGCACTTCGTCGTTCGATTATATACATCGAAAAATGAAACAGATTTTTTTTTTAATTTTTGTATACGATTTAGAAGTCGCTACCAGTCGTCAAAACTTTAACTGAAACCAATGTATGATCGCTTAAATAAGAGTCTTAGTAATTGTTCATTTAAGATTTTATTTAGCATTTTAGCTGCAAGTGAACATGCAGATTCGCATGGGCAAACTCCCCCCGGCATGGCAAGAGCCATTTATTGTTTGAAAATTTACCTATTTAAACTAACGAAAAAGAAGAGAAAGCTATGAGAGAAATATACATTTTCACGGTGATAATATATATTAAATATTGGTTTCATATCTCTACCGGATGGTCAACACCAAGAAACGACCTACAATTATTGAAAGACCTTAAAATCTTTGAAAGCTTTAACAAAAAAATGGCTACTGTTGTGCTGAAAAAAATACTATGCCATTTGTGATATTTGTGGGAAGAGCTGGTTGCGTTTGCATTTTTCGATAACGAAATTTCAGTTTACTAGAAGAAGAAAATGGTAGAAGCATTAAAAATTGAAGGCACAGAAAATTCCTAAAAAAATAAACATTGATGTCAAACATATCCACGAAGAAAATATAGAAAACTTCGTGAGTAGCAACTCCTTACGATTCTTCCAGATTATGGGTATCTCATCAAATTTTTTGAATAAAGACGTGGAAACTTGGAACGAAGACGCTGATTATGTAGCTGCCAAAAATGTCGTTCATTCTATGCGAGTAGTGAACGACATAGCTGAGCGTGGTGTTGCTTTAATGGAGGAATAATTATAATAAATTGATTACAACCAATGAAGAACAAAAGCAATATTTGCATTTGTTGATGAAAGAGGAGAGGAAAAAGAACCCTAATACTAATAAATTAATCCTCGTTTCTTAAAAGTAAATAATTCAAATATTTATATATGTCTAAATTTGTAATAGGGTAGAAGCACCGGATTTGGACACTGTACCAGTTGTGGACATTTTCCACTTTATTTTGTCAAATGTAAAATATAAGAATTATCGATACTGCTATAAGTGTAATTAATGTATCTTTAACTACGATAGAAAGATCAATGATGTTTTTTTCGCATTTTTTAAGGTATTTTATCAAAATTACTCAAGTGTCTAAAACTGGGTCTAACGCATCTAAAACCGGTACTTTTGCCCTAATAACAATCATTTTATATTTTTTATATCCTGACTTATGAATAAAAGAATCTAACAAATGTAGAGATTTTGAGTTTTTATTTAAAATTTAACCCTTGGTAGCGACCCGTAAATGGCAATTAAAAATTTTAAAAAAATTACTGAAATAGTTTCTTATGGTATATAATGAATAAGGACCACCCTAGTGTATACAAACTGTGCCTTAAAACTAATTTGTTTATAATTTTTACAAAAATAAAAATTACCCAAAAATATTTGGAGACATTAATTTTGACATATAAACATTCAACAATCTGCAAAAGATGATAACAAAATCAACTAGTTGATTTTTAGTGGCCCACTTCAGAAAATTTGACTCACATACAATTTTAATTAATCAAAAATGCTACAATTAGGCGTGCGGAAGACCACCATGATAATTTATTAAAAGGAATAAAATACCTAACCTTTTTCAAACAAAAAATTTATCTAATTTATTCGACTTTTAATTTTTTGAATTGAAGAATAAAATAATAATATAGGCCAATCCAATAAATACGAGGATGTGCGCATTCGAGCGAAAAGTGGCACATTTCCGAGCGAGGGAGGCAAATGAAGCGCGACGCGGAGCGGCGCGCTTCATTTTCCCGAGATCGGAATGTGCCACTTTGAGCTCGAATGTGCACACTCGGTTTTAAGCACGATTACAAAGCGTCCCGTTTTAACAGGAAAAAAATTCGTCAAATTGTTAAGTATGTTTACAAAAAACGCAACAAATATTAATCACTAAATAAAACAGTCGCACATTATCTTAAAATCAACAAAGCAAAAAAACACTGTTTAGTGCGAAAGACAAAATAAAATATTTAGTAAGAAATACCGAGTTTAATTTTCGCAACGCGATTGACAATCCGGATAATCGCGAATCCGTATAACTGAGGTTTTACTGTATTTGCAAAATTCGCTTAATTAACGTGTGGACCAATCGTTCCACTTTTTCCTACAAATTAATCAGGATTACCTTAATTCGTCCCAAAATTGTTTTTTGCAATTTTGCCTTTGATTCGGACGTTCAAAGCTTGTGACCTTTCAGAGATGGAATGTTGAACTTTTTAAATTTATTGTTGAAATTGCTTTCTAATGCGAGGTCATTTCTAGTCACGGATGCTTCGATATTTATTGTAAGTCGCAAAAAAAAAATTGTTCAAACAGAAAGAATGACCTACAACCGAAAATAATCTGTAGAGATTCCGTTGGGCGCGTGTAAAGAAAGCTTTAAGTATTAATTTTGTTTATTGTCGAGTGTCAATTAAATTGAGGCAGTTTGCGCTGAAAAAGGGATTAAATTAGGCATTAAATTTACGAAAACGACGCTCATTTTTATAATTAAAAAGTAAATAATAACAACGCAGTTTCCTGAAATCCTTTTCGTATCTTTATTTTTCGGTTTCAAGATGGGAATAACGTAGAACTAATAATTAGAGGCAATTATGAAGGCGACTTTTCGAACTTTACGATCTTATCTTCCGTAATCGTTGGTGCATGATCTGTGATCAGTTTTATTTGTTTCATAATGTTGTTACCGTTACCGCTAATGGTTTTTCGTGTTGGAAGTAACGTTGCACGTCTCTTCGGACACGAGCAACAAAAAGTTTTCTAAATGCGGATTGCCCATTTCTACGCTATAAAACATATTTAGAAAATAGTAGGGATCAATTAAAATATCGTTTGTTAAGGCGAAGCGGTAAATTAAAACGTACTCGATTTCTCTAACGAGGCAGTTGTAAAAATACTTTTAGTTTTATTATAGCTTATAGCCAGAAGCTTTCAGTAGTAAACTATCCGTAAATTAAGCGCGATTACTGTAATTGCTTCGAAACCTAACTTTTGCGCACCGGAAATAAACTGGAGCCAGTAAAAAAACATCTCCAAAGTTCCCGATCCCACATAAAAAATTAACAGAGAAAAAAGCATCGGGAAAGGTTAATTAAATGAAGCAAAACTACAATTACGAAACGATATGTGAGGAAACCGGAGGGATGATGAGTGACAAGGGGTTTTACTTTTGTTGAACCCGGAAAAATAACATTTTCAACAATTCAGGTGTTGGGATGGGGATGGGGGCGAACACTTTATGTAATGATAAGAGATATTATTAACAACGACGAGCACGAAACATGGCAGTTTATTTGGGATTAATTTTTCCTGTAACCACTTTTCATAATTTGTTCCCTCTTTTTTTTTTTTTTTTTGGTTATTTCCACTCGTAAATCGTAATTGAACGTTTACGTGTATTTCGAGTGCGTTAGTCTGCATTTTTTTGCTTTAAATTCGCCGGTTTATAAATGACACTGCTTTTTTAATTTATACTTCTCTTTAATTAATATAAATTCTGCACGTTTAAATCGCTTCCGAATAGAAATTTAAAAATTAGCTCTTTCTATGGCTTAATTCAGACTGGATGTCGATTTTTCCTGATTGGAAAGTATTGATTATGGATGGCGAAAGAAAATGAAAAGTGCAGCTTTCCTTTCGCATGTGCACGTTGGAATAATTCGAAAAAACGACAATTTTGTTCCAAGTCACATGTTTAATAATTGTAGGAAGTAGAAATAAGATGCTTGTTAGAATTTGAGCGCTTAAAAGTTGTATTTAGTGGTTGCTGAACGCAATTTTCCATTTTCCCTTGAAATAACATGTTTTTTTTGTAATACAGGGTGTGAAACTTATGAAAAAGTTGATTTATCAAAAAATTATAAAATACCATTTTATAGAGCACTAAATTCCCCACAAAAACGTGTATCCGACATTTATGTACATTGAGCTACAAAATTGACAACTAACTAAACAGCGTTTTCCCCTGTTATTTACATATAAAATTAAAAATTGCGTTCAAGAACCACTAAATGTTAATATTAAAGTTTCAAATTTCAATAAGCGTCGGATTTCCTCTTACCACAACTATTAAATACGGGACTTTGAAAAAAAATACAGTAGGAACTCGGTTATCCGGACTAATTATTGTTGCAGCTCATTCGGATTATCGAAAATTCGGTTAATTGAATGTATAGAATAAAAAACGAATTTTAGCTATATATAATGTGACCATACTTCTTGTTTGGAATGGGATTGTTCTGTTTTCATATCATTTGTCCCAAGCAATCATTCGGGCCGCCAAAATTGTCCAATTTTCAAAAAATTATCAATTACGATACCGAATATTAAGAAATCCTAACAAGAATTTCATTCTTGCCTCCTTATTTAAATACAAATTAATTTCAGGGCAATTTCGCAATGAAAAAAGTAAAAAATTATGAAAAAAAAAGCGAAGCCCAAAGGTGACATTTTGAGAGCGCAACTACTATTTAGAATTACTTGAATTTTTTTAAAGTAAATTAATTATTGTGAATTATGTTTAAAACCGAGTGTGCACATTCGAGCTCAAAGTGGCACATTTCCGATCTCGGGAAAATGAAGCGCGCCGCTCCGCGTCGCGCTTCATTTGCCTCCCTCGCTCGGAAATGTGCCACTTTTCGCTCGAATGCGCACATCCTCGTATTTATTGGATTTGCCTATATTATTATTTTATTTTTCAATTCAAAAAATTAAAAATCGAATAAATTAGATTATTTTGACCATAAATTGACAAAATTCTAATAGTTTAAATAAGTTATAAAACTTCTATAAATTGTCAAACTGCCAGATTATTTTCTTATATATTTGTAAAAGTAGCACTTTTAAAAAAATCATGTTTTCTAAAGACGTGAAAATAACAGAATGGCACTAATTGGACTTCATTAACGAAGATATGGACTACATTTTCTGAAAATTACATATTTTTATTTTTTCCTCCACATGGGTTTTTTGGGGTCAAAGTTGAGCTTTTTTCAAAGAGGATGGTCCATACGAGGCGTTAAATCCCCCCGATTTGCGCATAAATTTGAACATTGATTATGTTAGAACTCGTTTTGAGGTGTTCACCAGTGGTTTCAAAAAGTTTTTACGACGACGGGAACATAGTGATTTTCCACTTAGAAGTCAATAAATAATTACAGTTAATACTGCCAGAATTTTTGATTTTACGACTTTCTGATAAGCAAATGAATTTTTCGTCTTTATTTGCTCATTTATTTTATAAAATCATATTATTTTTAATAATTTCACTTATTTTTATTTGTCGTTTTGAAAAATTTTCAATGCATTTTTTTACCATGTTCCCGATGTCCTAAATTTTTCTTAAACTACTTTTAAACTCACTGATTATGGTTATATTTTATTCTGTAATCAAATTTCTGCGCAAATCGGGGGGATTTAACGCCTCGTATGGACCATCCTCTTATCAATTTTCACAATTTTTTTTTGTATAAGATTTTATTCTAGGACATCGATAATTATGTCACGACATCACAAGAGTTAGTACTTTATTGTAAAAAAAAATCAACCCTTAATATGCACACACAGGGTCCAATCAAATATCGTAAAATGAAAAAAATTGTGAAAATTTCGGATGGTCACCATCTTGTTCCTAATTGTTTTAGTTTAATTCTATTGTATTATATAAAATTCACATTTATGGCCCTTTCAAATAAAGTAACAACCATTTCAATACCGGTTCTAAATAAAAAGCTAGAGCTCGTTATGTACAAGTATGAAATTAACCCAATTTTTGATTTTGGATGGGTACTGATCAGAAGTTATAATAAAAAAAATAAATGGTGGTGGTTTAGGATTTCTGGCACCGCAAAGATCATCTACAATTTTTTTTATTAAAATTAAAAATCATGCGGCACACTTTTTAATTCAAATTGGTTGATTTCATATGAAATGACCATATAGTCAAATCCAATTAACACGAAGATGTGCGCATACGAGCGAAAAGTCGCGCTTCATTTGCCTCCCTCGCTCGGAAATGTGCCACTTTGAGCTCGAATGTGCACACTCCGCTTTTCGCCACGATTAACAATGATCAATTTACTTTTAATTTTATCTAAACATTTTATGATTCTATTTGGTATTTTTTACTGTTGATTTTATAATTAATACTTATTTGTTTCAATTTTTTTGTAAATAAATACCTAACAAAGTAAAATTGTTTTTTTTTCAATTATCCGGATGAGCCGCAACATTAATTAGTCCGGATAATCGAGTTTCCACTGTATATAGATTTGTATGAGAATATTAAAATGACTTTCCAGTTGGTTGTATTGTAAAAATGTCAAAATACGAACGTTTTTGCCGAAGTTAAATGTGACGAACATATTATCATCCTCGCAGATGAATTTATCTCTTTCCACGTATCGCAGATGCACAAAAAATAAAAATCTGTAATAAGCCTATAAAAAAGCTAAAAGCTCGCGCGCTACTATAAATTCCCAGGTTTCCCGCAAGCGGACTAAAGCTTCACTAAATGCATTAAATTTTAGCCATTCAGCGATTATCATTAAAAGCCACACATTAATCTATAAACACCTTCCGTTCAATATTTACTAAAATTTCTACTAAAATAATTTGACGTCAATTTTAATCTGTCTGAGAATGATAGATTAAAATGGTATTTTGAATAAGTAATTTGATTTAAATTTTAATGTTTTTCGAAGTACCCACGCTTTAATCCAATGTTTTCCATAAATTCTGCGGGAACAAAAATATTTTTCTAATGCGCTTAAAAGCAAAATTTACTTGTGGGAAAAAAAAAACGTATTCTTTTGCGATATGAATTATTTAAGCCGGGAGGAAATGTAATATTTCTTCGTGTTCTTAGTGAAAATCGTAAAGTTCCTTGAATATCACGCTAGTAAGCATTAGAATAGAATTATGGAATGTAAAGCCCAAACACACACACCAATTCTGACATTTACCTCAATTGTGTATTGATTGGCTTAGCCGCCCGACAATATGATTCGAAAGTCTGGCTTATACGATTTTCTATTACATAGTGGAAATTTAATCCCTAAATTTCAATTTTGTTGCATTTAAGCTTATTTGCGATGCCCGGTTTGCGAGCGCCGATAACCCATTTTCGGGAATGGAAAAAGAAAAACGGTCGAGCAACTCGACACTGATAAACTTTGCCATTTTATATCGAAAATTTTCGTTGGCGCACGTTTCGCTCACAATAAAATATCCCCGACAGGTTATCCCCGGGTATTCTAGTTTAACAATTCTCGATAATTGTATCATTTCTTACAAAAGCGAACGATTGGAGAAACAGACGTTACGACAGTCGAGCGTCTCCCATCGAACGCCCGGTACTTAATCGACGCCCGGCGTAATTTTTTTTTCGGGCATCGAAACGCCGTCAAGACGAGCCCTTAATTTTTAATCGCAGGGACATTGTATCGTAAACGCGAACATCAATTCGATTTGTTTGCGTGACACAAACTGATTAGGACGCGATCTAATGTAAAGCTCACACAGAAAATTATTTTTTTATTTACAAATATCCAATAACCGTCGAGTATAATAAAATAAAAACGCATTACAGATTAAGTTCTGTTTGTGAGCTCCGGTTTCGCGGAAAATTCTGCTTCCATGTTTACTCAAACCCATTACCTTCTTCTTCGTCTTCGTCAAGTTCGCCACTTTTAAGTAGGTACTACAACTAACTTCTTAGAAATACTTAAAATTCTTCGAGGTAATTTTTTATGAGCTATCCGACCAAGGTATGTGCACTAGACTGCGCAAAAAATCGACTACAGTAAAACCTCAATTATCCGGATCTCAGTTATACGGATTTTATTTTGTATTTCGCACTAAACAGTGTTTTTTTGATTTGTTGATTTTAAGATAATGTCGAACTGTTTTATTTCGTGATTAATATTTGTTTCGTTTTTTGTAAACATATACCTAACAATTTGACCAACTTTTTTCCTGTTAACACAGGACGCTTTGTAATTGTGCTTAAAACCGAGTGTGCACATTCGAGCTCAAAGTGGCACATTCCGATCTCGGGAAAATGAAGCGCGCCGCTCCGCGTCGCGCTTCATTTGCCTCCCTCGCTCGAAAATGTGCCACTTTTCGCTCGAATGCGCACATCTTCGTGTTAATTGGATGCGACTATATTAATAACATATCCTGCAAAAACAAATTTTCTATTCGGAAAAAGTTTTTGCTTGAAAGTGCACATACTCCTTAATAATTGAATTTGCCTATCTTATTCTTCTTTCTTACAAATAATATTAATTAGGGTGAGTGTACCAGTCCCAAACCAGTTAAGGACCAATTTTGACTTTGAAATGCTCTAAACTTGTATTATGTAGTTTTAACATAGAAATGTATATATAAAATTGTTTATTGTATACTAACATTGCAATATTAATGAATTGTTTGAATCTAAATATTTCAGTTTTTTATAAATTTCGTGAACAATACCAAAAACGAGAATGCACCTATGGTTGACCACTGCGCTCCAATAAATAACCACTTTTGCACCAATAGTTGACCACTGAAAAACTAATGAAGAAAAGGTAGCTAATTGAAAATAAAACACCATTTTGTTAGACAAATTGACTTTCATGTATTGACTGAAAGTTTCTCTTGACTTACAACCAATTTTTAAATATTGGCCTTATTTTAGCGTCTTTACTAATTTCGTCGAGGTACTTCAACAAATTTTCCCCTGTATAATTAAAAAATGTAATCATAATGGTCACGTCCAATATATTTTAATAATGTTTAATGTTCACTGGAATTGGACACTCAATAAAACAACAATTGTTAAATTTGCAACGTTTCGTTTCTTTATTGAAACTTTATCAAGCAACTTAACAACACAAAAGGATTTTAACCATCAAAACTCAAAAATTCTACATGCGTCAAACATGTTTGACCATTAAACATTAAACATTATTAAAAAATGTCTTTTTGGGGGGCTTCTTCAATATAGAACCACGAGAAACAAAGTTAAAACTCTAATCTGGTCAACCATAGAAACACTTTTTCTACTACTGTGTACCAATAGTAAACCAGTTGGTCAACAATAGGAACTCAGTACAAAGTGTGTTCCAGTAATTAACCACCTTTAAAAATACTTGATAATGTCATTAATTATTAAAAATAGCAGCTCATAGCTCTTAAATAAACACTAAATTTTTCAAATAATACAACTTTATGACAATAATTAAGAATTAATAGGTGATATTAAAAGATTTAACTTACCATGTCAACGTGCACTTCTAACTGTATAGGCTGCTAGAGGGCACGTGAACAAGACACTGGTCTAACAAAAAGTGCAAAATAGCGATATTATTAGTCCACTCTCGTAAAAAATATGTTTGGAAGGTTGTTAACAAACTTGGCAATGTAACAAAACAGTTTAATTCGTCAACAATGCCCGCCATTTCTTAATTTATTCAATTGAACATGCGAGTGGTCAACTACTGGTACCTGGTTTGGGACTGGTACACCCATCCTATTAGACTTTTAATTTTATGAATTGAAAAATAAAATTATAATATAGGCAAATCCGATAAATACGAGGATGTGCGCATTCGAGCGAAAAGTGGCACATTTCCGAGCGAGGGAGGCAAATGAAGCGCGACGCGGAGCGGCGCGCTTCATTTTCCCGAGATCGGAATGTGCCACTTTGAGCTCGAATGCGCACACTCGGCTTTAAGCACGATTACAAAGCATCCCGTTTTAACAGGAAAAAACGAACGCGGTTGACAATCCGGATAATCGAAAATCCGTATAATCGAGGTTTTACTGTAATAAAAAACAGATATTTGCTGTGCCTTTTAACCTGGAGCTTTTGCCGACTTCAAAGGACACGTGCAGAACCTTTACAGAGACCGTCGTTTAATGTATGCAACGTTATTTGCATTCATCCCTTAGATTAACACGTGTCGTCATTTTCTGACCACCATTACATAAACGCTGCGCGTTTGTCGTCGAAAATGCATTTCGTTTTTTTCTTTCGCCAAAAAAAAAGCTTTTCTATCCAGTAATTTGCTTTAATTTTTATTTGAAGCAAAGCGCAAAAAAACTAGGATGATTTAGAGAAGCTTTAATTAGAGAGCAGAGAAGAAAAAATAATGCGTAATGTTTGGAGAAATAATAAAGGATAATGAAGGGTAGTTTTTTGAAAGCGTCGCCCGAAAACATTTTCACGTACACCCTTTACGACGGACGGCACCAACCTATATGGTCGTTAACCCTCTGAAAATTTGTGTATACGGTTACTTCGGCGGATAACTGTATTAAATTGGATGCAAAACTTTGGCCGACGATGTAACAAGGTTACGTAAGTCGGGGTGTAGCTGCAGATGGCGACCGATCGTGTGCCGCCTCCACGGAGAATATGAATGTTTCAATTTCACAGTCCGTTGGTCTCTCTTCTTAGCCTAGAAGCGGGCAACATCCTACACATTTCGAAAAAGAGGATTGACGACACGAATGCGGTTGTCTTTCGTAAGGACCCAAGCAAAAGTGGAAAAACATCGGTCTAAGGTGCATTTTCCGATGCGACGATATTAAAATTTGGCCCTTCAAACCCCCAGAAGAGGTGACGATATTGTTGAACATCCTCGAAATGGCTACGCACAGGTGTGGATTATACTGCCTTATATTAAAACGGAGACGCCGAAAATCGCATTTCTACAACGATCGGTATTAAGAAAGAGGAAATTTTAATCGTAATTGTTTGTAAATTTAATTTCCCGGAGGGTCGTTTTTCCTGTCTCGGAACAATTACGGCCGCCCTTCTAAACGAAATACAGTCAAACCTCTCGTACCGACCGCTCTATAAGCAGCCCAGCTCGAAAAGCGGGCAGTATGCTTTAGAAAAAGAATTTAATTCTTATAAATTTCCTCTAAGCCGACCACTTTCTAACCCAACCGCGACCGTTAATTGTGCGACTGCTATTTTTCAAAATTACTCAAATTGGGAAAATTTTATATAGATAATAGCTGTAAAAGCTAGTCTACGTTAAACAAAAGTGTATTTTTTTAAATTTATTTAGTTTTGTCGAAACTTTTTATTTTAGAGCGAGAGCGCCAGGAAATTACACCGGCTATAGTTGCTAGGGGTACGTAGGAACATCCCCTCGCAATATAAAGCAATTCTATTTTTTTTCATTTTTTCCCAAAAAAACATGGGTTAAAACCCATGTTTTTTCAAAAAGAGAACGTTTTTACAAAGCTATGGAATAGCACGCCTATGGTTTCTTAGGCCTATCCAAAGCCAAAAGGCTGCCGAATCCGAATCTGAAGAGTTTTTAAAGATCCGTCCACAAATAACGGCGCTACAATTTTTTTAAAGTTCAAAATCGTGCAAAAAGGGACTTAAAATTGCAATTTTTCATCTTCGAAAAATTTACGTAGCGCCCTATACTTAATTTACATGTATCTTATGTAAAAAAGTCGCAGAATTCCGAATCCGTCTCGTTTGTAACGATTGCATCAAAAATAAGGGCGCTACGATTTTTTTTGTGAATCAAGGGGTACGTTTTTTTATTTATTTAGTTTTCTCGAAAATTTTTATTTTAGAGCGAGAGCGCCAAGAACTGACACCGGCTATAGTTACTAGGGGTACGTAGGAACATCCCCTCGCAATATGAAGCAATTCTATTTTTTTCATTATTTCCCAAAAAAAACATGGGTTAAAACCCATGTTTTTTCAAAAAGAGAAACGTTTTTACAAAGCTATGAAATAGCACGCCTATGCTTTCTTAGGCCTATCCAAAGCCAAAAAGGCTGCCGAATCCGAATCTGAAGAGTTTTTAAAGATCCGTCCACAAATAACGGCGCTACAATTTTTTTAAAGTTCAAAATCGTGCAAAAAAGGGGACTTAAAATTGCAATTTTTCATCTTCGAAAAATTTACGTAGCGCCCTATACTTAATTTACATGTATCTTATGTAAAAAAGTCGCAGAATTCCGAATCCGTCTCGTTTGTAACGATTGCATCGAAAATAAGGGCGCTACGATTTTTTTTGTGAATCAAGGGGTACGTTTTTTTATTTATTTAGTTTTCTCGAAAATTTTTATTTTAGAGCGAGAGCGCCAGGAACTGACACCGGCTATAGTTACTAGGGGTATGTAGGAACATCCCCTCGCAATATGAAGCAATTCTATTTTTTTCATTATTTCCCAAAAAAAACATGGGTTAAAACCCATGTTTTTTCAAAAAGAGAAACGTTTTTACAAAGCTATGAAATAGCACGCCTATGATTTCTTAGGCGTATCCAAAGCCAAAAAGGCTGCCGAATCCGAATCTGAAGAGTTTTTAAAGATCCGTCCACAAATAACGGCGCTACAATTTTTTTAAAGTTCAAAATCGTGCAAAAAAGGGGACTTAAAATTGCAATTTTTCATCTTCGAAAAATTTACGTAGCGCCCTATACTTAATTTACATATGTCTTATGTAAAAAAGTCGCAGAATTCCGAATCCGTCTCGTTTGTAACGATTGCATCGAAAATAAGGGCGCTACGATTTTTTTTGTGAATCAATGGGTACGTTTTTTTATTTATTTAGTTTTCTCGAAAATTTTTATTTTAGAGCAAGAGCGCGAGGAACTGACACCGGCTATAGTTACTAGGGGTACGTAGGAACATCCCCTCGCAATATGAAGCAATTCTATTTTTTTCATTATTTCCCAAAAAAACATGGGTTAAAACCCATGTTTTTTCAAAAAGAGAAACGTTTTTACAAAGCTATGAAATAGCACGCCTATGATTTCTTAGGCCTATCCAAAGCCAAAAAGGCTGCCGAATCCGAATCTGAAGAGTTTTTAAAGATCCGTCCACAAATAACGGCGCTACAATTTTTTTAAAGTTCAAAATCGTGCAAAAAAGGGGACTTAAAATAGCAATTTTTCATCTTCGAAAAATTTACGTAGCGCCCTATACTTAATTTACATGTATCTTATGTAAAAAAGTCGCAGAATTCCGAATCCGTCTCGTTTGTAATGATTGCATCGAAAATAAGGGCGCTACGATTTTTTTTGTGAATCAAGGGGTACGTTTTTTATTTATTTAGTTTTCTCGAAAATTTTTATTTTAGAGCGAGAACGCCAGGAACTGACACCGGCTATAGTTACTAGGGGTACGTAGGAACACCCCCTCGCAATATAAAGCAATTCTATTTTTTCCCAAAAAAACATGTACTAAAATCCATGTTGTTTCAAAAAGAAACGTTTTCTTCAAAGCTTTGAAGTAGCACGCCTATGGTTTTTTAGACCTATCCGAAGCCAAAAAGGCTGCAAAATCCGAATCTGTATAGTTTATAAAGATCCGTCCACAAATAACAACGCTACAATTTTTTAAAGTTAAAATTTTGTGCAAAAGTGAACTAAAATTGCAATTTTAATTTCGAAAAATTTACGTTGCGCCCTTTTTATTTTACATGTATCTTATGTAAAAAGTCCCAGAATTCGAATCCGTCTCGTTTGTAATGATTGCATCGAAAATGAAGCGCTTACATTTTTAATCAAGAGGTACGTTTTTTTATTTATTTAGTTTTCTCGAAAATTTTTATTTTAGAGCGAGAGCGCCAGGAACTGACACCGGCTATAGTTACTAAGGGTACGTAGGAACATCCCCTCGCAATATAAAGCAATTCTATTTTTTCCCAAAAAAACGTACTAAAATCCATGTTTTTTCAAAAAGAAACGTTTTTTTCAAAGCTTTGAAGTAGCACGCCTATGGTTTTTTAGACCTATCCGAAGCCAAAAAGGCTGCCAAATCCGAATCTGTATAGTTTTAAAGATCCGTCCACATATAACAACGCTACAATTTTTTTAAAGTAAAATTTTGTGCAAAAAAGTGAACTAAAATTGCAATTTTTAATTACTCGAAAAATTTACGTTGCGCCCTATTATTTTACATGTATCTTATGTAGAAAAGTCCCAGAATTCTGAATCCGTCTCGCTTGTAATGATTGCATCGAAAATGAGAGCGCTTCACAATAATTAATTTACCTTCTAAAAATATTTAATTAAAAATATCAGAACCGTACTTATAACAGAAACCCCAAATCGCT
This sequence comes from Sinopyrophorus schimmeli, assembly GCA_036325965.1. Lineage (NCBI taxonomy): Eukaryota > Metazoa > Arthropoda > Insecta > Coleoptera > Elateridae > Sinopyrophorus > Sinopyrophorus schimmeli. The sequence goes on from JARFIZ010000177.1 coordinate 776,868, forward strand.
GAATATTACTATTAAACGAAGTTATTAATACAAATCGTTTTTAGCACTAAATTTAATTCGAACAAGAACCGACGCTGATCGCGTTAGAAAGATTTTATTGTAACTATTATTTCCGCGTAAGTATTTGCACGGTTTCGGCGAAAACCGTACAAACTGAAAATTATAATAGGCCGGAAAAAATGAAAAAGGGGAAGAGAATTGCATTCTCATCGACGCCCTAATATGACGGGTAAAATGCAGCGGCAAAAGCGAACATGGAAATGTAATATAACTTCGAAGGACGCCGTCGAATTCAAACAACGCGTTGATTACGTTTTATTGTTTCTTTAGCATTTAGAAGGGAATCGAAGCCGCAATTTTCCCCGTCGGAAAATTGGAGGCGGCCGCTCCCGGTCCAGGTGCGCTTCGTCGATAGAGAACTTCCGTAGTTGTGTATTTTGTAAAATTCAATTTAGTTAAAGCTTGTCACCGAAAGTAACTACCAAGTTTGAATAGGTCGCCATTCAGAAAATCCCGAAGTATTGTGCCCGCAAGAACGGCAGGACTTTTAGAGGTGAATCGACGCCCCGAAGCCATAGATCTTTGGAAATTGAAGCTGTCAAGCGAGTGAGGGTTCGTTGCTACGTGAATTCTTTCTTATGACATCTTTCGAAACAAAATGTTAACTTTCGTCAGACGTGCAATAATCTATCTCGAAAATGAAAACGATTTCGTTCGAAGCCAAAAAACGCAGCCGCCTAATTCGAATCGTTCGCATTTTATAAATGCAGATTTTTCTCGGGGATGAAAAAGAGCTAAATCTAAATTCAACGTGGGAATAGAAGTAGAGCGCCGCGACGGCTAGAGGGCTATTAAGGGACTACAAGACGCTAACTAACCTTCTTGAGATGTCCCGTGGCGGTGCCCACGAAGACGACAGTAAAGTCTCCAGTCGAAGTCGCACCGACCGCAGTCAGCCTCTTGTCGAAAAGCAAAACGGGCACCGCGGAGATGGGCTGCTCTCCTCCCAACGGGGTGTTTACATCCAACCCGCAGAAGTCTTCTCCGATCGTTTGCAGTTTCTGAAAATAAACACAACATTTTATTCCTCCTCGCATTAGTAAAAGGAAGCGGCGCGTAGTGGCCCAAAAGGCCGTGGGAAAATGACGAGATCATAAATTTACGCTACTTTATAGATGTTAATAAATTATACCTCGGCGGGTACTTCGTTTTACTCTTATAAAGGGAATTACCGTATCACGACACACCGATAGTGTTTCTTCCGGGGATTCCGGAAGCTTCATAAAATCGACGACGCCCGACGCCCTTGTTTAAATAAGCCCGCAGCTCCCTCAACTAATATCGAAATAATTTTTCAAATAAATTTTATGTCGAAATAAAAAGCGACGCCGTAATTTCGTGCGTTAAGCACGCCATATCGGATGTTACATCACGGAATAGAAGTTTAACAACATCACCGATTTGCTCTTATCCGTTCACCTTTGCTCTTCTAGTATGGCACTGCATTCCAAGTGCCTCTAATACAACCTTCCTCCCCTCGGGACCCCGGCCTAGGTTCTCTTCTTTACAAGCCACATTAATGATAAATATCTTGAGCGCAAAGCGGCGGAGCGCTTTAAAATATTTGCGAAAATGCCCTTTTTGCCGGAGCGCAATTTTTTACCTAGGTTAACTAAGGTATTTATTGGAGATCGACATTCCATTACGCAACGCGAATTATGGCGCCGTTAAAACCGCGGAATGTGTAATTAAATAGTTGCGAAGTAGTGTGAATGTAATAAAACGGATCTTCCTCTTCTTCTTCTTCGCCGAGGTGGACGGAGGAAGAATCTAATTCGAGATGAGTAATCCTCGGGGAACGCCGAGGGTCGGTCAGACGAGCACCTGACTACGTAAAATGGCTCTCGCTTTTGTCCACCGAACGCTCATTAGGTTTGTCCTGATTAACAGCCGTTTGCATAACAAAGTAAATGTAAATAACGCAGTCGGCGAAATGTGGACGACCGCGACTCAGATCGTTAAGGTTTCCCAAGAAAACTACGACTAAAAGTTTAATTTCAGGTTAAGGGTTAGGTCGAGCGGTTTAAGGGAGACAATAAAAGCGGCCACCATTACCTACAACTAACCCTTTATGAGCATCTTTTTCCGTCCGATTAAACGTTCCCGTTTAACACATCCGTTTTTATTTATTTTTATATTTATCCTCGCCCAGAGGATTTAACCGTTATGGTGTGTATGTGCTAGGTCTGCTACATTAACCCCCCAACAGTGTTACGCCAAGGACTAACCTCGGGGTGGCTTCTTCGTTTGAAAATTTTCTCAAATTTTCATTCGTGTAGAAAAATTTCATACAACTGTTAACTATGAAATATTAAAAAAAACAGTTTTTTTTGTAGAGAATTGAATTCTGGTAGAGTCGTTAATTAAAAACCATTTTCCTATATCATTTAAATAAGACATCTTTAAGTCCGATGAGAGACCTCTTAAAATTGGAATTAAGGGCTGGTATTTGGACCAAATTTTTATTTCGTAGTATTCTGTAATATTTTCATGAAAGAGTGAAAAGAAATATCGATTTTCAGAACACCCTAATACACACATTACGAAAGGGAGCTTTTTTACAGTTTTGGATTCCCATTATTAATGAGAACCAACCTTTCAAAATAATTTTAAAAAACCAACTCACCGGTAATTTCAAAATAGTTGATTGGGGCCTCGTTGGGAAGAAGCACACAATTTTTAAAAAGCGACGTTAAGTTATTTTTAAAATTAATTAAATTGGGCACCCTTAAAAACACAATAAAATCAAATTAAAATTAAACGAAGGCTATTTCGTTGTTTAACCCGACACCACGGACACGTAAATACTACAATTTAAATATTGCAAATGTAGAAAGTTGTGCACACATTCATATACTGATATCTTCAATTTGGCCCGAAGGAAAAAACGCGTTGGTCGGCGAGCGATATCAGCGGGCCTCGGGCTATAGCAAACCTGAGTCGTTCTCACCTTGAATTTATTTCTACAAACCAAAAATCAATAAACGCTTTAAAAATTAAAAACACAACGGGAAAAAGTAAACAGGCTCTAGTAAATTAATTACCCTAAAAAAGGAGATTTTAAAACCCCCAAAAGCACCCTATAATATTAAAAACAAACCCTTCATCTTCTCTTACGTATGTTTAATTTTTTTTATCAATCACTGAGACGACTAATTGTTTAAATTTAGTTCGCTTTGGATCTGTAAAATCTGAATTGAATTCGGACTATCAATTTTTGAGCGATTTGCATTTTATGCACTTCTCGCTCGAATGTTCGCACTCCACTTAAAGCACCATACACACTAATTAATTTATTTTCTAAATAATTTTAGTTAATGATTACGAGATTGTATTTATACCAGAAAAACCAAATCTCTAATTTAGTGCTTTGCAACAATTATTTAAAAGAATAAGTTCTACAACGTTTTCCACATAAAAAATCAGAATTTTAGTTTTTGAATTGAGAAAAAGAAGTTTAATGGGAAACAAAGCCCTAATGGATTTACACGTTATTGAATAAGTCGGAAAAGAAATTATAAATCGAAGTTTAACAAAAAACTGGTGCGTGGACTTTTGTACGGGCGTTAGAAGTTATACTTCTTTGGCGTGACTACATTAAATTTAACCATGTGTAAAAATTAATATAAATAAATTGAATAAATACGAGGATGTGCGCATTCTAGCGAAAAGTGGCACATTTCCGAGCGAGGGAAGCAAATGAAGCGCGACGCGGGCGGCGCGCTTCATTCCAGATCGGAATGTGCCACTGAGCTCGAATGTACACTCGTTTTAAGCACGATTCACAACAATTAATTTACCTTCTAAGAATATTTAATTAAAAATATCAGAACCGTACTTATAACAGAAACCCCAAATCGATTATTATACTATTAAACGAAGTTATTAATAAAAAAAAACTTTTCCAAACAGAAAATCATTTTTAGCACAAATTTAATTTAAAGTTGAAAGATTAATTTAGACAAATTCAATAAACACAAGATGTGCGCATTCGAGCGAAAAGTGGCACATTTCCGAGCGAGGAAGCAAATGAAGCGCGACGCGGGCGGCGCGCTTCATTCCGAGATCGGAATGTGCCACTTTGAGCTCGAATGTGCACACTCGGTTTTAAGCACGATTCACAACAATTAATTTACCTTCTAAGAATATTTAATTAAAAATATCAGAACCGTACTTATAACAATAACCCCAAATCGATTATTATTACTATTAAACGAAGTTATTAATAAAAATAAACTTTTTCCAAACAGAAAATCGTTTTTAGCACAGAATTTAATTTAAAGTTGGAAGATTAATTTAGACAAATTTAATAAACACAAAGATGTGCGCATTCGAGCGAAAAGTGGCACATTTCCGAGCGAGGGAAGCAAATGAAGCGCGACGCGGGCGGCGCGCTTCATTCCAGATCGGAATGTGCCACTTTGAGCTCGAATGTGCACACTCGGTTTTAAGCACGATTCACTACAATTAATTTACATTCTAAGAATATTTAATTAAAAATATCAAAACCGTACTTATAACAGAAACCCCAAATCGCTGATTATTACTATTAAACGAAGTTATTTATTAAAATAAACAGAGATACTTTTTCCAAACATAAAATTAATATAGACAAATTCATTAAATACGAAGATGTGCGCATTCGAGCGAGAAGTGGCACATTTCCGAGCGAGGGAAGCAAATGAAGCGCGACGCGGAGCGGCGCGCTTCATTTTCCCGAGGTCGGGAATGTGCCACTTCTCGCTCGAATGTGCACACTCGGTTTTAAGCATGATTCACAATAATTAATTTACTTTCTAAGTAATTTTAATTAAAACTTACAACCCTTTATACCAGAAACAAGAAACTCTCTAATTTAATGCTTTTAAACATTTAAACTTTAACAGTGCGCTCCTAAATAAACTAAAAATCAATAAACTCTTTGAAAATGAAAAATAAAACAATAAAAATTACGCGGGCTATAGTAAATTACTTACATTAAAAACACAGATTTGAAAACCCCCAAAAGCACCCTAAAATATTAAAAACAAACCGTTCTTCTTCTTTTCCGTATGTTTAATATTTTTTTACAAATCACCGGGACGACTATTTGTTTAAATTTAATTCTGAATTAAATTCGGACCATCAATTTTTGAGAGATTGCATTTTTTGCAATCCCGAAATCGGAATGTGTCACTTTTGGCTCAAATTGTGCGCACTCGACTTAAAGCACCATACACACTAGTTAATTTAATTTCTAAATAATTTTAGTTAATAAGTACGAGATTCTATTCTTTTTAGAAAAAAACTCCATATTGAACGTAGAAGCGCCAAGGATTTTTGCTTAAATAAGCAAAGAAGTATTATTTCAGTCGAAATAAGTACTTCAAATGTTTTTAGTTTAAGAAAACGCAGACTGTGGGATGCTTTAAAAAAAAAACCGAGCAAACCAAAAAAAAATACGAAAGCAGAATTTAATGTAAATAAATAATCCGAAAATGTGAAAATAAAGTTGTCGATCCTTTGTGGATTATATAAGTGTACGTCCTTGCGTTGAATCCTCCTAATACGGTGCTTTATTTCTTCTTCCGCAATTTTATTTCGAATTTCTCACGGCTTTCAATCTACTCGTTAAACTATAATATTTTAATAGATGCGACTGTGTAGCACGACTAGCAATTACTTGTATTAGCCGTCTACGCCTTGCCTTTACGTATGGCTCCAAGACGATGGACCTGTCTACATCATTAAACTCGTCAAACCGACTAAGAATTTTATTAAAACCACTCGAAAAAAACATGCACACATTTTTCTATTCGCTTTATACTTCTATTAAGATGTAACATAAGTTTCGTGGCTTTTTTGTCGATTTCTCAAACACTTTTGTGCCAAAGAAAAGGTCAAAGTTAAAATTTTTGGTTTAATTAAATTCATCTGCCTAAAGAAGGCTCTTCAATAACGAAATTTTTAATTAAATTTTATATTCAAATGCGAAAAATAGGTCTGAGTTGCTGAAGATTAGATATTCTGTGGGCGATCAAAGAATAAAGAAAGAGTGATCTAGCTTAAGATAATTCTAAAAAGAAAATGTTAACAAGAGACAATACCAAAAACTGTATTGATTGTTTTAAAAGGTCTCGAGGATTCTTGAAGTAATCATTTCATTCCATAAAAAGAAAAAAGAAGAAAAAATAAACTAAATATAAAAATACAGCTTTTCGCGTTGTTATTTGTAGCTGATTTAAAGAATTTTTGAAGTTATACTTCTGTTGGCACATTGGGAGCAAAATTTTAGTTGTGCGCCCACAATATTGAAGTAAATTAATTATTGTGAATTATGCTTAAAACCAAGTGTGCACATTCGAGCTCAAAAGACGTCAGCTTCCCGACATAATTTTGTTTACCAATAAGTACTAGATTTATCTCAGATTATTCTAGACGTAATATATATTTTTTATATTAAAGTTATAGAATTTGCACTGTTTTGAAAACCATGCGTTCTTTTTGCGCCGCACTGTGTTTAATTTAGTCACGTCAAAGAAGTATTACTTCTAATGCCGCTAAGTACTTGCACCGTTTTTTTTAAAGTTGCAAACGGTTAAAATGGTTCAATTTGTAAGATTAAAATTAAAATAAAATTCTAAGAGCTTTCAAAAGATCTTGTTTGAAATATGTGTAATGTGCCTCTTACGATAAATTCATGAACGAAACCTAATTTATTTGAATGGGCATTTAAATGCGCTTGATACGAAGCTGAATAAACCCAAATTTGCAGTACTAACAAGATACCAAATTTGAACGTAATTTAGAGAGTCGAGAACTCTGTATGTGTAAGTAAATGTTAACACTTGAAATTATTAAAGGGAAAATGTAACAAGTTAGCCGAGATTTTCCATTAAAATCTGTTAGAAATAGCTGGGCGGTTTATTCGTAAACAATATAAGAACGAAATCCGAGATTTAAGTTATTACTCGATTTACATTTGAATTGTCTTTTAAAAACGTCAATGCCGATTCTCATCAATTTTTCAAAATCGAGACGCACTTAATTAATTACAGCGAGGATTTATTTAGAGAAAGCTTTCCCGTATAATAATAGCCTTAGCTTTAAGGGAATTAATTTTATTTTAAATGTAAATTATAAAATACTTCTCTCGTGGAAAAGTTATAGGAAATTAAGGAAAACTGTTGCTTACGAAATCTAATTAAAACGGAAGTTGCGTTTTTTTTTCGTTCTTCTTCTTCGTTTTATTTTATTTTCTTAGTAACCGTATAATAAATTTGCTCGGAATCTTAAATCGCGAATGTGAGAAAGTGTTCATCAATTATAAAGCTTAAACGCAGGAAGAATTTCGGGAAACGTTTCGCTACTTTTAATTAAAATCAATAAGAAGGTTCCTTCTAAATAAGAAGAGCGTTTTATGAAGTGGTCCAATATTTATCTACGACTTTCGCGTTTAGGCCCCGAATTAAAAGGAATAAAATTAAGAAAAGAGGCAATTTCTGGTTACCTCGAATTCGGAATGAAGTTCCTACACACACACACACACGCCAAAATTAAATATAAGATACAAGTTTTCCTTCATTGAAGTAGGAAAAGGAAGCCGGAAGAACTATCGGACGAAGTAATAAAACGACGGAATAGAATCTGATAATAGCACAACTAAAGAGGCAAATGACAGCCACCTCTTTGTTGCTTCGCTATATTATGAAAGTAGACATTGGGAAACGTGTAAGACACGAACGTTACATCCAACAGAACCGTATGTTCAAAAGCTTTTACAAAGGACTTCTTCGAATCGACCATTTTATCTACGAAAGGGACCCCGTAAGTCCTTTTAACACACGATATAACGATTCATACATAAATTTTGACTTTTTACATTAGACGTTTGGCTTTTATGTCCAAAAAGAATTATCGCGATATTTCTATTTAATATCAAGTTACAGTAAAACCTCAATTAACCGGCCTCGTTGCGAAAAATTAAACCTCGGCATTTCTTACTACCTAACAATTTGACCAAGTTTTTTCCTGTTAAAACGGGACGCTTCGTAATCGTGCCTAAAACCGAGTGTGCACATTCGAGCTCAAAGTGGCACATTCCGATCTCGGGAAAATGAAGCGCGCCGCTCCGCGTCGCGCTTCATTTGCTTCCCTCGCTCGGATATGTGCCACTTTTCGCTCGAATGCGCACATCCGTGTATTTATTGGATTTGCCTATATTAATATTTTATTCTTCAATTCAAAAAATTAAAAGTCGAATAAATTAGATCTATTTTTTGTTTGAAAAAGGTTAGATATTTTATTCCTTTTAATAAGTTATCATGGTGCTCTTCCGCACGCCTAATTGTAGCGAGCTTTATAAAAATATTTTCAGGTGTACTTTCGAAAATTTACTAATTCGCATTTTTCATTAATTAAAATTGTATATGTATCAAATTTTCTGGAGTGAGCCACAAAAAATCAACTAGTTGATTTTTATATCATCTTTTGCAGATTGTTGAAGGTTTATATGTCAAAATTAATGTCTCCAAATATTTTTGGGTAATTTTCATTTTTATAAAAATTATAAACAAATTAGTTTTAAGGCACATTTTGTATGCACTGTTGCAATTAGACTTCATTTATGGATTAATTCAATTTTTAAATATAAAAAAATATTTATATGTTACATAGGGGGTGCATCAAAATTTTAGAATGACATGAGTGTGGTATGTAAAAAAAAAGGTTGGGAAATAAGGGTCAAAATTCGGAAAAACTTAAAGTAATTTTTTCATGTACAATCGGACCAATTGAAAATCACCACCCTAGCAGACTTGTTCAGGATGGCTAACAAAGGTCTTTTAGTACAAAAATATTCAACTTTACAGGGCCAACACTAATATTTTTAAGTTGGAATTACCGTTTCTTCTGCCATTCTTGATTGGGGTTGATCCAAATGACCTTTTCTTACTTTTTTTAGCGTTAGGTTTTGTAAACGTTTAAATACATATATCTTTGAATATTAATTATTTATTTTTGACTACGAATTTTAAACGAATACGGAAGTAATTCGATTTTAGTTAAAAATAAAATTAATCTATTTTAGGATTAAAACTGTTTACAAATATGTAGTATTAATTAACAATTTATTTTTTGTGACTTGATATAGATTATTTTTGAGGTGCTAATATAATGCGTTTTTTATACATGTTATCGGCATTATTTCTATGATAACAATAGCAACAATTATATTTAAGAGTGAAATGTGTTAAATATTTTCAGATAAATCACTATTGGAGTGGTGATTTGCATTTTGGCTGACTGTACAATGAAGTCTCCCATCTAGTCTAGTTTAAAAGTACTAAATTAGAAATGTAGTTTTTGGTAAAAATACCCAACTGTAATTTTTTGTTAAAAGAAAAGCGAGAAGTGGTACATTTCGTTCAGTTTGATTTAATTAATATTATTTGTAAGTGAGAAGAATAAGATAGGCAAATTCAATTATTAAGAAGTATGTGCACTTTCAAGCTAAAACTTTTTCCGAATAGAAAATCTCGATTTAAAAGATTTGTTATTAATATAGTCGAATCCAATCAACACGAAGATGTGCGCATTCGAGCGAAAAGTGGCACATTTCCGAGCGAGGGAGGCAAATGAAGCGCGACGCGGAGCGGCGCGCTTCATTTTCCCGAGATCGGAATGTGCCACTTTGAGCTCGAATGTGCACACTCCGCTTTTCGCCACGGTCAACAACGATCAATTTACTTTAAAAAATTCCAGTAATTCTAAAGCCGTAGGTGCGCTCTCGAAAGGTCTCCTTTGGGCTTCGCTTATTTTTCATAATTTTTGACTTTTTTCATTGCGAAATTGCCGTGAAATTAATTTGTATTTAAACAAAGAGGCAAGAATGAAATTCTTGTTAGGATTTCTTAATATTCGGTATCGTAATTGACAATTTTTTGAAAACGGGACATTTTGGGGTCCCGAATGATTGCTTAGGACAACGGAACAAATTATCTGAAAACGGAACAATCCCATTCAAAACAGGAAGTATGGTCACATTATATATAGCTAAAATTCGTTTTTCCTATACATTCAATTAATCGAATATTCGATTATCCGAATGCGCTGCAACAATAATTAGTCCGGATAACCGAGTTTCTACTGTATTAAGTTTTCATACACATAAGTCCATAGTCCAGATTTAAACGAGGGTCTCCTGTATCTCAACAACATTTTAGATCAATTTGTAAATCGCCTTCCCTAATCCTTCAAACAAAAGTGAAAAGAAAAATAAGATTTTATAAAATTTTCTAAAACCAATTCATAGTTTTAAATAAGGCGGTCTTGAAAAATGTGCTCTTTTGTAAGGGCATACTTTTCAAGCTGACAGGTCGCGTTTTCCTGAAAAAGTTGAGTTTTCGTGGCATAAATTGAAATATTACGTCCCAGTAAATGACAAATATACAAGAAGCGTTCCCTTGATTTGAATAAAACTTCACAGGTGAATAGAAGGGGTCAAAATATTAGATAAACAGCCGTACGTTTTTTTTTATCGAGGCTAACGCGACAAAAATTATCGACGCGGAAAACCGCATTTTTCCAAATCCTCAGATTCTCCGCGTGCTTTATTTGCGAAGAAAAATCGATTGTTAATTCGACTATAAATCGTCGATTTTATTCAATCCTTAAAATTTTATCCACCTAACAACAAAAACAATACATCGGACAAATAATCCCTTCGCTGGATAGAACGCCGAGCATTTTCATTCATTTTAAATTGCATTCGTACGATCGTATCTATTTTAAAGGACTATTGAAATATGCATATCGCCGTTACGTTTATTTAATATTGGTCTTTCTTTTTATTGCAAAAGCAAATCGCATCCGTAACGAAAAATACCAAATAGATAAAAAGACGTTCTAATACTATTCGGATTTAGTTTGGTATACATAGTTAAATATTTGTACTATTTTATGAGAGCTTTTCTCGATGTAAAAATACGTTTATAGCTAAATTATAAACATTCAACGTTAATAAAGATTTTTTTAATTATTCCCCTTTTTCATCTGGACTTTGTTAATTAATTAACTTGGATGAATACCTCTCCAAAGTGTCGAGTTTTATTTCGAAAGAATTTCTATATTTGCACGGAACTTTAATATTGTTATTTCAATGTAGATTTTTTAATAAAGTCCCAATGTTAATTTAAAAATGAGATTTAAAACATTGCACCTACTATTTTATTCTTTAATTTAGAAAGCTTTTTGTTTATTAAAAAATTATAAATTTTCAAGAATAAAAAGACGGAACGAAGCCAATAATTGACAAATTGGCAGATTTTCTCATTTCCAAATTATTAAGAACACTTTTTCTTTGTTTAAATTTATAATTTGATTTTTGCTTCGCGTTTAATGCAAATTGCCTTCATTTTTCCTAGGAATTTCGACTCGGCATTGTTTAAACAATTAACGAGTCAGAGTCAACGCAAGCCAACTTTTGAGTGTTCTTCGCATATTTTAATTTTTTATTTCGTCAAATATTCGGCGACTAAACAAATATTAAATTTTCACTCGAGTATTAATTGTATAAAACTTTGTCTCCGGCTATTGAGTTACGCGTTTTAGTGTTTCCTTTGATGAAAAGTTTATCAACAACTAAAATTTTATTTATCGAATTTAAGGCACAAACGTCTTTAAATTGCATTAAATACCGAGAGAGGCACTTCTGACATTATGCTATTATAAAACGTGCTTTGCAATAAGGGCACTTGTGTCAAGTGCTTTTCCATTTGCCTAAGACTTCTTAACTTTATGATGGTTTTAGGACGTAGGTAACCTTTAACGGACGGATAACGTTTCCTTTTATTTCTATTGTTATTAAAGCGCGAAATGAGTTTGACTTTAAAAAACGACCATTTTCGGTAGGCTAATAATATAAAAAGCAATATCGACGAAGAAAATGGGCGAACGCCCGCATTCCATCTTCGAGAAACGGGGAGACATTATTAATATTAGGGGATTAACCGGAAATGGAAGTGCAAGGTGATCGAAAGGTGGAAAAATTAGAGACGGATAAATCGTTACTTGAGGTCGAGATGCGCTGCCTTTCGCTTCGTAAATCAAAATAATAAAATTAATAAGGCGGCGTAGCAATTGAACAGAGATCAAAGAAAATCTTTAAAGCTCTAATAAATAACTTAAAAGTCGGAATAATTCTGGAAAAACGTAAAATAAAAGTTAACCCGCGAAATTAAGTTATATTGTATAAACACAATCGAGCGGAAAAACGTTTATTACATCACGAACCAGATATATAGAGATTTGATGGCATATCACGTTAGATTTTCTTTTAAAATTTTTCGCAATTCTCCCGTTTCCCTTTAGTGAAAAATTAGATAAATGATTATGGAAAATAGTGCATTTAGATTGGTTAGATTTTAATTAAAATCGTGTGAAGAAAAGCGATAAGGAACTCTTTGGAAATTGTTTTTATAGCATTGGGCCCTTGGCGTCGATTTTCTAAACTAAAAACAACTAACGAAATCATTTAGAAAATAAATTGGCCAACTAGTTACCAGTTCCCACAGTTTGGTTATAGTTGCCATCTCAAAGGAATCGTTTAACGTAATATAAAAGCTGGATATCGCATTACAATCAACAAAAATTGCGGTTCCGCTTTTGCCCATCCAGAAAACTCCCTGAATTTTCACAGGCTACTCTTTCTATATTTTTTTTTTGTTAGGACGAAGCTCGGGAGTTGCTGGTTTTATTCAATAAAAGTTGCTACAACTACGTTGGCTGAGGCAAAGTAAAGCTCTAAACTGCCACTGCAGCCACATTTGAAAGGCAAATCAAAAAACCATTAAAGGTATAAAATTTATTTAATCTCTTTTCGTTTAGTTCGTTTTAGACTCTTCCCAACAACAAACACGAACTATTTTAAATACCCAACAGCTTTAATGCGCGCAATAGTTCGCCTTCAAAAATAGAGCTTAAATTATTGGAAAACGATCCTTTTAAACTGAAAGAATAATTTCGTTCCCGTTCGCCTATTTTTCTCGCCTTTATTTGTTGGCATTTAATTTAAAAATTTTTGCGCTTTTATTAAAAAAAGAAGTGCACACCACTAACAGTGACAGATCTACTCAAACCCAGTGATTCTCAAATAAACCAACAAACGAAGTTTCTATTTAAAAAAAACGGTTGCCATGGTTTCGCTTATTTCGGTTACTTATACAAAAATTAATTTTGTTTTAGTACTTTTAAATAAATATGATTTTTTTTATAAAATGCATAGTTCTCAGGTTATTAGAAAATATATAAAATACCTTTAGGTGGATTTTCAAAAGGGCATATTTTGAAAATTCGGCCGACGTCGGTATGGATGTTTTACATATTCGAAAAATATGGACTTTTACCCATAAGATAGATAGTAAAAAAATGGACGACGCCAGAATAATTTTTACTAAAACTACGAATAAAAGTTTTATCTATCTGATGCTCATAATGCTATTAAATACTTCTCAAACTGTACTTTGAATAAAAAACCGGTAGAGAAGTATAACTTCCAACGCTCGTACATAAGAGGGCGCCCCAGTTTTTGAAGTTATACTTCTTTTGGCGCTTTGTGGGTAAAATTTTAGCAGACAACAGAAGTTGCGAACGCACAGCTAACGAAAATTCGCCAGTATAAAGTTAGCCGTCTCAGAAAGTAAATTAATTATTGTGAATCATGCTTAAAATCGAGTGTGCACATTCGAGCTCAAAGTGGCATATTCCGATCTCGGGAAAATGAAGCGCGCCGCTCCGCGTCGCGCTTCTTTTGCTTCCCTCGCTCGGAAATGTGCCACTTTTCGCTCGAATGTGTCCATCCTCGTATTTATTGAATTTGTTCACATTAATTTTTGGATTTAAAAAGAAAATAGTAATGTATTCCAATAAAACGACATATATGCACATTTTTCAGAGATTAAATTGTTCACTGGGCACAGCGTTGTATTTTTTAATTAAAATTATATAGAAAGTAAATTAATTATTGTGAATCGTGCTTAAAGCCGAGTGGGCACATTCGAGCTCAAAGTGGCACATTCCGATCTCGGGAAAATGAAGCGCGCCGCTCCGCGTCGCGCTTCATTTGCCTCCCTCGCTCGGAAATGTGCCACTTTTCGCTCGAATGCGCCCATCCTCGTATTTATCGAATTTTTTACATTAATTTTTTTAGATGGCTAACTTCATACTGTCAAATTTTCGTTACCTGCTTGCCAAATGAACAATAACTTCAAGAATTCATAAACAATAAAAATGTTATATAAAAAATTAAATTGAAAAAGATGAGTCAAAGCACTCCGACATCCGAAAAGGCTGAAATATAAGACTGTTTACTTAAACTGGAAGAATCGTGTATTAAAATTAAAAAAGCTAAAACATCTGTTAACCAAATTAGAAAAATGGCTTGTCATTTTGCTGCATATATATTTCTCATAGAAGTGTCGCTTTTTGTGTCTATGGCATTAAATCAGTGGGGAGGAAGTTTGAAAAAGCAAAAAAGCGACGATTAAATAGTCGCAGATTGCGATTCGAGCGGCGAACGGCCAAAGTTAAAAGTTTTCAAGAGCAAGAAAGATGGAAGAGGGCTGATCAAAAGCGTCCAAACATAAATTAAGATAATTAGCGAAGAACGGAAAAACTATCCAGATTATAATCAGATCTACACCGAAAGCTTTGTAATTTCTATAAACAAGGGAAGTTCCGAGGATGTAATACACCGAACAGGATATTATAATATTACGAAATATTTACTCGAGAAAACGCAATTTCCTGGTTGAAAGCAGTTCTCCTTTTTGTTAGACGCATCATAAGAATTACAAAATTATATTCAAGAGTCGTAGGTACTCCGATATTGAGACCAAACGAAAACGAGCACCAGAATTGTAGCAGAATACAAATTACGTTGATTAGAAAGCTTGAGAAAATTCTTCGACTTAAAATGGTTTTATATCACAAGTCCGCTCGGACAAAATAAATCTAGTAAAACTTTTGCCCTCGTCTATTTTAAATAAAACTAAATCCGATTACGGAAAACCACAAAACCGTAGATTACCAGACATGTAAAAATTTAATTGAAAACAAAAAAGATACAAATTGCAACATTAAACCGAACAAAGGCAGGTAAGTAAGGGTGAGTTTCCGGGACGCGCCGTAAAAACCTTATTACGATTTAAATAAAATTATTTTCGAACGTTTCCACCGAAAGGCTGCCTTGTTTTTATTTGTTTACTTACTTTTTTATTATATAACTTTAATTATTTCTACTTGTTTTTGCTCTGCAAAATCTTACAAAAAACTCCTACGTTTTAAATAACTTATGCCCCTAAGTAGTATTTCCTTTAAAAGAAGTTAATAGCGGATTAAGTTGAGTTCTTCAAGAAATAAAAGTTATTTCAAAATGAAACAAAAGCAATTTTGTCGGAAAAACAATATTTCGTACTTTCCCCGATCTTATAATTAGAGTAAATTTCAATTTCATATTTCTGCGTCTTGGAAAAACGAAGAAAAAAATACACAGTTCTGAAATAATATACCTTCGATTAATAAAGAAAAACAGTAGCGTTACCAAAGCTCTTACCACAATATTTTTATGTATTTTTTTTTAAACAATCAAAAAGTACACCAAAAAAAGCACATGAAAACATCTTCGTTATTTGTAAAAGCAGAATTTTACTCCCGACGCGCCAAAAGAAGTATAACTTCAATTTATCTCAATTAGCGAAAAGGTTAGAGCTTTCTTTACCGAAAATTTCGTTTTTTGCATCATTGTTTATTTTTATCTCCGTTATTTTCGAAAATTACAAAATGACTAACTTCGTTACATTTGCATTTAACTTGGGTTACGAAGCACCCTCAAGGACTTGGCTGGCTTATTTTGACTGGCATTGTTTAGTCGCTTGAAATAAATTAAAAAACACTCACACATAAACCCACACACTCAACATTTTGATTAATACTTTTTTCATACTTGTAGAACAGTATTGATCGCAAAATATCGCTATTTTATTAAGCACTTTGATTTATTTTGCTGAAGTGTTCGCTTAAATTTTGTCAATATTATTACATCAAACATTGGCTCGAATAAAAATAAAACAAAAAAAGAAAATCTCCGCAAGATTTCTGTACAGCAAATTCTCCAACAAATGATTAAAATCAATTTTGATAAGATTTGCTTTTTAGATTTACCCATCTCATTTTGTACTTAGTTGATTTAACGTCTTAAAGTAAAAAAATGAACTACGTATTCCAATTTTTATCTCCTTTTGTTGAAAATTATTAAAACCTTCATCCCAAATATGAGATTTTAAATTTATAAAACGCTCGAAAAATGTTTATCCCCTTAAAGCAATTTATTTATAACATAAAAAACAATACGAAATTAAATAATAGTCAATAGGCTCTGGTGTTACTCGCTGCGCATAAAAAAAACAAGTCACCAACTGAATATTAATACAAGAATAACAAGAAGAAAAAACGTGAAGGTGAATTAAAGAGTAAAACACGGGATAAATAAGAGAAACGGAAAAAGAGGAAAACGAAGCAGATTTAATGACTTAATAAAATTTACTGTAAACTATAATTGAAGAAAACTGCTACCTAAATACAATCGTAAAAATTTTTACTTCTCTTCGTATAGAGGAAGAAATTAAGAGACGTCCTTTACATCTTTACACTATCGGATTTTTAATAAAGAAAGAGCCTAAATTACAGTCGAACACATAAAAAGGCTTTTACTGTTTTTTAAAGATCAACTAACAACTATAACGTTAACAATTTACGGTTTATTAACAACTGGGATCATAGTACTGTATAAAAAGTAGAGTTTTTAACACCTTTTATTTCCCGAAAACAGGGAAAAGCGAAAAACATTTAAATCCGGGGTTAAAGATTAAATGTAATTGAATTGAGTCCGAGGACCCTCGATACGTCCTACGGCCCTTCAGCTACGGAGCCATACGCTCCACTTAATCCCGCATTCCCATTTTATAACTATTTTCTAAATTCTTTTAAATTTACTCGGTGAACTACAACTTCGCAACGTTTACACTTCGATTCGTTAATTCCAAAAAAAAACGATATATTTTTACTCCACGGCGGAACTCCCAGAAAGAGTTGTCGAGCTTTCGGGAAAAGCTCGGCGACTTTTTTTTAATACAATATACATCCCCGTCCGACAGTTTTCTATACATTTTTTCATTCATTATTATTCATGAAAGACCCATGTAACCAGATTATATCTTCTTTTCTACGGTGACCACCTTTTTAAATATTTCAACTGTGCGTAGGAAAATGTTGGAAAGCATTATTTTTAAAGGCTAACGACTAAGTAATTTAGCAGTTTCATTGACGCCTTCGCCCCGGGTTCATCATCATCTTACATCGTGTCATTTTCTTTGCATTCCGGAAATTTCTATTAGAACGACAAAAGTAATTGTGATGTATGTAGGAGTTGAAAATTGGTTAGTTAGCACATCATCGGATTTCTTGATGTAATGTCTCTCCGGAGTTTATTGCGACTCTTCGTACAGAAATTTTCCGACGCAAGACGCTGTTAACGCGCCACTTTTTCTCGTTTTTTATTTCAAAAAAACCCTTGCATATAATTTGCAGTAAATTTTATGTAAGAGATGCCCCTATTTTCCTCCGGAATTTTCTTTAATCCGGAATGATTGTTTTTTTTCTTCCTCTTCGTTTTTTTAAATAATGGGAATACACGCAGTCGCTTCTACTTTTGTAAAGAAAAGGGGTGGCAGAAGGAATGCATCCCCCGCAATTTCAATACTACAAACAGGTAATAAAGGAAATTAACAATAATAAACACGCCCATTGATAAATTTCAGAGATAAGAAGAGGTAAGTTCAAATTTATACCATTCAAAGACGTTAAATATTAGATTAATTAAGCATTTGGAAATAATTTGGGGGCGAAGACACGAATACGTGCATTTTCAATTAAAGACATTCTTCGACTTAATAATTCACATTTATAAGACCAAAATAAAAAAATCCTTTCAACTTCTAAATTAGTTGAGCTCGAAAATATTCGAATATTAAAAAACAGTAGATCCTCGATTACTCGAGGCCCGAGTTCCAAGCATTTATGTGTGTACAAAAGCAATTTCAAAAAAAGTAAACAATTTAATTGAATCCAAAAAGAAATAAACTGTGAATATTGTTTATTAACGAAAACAATTTTGAAAACAAACAAATTTTATTAGTTTATATAATGTAATACTACTTGACGAGTTTTTCTTTGGTACTGCAGTGAATTGAATGTTTTTAAATAAGACGTGACTGTATTTTTGAAGAATGTTGACGTATTTCATATATTTGGCAATAGTTTAGCGTTCGGATACTGAAATTATTCATCCATTATATCGTATTGAGCTTTTCCCCCTATTGAAGTATATGCAACATAACAAAGACTGCTGGTTATGAAGCTGTTTTGTAAAATAGGGCTGAATACTGCAATTGTTCCCTATTCTCCACCAGTTGATTGTTCATTATTTATTTAATTAGATAAATATTTTACCCCACTTCGATTTTCCATTATAAAAGCAAATTTCCCGGACATTTCCTACGCTGGTAATCCGCTATTAACGGTTTTTGTTCTAAAAGTTCCTTTGCCTCTTTTTTTCCGCTAAATGCAACGAAATTTTCTAAAACAACTAACTCTTCGTCGGCTTATTTATTTGTCATATTTTTTATTTGCCCAACAGATGTTGCGAACGTTATAACACATTTAATATTTGCTATTCCAGTAGTAAGGTTCAAGGACTTTCCGTACATTTTTCGCGCATAAAAATCTATTTGCATAACACGCGATTTTTTGGTCGCTTAATTTTTTTTCCTGGGCGTCGCTTTTTTCCCGTACGCTCCTCTAATTTTGAACAGCTCCCGATATTAGAATGTTCTTCGTGTCTGTAGTTTCAAATTGGATTCCTGTTGTTCAGCAAAAATATTTACGAATTTGCTTACTACACAATTCTTTTTCTTCCGAGCCTCACATTTCGTTGGAGTAATCGAAAAAATCTCGAGGTGACGTCTCTTTTTTTAATAATCGCGTGGTTAACGATTTTCCTTTAATTATGCCGAAACGAAGTTTGGGATTAATTGAGAACGAAAAAATTCGATTGTGAATAATAAAAAAATAAAAAAGGAAATATCGAAGGGGGCGAAAACTTTTGTGTGCACAAAATTCGATGTGTATATTTATAGTTCCACAAAAGGTAAACGCACTTTGGTTGATATTTCTGATTACAGAAATCTCAGGTTAAAACAATAAAGCGAAATATAATAAGCAAGGATCGATGGGGAATTATTAAATTATAAAAGCAATTTCTATTCGAAGCAAACTTTTATTAGATAACTTTTATTAGAGCATATTGTCGATACGAAAAATATAGAACTCGCGTTTAATTAAACTGCTGAGTCGGAGAAAAATGGGGTAGGAGCCGCGCATAAAAAGGTGCCGACACTTTTGCA
Organism: Sinopyrophorus schimmeli; assembly: GCA_036325965.1. Classification (NCBI taxonomy): domain Eukaryota; kingdom Metazoa; phylum Arthropoda; class Insecta; order Coleoptera; family Elateridae; genus Sinopyrophorus; species Sinopyrophorus schimmeli. Next base: position 796,424 of record JARFIZ010000177.1, read on the forward strand.
GATTTGGGGGTTGAAAAAATGGGTCATGTTAATTTCATGGGTGGACAGGGTCCTCAGAATGAAGTGCAATGTAGAACACAGTTGACCAAAGAATGAAACCTTAGGCGCTTGCGAAATGAATCAATATAACGTACAAACTACGACTGGGGGCTATGTTGCCAAGTGTAAAATGAAGCCAGCTTGCATAAAGGAAAATATAAACTTATTGAATAGCTATTTTATGTAGGAAATCCTTATATTACTAAATCTATTTCGCCATCTTTTACCGAGCACGTCTCTATATGCGGGAACTCGAATCGTTCCCCTTAGAATTTTCTCACATTTTTTTACATTTTCGAAAAGTACAGTTATACCAATAATGAGGGTCGAAGGGACGCCGAGGGTGTCAAAAAAACATCCTTTTAGCTGTTGATGTAAGACACGCTACAAGCAACAGTTGCAACCGATTTTAAAATTTATATTTCTAAAATGTCACAAAAGTAACACCAAACAAACAGTCGGCTAGAAATTTAATTTTTTATACGCTTTTGATTTATACGCAACTCACCCTCGAACAACCCCGACGCCGAGCAAACTTTATGAAATTCGTTCCAAAAAAATAAAAGGCCTAGCACGGTCTGAAACAACTAACTATTCGATTTCGTTGCAAATGCAACAATTAAATTTACGGTTAGAATTAAAGGAGATGGTAATTTGATTAGAGAGCATTTAGAGCGATTTCGGGCGCAAATGGGAATACGAAAAAACGAAACGTAACAAAGTTTTAATGGACGTTTGAACATCTTCAAACTGTATGTAAATATGTGGAAAATGCCTCGCGAAAAATCGATTAGGGGAACACAAATAAAAATTTGAAAAAAAAAAGGAATTTTCATTATTAACGCAACCCCTCGTTTTTCCCACACACGATTATATTAAAAGTTGTGATTAGTTTCGAAACGTAAAATAAAATATAAGCGAGTTGTGTTGTGTTGCGTTGGATGCGTGAAAAAAAAAGGAAAAAAGTAACAAGGCGAAAATTCGTGCAAAGAAGGATCACGTATTCAATTTAAAATTTTTATACATTCGTTGGAAGAGTGAGGAAGATTTACGTTTTAAATTTGAAGTTTTTGTCCCAATTTAAAGCGACAAGACTAATAATAATACAGCCTTAACCTGCACTCACCCGATACTCATTAATGAAGAGCTACAAAGAAAAGTTCGTTCGCGAACTTTTCTCAAAACAACTAAATCCGAATTAACGGCTAGGGGAGCCTTTATTAAAATAAAAGCTTCTAAAAATTTTTGAGCATAATAAATATATATCGATTAAGAGCCTTTGTGTATAAACCGAAGCGGAAGTTGGCGGAATAACATTCTTAAAAAGCTTTTCGTTGTCCTTGTAGTTGTTATATGGAAGATGAGGAGGAGAATGAGGTAAATAAGAGGACGAAGATGAAGAGGAAGGGCCGTTTTAATTTTTAGCAGAAATATGTTTAAAAGCATCGCGACCCTATGACAAGCGCAATTTAAGATTTCTAGACAGCGTTTTATTAATTATTTAGGAGCTTTTATTATCCGCTAGAGACCTTTCTAAGCTCAAGTTTTGGATCGCATGCTGGCAGTCGTTTTCTCCACCAACTACCTTCTGCTCCCTAAACATACAGCATGGAAGTATAAATATATTATGTAAGACGAGCATCCCGAGAAACCGAAAAAGAAATACGGAACATCGAACTCGAAGAAGACTTATCTTTTACCTTCCGAAAGTATTGATTCGTGATACGCGAGAAACCTAACGAAACCCAATCTCCCAAATTTTTAATGAACCATTTAATAATCTAATACAAAATTCATATTCTTCGGCAGCATTCCCCTTCTTTAATCTACGTTATTATTATTATTAATAATTCTGAGAGCTTGTTAGTGTCGAGCTATTTTATTTTGAAAAAGGGGGCACATTTACACACACATGCACACCTTGTTAAGGGCTCTAAGTGCCCTTTAACCGTATTAAATTTCTACATGCTAATCAACACTTTAATAGTTTTCCCCGTCCATTTTATTCGTACATCTTGGATTATCGAGGAGTTTCCCGGGGAACTTTGCTTTCCAAACTAATCTTGTTTGAGTGCTTAGAGCCAGCGAATATTGTTAAAGCGCCAAGTCATTAAACTCATTAATGCATTTTCGAAGGAAATATTTCAGACAGTGGGCCCGACAACATCTTTGGTCCACGAGAACATGCGTCCGCGAAAAAATATTTAAATCGACAAGTTTTTGTGGAAGAAAAATTCAAATAAACGGAACGCTTTGACACAAATAAAACGAGAGTAGAAGATAAGGAGATTGTTGAAGGAATAAATTAAAATTTCAAAATGTAAACGAGAAAAATGTAGGAGTAATATTAAAGGTAAATAACTTACACGGTAAGTGCATTACACATCTTATGGCAATATTAAAAATTCCAGTGTACATAATACAAATTTCTTAAGAAGAGAAGGTGAAGCGAAACTTCAAACTAGTAGTCTTGCTTGTCAGAAAATTCTAGCACCCCCTGCTCGGAAAGTCTTGGAAGTTCACGATAAAAGTTTCTAAACGTTATATCATAAATTGTCTAACTTTCAACATATTTAACTTAAGATTAACAGGTTCTAGGCTTAACAGCATACACACTCATCTCTTTAGAATAGCGACAGATGTCAAACTTACATCTCACAACTACACTAATTATTTGCGCATTAGCGTCGAAACATAAAACATTGTTGAAATTCCGTTTTAACTTACTTCTTTCCCTTCTGAATTCTTCGCTTATTGGACTAAGTTCCAATTTTACCTTAAAGCAGCGATTACCAAAAGAAGTCTCGGGCGCACCCCTTTTTATATTACAGTGGAAACTCAGTTATCCAGATAATCGAAAATCCGGATAACTGAAAAAAAATAATTTTACCTTGTTAGGTATTTATTTACAAAAAAAAACGGAACAAATAAGTATTAATCATAAAATCAACAGTAAAAAATGCCAAATAGAATCATAAAATGTTTAGGTAAAATAAAAGGTAAATTGATCACTGTTAATCGTGGCCAAAATCGGAGTGTACACATTCGAGCTCAAAGTGGCACAGTCCGATCTCGGGAAAATAAAGCGCGCCGCTCCGCGTCGCGCTTCATTTGCTTCCCTCGCTCGGAAATGTGCCACTTTTCGCTCGAATGCGCACATCTTCGTGTTCATTGAATTTGTCTATATTAAATTTAGTGCTAAAAACGATTTTTTGTTTGGAAAAAGCATTAATGTTTATTTTTATTATTAACTTCGTTTAATGGTAATAATCAGCGATTTGGGGTTTCTGTTATAAGTACGGTTCTGATATTTTTAATTAAATTTCCTACAAGGTAAATTAATTATTGTGAATCGTGCTTAAAACCGAGTGTGCACATTCGAGCTCAAAGTGGCACATTCCGATCTCGGGAAAATAAAGCGCGCCGCTCCGCGTCGCGCTTCATTTGCCTCCCTCGCTCGGAAATGTGCCACTTTTCGCTCGAATGCGCCCATCCTCGTATTTATCGAATTTGTTTACATTAATTTTTGGATTTAAAAAGAAAATAATAATGTATACCAATAAAACGACATATATGCACATTTTTCCGAGATTAAATTGTTCACTGGGCACCTTTTTTTTAACATTCCCCACCCAACTCATTCTAAAATTGTGATGCACCCCCTATGTACCATATAAATATTTTTTTATATTTAAAAATTGAATTAATCCATAAATGAAGTCTAATTACAACAGTGTATACAAAATGCGCCTTAAAACTAAATTGTTTATAATTTTCAGAAAAATAAAAATTACCCAAAAATATTTGAAGACAGTAATTTTGACATATAAGGTAAAAGACCCTGTTATTGACACTGACCCGGTTTCTGACACTTTCAACTTTACTTTGAATTAATAAAAAGAAAATTACCTCGAATTGATAAATTAATTTTTTCAAAATTAAAATAAATTCATCGTGTACCTATTTGATGACGATATCAGTTACAAAAACAAACTCACTTAATATAAAATAATATTTAGCCCAGAGTGACTGTGAAAGCCATTTTTTGGTTATAGTCTAAGCAATTGACAGAAGAGCGTTCGACTATTGAATTAGTGATTTAATCATCATTTAAGTATAAAAATATTATAAAAAATATATGGTTCAATTAATAATTAACTACTTTTTTATTTTTAAATATTAAAACATCATAGTAAATTATATTTTATTATTAAAATAAGAGTGTCAATAACTAGGCTCAATTTTATAGGTATGTTATAGTTATTGACACTCAACTTTTAACCTATGTTATGTTTACGTATTTGTTTTTATAATATTTAATTTTATTATTTTAATTATTTTTGTGTTGAAAAAATTAACATTTTATTTATAATAAATGATACATTACAACAAATTATGTTTGATTATAATAAATTTAAATTTGATAGTGTATAACCTAATAAATGACGAATAATTTTGACATATGGAGTGTCAGAAGCTAGGCAGATGCCAGTGTCAGAAACTGGGATTCGAACATTATTTTTTATAACATTAATTTAAATTATTAATCTGCTTCAAATAATTATTTTACGCATATGACCTTTTCTAGAAATGGTGAACTAATATATGAAAAAAAAAATAATAATTTAAATTAAATTTTCCTGTTATAACCTCAGCTGTCACTCTTAAAGTGTCTTTTACCTTAAACCTTCAACAATCTACAAAAGATGATATAAAAATCAACTAGTTGATTTTTAGTGGCCCATTTCAGAAAATTTGACTCATATAAAGGGCGTTTCAAATTAAGCGCCTTTTTTTAAAACCAAATAAAACATAGATAACGCATTGAATTCGTCTGGGTCTTTTAACATTTAAGAAGTGTGATGTATGACATTAATAAAAATGAAGTGGTACACGACACAAAAACGCGTTAAAATTGTTAAATTATTTTATGAAAATCTACGTTCTGTGAAAAAGCGTTTTGGAAAATTATGTGATTTTTATTGTTTACATTACGTCGATCTGAAAGGACTATTAGTCGAAATGTTCAAAAATTTAAAGAAACTGGTTCCGCAGAAGATAAAAAAATAAACAAATATAATCTTTTTGGTCGTTCACAAGAGCACATTGATATGGTTCCTGAAAATGTTGCTGAAAAGCCTGAAACGTCCATTAGTCAACGATCACAACAAGTTGGGCCCAGTAAAACAACAACATGGCGTATTTTACGAAGGAATTTATCTCTAAAGGCACATAGGGTCCAAATAATAAAGGAATTAAAGCCTTTGAACGATTCAAAACGTCGTGCATTTGTCAATTTGATTACCAGATGATTTTTCTCAAAAAATAATTCATTGGCAGAACATGTTATTTGCCACCGTTGGTTATTTTCTTTGGGGCCATGTAAAAAATCAAGTCTATAGGAACAATCCACAATTGATTCTTGAACTAAAGAATGAAATTATTCGTGCTATTGGTGAAATAGAGCCTCAATTATGTCAAAATCTGATCCAAAATTGTGAACGTGTGTGGAGCTACAAGAGGTACTCATTTGACAAATATTATTTTTTGTGTTTAAATCTCATACATTTTACTTCAATTATAAATAAAAAAAATTTGAAAATCAATGCAAATTATGTGTTTTATTTAGATTTTAAAAAAGGCGCTCAATTTGAAACAACCTTTACAATTTTAATTAATCAAAAACGCGAATTAGTAAACATTCGAAAGTAGGTACACCCAAAAATATTTTTATCAAGCTTGCTTCATTTAGGCGTGCGCAAGAGTACCATAATAACTTATAAAAAGGAATAAAATATCTAACCTTTTCAAACAAAAAATAGATCTAATTTATTCCACTTTAAATTTTGTAAATTGAAGGATAAAATAATAATATAGGCAAATCCGATTAATACGAAGATGTGCGCATTCGAGCGAAAAGTGGCACATTTCCGAGCGAGGGAAGCAAATGAAGCGCGACGCGGAGCGGCGCGCTTCATTTTCCCGAGATCGGAATGTGCCACTTTGAGCTCGAATGTGCACACTCGGCTTTAAGCATGATTCACAATAATTAAATTAATTAAAAAATATATTCAAGATTATATGATCGTTGTAACTTATAATTTTTTGAATTTAAAATAGGGCAGATTAATATAGACAAAACCAACTAATACATAAAAAATTAAAAGTTTAACTATTTGCGAATATAAACTTTAAATTTATCGGAAAAAAATAGTTTATGATGATTTGAAAAATAAAAGATTGATGAAACAAATCCAATAAATACGTCGATGTGCACATTCGAGCGAAAAGTGGCACATTTCCGAGCGAGGGAGGCAAATGAAGCGCGACGCGGAGCGGCGCGCTTCATTTTCCCGAGATCGGAATGTGCCACTTTGAGCTCGAATGCGCACACTCGGTTTTAAGCACGATTACGAAGTGTCCCGTTTTAACAGGAAAAAACGAACGCGGTTGACAATCCGGATAATCGCGAATCCGTATAACCGAGGTTTTACTGTAATTAAATCCCACGTCGTTTCATACCCAGAAACTCACTAATTAAAATTATAAAGCCACTAATCATCTCCATTAAAAAAAATATAATAAGGTAATTTGTGCAATTTCGTGTTTGTTAGGTTTGGTAACATTGAGATAATTTATTAAAGAAGGTAGAAGGGCACCTCGAAGCAAACAGAAAGAAATTAAACAAAATCAATTAATGGCGTTGTTATTAAGAACGTAATTAGTTTGAAGTGTTACCAGCCGTTTTGTGCTAAAGATTTAGGATAAGATTCTTAGCACATCTCTCTACTTGTCCTCCACCTCCAGCTCCTCCTCTCTACAGACCTGTCTTAATTAATATCAAGCATTGTACGAAACAGATCCTCTTATCTGAGTAAAACAAGTTTCTATTAAAATGGTAATACAATTTCCAGAAATGACATGTTTCTTAGAACTCGTAACACAAAAGAAAGATTTAAGAGTTTGCTGTATCAATTAAAACGGTAGCGAAAGGCTACTTGTTAAAAATTCGAATAGATAGTTATTTCTTTGATGAAGCCCATTGTGTTCGATAAATCTGGCAAATATGACGGCATATAATTGGAAAGCGCTTTAGCAGTTTCGAAACAGATAGACATCGATAAATTTAGCGAGTGGCTAGAGAAGTTAAGGGAACTTCGAAATGTACAAGGATTAACAATTTAGAACTTGGGAGAATTAATTTAGGGATAAGATGCTAAATAGTTCACTCATCGTATAATATTAAATTAGTGGATAAATGTGAAGCAACACCTGAAACAAAACATTATTTTGATATATATTAAATTTATTATAATAAAGGTTTATCCTTCCTCAAGATTTTCCTCTGGCTTTAAAGGCTTAAAACCATCTTACCATCGAACGATAAGATTCCGCAATGTCTGCGGGTCTAAAATTTATTAAATTATAACGCGGAAAATTTCGATTCGCTTCTTAACGGTTAAACATTCCTTCCATTATCCTTAGATTAGCAACGCGTGAGGCTAAATAACGAAATACGCCATTACTCCTCAGAACAAATACTTAATTTTGTGCAAATTCCGTGTCGGAAAAAGCCCCGAAGGCAATTCGCTAAAAAAGTATTCATTTACGCCCAAACAGTGCCGATTGAAAAATTTTCCCACTTTGTTCAGTTCAATCGGACGTATTTCCAAATCTCGTCAAGCAAATTCTGTTTTTTCTTTGGGCTAATTAACACGTCAATAACCGGCGTCGAAAAATAATTACTAATAAAAGTATACTTGTTAGGATCATATTTTATGCTAATTAAATTTTATTTTCAATAGGTAACCGGAGTACCGATACAAAAAAATAAAAAACCGAAAAAAAGGCAAAATATAAACAACATTTGTGCAATGTAAGAGCCTAAGGCGGTTATTTCCAACTAAAAATCAATCAGTAAACAACTAATTAACTTTGTACATGTACGGAAAATGTTTTTCCCCGAATATGATTCGAAACGAATATAAATACATAATAAATAGGATATCCTCGAATAAAGGAAAACGATTTGAAAAAACCGGTGCGTTAGAAGTGATACTTCTTTAGAATGCCTAAATTGAATACAACCTCGTGTGGAATTTAATATAAGTAAATTCAATAAATACGACGATGTGCACATTCGAGCGAAAAGTGTCACATTTCCGAGCGAGAGAGGCAAATAAAGCGCGACGCGGAGCGGCCCGCCCTATACTTATTTTACATGTATCTTATGTAGAAAAGTCCCAGAATTCCGAATCCGTCTCGCTTTTAATGATTGCATCGAAAATAAGGGCACCACGATTTTTTTTGTGAATCAAGATATATTTTTTTTTATTTATTTAGTTTTATCGAAAATTTTTATTTTAGAGCGAGAGCGCCAAGAAATGACACCGGCTATAGTTACTAGGAGTACGTAGAAACATCCCCTTGCAATATAAAGCAATTCTATTTTTTTCATTTTTTGCCAAAAAAACATGGGTTAAAACCCATGTTTTTTCAAAAAGAAAAACGTTTTTTTCAAAGCTTTGAAATAGCACGCCGATGGTTTCTTAGGCCTATCCGAAGCCAAAAAGGCTGCCAAATCCGAATCTGAATAGTTTCTAAAGATCCGTCTACAAATAACGGCTCTACAATTTTTTGAAAGTTCAAAATCGTGCCAAAATAAAGCCGAAAAATTGCGATTTTTATTTTCGAAAAATTTACGTTGCGCCCTACACTTATTTTACATGTACCTTATGTAGAAAAGTCCCAGAATTCCGAATCCGTCTCGCTTGTAATGATTGCATCTAAAATAAGGGCGCTACCATTTTTTTTGTGAATCAAGATATAGTTTTTTTGATTTACCTATACGAGTATAAACTTATTTTTATATAACGAACTTTCGGCTTTAACGGACACTCCCTCCCCCCCAATCAGTGCGTTATATCGAGATTTTACTGTACCTACAAAAAAGTTTAGATGTTGCAATTTCAATTGCAAGTTGTTGCACCTGAAAGTGTCGTAAAACAGTGCCGGGATTATAAACAATGTTCCTATTTTTACTGCCGTTTTCCGGATATAGTATTTCTCGATAATTTTAATGGGTTAATAAACGAGCGTGTTGTTTTTTTTTATAAAAGCATTATCCCGGGAGGACAAAAAAAAGTTTTCATAAAGGATTTCGCTTTTAATAATTATGTAGTTAATTTATGAAAATTTTAATTGTTTGCATAAAAAAATTTCCAATATAGCGTTCCATCGAAGGGATTTACCGGATAAATTCGTAACACATACGAAACGATATTAAATTAAATTTAAACAACGGTTAAATTAAATCTCCTTTCGGGTATTAAAAGTGTATATTCAAAGCATTTAACCGTAAATAGTTGTATATCAACAATTTTCAATTTCACCAAAAGCAATCGTTACAATATGTGAATAAAATCAATATACCGGAGGCGTGTTTAGAAAGTTGCCTTGTATTTTTTTTCGCCACCGCCGATCAGTAAAAATAGAAAACCAAAAATGAGTTCGCAAAAAATCCAATATAAAGCTGCAACAACTTGCAATGTCATTAAATATTCCAATACGTTACGTAATTTTTCATTTCAAACTAAACGAAGGAAAAAATTAAATCTCGTACGGAACTAATTAATCTTATTACGAGCAACCGTTTAATAAAAACTTTCCTAACGCAGGGAAATAAGTTTTCGATTAAATCTATTCTTCCTCGCCTTAGTTTATATAATAAACAAAACTGGGAGCGATTTTAAAAATTCAATTACGAGCGAGGATTTTCGTTTTTGATTTTCCTTTTTTCGGCAAGAAAAGGGAGCGGAAGACAACAAACAAGTTGCACTTTTTTGTGCGGACTCGTACTCGAAGGAATACCGAAATAAATTCCGGGAAAACTCTTTTCCCTCGACCTATAGATATTTTCGTAAACACATAAAGGCTCGTTAATACAGTAAAACCTCACTTATACGAAATATTCAGTTAAACGAAGAATTTCTCATTCCCTGGCAAAACTCTTATAATTTCGCGTTTATCGACTCTAAAGCCATAAGAAAAACATATTTAGACGTTTTTTGGGAATACGAGCGAATATTATATCACATAGCTTGTAAATCTACCAAACAACCCAAAAGTAGTAACTTTTTTAAGACCCAATGAGCATTTTTACAATTAAGCAATTTTAGTTTATTTTATTGTTTAAATGTAGACGAGAAAGTTTTTGTTTAATAATATTTATGTATGAATTTTACGTTCCCCTTTATCTTCGTATAAGCGAGGTCGCGCTGTATTAACAGAGACTTTCTCAAGGAGTTTTAACGAGGCACATCAATAAAATCTCTACAAATTAGAGACATGTTAATCAACACACTAACGGGAAGGATAATTTACTTCTTCGAATATTCCTTTACGAATTGAGACCGTAATTAATCAAAAGAGCTCCAAATTAAAGCGTAGAGAATGAGAAAATAGTAAAAGCAGCAAAGAGATTGGCCTATTGTAATTTTATATCGCAACGCGATACCAGAAATCACGGCACTTTTCCTAATGGTGAAAAACGCTACAAAGCAACCATAATTCCGATTTTATCTCGAATTTAAATGCCTAAACGTCACTCGAATATAGCCTACAAAATACGCATAAAAACCTACTATCAATTTTAAAATCGGCGTTTCAAATTTTATTGCCAAGCATTTTGATTGAATTTATGGATATCTTATCTTAATCGGAAAACTTCGAAGGGGTGGGCCCAACTTCCTGACCCTCTCTCGCCAACTTACAATAAACATCCCCAATTATAGATTTTTAATTATTATTTCAAACCATTTCTTCGACGTTTCCTAATTAATAACGAAAAGGGGCGCCGAAATTTTTAATTCGAGGAAAATTCGAAACGCGAGGAAAGTCAAACAAAAGTTAAAAGTATTTTATTTCGGCAACATTACACATTCACCGTTTGAAGGGATAAGCATAAAAAACTGGCGACAAACCCTTCTTGGATTTATTTGTCGCTTTTGTCCTACACATTAACATACTGACACAATATTTTTTAGAGCTTTCGATATTTCTCCCTCGGAAAATTTTCGAGGAGAGTAAACAAGAAAATGACGTTGACGTCGACAACGTCGTATTTTTTTTTAAAGATAAAATTGGAATTAATTATAAAATTGATGTAAATTCGATACTCGCCCAAGTCTCGAGCAGGTATTTTTAATTTAAAAAGAGCTTTCAGTGGAAATTTTAAAGAAATGTTATTTTTAAATAAGGATTAAGTTCGGAACGAAATCCGGCAACAATAGTTGTTGATTAATGTACTCAAAAAGTTCATTTTTTCGCCTTCATCCCAATTGCAAAGTCTGAGATAGGAATTAAATTTTAAAAACACACTTCCTTATTTTGTTTAACTCGATTACCCTCAAATTTTCGATGTGCATTTTTTAGTAATGGCGGTAATAAATTTAAGCGAGAAAAAAGAAAACAAAGACCCACAACCTAATAACTTTCACTTAGGTAACAATAAATGTGAACTACAAAGTTTGCTCCAAGTTAACTAAATTAGAAAAGGTTATTTTGTGGATTACGTTAAATCTGCGGGCCAAGGTAATATTAATCTAAAGTTACTGAAACCGTTTTGTCTTTATCTTCCTTGGAGATACTACTTAGGAAATGTTTGAGAAACGCAACAGCTCTTTCATAAATATCGAACGATTTCGTTGAAAAAAATTTTGAGGAAACGTTCGTCATTAAAATTCTCCCCGATTTCCTTGTAAATCGAGACGGATTTATAAATACCCAAATCGTTCGTTAATATTTTTAAAGATACGCTACTGAGCATTTAGAAACGTTAAGCACATGAGATCACTTCCGTTTGTCGCAATAAAAGTAATATCGAAAGTAGAATTACTAATATTATTATTAGAACGCATGATTCATTGAGTGATTTTTTTCAAACATTTAATCGTCGTAATTAAATTAACGAGAAATTAAATACGTAGGAATTATTAAAGAGTGCTCCGTAATGGGACAACATTGTCGTACAAAAGAATTCGTGGGGCGGAGGAAATTAAATTTAAATGTCTCCTCTATTATTTTTAGGGCCGATGTAGTCGTCCCTTAGATCTTCCCTTCAGTTTGAATATGTATATGCTACACAGAAATTAAAATGTTGCTTTTATATCAAAAGCCGTTACAGAGGTTAAAACATCCCCTCAACAAAATTATATAACTTAATGCATAATATTAAAACAAAAAAGTAAAATCCCCCGCAGCTACACTCGGCTTCTTCCTTTATTTAAATTTGTATTTCTACAGATTAATGCATTTTCTTCTTTTTTTGTTATAAGATAATAGTTTAATTAAGACTCTTTTTGAATTTTAATCTTCACAATCTAATAGATTCGTTTCGAAAATAATTAAAGCGTCCCGAGTGAGAATTTTCGGAGGAAATTTAAAATATTAAAATTCTATTTAAATTTAGTTTAATCATTTTCGTTATTGAATCCGGAAAATTGGGAGTGGAAAACTTTGTGCATTCGACATTCGCTGTTTTAGAAACAATGTGCACTGCGCTACAATGTTGTTAATTATAATATCGAAACGTACAACTTGATTATGTTTCTATTTATAAAATGTACGAGTCTATGGCACATATTTGTGGTACAGTGAATTTATTGTGCGAAGGGTTTCCCGTAGAGTGAAATGTCGGAATTTAGTTTTAATGAAAGCCCTAATTATTTCAATCAATGTTACATAAAATTATTTATTTTCTAACAAAGTATTAATAAATACATAATTTTTATAAAATGCATAGTTCTCAGGTTCTTAGAAAATATATAAAATACCTTTAGGTAGAGTTCGTGGGTCTTCAAAAAAGTGTATTTTGAAAATTTGGCCGACGTCGGTATGGAAGCTTTACATATTCGAAAAATATGGACTTTTAGCCATAAGATAGATAGTAAAAAAATGGCCGACGCCAGATTAATTTTTACTAAAACTACAAATTAAAGTTTTATCTATCTGATGTCGTGTGTAAAGCCCATAATGATATTAAATACTTCTCGAACTATACTTTGAATAAAAAACCGGTTCGTGTACTTATGTATGCGCCTTAGAAGTAATACTTCTTTGGTGTAACTAAATTAAAATATAACCACGGGTTTGGGTATAGCTAAACCAGTGATTTCCAAACTGGGGTGCGCTCATTTCTAGGGAATCGCGGATTAATGCAATATATTCAAAGAAGTATAACTTTCAACGCATAGGTTTTTGAAGTTATACTTCTTTTGGCGGTTGCGGGTAAAATTTTAGCAGGCAACAGAAGTTGAGCACGCACAGCTAACAAAAATTCGACAGTATAAAGTTAGTCGTCTAAGAAAGTAAATTAATTATTGTGAATCACGCTTAAAACCGAGTGTGCACATTCTGGTATTTATTAAATTTGTTTACATTAATTTTTGGATTTAAAAACATACTAATGTATTCCAATAAAACGACATATATCACATTTTTCAGAGATTAAATTGTTCACTGGACACAGCGTTGTAATTTTTAATTAAAATTATATAGAAAATAAATTAATTATTGTGAATCATGCTTAAAACCGAGTGTGCACATTCGAGCTCAAAGTGGCACATTCCGATCTCGGGAAAATGAAGCGCGCCGCTCCGCGTCGCGCTTCATTTGCTTCCCTCGCTCGGAAATGTGCCACTTTTCGCTCGAATGCGCACATCCTCGTATTTATTGAATTTGTTTACATTAATTTTTGCATTTAAAAAGAAAATAGCAATGTATTCCAATAAAACAACATAAATGCAGATTTTTCAGAGATTAAATTGTCCACTGGGCACAGCGTTGTCATTTTTAACTAAAATTATATAGAAAGTAAATTAATTATTGTGAATCACGCTTAAAACCGAGTGTGCACATTCGAGCTCAAAGTGGCACATTCCGATCTCGGGAAAATGAAGCACGCCGCTCCGCGCCGCTCCGCATCGCGCTTCATTTGCTTCCCTCGCTCGAAAATGTGCCACTTTTCGCTCGAACGCACACATCCTCGTATTTATTCAATTTATTTATATTAATCTTGGCATGTGGTTATATTTAATTCATTTACATCAAAAAAGTATAACTTCTTTGAGACGGATCGGTTTTTGAAGTTATACTTCTTTTCGAAAAATAAAACGTCGCGCTTCGCGTCGTACCAGAATTATTTTTTTAAGAGAAGCCCAATAACTTAAAGTTTGGAAATCACTGATTTAATTCGAACCGCAGAAACCACCCTTATTTCATCCAATTTTTGGACCAAAGTCGGCATTTTCCTAATTAGATAGGATTAGTGAGGGTACTCGAGCTCCGACAGAAAAATTAATAACTGAAAAAAACTGAACATTGGGCACTTAACACGTGTTTTTTCTTATCTAATTTTAGGAACTGCACATGTCGAAGTTGAGACGATTATCCTTTGTAAGCCCTAATCCGTGCTACAAACTGTCCCTCTTTTAAAATGTACATTTTGTCGAATAACTACCTGCGCCTAAACCGAACAAATCTTTTGTGTAAATTGGAAATATTTTAAAAGGATCACCCGTGTCGGGTCCTTTGTTTGTTAACGATAATGCTGTTTCAAAAAATTAAAATACAACCGACTCCATTTCATTTAATTTTCTGGGAACAAATCACCCAACAAGCTTCGGGTAAATCCCAAAAAAATGTTAATAAAGAAATCAGTTATGGGTGGGCGGAGAAAATTAAAAAAAATCCCTACGAGGGCGGAAAAATTCCTGAAATAAATTTAAACAAGAAGCTCAATATTCATAAAATAAAACATGGTCTTCTAATATATAAAATCCATAAGAAAAAAGAATAGCTACGGTCGACAACATGTCGCAAAAAATGTGATATCATATTTTAGCTTTTCTCTGATATTAAAGTTCCGATGTGTCGTCCCCTACCTTAAAGAACACGTTACTATATCAATATTGCTCTTGTAGATTATGTTTTGGCTACAAATTTAGATTCCTTCGGGAAAATCAAGGATAAACACGTTCCCATAGAAAAAATGATATTTTTAAAAGTCGCATTCATTTTAATCCGGCTAATACGGATGGGCCGTCGCTTATCGTCCTATTCCTCTGTCCTAGAAATGTGTTTTTGAAGATAAGTCTATTGCAGTCAGTAACACGAAGGTTTATCAATAATAAAGCTTAATCAACGTCGACACAGATAATTAAAATAGAAATGTCGCGTTTTGTGAAGGCGATAATGGTGTGTGTGTGTGTGTATGTACTTCCCTCTCGCATACAAAATCAACTTTGATATTACAAAAAAAAAAAGTTAAATAAATGACCATTTAAACAGAAATGAAAGCTGAAATTATCACGCGTTTTAATTTAACCGAAAGACATCCAAATCGACGGATTTATTTTTTCTGGAAAATTAAAGTTACACGCCACTTTTTCGCGTTTAATTCGAATAATTAAAATATACTTTAAAAAAGTGGAAAGAATTAGGTTATTAATTTACATTGTATTTTATCCTACCCAAAATCCCTCATCTCTCTCGTCGGAAGTTCATTTCGAAATACACGCGTTTATAATTATAATAATAATAAAAAAAGAAGAAATTAAGGCACTGCATCAAATAAAAACCGTTTTTAATTTAAACTTGGAAATGATTCGAAGTAAAAGTTTTAATTATGTTTATTCACGGTGTCGGGTGTTTTTATAATACAGTGGAACTCGGATAAGTTGGCAACGAGCAGTTTCAATCAAAAGATTATGTTTTTTGTTCGGGAAAAAAAAATATTTGAAGAAAGTCCAATTTAAGACGTTTCACTGTCGTTATTTACGTAGAATATTTCTTTAGAGAAATATCTCAGTCTTTTTTATCTCGCCGGTGCCGATCATAACCGAAACTTCCTTATTTCCAAGATGAATTTTCTTCATGGCGTATTTTCCTTTTGCGCATATATCATGCTCGCTTGCATTTGTCACCGCATTCCAATCTAGATCTACTGCAAGCTATTTTATTTCGTTTTATTTTATCCCTGGGACTTTATACCTTCTAGGCGCAATTCTTCCCTGTGTACTTATTTCAGCGTCAGTCCCATACACGTAAATATCAAGAATATTCGCCTGGAATTCCGATTGTTTATATTAAAGATTTTCTTTTTAATTCTCCTTCGCTTTGCGTATTTCCGGATTTAATTTTATTTGCGAGAAAGCACGAGAAGAGAATACAAAAGCTTTTAGAGAAATATGATGAAAACCTTTTAAACAGAAAAAAAAACTCCCTCGTACTTCGTCGAAACGTACATTCTAACATTTAAATAATAAAATATTATCAACTAGCCCGCCAATGAAGCCGGTTAATAAGGAAAAACAACAACCGTAACCGCATTATTGCGAATTGTTCGCTCTTTGTGGCTTTTTTATATGTTCCACCTCTTGTCGAGCGGAACCGCATTACTATTTTAATTAAACTAGCCAATTTTTAACTCTCCCTTTGAAAAACTTACGAAATCACTCTTCTGTAATTCCTGCCTGTTTATTAACAATAAATTAAAAAATAAAATAGAGCCTCGCAATATCGAGTTGTAATTAAAAAAAGTGCGTCGAATATTTGCTACCGTAGTTGCAGCACTCGAAACTTAATTAAATCGTGGAGCGTTCCGATCAAAATGTTTAACAGAGTGATTCGAAACGAGAATTGCAAAAACGGGGGGTAAAATGCGGAAATAAAAATAAGATTCGAACGGTACAAGATTGTAGACAAAAGTTCAACAAAAGCCTAAATGTCTAAATATAATACAAGTGCTATCAAGAGCTACTCCATATGATAGGGAAGGAATTGGATTTTCTTCGGAATGATAGAAAAGACTAAGAAAGCCCGAGAATTTTATATAAATATTTGTTCTTCGGATGAATGCATTTTCACGCTTCGCAGTGACACAAACGGATACAAAACTTTCGAATAATCAAAATCCGTCCATTTCTTCATAAGTTCTGAAAGCGACATAAGAGAGCAGAAAAAAAGGAACATCCGACCATCTTCATTTTGAAATCGTTTATTAACTGCTACCCCAATACGGGGTGCTTTTGATGCATTTCTCCCCTCTATTAATATTCGATTTAAATTATTAATCGAAATATTTATACCACCTCCTCCCATTTACACACAAAGCGATTTATTAATAACAAACGTAAATTATCTAATTGGAAACCATCGATTAAATACCACATAATTAATTTAACACAGTTAAAAACATTATGCAATAAATAATCGACGTTTCGCTTTTATGAGCGCTTCCCAAAGTTTAATATACACTATTAGGACGTACAACAATTTATGCACTATCGATTTCCTTCATAATTTTCTCATAAATGATAGTAACAATGATAATAATAATAATCGAATTTGTAATAAAAGCGAAACAAATATTTTAGGCAACTAATTAAAAGTCTAAACAAAATTCCATTAAAAGCATGTCTGAAACCTTCATTAATACTATTCCTTTTTTCGAATATTAAAATTTCTCGATTCCTTGATTGCGTTTTACCCTCCTGCAAAGTCGAGGCAGACGCCGATAATTGTACAAGAAAAATCCATTTGGCTGACGTTATCAAAAATTTTAATACTTGCGACAAAATGAACTAAAAAGTATTGTAAAACGCGTCGTCTTTAATTTAATCGAGAAAAATGCTAACCGAAAAGCCGTATTTTTCAAACGATAAGACGCACCCCCAAATGTACGAAACGTTTTTTTTTTTGTAAAACAACTTATTATATAAAAATGTTAAAAAACTCAATTAAAACCCTGATTTGCAAACCATAAAACTTCCCCCAGTCATTATACAAAAAAAAGTACGTCTTATGTTCTAAAAAAGTATGGTTATTATATTAAGTCTGCAAATTTTAATTTTTCCTAATAAATAATTTGGAAATTAGTTAATGATTTCAGAAAACTTATTTAACCTTCCGCATACTAGGTGGGGTTTGCTATACCCTGAAAATACAATAAAATAAAATCCACAAAATTGTACTTTATGACAGTTCAATGATAAGAACTATATTTTAATAATTAATAGGTTTAAGTAAAACACATTGTATCTTCTCGCTCCCTTCCACTCATTGATATGATAAATATGTTTCTAGAATATAAAATCGATATTTACTAAATTAAATTTAAATTTTTGATTTAAAGGAGCTTATGGTAAATTATCTTAATGTAATAAATACGAGGATGTGCGCATTCGAGCGAAAAGTGGCACATTTCCGAGCGAGGGAGGCAAATGAAGCGCGACGCGGGCGCGCGCTTCATTCGAGATCGGAATGTGCCACTTTGAGCTCGAATGTGCACACTCGGTTTTAAGCATGATTCACAATAATTAATTTATCTCCTAAGAATATTTAATTAAAAATATCAGAACCGTACTTATAACAGAAACCCCACATCGTTGATTATTACTATTAAACGAATTTATTAATAAAATAAACATTAATACTTTTCCAAACAAAAATAGTTTTAGCACAAAATTTAATTTAAAGTTGGAAGATTAATTTAGACAAATTCAATAAACACGAAGATGTGCGCATTCGAGCGAAAAGTGGCACATTTCCGAACGAGGAAGCAAATGAAGCGCGACGCGGAGCGGCGCGCTTCATTCCAGATCGGAATGTGCCACTTTGAGCTCGAATGTGCACACTCGGTTTTAAGCACGATTCACAATAATTAATTTATTTCCTAAAAATATTTAATTAAAAATATCAGAACCGTACTTATAACAGAAACCCCACATCGTTGATTATTACTATTAAACGAATTTATTAATAAAAATAAACATTAATACTTTTTCCAAACAGAAAATAGTTTTTAGCACAAAATTTAATTTAAAGTTGGAAGATTAATTTAGACAAATTCAATAAACACGAAGATGTGCGCATTCGAGCGAAAAGTGGCACATTTCCGAGCGAGGGAGGCAAATGAAGCGCGACGCGGGCGCGCGCTTCATTCCAGATCGGAATGTGCTACTTTGAGCTCGAATGTGCACACTCGGTTTTAAGCACGATTACCAAGCGTCCCGTTTTAACAAGAAAAAATTGTTCACGTTAGTACACGGAAGGTTAAGAATAAAGTTATTTTGCATCGTTTTTATTGTGAACCACTGTAGAAGAAGAACTTCGTTGGTGGAACGATGTAAAATGACGAAAGAGGACGTGCTAAAAATAAACGTTGCCAAATAAAATAAATAAAAACAAGGACATTCTCTTATTAAAATTAAAGAAAGAAATAAGCCGTAGGTGATAATCTGAAAAAATAAAAATTGTTAAAGGCGCCCACAGATGTATTTCTTGAATTACAGGCGAATGTGTCCCAACCAAACATCAGAGTTGACAAATTTATTCTCAAATGTTTCCCTGTCGCAGATGTTCGCATTGTATTCGCAGTTTTTATTATTTACAACAGCTCCGACTTGTGCATTTTTATTTTTTCACAACGGAAAGTAATTTTGCAAGAAACGAAAAGTGTTTCGCTTAATATTTCTCGAACGTCAAACTCCTATATCGCTAAATAATTAAAATATATCTTCCAAAAGTGAAATACGCAAACTTCGGCGAATGTTCTTTGATATTGCATCAAAACCTTGAGCACAAATTCCGTCCAACCGGACTCGCAAATTAAGACAACTCTTTTAATTACAACGACATTGTTGTAGGCCAACAACAATAAACATTTACTTAGTGACCTTAATAATATTATTTTTATTTATGGCGGTCGCTTTATTATTTTTTTCGGCGGAAAAAATCGGAGGAAGCGAACACGAAGGTGAAGGGGTTGAAAAGAAGCCTCCCCTATATTATGTCCAATAAATATTGCGCGAAAGAATCGCTCGACATTATCAAAGAATACAAGCAAACCCAATACACACTTTATAACTCCCTTTAAAAAATTACGGTTTTCCAATTTTCTTTACATCAAATTTCCGTTCCACCTGAAAATAGGTAGAGCACCTTTTTGCTAGTTCAATTTCCTTATTTTCTATTATTATTTACAAAAGCCATAGAAATTGTGATACGCTTATATCAATTCTGGTTATCCGAACAATTCCAATACTTTTTGGTAGCGATACACCTAAAGTAAAGGATTCGAAAACGTCCTTAAATCCTATATATTCGTAGATATATAGTGACACACAGGGATTTTTCTGATATTGCATTCCTTAACCCTTGACCAATAGAAAACGAAAAAATTCCTACAATTATATCGAGGAAGACGCAAAAAAAAGGATAAATAACTAGAAGTTATTTCTTCGCCATAAAAAAACTCGAAAAGTGCCTCGAAAAAAAGAAAAGGACGAAGGCACATTAAGTTATGCGGCAGCACTTCCGCTCTTTAAAAATTTCAGCGTTTTATGTACAAACATAATAAACGTGTAAATAAGAAAGCATCGAGAAATCTGATAAACGTAACTTAATATTCATATACCGTTCGCTACATCTTCCGAGATTATTTTCAAATATGAATGCAGAACTTTATAAAACTAAATTGCATAAGGATTCTCGTCCCTAATTAATTCAAGTTGTTTTGTACATCAGAACTGCATTTAATATTCTCGCAAGATCGATTACGAGTAGTTCGTTAATTACGAATGCACCCATACCTCGGTCCGCCGCCCACGCTCCGGAAAACTTGGCTCTAAAGCGAAAAGCCGTATAAAGAATCAATTAGTTTGATACAAATTTAATTAGAGCTCTTGCAATTTTGTATAAGATGATATAGTTTTTAGTTCGCAAAGCATTTTATTCTTTCAATTTCGACGAGGAAGAGCTGGTATTTGGACCAAAAAGAAATATCGATTTTTTCAGTACACCCTAATACACACATTACGAAAGGGAGCCTTTTTAAAATTTTGGATTCCCATTATTAATAAGAACCAACCTTTCAAAATAATTTTAATAAACCAACTCACCGGTAATTTCAAAATAGTTGATTGGGGCCTCGTTGGGAAGCACACAATTTTTAAAAAGCGACGTTAAGTTATTTTTAAAATTAATTAAATTGGGCACCCTTAAAAACACAATAAAATCAAATTAAAATTAAACGAAGGCTCCTTCGTTGTTTAACCCGACACCACGGACACGTAAATACTACAATTTAAATATTGCAAATGTAGAAAGTTGTGCACACATTCATATACTGATATCTTCAATTTGGCCCGAAGGGAAAAACACGTTGGTCGGCGAGCGATATCAGCGGGCCTCGGGCTATAGCAAAACTGAGTCGTTCTCACCTTGAAAGTATTTCTACAAACCAAAAATCAATAAACGCTTTAAAAATTAAAAACACAACGGGAAAAAGTAAACAGGCTCTAGTAAATTAATTACACTAAAAAAGGAAATTTTAAAACCCCCAAAAGCACCCTATAATATTAAAAACAAACCCTTCATCTTCTCTTACGTATGTTTAATTTTTTTTATCAATCACTGAGACGACTAATTGTTTAAATTTAATTCGCTTTTGATCTGTGAAATCTGAATTGAATTCGGACTATCAATTTTTGAGCGATTTGCATTTTATGCACTTCTCACTCGAATGTTCGCACTCCACTTAAAGCACCATACACACTAATTAATTTATTTTCTAAATAATTTTAGTTAATAATTACGTGATTGTATTTGTATCAGAAAAACCAAATCTCTGATTTAGTGCTTTGCAACAATTATTTAAAAGAATAAGTTCTACAACGTTTTCCACATAAAAAATCAGAATTTTAGTTTTTGAAACGAAAAAAAGAAGTTTAATGGGAAACAAAGCCCTAATGGATTTACACGTTATTGAATAAGTCGGAAAAGAAATTATAAATCGAAGTTTAACAAAAAACTGGTACGTGGACTTTTGTACGGGCGTTAGAAGTTATACTTCTTTGGCGTGACTACATTAAATTTAACCACGTGTGAAAATTAATATAAATAAATTGAGTAAATACGAGGATGTGCGCATTCGAGCGAAAAGTGGCACATTTCCGAGCGAGGGAAGCAAATGAAGCGCGACGCGGAGCGGCGCGCTTCATTTTCCCGAGATCGGATGTGCCACTTTGAGCTCGAATGTGCACACTCGGTTTTAAGCACGATTCACAACAATTAATTTACCTTCTAAGAATATTTAATTAAAAATATCAGAACCGTACTTATCACAGAAACCCCAAATCGATGATTATTACTATTAAACGAAGTTATTAATAAAAATAAACTTTTTCCAAACAGAAAATCGTTTTTAGCACAAAATTTAATTTAAAGTTGAAAGATTAATTTAGAAAAATTCAATAAACACGAAGATGTGCGCATTCGAGCGAAAAGTGGTACATTTCCGAGCGAGGGAAGCAAATGAAGCGCGACGCGGAGCGGCGCGCTTCATTTTCCCGAGATCGGAATGTGCCACTTTGAGCTCGAATGTGCACACTCGATTTTAAGCACGATTCACAATAATTAATTTACCTTCTAAGAATGGAGTAAGTTCGCCGGTTGGACGAGAACGGGCGCTGGCCGGCTAACCGGCGCATTTACCCTATTTAATTGAAAATAGCAGAACCGTACTTATAACAGAAACCCCAAATCGCTGATTTAGTACTATTAAACGCTTTTCACCACAATTAACAATTATAAATTTACTTAAAAAAAATCGAAGTAATTTATTTTCTGAAAACGGGACCCGAATGATTGCTTGGAGCCCTATGGTCACATCAAGTATGAGTGTACTGCCATAAAAGCATTGCACAACAATTAACAGGACGAAGCAGCATCGTCTTAAATAAATACCATTTTAATTTCGCGAGTTTTCAAGAAAAAGCAACACAAAAAACACATTAAAAACCGGCTCACTCTAAATACAGATAGTTATTAAAGTTCCAAACAGAGTGGGCTGCGTCGCCATTTTATTTATTTCATATCAAAGAATTTACCCTCTTAAGATGTTTTACAAGTCTGCTAAAAAAATATCAGCATTGCGAAGATAAATAAATGTCGCCATGTAGAAAAGTTATCTCAATTTTGTTATTTTCTTTATCGACCTTTGAAACTCATCCACAACACCGCGAGCTATCCATAAGCTGACCCCTACACAAAAAAGTTATTTTCCAAATTCCCGACAAAGAACCAATTTCGATAATTAAAACTAAGATTCGGCTTTTTTCTTGGGCGCAATAATAAAATCCCAAGATTTTTGAATAAAAACTCGTTCATTTCGTACAAAGGAAAAACTGTTGTTATTGTTACGGGTACGAAGAATTCAACGATGGCCTTTAAAGGTCAATATAATTGATGACCTTTTAATGCGTGGTTATCTTTTTCCTAAGAATCCCTGCTGGTGGGTTTAGTTATTTGTTTTAAAACAATAATAACGAGAATGTTGAATAAATATGGATTAGTTTGTCTACACTTTCCCGAATTGAAATGAGCTTTTCCGGCGCATCCGGAGCTTTAATGAAATTTAAATGAATTCCATAAATCTTAAATTAAATACGAATCGAGATGAGTTAAAAAGGCGATATGGCATTAGATTCGTGGAGGATTCACAAAAAAAAATCGATCAATTAAAAGTTTAAAGCGATCTGCAAGCATATGGCCGGATAGCCGCGAGCTTTCCAAGCAAGGACGGTCGTTGTCATGCATAACCAGTATATACTTAGAAAGTTTGGGTGTAAATGAGGTCGAGTTATCAGACCAGGGGCGAATTCCGGTGCGGTCTCTAGAATCAAGAATTGTCCATTCCGCCCCAACGACGTCGGCGACGGCGACCACTTATTACATAAAAACCAGTCTACAAATGTCATACGAGTTTCTAAGATTAATAATAGATAAACGTGCTAGCAATTTTCCGAACGGCACGACCGAAACGTAAACGTTAACGGCGGCCGTTTAATTTTTGAAGATCGTAAAGGAGATCGAATTCAAAAATTAAATTCCCTTTAACATTCGGAAGGTTGCGCTCGACTGCTCGCCCCTAAGCCGGAGACGAGCAAGGAGGAAGAAGAAAACCGCAGTGTGATTTTACGACGTCTCAGGAACGATAGCAGTACATACTACTGCAGAATAAATGACGTTCCTTAATTCAAGAATGCACGTGAGGAATTCCGCGCGAAACGTCAGCGAAGGGGCTGGCATGGCAGGGTCCCGGCACCGAGCGATCAATACCGGGGGTGGCGGTGCAGCTTGGCCCTCGTGGTGGTGCGCAGATGTAAAAGATGGTAGTACTTACCGTGGACACGCACTGATGACTAGGAGAGATGAAATCCAGGCCCCGTTGCCCTATGCCATTGAAGCAGGTCTTGATGTTCTGCATGAACTTCCTTCTGATGGCCTTCAAGGAGTAAACGCATAGTGCAGATAGATTGGAAGGTTTGTTTCCTTGCGCGGGATCACTTTCACTGAACACGGCGAAAAGGACGTCATCTTGGGCCGTTATGCCCAGATCGCTCGCCAAATCTGATCCTGCCTTTCCCACATAAGCTGCTTGCACCAAGTTGTATTTTCTACCTCCTTGGGCGTCCCCGATGCAATCCATCGGGATCTCGGTATAGGAATAGTAATTCTCGTCGTCCTGGCAGACTCGCACCAATTTCGTTATGAATTGACTAGAAGTTGTGTGCTTCATCTGAGTAGTTAGGAAGTAGCTGAACCTTTCGGAACTAAAACCGTATACGTAGGTAATGGGATATCTTTCTCTGGCTAAGGAATTGACGAACATTCTCGTGCCGGTGGTGACAGCCGTTTGGGCGATGGTAAACATTTTGCCCTTTTCCAAGGAACGGCTGCTTACCGCTGGAACTTCGGACCGATATGGCGAGCCTAATGTAAAGGTAACTCCGACGTACATGACTTGGGAGACGGGAGGGTTTGGAGGACCTGGAGCAATGAATGCGACGGTGGAAACGGTGGCATTGTTAGCGACGACGGCTTCCCTGACGACCTGAGCGGCGTCGGATATGTTGTGCAGGTTACGCACCGAACAAATGCCTTGGAAGAGGCTTCCACAGGAAATGAGACGGGTGGTGGTGTAATCGATGACGAGTGCTTTATTGACATTGTCGGTGAGCTTTTTATTAACGGAACTTGTGCATTCAACGACGGAACATTCGTCCGAATCGTATTCGGGGCCGGTCACTTCGGCTATAACGAGCTCTAATTCTGGAGACAATTGGTAAAGTCGATTAACGGCTCCAATATAAACACGGCCTGTATTTTTATCAACAACGAGATGATTAAAGCGTTCGACGGCAGGATCAGTGAATGAGCGTACAATGTCACTGGAAGCAGCAGCGACGGCCGCGGTCAGAAGAATGGTCAGAAGTGGCCGCTGCATCTTGGTAGCGGCGGATAAAAACTTCACGTCATGGGCCCTGAAAAACACACAATTCGTTAGAAAAATAAAACACTTATATAAACCATTTTTACACATCCATTCTTTCATTCATTTACGTGCTCGAAGAAATTTAAACGGCAATTTACATAAAAAATCTCCGTTTTTGTTTACTCCTCTTGCTCTTCTGCGGTTTATAGCGCCCCAAAGTGGGTCTCTTACGATTTTGCGATTTTCGTTTGCTCGCGCATCTAAATTATTTTTCAGATTCCACTGAATATTATATTTCAAAAAAAGTTATACTTTTTTGGTGTAACTAAATTAAATATAACCACATGCCAAGAATAATATAAATTAAATTTAATAAATACGAGGATGGGCGCATTCGAGCGAAAAGTGGCACATTTCCGAGCGAGGGAAGCAAATGAAGCGCGACGCGGAGCGGCGCGCTTCATTTTCCCGAGATCGGAATGTGCCACTTTGAGCTCGAATGTGCACACTCGGTTTTAAGCGTGATTCACAATAATTAATTTACTTTCAATATAATTTTAGTAAAAAATTGCAACGCTGTGCCCAGTGAACAATTTAATCTCTGAAAAATGTGCATATATGTTGTTTTATTGGAATACATTACTATTTTCTTTTTAAATGCAAAAATTAATATAAATAAATTCAATAAATACGAGGATGTGCGCATTCGAGCGAAAAGTGGCACATTTCCGAGCGAGGGAAGCAAATGAAGCGCGACGCGGAGCGGCGCGCTTCATTTTCCCGCGATCGGAATGTGCCACTTTGAGATCGAATGTGCACACTCGGTTTTAAGCGTGATTCACAATAATTAATTTACTTTCTATATAATTTTAGTAAAAAATTGCAACGCTGTGCCCAGTGAACAATTTAATCTTTGAAAGATGTGCATATATGTCGTTTTATTGGAATATATTACTATTTTCTTTTTAAATCCAAAAATTAATATAAATAAATTCAATAAATACGAGGATGTGCGCATTCGAGCGAAAAGTGGCACATTTCCGAGCGAGGGAAGCAAATGAAGCGCGACGCGGAGCGGAGCGCTTCATTTTCCCGAGATCGGAATGTGCCACTTTGAGCTCGAATGTGCACACTCAGTTTTAAGCGTGATTCACAATAATTAATTTACTTTCTATTTAATTTTAGTAAAAAATTGCAACGTTGTGCCCAGTGAACAAATTAATCTCTGAAAAATGTGCATATATGTTGTTTTATTGGAATACATTACTATTTTCATTTTAAATGCAAAAATTAATGTAAACAAATTCAATAAATACGAGGATGTGCGCATTCGAGCGAAAAGTGGCACATTTCCGAGCGAGGGAAGCAAATGAAGCGCGACGCGGAGCGGCGCGCCATTTTCCGAGATCGGAATGTGCCACTGAGCTCGAATGTGCACACTCGGTTTTAAGCGTGATTCACAATAATTAATTTACTTTCTATATAATTTTAGTACAAAATTGCAACGCTGTGTCCAGTGAACAATTTAATCTTTGAAAAATTTGCATATATGTCGTTTTATTGGAATACATTACTATTTTCTTTTTAAATCCAAAAATTAATATAAATAAATTCAATAAATACGAGGATGTGCACATTCGAGCAAAAAGTGGCACATTTCCGAGCGAGGGAAGCAAATGAAGCGCGACGCGGAGCGGCGTGCTTCATTTTCCCGAGATCGGAATGTGCCACATTGAGCTCGAATGTGCACACTCGGTTTTAAGCATGGTTCACAATAATTAATTTACTTTCTTAGACGACTAACTTTATACTGTCGAATTTTCGTTAGCTGTGCGTGCTCAACTTTTGTTGCCTGCTAAAATTTTACCCCCAACGCGCCAAAAGAAGTATAACTTCAAAAACCTATGCGTTGAAAGTTATACTTCTTTGAATATATTGCATTAGTCCGCGATTCCCTAGAAATGAGCGCACCCCAGTTTGGAAATCACTGGTTTAGCTATACACAAACCCGTGGTTATTTTTAATTCAGTTACACCAAAGAAGTATTACTTCTAAGGCGCATACATAAGTACACGAACCGGTTTTTTATTCCAAGTATAGTTCGAGAAGTATTTAATATCATTATGGGCCTTACACACGACATCAGATAGATAAAACTTTAATTCGTAGTTTTAGAAAAAATTAATCTGGCGTCGCCCATTTTTTTACTATCTATCTTATGGCTATAAGTCCATATTTTTCAAATATGAAAAGCTTCCATACCGACGTCGGCCTAATTTTCAAAATACACCCTTTTGACGACCCACGAACTCCACCTAAAGGTATCTTAAATATTCCCTAATAACCTGAGAACTATGCATTTTATAAAAAATCATATTTGTTTAAAAGTACTAAAACAACATTAATTTTTGTATAAGTAACTGAAATAAGCGAAACCATGGCAACCGTTTTTTTTAAATGGAAACTTCTTTCTGTTGGTTTGGGTAGATCTGTCACTGCTAGTGGGGTGCACTTCTTTATTAAAAAAAGCGCAAAAAATTTTAAATTAAATGCCAAAAATAGTCGAACGGGAACCGAATGAAGTATAACTTCAAAAACTCCGAGCGGATGTTAGGTTTTCTAATGTGAATATAAAAATAGAAGATTAATACAAAGTACCTGTATTTTACGATTCAGTTTTGTAATTGGCTACAAATATTTACCATGTAATAATGGCTTAGCTAAGAGCTCTGCTAACATCCTGGTGAAAGTACCAACAACGAGCAAAATCATCAGACATGCCCCAAATACAACCATACCGTAACGCCTTATGGTAAAATAATTTTAGAATGTAGCAGCTTTTTGCGGAATATTCGTTACTTTAGCCTATCCTTTTAGCTAAATAAACAAATAAATAAATGAACTGTAGGAAATACTTTTACTCAGAGTAATCGTTTATGCTTTTTTGATTAAAAGTCGACTTGCATTGCTTTAACCCAATTATTCAGTCGCTTAGTCACAGCTCATAAAGGAAATTATTGTTGCCAAGGTCGCGAAACGCTATTTCAAATTCATTGAAATAATCGAAGCCATTTTCTATTCTTTGTACCAATTGTTGTGGCGTATTACGATTTCGAAACAAAGAGGATTTACCTTATTCATAGAAAATGCTCGCTTTGGTGATACATAAATACAAACAACTCACGCATAGAATTAACGCTCTAAATATTACTTTAAAGAAAAACACAGCGAGAACATTTTTTCTACTCTAAATGTTGCGCATTAATATTAATGAGATAACGCATTAATATTATAAATATTTTACACGCCCGTTATTTATAGAATGCGAACTATTGTACACCTTTTTGAGAAAAGCGAGTGACTCGATCCGTCGTCCGGGTTTTCCGCGTGGAAAATCTACGAATAAGTAAACGCATCGCCCTCTTTGGCTTGTGTCCCAAAACTACCCCGGTTTTGCTACAAGAATACGCTAGAATTTTCCAAAGTTGTTCTTTCGAAAAATCGTGCGTCAACGTGTTATTCACCCGCCGCTGATTTATGCGGATCTTATTTTAAAAGATTGCCACTTATGATTCAAAAATATCCGAGTTAAAAATAGACGTATCGCGGTTGATTGTAATTCTCCTAAGTATGCAATTAAATCTAAGAAAATTCTATGTGTCATTGTATCGCAACATTCCAACGAACATATTCAATTTGCTCTCGTCCAAAAGGGCAATTGCAAACGAATTATCGAAAATAAAACGAACATTTAATAAATTGAATACAGTGAAACCTCGGTTATTTAAGTGTTTTTTCACGAGGCTTTCATTATCCGAAGCAACCTTGTAAATGATTGAAAACAAAAAAAGGATGTTATGTAGCTTTTTTTTGCATACACCCAAATCATAAAATGGTATTCCCAACCGAGAAAATCTGAGCTATTGAATGATTCAAGGTTGCAACGGTCCACATATACACCTCCATTGAAAAACAACGAGAAAACTACACGCCTGTTAATTATTGAAGTGATACTTCTTTTGATATGTTGGAAGTAAGAGCACAGGTAACGAAAATTCGACAGTTAAAGTTAGCCGTCGGAGAAAGTAAATTAATTATTGTGAATCGTGCTTAAAGCCGAGTGTGCACATTCGAGCTCAAAGTGGCACATTCCGATCTCGGGAAAATGAAGCGCGCCGCTCCGCGTCGCGCTTCATTTGCTTCCCTCGCTCGGAAATGTGCCACTTTTCGCTCGAATGCGCACATCCTCGTATTTATTGAATTTGTTTACATTAATTGTTGGATTTAAAAAGAAAATAGTAATGTATTCCAATAAAACGACATATGGGTGATTCCGTTCTAACTGTTACTTTTTTGATTATAATTTTTCGAATTCTATAACTAAACATTTATTATTTTTTCATGCATATTATTACTCTATTTTATAGTAAAAATGAAAGTGCGAGAGAATTTTGCAACAACTTTAGAATATCGAGAATGAAAATTATATTTTATAATTTCCATGCCACGGTACTGACATAAAATTAATTTGGTAGACATTCTTCAGAAAAATTGTTAAATTCCTTTATGAATTGTATTGTAACATTTTAAAACTCTTTTTTATTGATTATTTAACATTTAAATAATCCATAGTAACTTATCTATAACAAATAACACATTATAATTTATATCAAACATTAATCAACTCAAATGTAACACATTTCAGAAAAATTAACTTAACTAAATTTTTTTTTTGGTTTCCATCAAGCATTTTTAATTCTTAAACTTCTACACAGTGATACAGTTTCGGTCATTTATGGCAATTTTTGAACTTCTTGCGATGAATTCTCAGATTTTTTTGTTTTTTTGCGTCATTCTGTTATTTATTTTTCCCAACTCATCATTTGAAGAATAATCAATTTTTCTCATAGAAAAGTGTTTGTATACATTCTTATTAGAGCAATAAAATCAACTTAACGGATTTGATAAAATACAATTACGTTGCAATTTATTCCACGTATATACTTTCATTGTGCCTAAAAAAAGCTTAAAATTGTCTGGTAATTTGGAAAAAGTGTACTCTACTAGCCCCAAAGTGTACCTACTGACTGAACTTCTGTTTCATATTTACATGAATAATTTTCAGTGAAGTCAATATTATTTATTAACAATTAAATATATTTTTATTATTTTTTGACACGGTACTGACATTTTAAATTAAAATAGCAACTGTAATTTTTTGATTATGAATTTGGTAATATCCTTTTACCCTATAACTTAGGTTAGTAATAAGTACAGAAATTCATTATCTATGATGAAAAAAATTAATCGTTAATTAAGTTTACCAATACCACGGTACTGACAAGTAAATTTATGACATCATCTTTTAAAAATTGAGTTTTAAAATGACACAAACTCGCTTGAGAATTTCACTTGTGTTATGTTTGTAAACATAACTCAGTTAACGTACTTTCAATATGGCTTATTAGTTGTTTCATTAATTTCGAGGCAAATGGCGCACGAGTCATACAAATTCAAATTTAAAATTTGCTTAAATCTGAGGACAAAAGTTATTAAGCCGAAATTCAATCTTAAATTGATGTATTAAAAAAAATCGTTAATATCTTTTAAGTTTGATTATATACATTAAGATTTATCAGTTAATTAGTTTGAAATATTTATTGCAACAAAAAAAATAACCGATTTATATGGAAATTTTAGAAAAGGACATGACACGGTACTGACATTTAAGTGACATATTAATTATTGTGAATCATGCTTAAAATCGGGTGTGCACATTCGAGCTCAAAGTGGCACATTCCGATCTCGGGAAAATGAAGCGCGCCGCTCCGCGTCGCGCTTCATTTGCTTCCTCGCTCGGAAATGTGCCACTTTTCGCTCGAATGCGCACATCCTCGTATTTATTAAATTTGTTTAGAATAATTTTTGGATTAAAAAAGAAAATCGTAATGTATTCCAATAAAACGACATATATGCACATTTTTCAGAGATTAAATTGTTCACTGGGCACAGCTTTGTAATATTTAATTAGAATTATATAGAAAGTAAATTAATTATTGTGAATGATGCTTAAAACCGAGTGTGCACATTCGAGCTCAAAGTGGCACATTCCGATCTCGGGAAAATGAAGCGCGCCGCTCCGCGTCGCGCTTCATTTGCCTCCCTCGCTCGGAAATGTGCCAGTTTTCGCTCGAATGCGCACATCCTCGTATTTATTTATATTAATTTTCACACGTGGTTATATTTAATTTAGTTACGCCAAAGAAGTACAACTTCTAACGCACAGATTTTTTTTAAATAAATTTTATTCTTAATGGCCCAAAGAAATATTTTTGTGGTTAAATAAATTAATCGAAGATCGTCTGTCTGGTGACAAACCGTAGAAGACCCTTTTAGTGCTTTGGGCCTTAAGCTATAGCCTTTCGACCTATAAGTTAATCGGGGGCACCGGCCATTAGTGGGAATGGCACTCCATTTTAAAAGTGGCGGTTCTCAGTTAATAAGAAGGGGCCCGAATGTTTAGTTTAATGATTTTTTATGTAAATTTCGCTAATTTAGTTAAAATTCGGGACATAACGTCCTAATCTTTTAAGCGAAATCTAGAAAACAGTCTGCCTCGAACACACCTAAAACCGACAGGGAATTCTTCCTGCAGGATTAACTATGAAAGCTCGCCACCACTAAATGTGCATTAGCAGTCTAGTCTTTGCCTTTCATCTTTCGCCTCCGGCTAAGTCCGGATCAAAGATCACGCAGACATATATAATTAGATAAAGATCGGTGGATTTAACGAATCAAAAATGGAAAGAATTCCAAATGAAATGTAAGAAGCGCAAAATTTGATGAAGTAACGAAAAAACAAGTGTTCCCTGCTTTGCCTCGCGCCATCCCATTTTTCCCTTGGACATCCACGAAACGAAAACAAAACAGGCTATCGATTAATTGCCGGTTGATCAACTTTTAATTAACTTAACTAATAGGTTTATTCGTCGATTGAAAAGTTTATAATGCCGACGTTTACTTCATTTTGCCATTCGATTACGGTAACTAGATAAATTTATACGGGGAGAGGGTTCGTGTCGTATTTTGCGTTATTTTAATTTTTATTTTAATCTTACAAGTTTTTTAAAAAATTTCATAGAGTTTTTGCAACGAAATGTATACATTAAACTACCCAATTACATGCAAACGTATTAAGTGCACGCATGTATACACAAACATACAATACATGCACGTGCTAGCCTTACTACTTCCTTTAGTAGTCTTTTAATTAACTTCTATGGCTTCATTATTTATACTTTTCTGCTTTATAGTAAATTTCCAATTCTTCCTGAACGAGATTAAACAAAAAGACTGCGCTTTATTAAAAATATTCCAATATATTTCCCTTTGTCGTTTACCTATCTCGATTCATTTAAAATAGAAAAATGTCCTTTGACCGTTTATCCAAGTACAATTGAACACTTTTTGTTAGTCTTTTTCTTTTTTCAATAGAAATAGAGATAATGAAAAATTTATAATAAAGCAACTCCTAAAGGTAGTTTCAAATTGCATTTAATATCAAAATTTTGTAATCAAAATCATTTTATATTAACTTTTTCCGGAAAACGTCAAAGCAAAAAATATCTATTCAGTAAAGATCAAATGTATTGTTTTTAATTAAACTAAAACTAAAATTGATAGCGACTTTTAATTTAAATGATTCGTTATTACACATCGTTCATTTCTATTATTTTTATTAATTGAATCATGCTATTGAATATCACTCTAATTTCTATTATATCACGGTTGTTTATTTAGAAAAATTTTATCTCTAAAAATCGGTCTTGGGTACACACTATTAAAGAAATTGAATACGTTTTTGGAAATTCGAAATTATCGCCTGTTATCATTAATTCAATAAAGTAACACCTTTTCTGTTAAAAATTATACAGGGTGTCAGATGAATAGGCACTGAAACTTTACCGGGTGATATCTAACACCAATCTAAACCATAAAAGTACGTATTACACATTTTTAAATTGAATTTTACTATACCATAACTCAAAAATATACATGTTGTTGTTCAGTTTAATGCTATTTGTAAGTGTGTTAAGTTTCAGTAGTTATTCATATGACGCCCCATAGAATAAGCTGAAATTAACCCTGGATTCAACTCAATTTTAGATAGGTATACAGTATGCACGTCAATAAAAACGATCGTAAAACCGAAACAGGTTGTTTTAATTGTAAAATTTATGTTTCGCCCTGTGTATTGATTATTTTAGCAAACATTATGTGAGTACTGATGAAGAATTCATAACTTTTGAGTCATATAAATTCAAGGCTTTTTTATCATCGAAATATTCTGAATCATATTAAATGTTAATATTTAATTTAAAACATTATCAATGACTAAAGTTCACTAGAACGAC
The DNA here is from genome assembly GCA_036325965.1 of Sinopyrophorus schimmeli. Taxonomy (NCBI): domain Eukaryota; kingdom Metazoa; phylum Arthropoda; class Insecta; order Coleoptera; family Elateridae; genus Sinopyrophorus; species Sinopyrophorus schimmeli. Next base: position 830,213 of record JARFIZ010000177.1, read on the forward strand.
ATTTGTTGATGGAGGGTAAAATGGATTCGACACGGGCCCATTTGTTAATAAAAATAACTTGGGCGTTGCTGGGGTAAAAAAGCGACAATGCGAATTCAGAGAAAATTCTTGTTTTACTTCTAGCAAGGTTTTTTTTTAAATCATCCTGAAGTTTATCGGCACATTACACAATAAGTCGTGACGGCCCTGTTTCAGATATTGACATGGGTTTGTGAAAGTATTTTAAATGTTTTTCTGTTTGTTTCTCAATTCGCTTCATACGGAACCCGCGGATGATTAATTCAACTGACAGTAAACAGTGCCCCAACAATTTATACACAAACAGATTACAAATGCTGACGATATTTCTAGAAATTTGTCGCTATCTTATCGGCCGCTTCAATAATAATTTAAGTTATTATTTTTAATGTTTATATCGAAGGCAGAGAAAGTATCATCCAAGAGATTATTTGCAGGATGTCGCTCGACGATAACGTTCAGAACCACAAAGGTCTTCGACCTAACCGTTAAATAATTTTAAAGTCCTTTAATTCGGTTCTATGTACGTTTTTTTGGAAAATAAAAAAAAAAACATCCTTCGTTCAAGTTTAATTTTATTTTTCAGATTCATTCTACGTTGAACGAATTAATTTTTAATTAAGTTTCTATAAAGCTTTAGTTTATGAAAGCTCACTTCCGACGCCAATCTAAAAATGAAAAACGTAAAAAAGGATACACCGGCGCTTCTCGCACGAAGTTAATAAATTCGACGCCGCATTAGAAAAATTGCAAATTACCGAGAATGGATAAAATTAAGAAAAACTTTATAGTTTAAAACGCGGTATTTAAATTACACCACAAAATTCTCGCATACATCTCGCCTTAGAACGGCTGGAATTTCGAACAGGTTTAGATTTCGCAGGCACCGACAAGTTAATTGTTTTTATAAAATCGAAACGTATATTTGTCGAATTGGAACGCATTTAATTGTCATTTCCACGGAACATTCTCAGTCGGCGAACTTGAAAATTCTTAAATTCGTCAATCCGCGCTTCGTTTTAAGTACAGTAAAACCTCGATTAGCCGGACCTCAATTATACGGATTCGCGATTTGCGGAATGTCGTTGCGAAAATTAAACCTCGGTATTTCTTACCTATTTTATTATTTTATTTTGTATTTCGCACTAAACAGTGTTTTTTGCGTTGTTTATTTTAAGATAATGTGCCACTGTTTTATTTAGTGATTAATATTTGTTGCGTTTTTTGTTAACATATACTAACAATTTGATCAATTTTTAAATTGTTAAAACGGGACGCTTTGTAATTGTGCTTAAAACCGAGTGTGCACATTCGAGCTCAAAGTGGCACATTCCGATCTCGGGAAAATGAAGCGCGCCGCTCCGCGTCGCGCTTCATTTGCCTCCCTCGCTCGGAAATGTGCCACTTTTCGCTCGAATGCGCACATCCTCGTATTTATTGAATTTGTCTACTTATTCTTCGCTCTTTCAAACCATAAATCCAAATTTCGTGTTATAAATATCGATTCTATGTTCGAAAAACGTATTTACCATAGCAATAAGTGGAAATGAGAAAAAGTACGATAATTACACACGTGCGAGTGCGAGCAAACTATTAGATTAATTTTTTGTTTGATTTATTGGCCTAAATTTTGTGAATCGTGCTCAAAACCGAGTGTGCACATTCGAGCTCAAAGTGGCACATTCCGATCTCGGGAAAATGAAGCGCGCCGCTCCGCGTCGCGCTTCATTTGCCTCCCTCGCTCGGAAATGTGCCACTTTTCGCTCGAATGCGCACATCTTCGTATTCATCGGATTTGCCTATATTATTATTTTATTCTTCAATTCAAAAATTAAAATCGAGTAAATTAGATCTATTTTTTGTTTGAAAAAGGTTAGATATTTTATTCCTTTTGATAAGGTATCATAGTGCTCTTCCGCACGCCTAATTGTAGCGAGCTTAATAAAAATATTTTCAGGTGTACTTTCGAATGTTTACTAAATTGTATTTTTGATTAATTAAAATTGTATATGATTCATATTTTCTGAAGTGGGCCCTCAAAAAATCAACTAGTTGATTTTTATGTCATCTTTTGCAGATTGTTGAAGGTTTATATGACAAAATTAATGTCTCCAAATATTTTTGGGTAATTTTCATTTTTGTAAAAATTATAAACAAATTAGTTTTAACGCACATTTTGTATGCACTTTATGGATTAATTGAATTTTTAAATATAAAAAAATATTTATATGTTACATAGGGGGTGCATCAAAATTTTAGAATAACTTGGGTGTGGTATGTTAAAAAAAAGATTGAGAAATAAGAGTCAAAATTCGGATAAACTTAAAGTATTTTTTTTTCATGTACAATCGGACCCATTGAAAATCACCACCCTAGCAGACTTGTTCAGGATGGCTAACAGAGGTCTTTTAGTACAAAAATATTCAACTTTACAGGGCCAACACTAATATTTTTAAGTTGGAATTACTGTTTCTTCTGCCATTCTTAATTGGGGTTGATCCAAATGCCCTTTTCTTACTTTTTTTAGCGTTAGGTTTTGTAAACGTTTAAATATATATATCTTTGAATATTAATTATTTATTTTTGACTACGAATTTTAAACGAATACGGAAGTAATTCGATTTTAGTTAAAAATAAAATTAATCTATTTTAGGATTAAAACTGTTTACAAATATGTAGTATTAATTAACAATTTATTTTTTGTGACTTGATATAGATTATTTTTGAGGTGCTAATATAACGCGTTTTTTATAAATGTTATCGGCATTATTTCTATGATAACAATAGCAACAATTATATTTAAGAGTGGAATGTGTTAAATATTTTCAATTTTCTGAAAATTATAAACAAATTAGTTTTAAGGCACATTTTGTATACACTAGTGTAATTAAACTTCATTTATGGCTTAATACAATTTTTAAATATAAAAAAATATTTTATGTTACATAGGGGGTGCATCAAAATTTTAGAATGACTTGGGTGTGGTATGTTACAAAAAAGATTGGAATTAAGAGTCAAAATTCGAAAAAAGTTAAAGTATTTTTTTTTCATGTACGATGAAGTCTCCCATCTAGTCTAGTTTAAAAGTATTAAATTAGAAATGTGGTTTTGGTAAAAATACCCTACTGTAATTTTTAATTAAAAGAAAAGCGAGAAGTGGTAAATTTGGTTCAGCTTGATTTAATTAATATTATTTGTAAGAGAGAAGAATAAGATAGGCAAATTCAATTATTAAGAAGTATGCGCACTTTCAAGCGAAAACTTTTTCCGAATAGAAAATCTGGATTCGAAGGATTTTTTATTAATATAGCCAAATCCAATTAACACGAAGATGTGCACATTCGAGCGAAAAGTGGCACATTTCCGAGCGAGGGAAGCAAATGAAGCGCGACGCGGGCGGCGCGCTTCATTCCCGAGATCGGAATGTGCCACTGAGCTCGAATGCACCTCCTTTCGCCACGATTAACAACTTTACTTTAAAAAAATTCAAGTAATTCTAAAACCGTAGTTGTGCTCTCAAAATGTCTTTTTTGGGCTTCGCTTATTTTTCATAATTTGTTACTTTTTTCATTAAGAAATTGCCGTGAAATTAATTAGTATTTAAATAAGGGGACAAGAATAAAATTCTTGTTAGGATTTCTTAATATTCGGTAGCATAATTGACAATTTGTTGAAAACGGGACATTTTGGCGTCCCGGGACAAATGATCTGAAAACGGAACAATCCCATTCAAAACACATTATATATAGCTAAAATTCGTTTTTTCTATACATTCAATTAACCGAATTTTCGATTATCCGAACGCGCTGCAACATCAATTAGTCCGGATAACCGAGTTCCTACTGTATTTTTCCCGCCGGACGGCGCGAGTACAACACGTACCAAGATAAAATAGTGTTGTACTCGCGTACATAACGTTGCAATCAAAAAATGCTATAAAAACGAATGAGTTTTGGGTTCCATTTCGCTATAAAATACTCGGAATAATTCCGATATTTATTTCTGGCGCAGAATTTAATATCTTTAGATGGCCTTTCGAGGCCATCTGGAGAGGAACGTTACAAACACGTTTTCTGAATCACCATGTATTTAACAAAGGCCGCCTACGAAAGTTTATTTATTAACACGTGGCCTTTCTTCCTACAAAATCGATTTGGGAGAAAAACTTTACCGACGTCCTCGTTTTGAATAAGCGAGCTTTCCTCGGCGGCGTCGGAAATAGGCTGGTCAGGGAAGACGAGCAGTTTTGGGGAATAGTTCGTTCGGCGATGGGGACCGAGAAAATACTGGGGTGAAGGAATAACCTACGGAGCGAAAAGATCCGTCTTGGGACTGTACCGCAATGAATGGTATAGTGGTTTCAGGTACACTCGCGCAACTTTGGTGAATGGTACAATCAAGACGGGCGACCTTAAGGGTACGCGCTTTCCAATCACCGTGTAACCTAACGTCATTACAAGAGTAAATAAAGAGCGGATTTAATACGGCCGATCCAGAAAGCGAATCCCTTTCGAAGACCGGACAAATATGGGAATCGATATATACACATAGGAGAGAGTGAAGTAATCGTTGGTTATACGATGGTTTCATTGTAACGCTACAGCTTTAATCAAACAATCCGGCTGTGTCCCGAAAATCGATAAGGAACCTCAAAACAACAGCCTAAACGTTGAGCTCCATCCAGCATGGCTCGAACCCTCCTGCAGCATCCGAGATGCTATGCAACAAGAAACGCCGGTCACGGTTTTCTGCTGCATCGGAATTTATTCCCCGATAGATCTTTGTCACTTTCATAAACCACAGAATACTACATCAACATGCTGCCCACTTAACATTTATATTTACCAATTATATAGTCCTCCAACTATGGAGCACGAGGGCCACCTTATAACATCATGAGTGAAGAACGTTTTCTTGGACGAAACTCTATGTTGACCGCTGCTCGTCGAAGACGTCGTCCACGCACATTACAATTATCTTAAACAATAAGTTTCTAAACGTTGCACTAAATTTCTAGCTCTTACAATATTTATTTTTGTTTAAATATCACATTTAATTAACACAGGAAACGCTGATATATGCGTACGAGTAATTTTAAAAGTGATAATAGCCCGCGTTAGAAGTTAACTTGTGGCAATTGGTTAAAATAATATGGAAAGCTTTTCGCTCTTCTTTCTGCGCCAAATTACTCACTTTTCATCGTTTCGTTTAGTTAAACTTTAATCGGAATTATGTTAACATCATTTTTATTAAACGCGATAGCAGTGTGTACAATAATATTAGTTAGAAGCCGAATATAAACACTAAAAACTGTACACTGTACAGCTGCTACTCGAACACTAAAACTCCTGTACCCCACCCTGAAACCGACGTCCTCAGCGCATGATTCCTCCAAGCCGAGTTTACCTGTATACACATAGGCGTACCCCACGATGCTTTCCCATTATATTTCACAGAAATCGCTGTCCTCTTCTGCTAATTTTATCTACGCACCACCAATTTTTCCAGTAAGCTTCGCTATGTTTTTACTATCTTAATATTTCTGCTCCCATTTCGTTCTAATTTGCTATATACCCATAGCACGAGCGCCACACAACCAATTCCACCCATACATTTCTCCGCCACTTTTCAAACGCGGCTCCATTTACAATTAAAAAAACTATTTAAACCTAATTCGTAAAATTCTCATTAAAAATAATTTTTAATTTAAAAAGCACCTTTTTTTTTATTTAAAGCGTAGTGTAATTTAAATCCGAACGCAAATTAGTTTGTTAAATTTGTAATCAGAAAGACGTTATAAATTAACTAATCGAAATTTCCATTTAGTGCCGTGTTTAAATTAGCCACCTTATTAAGGGTAAAAAATTGTTTAAATTCAACATAAATAAATTTCAATTTAATGCAGTCCCAAATTAAAAATAAAGTGGATGTATTTTGGTTTCTTGGAAACCCTTTGTAGAAAAACGAGAGACTAACTTTCGGTCAATTTTCCACGATTTAAATTCGGTTCGAAAAAGTTGGGTCTAGCAGAAAAAATTAATTGTTAGGAAAAATTTTGGAGCTACGTAGAGGAAATCGCGTTAAAAAATAATTGCTTTAGAAGAATAAACGATTCCCTTTAATTCCGCAGGAGGTATGTAAATTTTTTGGAGCTGTCAGTAAAATTACATAATAGGTGTTAATTTTTGAAAGAGTTCCGTAATAAAGTAACGAAAAACGGAATCCGGAGCGAGTTCCAAAAGTGAATTCGTTTTATTTTAAAATAACTTATAAACGGGTGATATAAGTTGTCATTTTCACACGTTACTCTGAAGATCAAAGCTGGAAATTTTATCTCGAATACGAAATATTTTGGAATATCAACGAGTATTAAGATTTACATTACGTTTCATTCAATTGTGTAAACACAAAGAGCATTTTGTCAAGAATTTTGATGCGGAAATGAGCGCGAGTTCTGACCTTTATCCGAGAATTTATGTTATTTCGGCATTTAAAAAATGTTTAATTAATGAAAACGAAGCTCGGCTCTTTCATAAATATAACAAAATATTTGGTTTAGCCGACGTATGTACACAACTTTAACGCTAATAAAGTTTCAGACGTTCAAGAGTCACTTTAATCTTTTAGTAGATTATAGTTTTCGTAGGGCTTTAATCAAAGGGATTTTTATTAATTATTTAGACCATTTCCAATCTGCGCCCGATTTATTATCCTACTTTATTATAGTCTCTATATTTCTATTCAGCCGAAAAAAAAGATTTATCGAGGATTACTGTATATTTTAACGCGAAATAAAAATATTACAAAACGTATAATTTATATTCATTTCCAATCAATTAAATTGCGTACCAATAAAAAACAATTAACAATTAGCTGTGCCAAAAAATATATTGGGACACCGGGACAAGAGAAATTAAACCGGGACGAACCCTGGAAAACCGGGACGTATACTTTGCATAAAACGACATTTAATAATAGTGCGTTTCGACAATATTCCAATTATCCTTTGAATTTGAGATATGTAACTGAAATTTTCAAAGCCAATGAACAAACAAGCGGCGATAATTAAAATGCAGTAATTAAAACAAAAATACATAGCTTTAATTTGATTTTTCCAGCTCGTGATAGACTAGCGAATTTGATAAAAATCGACGTCGCTCTTTAAATAATATTGCAGACTTCATTTTTATTAAATAGTGAAAAACTTGATATTAATAAATTCCTTTCATATTTCCATTGAGAGACATGTTAATAAAATGTTCTAAAGCGGAATGTTGATGGAAATTTAATTATTTATTTAGTGAACAAACGGTGTGTCGTATCGAGCTATTAAATATTTATCGGAATTAAAAAATCGAAGATATCGTAAATCTGTTTGCCATTAATTCGGGAGACAATTAAAGCTAACCTTTTGGCCGGTTTATTAATACATAAGACGATTATAAAACCGAAAACTTATTAATTATGTATTACAGCCATTTATGGGGAAATTATGGACTCGAATGAATAATAATTATCGCGGCGAATATAATACGAGAAAGTGGAGATTAGCATTAACATATACAGTATTGTTACGGTACAAAAGAATGAATAGAAAACGAAATCTGTGGAAGAAGACTTTTTAGCTATGGGAGCCGCAAAACGAGCTTACAAAGCAAGCGGCTGCCTAGAATTTTTTAAAATAACACCGGAAATTTTCGCCATTTCCCTATCCAAACTCGATAGAATTATTATTTACTGAATTGTTGATTGCTGGTTTAAATCGTGGACTCGTTAGGACATTTAATTCAGCTCATATATCAATTTTTGTGTCACATATGGAAGTTGATGTTCGTGGTTTTCCATCGTGAAGCAAATATCTCGCTTCGTTAGGTTTCGGCCGTTTCAACGTACAAATGAAACACCGAATATAAAAAAGAATTACTAATACAGATGTTAGGATAACACATAATAATATATGGGAAATAATGGCCGAAGTCTTTCTTCGTGTTTCCATGCACAAAAAGCACAGAACGCTCTGCAAAATTGCCGAATTACTTGACCTAAATGTGCAAGTCGCCCTTTGAAAAATTAAAAAGAGCAAAAAGCAGTAAACAAATAGAAATCATTATTATGGCTCGAAGAAGAACGATTTTTATTTTTGGGGCTTCAGAATTGAATTAATAGAAGGGAATAAATTTATATTCCATTATCTTATCGACTGAAGGTCCATCCATTATTGTACGCTAAAAGGGAAAAAACTACTTGAAAGCCTTAAGAACTTCCGTTCAACTTTCTAGAGATTTACAGTTTTCTTTAAGAGTTCGATTAAAATACGTTTTAAATAAACTAAAGCCTTATGTAACGCTAAATGAATATCGTACATAATCGTGATTCTCTGGTATGTAATACACCTCTGCATATTTGTGGAGAATACAAACATGCAACGCGGATGAGTCAGAGTTATAACAGAGAAATTGCTCAAAGGAGTTTAACTTTCGGGATAAATACCTACACACTTCGTCTTTATGTAAATATGACACCGTTTTGACCTCGTCTGCCTTTGGGCCAACGAAATTTTTCGAAATTTTCTATAAATATTGTGTCATAACATAATTAAGAACCTATTAAACTTATTCCTTTTCAAGTGGGTGGCTATTTACGACTTTATTCTAGCACTTACTGCGAGCAAAACTCATTTCAATGGTTTTGTTTAATCGTGAGCAACTTTTTATTAATTTGACCCTTGTTTCTTTATGGGGATGTCCGATGCCTTTCAAAAGTTTTACTTTTTGTTCGAATGCACCTTTTTCTTTTATTCTTTTGCTACTTAAAAACAATTCATTTGACCGAAAAGGGTCCTTTTAAAAAGTTTCAAGCGATGGGGTAATCCGGTACTATACCACCTTCAGTTTACAGTTTATTTTCTAATATTATTCATATACTAGAAATTTGCTAAGTATATTTAGGGGGCAAATCCGTTAATAAGATTTGTATACAAGATCACTGAATGTTTTGTTTATGTATCGTAATCTTCTTATAAGAAATATTAAAAGGGCGCAAAGTTTTAAGCTCAACAAACAGATGAAATTTATTAAACTTTGTACTGGAGCTTTCAGTTATACATTTGCCCAAATTCGTGCTTTATTTGCTTTTTTAATTATTCAGAAAAAGCTAAATCAGATATAATTGTCTTTACTTGACCTAAAACGATGTCGACCAATAAATCACAAATATCCTGCATTAATTATGTCTTGTTTATTGTTATTATTAATTATAGAAAATTACTAATCGATGCTTTCATTAATATGTTGATAGATCCAGGTATGTGTAAACACAATTGAGAAATATCGTTAGCAATGTAAACTAAAACATGATAGCTTATTGAAAGAAATTCTCGAGATCTCAATAAACTCGATAAAGCTCAAAGTAAAACTGTTATGAAACCCACCTTTAATTTGCTTCAAATATTGATTCAATTCATTAACGTTAATAAAAGTTTCATTTGATTTATACAATATTTTTAAACAAATGGATATTAATTAGCGTTTCGAGATTAGAACGAAAGACATCGGCGGCAAACAAAGAGCCTTGGCACAGTTGAATGTTACGCCGATGATAAAATAAATAAACTACCTAAACAAAAATAGTCGATCTCTAATTACAATTAAAACAATTATTTTATACGTCTACAATTTTAATTACTAAAATCAATTTTGGGACGCTTCATCCAATAACAAAAAAACCCAACCGTAATAATTATAATTAATATAGCTAAGCCTGGTATATATTTTAATTACATAAACTGCATTCTGCGATTTATCGAGCTTTTCAAGCTCCGCGCGCCATCTCCCGACCTAACTCCCAACTTGCTTCGAGGAAAACTAGTATATTTCCAGAGCTGATATTTTCTTCGAGCTTACAACAACAGAGGACAACCTTGTATACAAAATATAAATTTTGCAAATTTGAAATCGCTGTTTAAATGTTAGAAGAACGCACAGCGAAGTTTTTGCTTTCTTTTCTGGCAAATTATAAGAGAAAACCTAGGGTTTCCGATTTCACCGAGTTAATTGAATAAAACACCATGCGAAGTCTTTTGAACAAGCTCATGTAATTTGATTATTTGAGATTGAGCTTTATGTAACTTCACGTGTTGAAAAATGATTAATGTAATTAAGTTTAGATGGGTCAAGTATTTATCCCAATTATTAGTATAGATGTAATTTTTTTTTGACCGAGTTGTGTTTTTGGCGATGGTTTCAGGAGTATGGATGATGGAAGTGCTTTTGAGCAGTGGTCGAAGTGCCAAAGAATTCGGGGGATGATTTTTTTTTAAAAGAAGTCATGGGACGAAAGAAAAGAAGTGTGTGAGTTGGTAGGTAGATGAAACTGGTCATTACACAGGTAAATTGTTAGCAGAAAGCCAGAATCTGACCGCGCTGACTTGTTTGAGGGGCCTCGTCCGTCGGCCTGACGGCCTGTTAGAAGGCGCATTTCGCCGGTTCGACTCGGGCCAGGTGGTTCTCTCCGTATTTGCCGTTGACTCTCGCGAATTCGCGACTTTGTCTCCGCGATTTCGTTTAATAATACTGTTCGAACAAAGTTGAATGCCCTTTTATTCTTAAACTATGTGCGTGATGTTTCAAATATGCGATGACTCGAAATTGAATCCTTCGGGAGATGCGAGGAACCGATTACAACTTTTTTAACGACAATGATTGCCACTCACTTCCTGACGTGACCGAAACTTTTTTTCGCCGGCCAAATATTCTTAGAAATTTGGGACCGCTTAGTTCGTCTTTCCACTAGGTAAGATTTTTTATTAATTTTTGGAGAACTTGGCGCAAGCAAAAGTCGAGGGTTTCTGGGTTCTTTGTCCTTTTTCCGACACTCTCAGCGAACGTTGCAGTGTGCCCCCCGTATAAGATTACAGCTTCCGCGGAAATTAGATAAAGATTTGCTCCCGGAGAAATTTACAAAGTTTTTCGAGAATGAAAAGCGCGGATCTGATTACAATTAATAAGAGAACATGCTCGAATTTTTCGGTTTGTTTTTCTCGAAGCTATGGCTCGAGAAATCAATCAGGTCGTATCGAAATTAATTCGATTTAGACAGCAATTGGAGCCGCAGGTATTTTTTATTTTGGTCCAGCGACTTTGTGAAGAGATTGCGAGTTTTTGATTTTTTTTTGGGCGCGAGTGGACGATATGTAAAGTGTGTACCTGCGAGGAAAGAATTATTCCCGCAATTACTATCTCGAAAACACTTGCATTTCGTTTCATTAGGAAAACCCAACTTTGGTTTTATGGCTATCCACGAGCATGTAATCTCTCACCTATCCCCCGGGATCGATGTAATCAGAATTATCTAATTTAGATCCCGAAACATTTATTGTAACTTATGGTCCGAATGTTTTTCTACGTAACTTTATTGTTTGATAAAACTGTAATCGTTTTATGCTTAGGATGTTGAATTAAGTTTTAGTGCGCTTTTTACATCGAAAAGTTTACAAATGAGATTGCTTTCTTCTTTTTGCAAAACCCGAGCGGCAAGCGGGAAAAATTATTTTCTCGCCGTAAATTGGGAAAATTTTAATTGGATTATTAATTGTAATAGTTTCGGAATTAACTTCAAAGCGTTTGCTTTTAGAAATAATAATTAATAGGTGGGTGACTACTGTCGCCCTTTGTGCAATACAAGTTGTAGGTTGTTTTATTGTAATAATTAATTTAACTATTGATCAGTTACGGAGACTGAAATTGAAACTTTAATTAAAATTGTTAGCGAAACCTGGTGTTTTTTTGTCCGTCCGTAAAGTAGGAATAAATCTGAAAATTAGTTTTACAAACACTACAAAAGTTTGACGAGCTTTAGTCTCGCAAATTGATAATAGCAATAAAAAAAATCGCCCTTATTTATCATCGAAATTTTCAGCAACTTTAGCGTAGCACATATCGATCATTCTTAACTTTGAAAGAGAATAGTTAGCGAAACAATGGGCCCGTGATTTCAAAACTGGGGAGTCGCGGACTGGCGCAAAGGGGGGCGAAAAATTTAATTTTTGGTATTAACATATTTTTTTCCATTTTAAAATGTGGTCTTACTTGTTTTACACGGTTTACAAAAATGAAAAACTTATCCAGAAATTAGATTTTTGGTTGAAATACGGTTCTGTAACTTTTAATCAAAAATTTTCAGTAAATTTTAAATAAATTTTGATTAAATATTCTTATAAGGTAAATTAATGATTGTGAATAGTGCTTAAAACGGAGTGTGCACATTCGAGCTCAAAGTGGCACATTCCGATCTCGGGAAAATGAAGCGCGCCGCTCCGCGTCGCGCTTCATTTGCTTCCCTCGCTCGGAAATGTGCCACTTTTCGCTCGAATGCGCACATCCTCGTATTTATTGAATTTTTCTAAATTTATTTTACAACTTTAAATTAAATTTAGTGCCAAAAACGATTTTATGTTTGGAAAAAGTATTAACGTTTATTTTTATTAATAACTTCGTTTAATAGTAATAATGAGCAATTTGGGATTTCTGTTATAAGTACGGTTCTGATATTTCTAATTAAATATTCTTAGAAGGTAAATTAATTATTGTGAACCGTGCTTAAAACCGAGTGTGCACATTCGAGCTCAAAGTGGCACATTCCGATCTCGGGAAAATGAAGCGCGCCGCTCCGCGTCGCGCTTCATTTGCCTCCCTCGCTCGGAAATGTGCCACTTTTCGCTCGAATGCGCACATCTTTGTGTTTATTGAATTTTTCTAAATTCATTTTCCAACTTTAAATTAAATTTAGTGCTAAAAGCGATTTTATGTTTGGATAAAGTATTAACTTCGTTTAATAGTAATAATCAGCGATTTGGGGTTTCTGTTATAAGTACGGTTCTGCTATTTTTAATTAAAAATTTTCATAAGGTAAATTAATTATTGTGAATCGTGCTTAAAACCGAGTGTGCACATTCGAGCTCAAAGTGGCACATTCCGATTTTGCTCGAATGTGCACATACTGGTATTTTTAAATTTATTTTCATTAATTTTTGAATTAAATACCCAAATAAAACAACGTATGTGCACATTCGAGCAAAAATGGCACATTTGGCTTTTAACCAAAATATATCTTTCTTTTATTTTCGATTTACACGTTTTTTTTCCAATCTAACCGCCATGTAAATGGGTGGGGAGACGCCAAGATAAGATTTTGTTAGGGGACGCACAGTTTGGAAACTACTGAACTAGGCTCTAGCAAACTTTTGCTGTTTGTTATTTTTTTTTTTTTGGCTGAGAGCGATTTCCTCTTTATTGGTGCTTATAAAATATTGGCAGTTAAACCTGAAAGTTAACACAGTACTAAAATATTATTCCTGTTTATCGTTTTATGTTTTGGTGTGTTGTTTTTCCATTTTTATAACGTACGCTTTATGTTCCATTTTTTATATGCAAATTTGAACATTAAAAGGAGCTTCCTTTTTTTATATTTACACCGTTCTTTAAAAAATTATGGGTGCAGGCGAATAAAAGAAAACGACCGAAAATGTTTTTTTAGTGCTAGAAAAATTTGCGAATTTCCATGAAAATCTACTACGACTCCCGAAATAGCCTCCTAACAAACGCCATAAATCTGCATTTGGAGCTTTAGAAATGGCGTTATTATTTGTTAATCTTTATGGATTTTTGTGTAACTGTAGCGGAAAGCTCGCCATTGGAAAAAAAACTTTTCCCCGATTCAATAACAAACATCGACCGGAAACAAATTATTATTACCAGACTTAACAATTAATTTAAAAGGGGATTTTTTTGTGAACGTAAAAGCGACATTTTTTGTTCTTTCGTTTTGGTTGAATTTATTCTGAACGGAAGTAGATTTTCAGTTTGCTCTTAATTCGAACTTTTAGTATCAGTTTTAGTTGTCAAACGTATTACGGTTGATCCTTAATAAAAACTTGTTTCTGATTCCGCCATTCACTGAAATTATCCATCAATGAAAAGATGTAATCTCCAAATACTAACTCCCTACTCTAATTTTCATTCGGATGGAAAATGTGAAAAGCATAAAGGAGGTAAAATTACTTTTATAAAAACTTTTGATTCCCTAAGTACTATTTACGTTCAAAACACTTCATGTCATAATTTTTTACAATTTTCAAATAAAGCCAACGCGAATCAGGAACAGAAAAATCTATTTAAATATATCAAGGTGGAAGGTCAAAATTTAATTTATTTGATGAACAATTTTGCTCACATTAGAATTAAGAAAGTCGTTTTAGAGCTTGAGATTGGAAAATTTATGAGTTTGAATATTTTGAATGGATTTCAATTAATTTTCAGGGAAATGAACAAGAATTCTGATGACTCTGGTTTAATTTCGTTTTTTCTCTATTATTTCACCGAACGGTAATCTCCTATTCAAGATTACTATTCAAATATGAAATTCTTCGAGATGAAATTCCGTTATTCCGAAATTTATTATATTTTATAGTTTGTATGAAAAAGGAAGTTATTATATAAAGAATAATTTAAAAAAAGAAGAAGTAGAATACCGTTTAAAACAGCCGTTTTACGACTTTTTGTGTTATATGTCGTCTTATACCTACAAAAAAGGAACCATTTAATTAAAATTCCGTCGGGGGTATTACAAAATTTCGTGTATTTCACAATATTGTCCAAGTACTTTCTTGCAGTAGCGTAGCCTTCAAATTTCTTAAGCCCCATTGTTAATTTTTTTTTTCAATCAAAACAATTTTGTTTGGGTAGTCTGTTAAATCACAATTTTATTATAATCAAATTTAAAAAACCGTAACTATTTTGTTTATGAAAGCAAAACATGAAATTAAGGATTTTAATAAAAAAAATTAATTTCAAAGAGAAAATTCTATTTAAAAATTGTATGTAGCGAAAAGTTGAGTGGAATAATATTGCTTAAGCCAGCGATTTCCAAACCGGGGGCCAAGATTAGACTTTTTAATTGGGGTCGCAGTAACAAAAAGTTTGGAAACCACTGGCTTAAGCAAAAAAAGAGGATCATTAGAATTAAATAAATAGTTTCCGAGAAGCTTGTACATAAAAGAGTTATTTTACTGTGTTTTACTGCTATACCATCTTTTTAAAGGACTCTTCAGTGAATCAGGGTCCATTATTTTCTCTACGCCACTGGATTGTTGGCCGTGTATTCTGAACCTCAAGTATATTTTACTTTGTAGTTGACACAATCTAAAGTTCGTCGGATTCTAATTATTATATTACAAGTTACTCAGGCGTAAAAAACAGAACAGAAATTACTTTTTGCGGCATTAACGACTCGTAAAGTGTATATATAAAATAAAAAGTCAGAAGTCTCTCTCGACGGATATCAAAAGAAATTTTCCATCCAACGAATCTCTCTTTAATTTCCGAACTAATTCTGAGAAAAATGTTGTTAATTAATTTCTTTGATCGCATAAACATTTTTATTAAAGATAGCTCGAGGTTTAAACCGCATTTTTGAATACAAAGAACTCTCTTTGGGCATCGATTTCTAATAAACTTTAACACTTTATTTATTTCTTACCCCCTTGATCCCGATGTTTTGTTTTATTCTCGGGGGAGTTTATAACTTTTGCGCACTCAGAAATATCATTTAGTTTGTAGATCAAAGACTCGAAAACTACCCTCCTGAATTTCCCCCGCTTAATCCCATATGCCAGACTGCGCTTTAAATATTCTTTTATGTTTCTGATAGTTCTTTGCGTTTTATTTTGCTTTTTGCGTACGTTTTGTTTAAACAACAATTTTTTAATTTCCATTTCGATTGCCTTTTTTCTTCTTTTGTAGGTCTTTGTGAATATATTACTAAGCGCTCTTAATTTGCTTAGAAGACTAAAAGCTGCTTTTTTTGCTTGTCGGATATAATGTTTCGTACATGTTGCCTTTTTAAATGGCTTTAAAAGGTATTTTTTTGGAGCCGAGAAAAAAATAAGGTTGATCACGAAATGAAGCGAAACAGCGTTAATCCTTGAGAAAAAGCGAAGTAAGTTCAACCAGAACCTTACTAATTTCCATATTATCGGAGAAGCAATTCTCTCTTAGAATCATTGCGTGGAAATATTTGTAAGTGTAGCACGAAACATGACTTAAAATTGTCTCGCATTTTTGGATACATATAATTTAGTGAAATTATTTCTGTTACAGAAAGAAAGGAATAATCAACCGAGAATCATGGACTGTTTTTGTTCGAAGCCGAGAACAATCCACTGTAAAATTGTTATGTTGGATGAACAAGAACTCATACACGAAATACAGGTCAGTCTTGGGAAAATAAATAATGGATCACTTTACAGGGCGTTAAAGGGGTTTTTAAGTGGTCGTTGGCTTAATTTTAAAATTACGACTAAATGGGTCGTAACTTCATCGGGAAAACTGGCACTTTGGGGTAGCTAAACTTTGGTAACGCATTTTAGAGACAATCCGTCTAACTTTTAAATGTCCCTCCAAGGAATGTTTTGTTTGCAAGAATCACTCTTGTATTTCCGGTGGAGAAGAACCGTCTGAGAGCGTGGCACGCATTTCAAATTATACAAGACCTGGCTACTAATAATTTCCTTTTAATGCTATAACTATTGAAGGAAAAAATAACGGAGCTTTAGAACAACACCCATCTTACTTTGCATACTTTGGGGATGAATATATTAAGCTCCCAACTTCGGAGAGGCGATCCCGATTTTTCTTTCTCTTGGAAAATAATTTAATAAAAATTTCTTTTTTTCGAAAATCGATCGATTAATACCTGTGGGTAAACAAAATTTTTTAATCATATTTAATAAAACATTTGTGTATTGATGCACGTAGATGCCAAGCCTGTCTTGTGAAAATTCCCAATCTCGTGCGTGCTTAGGCTCATAATATCGTTTTCGATGTTAACAACAACGTGCGCTTTTTTTGAAAAAAATATAAAAGCTATTTTCATAAAGAAGCAATAATAAAGCTAGCGTTTTAATGAATCCATAGAAAAATACACAATAGAGACCTTTAATAAATTTTAGATATTTTTTTGAAAAGCTCCTTTGAAAATTAATACTGAAATTTATTTATCTCTTGTTTATTTTAGTTTCAGGAATAATAACGGTCTTTGAAGCATTTCTTTGTTTCATTACAAAATTTAGGATCAAAGCCTTTTACGTTATAAACGCTATTTAATTATGATTTCGACGAACGTGGAATCCTTTTGAAAGTATGGGCCGCCAAAGTACTTGAAATGCCTGAAAATTTGGGGACTGAATTTTGGATGCATATTCGTCATGAAATATGTCGAAGGAGATATTGTTTTAAATGGCGTGCGCTTGTATTTGGCGGGTATTTAAAATTGCAAAACTTTCAAAGCTAAAATTGTATAATATTTCTGGGTTTTAAGCTCCGGGGAAATATATTTTTAATAATTTAGCAGAATAAGCTTTATAAAGAGAAGAGGCACGTTAACTGTATAAATTTCCATAATTCTGGCAAGTGCCCGTTTCTTGCTTCAAGCATAACGCATGTTTTATATAAATATAAGATGATGACTAATAAAACATCCAAATTCGGAGCTAAAGAAAATCGATTTCCGAGCATTTCATTTTATTTCTTCTTTTTCCTCTCTGTACATTTTGTCAATATTTCAACAAAGTCTGTTTACTTTTGGTCAGTTTTTTTTCTCGCTCTTTCGAGCGCGCTTCGCAAATTTTCCTTATTACACAAAAGGGTAATTTTAAAACGTCTTCAAGTATTTAAGGGTTGTTTGATTTTGTCCTAAAATTAAACTACCAGCATGCTAAAACTTTTCTAACAAAAGCTCTCTTAAATAATCGCTTCGTTTTATTTATCGCTCGAACTGGAAATGTTAATTTCTTGTGTAAAATTATTAGCGTCGAGTTTTGAAGAAAACTGGGACGTTATTTTAATTTAAATATGGTAGAAATTTTTAATCTACATTACCGAAGGTCAAACATAATTATAAACTACATAAATAGAAAGGCTTAGCGTTTAATAATAAATTATTAATATATTCTAAGACGTTAATTCTTGCGGACATTAAATCCGGGAATTGGACGTTATTAAATTTTAAGTATAGAATAATAACAATAAAAAGTTTTTCCCAAGCATCTGATCGCACTTGATATAATTTTAATTGGAGAATCATAACGGAAGTTGCTTATTAAAAGGCGAGGTTTATTTCGTCCTTTTTTTTACATGTATGGATCTTTAACAATTAATTTATTTGCTTTTATTAGCCGTTTTAATTGATAGAAAATTGCGAGAAATTGTTAAATTTTTTTAATGAAAATAGAAACTTCTTTAAACTTAATCACTATCCAAATGCTACAAATTTATAGCTAGAATTTTTTTTTAATAACCGTCTAAAATCTTTAAACAAGATCATTATAATTTCTAGTTTTAAAACAGTTATATTTTTTTTTGAAAAATCACAAATCGCCGTCGTTTACTTCTCTCGTCTGAAGCTCTTTGATGGCTCAATCCCAGCTATAATTTCATTTATTTATTTGGATAATTTGACGTAGTATATTTTTTTAAACATCAATAAATAATGGTGTTTATATGAAGAACTTGAGAAAAACAAACTTATGAGATGGACTAAGTGGAATCTTTTGAATGTTTATTGATATAAGTTATATGGATATTTTTTTAGCTTTAAGTACAAAGAGCCCTTTTAAGGATTAAAGATTATGAAAGACCTCAACGGACTTGTTGCTATAAACAATTTTTTTTATATAAATTATGTAAACGGTAACGTCCACCTAAACTTTTTTTAAATTCTCTTTGATAAAATTTTAGAACTTAAACAAATAACATGGTAAAACAATTTTAGGATATATGTATGTTCCCTATTTTAAGTTATGCCGATGAGAATTGTATCGATCAAAGGCTAATTCTTTTTGACTTTTGATAGAATCAAAAATTTGCAGCCCGAAGGCTTTATTTAGTCAAATAGTTTTGGGGCAAACCTTCTTCAAAAGCTATCACGATAGAACCACATGAGTTCGCGAATAGTGCATTGAGAAAACTTGAATAACGTAATTCAAATTTGCTTTTTAAAAATTTAAATCTGATTTTGTGCTTTTAAACTCGACAATAGATAACACAAACATACTAGGGAAACACAAAGCTTTCAGTTTGTTTTGGACTCAGTTAAACAAAAGGAAATTTGTTGGATAGCAATCGCTGTTACAAGAATTAACAAAAATGATGATCTTTGGTTTATATGTTGCGAGATTATATCGATGGGGATGGTTGACCAAGGAGAAAATTACTTATACATAATACGTTCTCCCTTAAAATTGAGACAATCGAACGAATTACGTGGAATCGTGTGCGCGCAATAACAAATTTAATAAGGCTGCGTATTGGTATAAATATTAATAAACAATAGGATTAACTTTTTGTTGTATTTTACAGCAACCTTGACAGACGAGATGTTGTTGACCTGGTTGGCTGCTGCCTATTGACTGTAATTCATTTCCTTAATACAGTGATTCTCAACCACCGTGCCGCGCCACTTTTGTGTGCCGCCAAATTTTAGATATACAGTAAAACCTCCATTATCCGGACCTCAGATATACGGATTCGCGATTATCCGGATTGTCAACCGCGTTCGAACTCGTTGTGAAAATTAAACCTCGGATTTCTTACTAAATATTTTATTATTTTATTTTGTATTTCGCACTAAACAGTGTTTTTTTGCTTTGTTGATTTTAAGATAATGTGCGACTGTTTTATTTCGTGATTAACAATTATTGCGTTTTTTGTAAACATATACCTAACAATTTGACCAAGTTTTTTCTTGGTAAAACGAGACGCTTCGTAATTGTGCTTAAAACCGAGTGTGCACATTCGAGCTCAAAGTGGCACATTCCGATCTCGGGAAAATGAATTGGTCTGTCAAAGATTCTCGACAATCGAAAATCTGATTTTCAATAGTCGAGTTGTGAAAAGAAGTCTGTTTGAAATCCAAAACCAAAAATGTTTAATTTTTGTTTTAATTATTGTGAAAAAGTTTTGATATCTTAAAATTTTTGTCGTACATGATAATCGAGCGGGGTCTTTGCCCGCCCCTCTCGAAATCAGGCCGCGGCTACACCCCTACCCTCCGCAGGGGGGTTATGTTAACATGAACAACAATATTCGACAAATTGTCAGCGAAATACAAGGTTTAAATGGCAAAAACTTAAGTGCCCACAACTAGTAAAATGTAGGTGCCCACAACTGGAAAATTCATAGCTGTCGACAAATGACTGGCAAATTTATTTCGCGAAGATTTTGATTGAATCGAAATTAAAATTATAAAATATATTTAATTTCCTGCATATATTTACATTAGACCGACCTTTTGCAATAAGTTACTTTTATTTATCGCACTTTAAACACAATAAACGATTACATCGCGGTACATTTTTAGAGATGAAAACATGGAATAACGCGTAGCTACTACGCATATGCGTCTGTTCGCTTTATATTAGCAATAAAACATAGTGCTGACATTGCGAACAAATGACGATCGTGAAAACACCTGTATCTGCTCACGATCAAAAGTTATTCGGGGGTGCCCACAACCGGACAATGCCCACAACCGGTTAACTTCCCCTACTAAATTAGAAATGTGGTTTTTGGTAAAAATACCCTACTGTAATTTTTAATTAAAAGAAGAGCGAGAAGTGTTACATTTGGTTCAGTTTATTTAATTAATATTATTTGTGAGAGAGAAGAATAAGATAAGCAAATTCAATTATTAAGGAGTATGTGCACTTTCAAGCGAAATTTTTTCCGAATACGAAATCTGAATTTGAGGATTTGTTATTAATATAGTCTAATGCAATTAACACGAAGATGTGCGCATTCGAGCGAAAAGTGGCACATTTCCGAGCGAGGAAAATGAAGCGCGCCGCTCCGCGTCGCGCTTCATTTGCCTCCCTCGCTCGGAAATGTGCCACTTTTCGCTCGAATGCGCACATCCTCGTATTTATTGGATTTGCTTATATTATTATTTTATTCTTCAATTCAAAAAATTAAAAGTCGAATAAATTAGATCTATTTTAAGTTTGAAAAAAGTTAGACATTTTATTCCTTTTGATAAATTACCATGGTGCTCTTCCGCACAACTAATTGTAGCGAGCTTGATAAAAATATTTTTAGGTTTACTTTCGAATGTTTACTAATTCGCATTATTAATTAATTAAAATCGTATATGAGTCAAATTGTCTGAAGTGGGCCACTAAAAATCAACTAGTTAATTTTTATATCATCTTTTGCAGATTGTTGAAGGTTTATATGTCAAAATTAATGTCTCCAAATATTTTTGGGTTATTTTCATTTTTGTAAAAATTATAAACAAATGAGTTTTAAGGCACATTTTGTATACACTGTTGCAATTAGACTTCATTTATGGATTAATTCAATTTTTAAATATAAAAAAATATTTATATGTTACACAGGGGGTGCATCAAAATTTTAGAATGACTTGGGTGGGGTATGTTAAAAAAGAGGTTGGGAAATAAGAGTCAAAATTCGGAAAGAGTTAAAATATTTTTTTTTATGTACGTTAAAGTCTCCCATCTAGTCTAGTTTAGAAGTAGGGGAAGTTAACCGGTTGTGGGCACAGTTAGCTATTTAGGCCATAACTTTTGACCAACTCAATATTTATGCAGAAGGACCATATTATCGGGAAGCTAGAGACCTTAGCTAACTACTGGCAAAGGAATGAATTTTATATCAATTTAAAAAAAAAACATTTTTAACTTTTCATAAAGTAGTCATTTTTCATTATGCAATTTTTTTTAACCGGTTGTGGGCACATCAGGAAAATTCCCTCAAAATGGGAAAATATGGAGTAAAACGCCACTATATAGAGAAAAAACACAATTTATTCATATTCAAAGCCTTCAGTTATGAAAATAAAATTTAAAATAGGCTTTCGCAGTGGACTTCACGGGATCATCGTCAAATGGCTCCAATGTATGCATCAAAATTGATTTTTGAAATCGACATGGCTAAAAATGCGCTAAAAAATCCGCAAAAATTTCGTAAATATATTATTTACAATTTTCAAGTCATATGAATTGGTCTGTCAAAGATGCTCGACAATCGAAAATCTGATTTTCAATAGTCGAGTTGTGAAAAGAAGTCTGTTTGAAATCCAAAACCAAAAATGTTTAATTTTTGTTTTAATTATTGTGAAAAAGTTTTGATATCTTAAAATTTTTGTCGTACATGATAATCGAGCGGGGTCTTTGCCCGCCCCTCTCGAAATCAGGCCGCGGCTACACCCCTACCCTCCGCAGGGGGGTTATGTTAACATGAACAACAATATTCGACAAATTGTCAGCGAAATACAAGGTTTAAATGGCAAAAACTTAAGTGCCCACAACTAGTAAAATGTAGGTGCCCACAACTGGAAAATTCATAGCTGTCGACAAATGACTGGCAAATTTATTTCGCGAAGATTTTGATTGAATCGAAATTAAAATTATAAAATATATTTAATTTCCTGCATATATTTACATTAGACCGACCATTTGCAATAAGTTACTTTTATTTATCGCACTTTAAACACAATAAACGATTACATCGCGGTACATTTGTACAGATAAAAACATGGAATAACGCGTAGCTACTACGCATATGTGTCTGTTCGCTTTATATTAGCAATAAAACGTAGTGCTGACATTGCGAACAAATGACGATCGTGAAAACACCTGTATCTGCTCACGATCAAAAGTTATTCGGGGGTGCCCACAACCGGACAATGCCCACAACCGGTTAACTTCCCCTACTAAATTAGAAATGTGGTTTTATGGTAAAAATTCCCGACTGTAATTTTTAATTAAAAGAAAAGCGAGAAGTGTTACATTTGGTTCAGTTTTATTTAATTAATATTATTTGTGAGAGAGAAGAATAAGATAAGCAAATTCAATTATTAAGGAGTATGTGCACTTTCAAGCGAAATTTTTTTCCGAATACGAAATCTGAATTTGAGGGATTTGTTATTAATATAGTCTAATGCAATTAACACGAAGATGTGCGCATTCGAGCGAAAAGTGGCACATTTCCGAGCGAGGGACGCAAATGAAGCGCGACGCGGAGCGGCGCGCTTCATTTTCTTCCCGAGATCGGAATGTGCCACTTTGAGCTCGAATGTGCACACTCGATTTTAAGCAAGATTCACAATTATTAACTGATTTTCTTAGACGGGTGACTTCAACTGTCGTATTTTCGTTAGCTGTACTAAAATTCGCTAAAATTCCTTTTTTCTATACATTCAATTAACCGAATTTTCGATTATCCGAATGAGCTGCAACAATAATTAGTCCGGATAACCGAGTTTCAACTGTATAATTATGTTAATATTATTAAATAACTATTTTACGCAGTGTGTCATAGGTATGTAAATAATTTTTAAACATCTTTTTATTTGTGTGCCGCAACAAAAAAAAGGTTGAGAATCACTGCCTTAATATAATAAATGTTACAAAGTAAAGCTAACGCCTTTGTACAGCAATATTAATCATAAATCGTCGTTTGCGTCTGTTTCTCCAGCGTCGTTAAAATTATATGCGAAGAAAGACCTCGATATTTCTATTATTCGGCAAGAAAAAAAAATGTAACAACAATAAGAACCGAAAAAATTTCGAAACGCTCCCGTACATTGTTCGGGAATAATATAGAGGCTCGTTTCATTTAATGCCCTTTTTTTTATTTTTTCCCATTAGAATTTTCATATTCCTTCCTTTATTTATGGATATACAGTTAGGATGCCGTTCAACCATTTCTTTAATTTTCCACTGCCGTTACTTCTCGTTTTTCGATAATGTTGCTACGTCCTCTTTTTATTGATAAATTTATACAAGTCTCGACTTACAACAATTTTTTATACGGGCTCCCGAAAGATCAAACGAACTTCGCCGAGCGCGAGTGTATGGAAATTGTTAAATTCCTTATTAACTGTATGTTAAATGCTGCTATTTAATTACATATTATGTTTTAATAATCGCGAGGGGTAAACTAAACTAAAATCTAATTAATTCTAAATGAAGTGTTTGAATTAAATTGTAATTACGTGACAAACCCGAACCCCCGACTCCTCTCTTTTTATGAAAAGCTCTCTGGGAGCTTTTGAGGTTTTATATTAGCTTTAATGGCGTTTATTATAAAATCTACTTTTTCCAACGTTTTCGAGTGAAAGCGAAGCCCTTTAGATCTAATCGTGAAATATAAAAATAGCAAAAATCGTTCACCTTGGAACGGATTAATTTTTTCTTATAACTAAATAAAGTGAAATTGTAAAGGAGACTCGAAATCGTTGGAGCTTTAATGCTTTGTAACTTTTGTGTATTGTTTCTTATCGAAACAGGAAAGTTTATACAGTTGGCAGCTGCTGTCTTATTTATGAGTTGTCGTCATGAACTTTTATAAAAAGCTAAAACGAATTTGTAAGGGTGGGTGCTACTTCCCTTAGTGGTTAATTACTTTCAATAGATTCGCGCTAACCTCGCGTTTCCCAATTGAATTTTTCTCTATGCGCCTTGCTTACTTCTAAACGGAAATTTGACGTCCACTTTTCTATTTAATAGCGGAGAAAATTCAAATTGCAAGTCTCATTTCGTAGCTGAATATGTAAATGGTTTTACAACAATTGTGTACTTTGAAAAGCTCGGGAATACTTTTAAACTATAGGTATAGACTTTTTCAAACTTTAATTGTGTTATTTACATATAAATTAAATCTCTAAAACGTTCTCCTCAAGTTTTCTATCGGATTCATTAGACGAACAATTTCCTTAATTATTCGGAAAATCTTCGCCCGAACTATGCAAGTAAAAAGCGAGTAAATAATTTATTTAGCATTTGTCGGGCGGGCCTTTCGAAAAGGCACGGATCAAACGGTAAGCGATAATTTTAGGAAAGACAATGGACCGACACAAATCTTTGTCATCTTCCCGTTCTTGTTTTATCAAAAACAAGTCACGCGAGTTTAATTGAAACTGAAACTAAGATGACACAGATTCAGCTACATGGAGTGAGCCGTTACAGGACTTTCTTTTTACCAAATCGGAGAAAAAAAAAATCGGTGCGCGTACTTATGTTGGAAGTTATACTTCTTTGGCTTAATCAAATTAATTTTTGCGTACCTTGCGTTTGTGTATAGCTCGACCAGTGATTTCGGAACTGGGGGACGCAAAAATATGGTTTTTTGTTTTACACAGCATACAAAAATTAAAAAGAATGAAAATTAAAAGAATGAAAACTATTTAAAATATAAATTTTTGCCAGAGATTTGGTTCGTGTTAGAAATACGGTTGTGTGACTGTTAATTAACGAATTTTAGTAAATTTTAAATTAATTAATTATTGTAAATTGTTGTTAAAGCCGAGTGTGCACATTCGAGCTCAAAGTGGCACATTCCGATCTCGGGAAAATGAAGCGCGCCGCTCCGCGTCGCGCTTCATTTGCGTCCCCGCTCGGAAATGTGCCACTTTTCGCTCGAATGCGCACATCTTCGTATTTATTGAATTTTTCTAAATTAATTTTACAACTTTAAATTAAATTTAGTGCCTAAAACGATTTTATGCTTGGAGAAAGTATTAAAGTTTATTTTTTTTTCTTAATAACTTCGTTTAATACTAATATCACAGGCAAACAAAAAAAATGTTTGTAAAAACTTTTTATACCAATTCACCTGAACCTTATGTATTTTTGGGCGCTGAAACCGAATTTGGTATCCAATTTTTTTTTATCACCCTCAGATCTCTCACAATATGAGATCGATTATATATTTTAAAATAGAGAATTTGATATAAAAAAAATTAAATAAATCATAGTTTTTTTTATAAGGTAACAATTTTTACTTATGATAATTTTAAATTACTACAATTTAAATAATCTTTTTTCTTCTTTCTCATGTTTTAGACTTCATTAGTCCGTTACATTACTCGTTTTATATAGGGTGATCTTGTATTTGGTCTGACCATCTTTTTCTAGGTGGGCCTACGTTTGTTCTACCTCTGGGCCCGTACTACCAAAACAAATATACTATATATTTGATTTAGGATACGTTTTTCATCCATTCTTTGCAAGTATTGTAGCCAAAGAATGGAAAACTGCAAAAATTGTCCCAATATTTAAGAAAGGCAACAGGGGACTATGTGAAAATAATAGAGGAATATGTTTACTAAATACAGCCTATAAAATGTACTCTAGAATAATCAATAAACGGCTCAGAACTATTACAGAAGATAATATATGGCAAAAGTACCGGTTTTGGACACATTAGGCCCAATCCATGTTTTTTTGGCATAAATGAAAAAAATAGAATTGCTTTATATTGCAAGGGGATGTTCCTACGTACCCCTAGTAACTATACCCGGTGTCATTTCCTGGCGCTCCTGCTCTAAAATAAAAATTTTCGATGAAAATTAAAAATTGCAATTTTAGGCCCCCTTTTTTGCACAATTTTGAACTTTAAAAAAATTGTAGCGCCGTTATTTCTGGACGGATCTTTAAAAACTATTCAGATTTGGATTTGGCAGACTTTTTGGCTTCGGATAGGGCTAAGAAACCATAGGCGTGCTATTTAAAGGCTTTGAAAAAAACGTTTTTCTTTTTGAAAAAACATGGATTTTAACCCATGTTTTTTTAGCAAATAATGAAAAAAATAGAATTCCTTTATATTGCAAGGGGATGTTCCTACGTACCCCTGGCAACTATAGCCGGTGTCATTTCCTGGCGGTCTCGCTCTAAAATAAAAATTTTCGAAAAAAATAAATCAATCAAAAAAAATACTCCTTGTCTCACAAAAAAATCGTAGCGCTCTTATTTTCGATGCAATCATTACAAACGAGCCGGATTCGAATTGCGTAAATCTAAAAAAGAAACGATTTTTTTTAGCCGAAGTGGTTCATATTGATCGATGAACCTTAACCTACCCGCTTTAGGCCACCTTCCCCTACCTATTTATATATCAGAGATACGTATCAATTTTTTTGAAGAAATAATGCACTAAAAAAACTATAATTGACCAAGTTATGCATATTTTGCTTTGTTTTCGATTTACACAGTTTTCTCCAGAATCTATCTACGGTGCAAATTGGGGAAGGCGACTAGATTAAATTTTTTTAAGCGCAGTAACATAAAGTTTGGACAGCACTGGTTTACATAGAAAAAATTGGGTTTTGTGTAGCAGAAAAAAAGTGAGAGCTCGGCACGTTATTTTTTTAAGATAAATTGTAAGCAATTAAGGTGTTACACATTACCATTTTTTAGTGTAAATTGTTGCTACCAGTTCTTTGAAAGGTATATTAAAACGCCTACTTCGGTTTAAACAAAAAAAGAATAAAGTAAGCCATTATTATGTGGTCGGATTTTAGAGGAGTAAGCAACTGGTTGCGGGCGATCGTTTTTCTGGGAAATCAAATTTGGAAATGTTTCATTTAGAAGAAAAGGCTTGAATAGTAATGATGTTGTTTGTAAAGAGGGGTAGTAAGTTGAAGAGGTGGAAGATGTAGAAACCTATCTAAAAACGCCAAAGGGTATGTAGCCTTGGCTGCGACCTACTATATAATTTACACAGTTTCGTTAATGTAGAATTCGTTCTTCATATACATTCACTTAATGGGTTAAAATAGTAAATTGCTCGGTACTGGTATACTATGATGATAGATTGCGTGCATAAATGCGTTTAACTGCTATATCATTTTAAAACAGCAAGCACCCATTAACACAAACAAAAGTAAAACTTGAGTATATTTTATGTTCCTCGGGCTTCGGTACTTCACGAGCCCCTCGAGCAGAAATCTTTAATGTTGGTTGAGCTTTTTATAAAACCCTTTGTGTCGTGAATAAGCTTTGTTTGTATCCGGTTTTCAGTTAATTTTAAGCGTATTTCGCTATTTTTCACCGCCGCTAAGTGATGAATCCGACTTGATTCAGTTCGCCTCGTTTTACCCCAAAATGTTTGCAAGAACATCAAACGTACACATTTCGGATGGAAATAAAAATAATAAAAACGTTACCGATTCAAATTAACCGAATAATCATTAATTATAAACAGATCTCTGATAGCGTGGAGCGTATCCACTGGCCATACATCCATTATGAAAAGCACATTAAAATTTTGACTTGGACTGAATTACCCGCTTACGTTCCCTATAATTATACCTCGGGGAATTCACGATTATAGACCAATATTATAGACCCTACACGATATTCGAGACACCGAAGAAACGCATCCTTATAAAGGCGAATGATTCACACTAATAGTTTTTTTTTGCGACACAAAATATTTTTTTCACAGAACTAAATTATTTTCAAACTCGCCCGCATTAAATCCGTGGGATCTTTGTTGGCTTTGAAAAATATATAGAAAATCACTTTCCATTCGCGACCCTTGTTAAAGACGTCTGTTCAAATACAGTCAAACCTCGGTATTATGAACATGTGTGTCCAAAAGGTTTTGTTCATACTTACGAGGAGTACAAACATAATGAAGTTTGATTGTATTGTTTTTTCTATTTTAAAAATCAAAATTCTTCTATTGAATTTATCCCAAAAATATTATGGGCAGCGTATGAGAATCTTAAGATCTCATTTAATGTTCGAAATAATTTAAGAATAATAAATATCAAAAGTTGTTCAAAATATTCAAAAATCAAGTAATGTGTTCTGTAATGAATTTTTAAAGATTTTATATTGCTTTGAAAAATGTATATTTTTCTAATTGTGATTTTTTCCCAACTCTTTTCGACAACTTAATGTTATTAAGATCTCATTTGATGGCCAAAAGCTAAGAATTCTAAATACCAAAAGTTTTTTTATATTTTACAGGGAGTAATCGAACTATAAATTTTTAATACAGTCAAACTTCGATATATTTGTCTGGAAGGTTTTGTCCATACTAACGAAGAGTTCATACTAGCGAGGTTTGACTGTAATACTGAAAGTTCAAAGTAGGACTTACGTAATTAAACTAATTAATTAATAATAATTTCCTAAATGTTAATAATATGAGTGATTATTAAATTTTTTAAATGTGAACCTAAAGCACTAATTATGCAACAACAATGATTAATTATCGCTAAGAAAACGCTGGTTGTTTAGTTCTTTTTTTTTTGTTAAAATAAATAATCGGTTCTTTATGTTTTTGTCGGAGTTTAGATTGATGTTCTCTTAGTTTTCGCCTAAAGCCACGTCGAATTTCTCGTATAGAATCGCCATCATTCATTATACTTGTTAAAATTAATTATTTAATAATTGACATTCGCTGAAAGTGATATCTAAGTCCGGACTCGTATTAAATTTCATATTACACGCTGATAATATAATTTATGGCCGAATAATTATTAACGGGTTTCGCTACGAAATTAAATTAAAGCGAAAGAAGGACAAAAAAATAGTAATAAAACGCGGGACGTTTTCGCAAACACTTAAAATAAAAAATCTTTCGCCCAAAACCATTTTCGCGAGCTCAACGTCGCAGGGAAAAGAAAATCCACCTCGATAAATCAAAACATTCAACAT
Organism: Sinopyrophorus schimmeli; assembly: GCA_036325965.1. NCBI lineage: Eukaryota > Metazoa > Arthropoda > Insecta > Coleoptera > Elateridae > Sinopyrophorus > Sinopyrophorus schimmeli. Next base: position 859,752 of record JARFIZ010000177.1, read on the forward strand.
TTGAAAATGCCGTAGAAATAATTCAAGGTATACTTTGAATCTTTTACGTATATAAGGTGTTTCTCTGCATAGATTTTGCGGAAGGTATGTGGAAGTTTATAAAATTAAAAACGAGGAAATTCGAGTACTACAAACGGGGGTGTTTTTGTAGCAAAATTAAAGAATTAAGAAAACTCGACCTTCTTGATTTAAATTTAAGAAAAGTCGGCTTCAAATATTAAGGAGTCGTACTGTATAGCTCGGAACGTAAAAGTAAAAGAAAAACAAAGTACGTATTTTATATGTATGAAGAAAAAATGTAAGGAGGCGGAAGGTTTATAAGAGTTTCTAGACATCACTTTATTATCCTGGCGTCCACCCGCTGTTTAACCGCAATGATTTACCTTCCACATACCTACAACTTGTTCGCTCTTCTTGTAGCCCATTGCGCCTTTATAACTCTTTAACTGGTTAGATTCCCCTGAAATAGATAAGTTTTTCTGAACGAATGAAGACGCAGCAATTGTATATCTTAGGATAATTAAAACATTATTAAATAATTAGCTCTCGTTTTTCTGGCCACAACGAGCCTCGAAAGGACTACTCGTAGATTTTTATTAAAGATTAGCGCTTTTCAAATACTTTATGAATTCAGCAATTTCAGATGTCCTTTATATAATAATAATTCAGAAGTTTATGGCAAAAACAGCCGTAGTTCACATTGGAAACGTTGGAAAACGGAATCTGGCAATATATTTCAGCATTTTTTGAAGTTATACTTCTTTTGGCGTTTGAGAGTAAAATTTTAGTAGACAGTTTTATTACAATAACAAGCTTGAAATTTCACTAATTTTGAACTTGCCGTTTGATAATATCAGTTTTTTCTAAATATTTTGGATACTTAAGCTACGATTGTATTAAAATTTTTCCAAAATAAACCTATGTTCCAAATTTGGTTAAATTTGTGGTTTAAAAGTCGTGAGGTCCACATTCACCTGAAATACATTTATTTATAAATACTTCCAGTGGCAGAAAATGGATAGTTCAAATATGGGCAACATGGTCAAAATATAAAAAAACGAATTTTTGGACGATGGCCGTTTTTGTATTAAACTCCTCAATTACAAAAAATATAACTTTTCGTCCTTAACTTGCTTACTAAATTAGCTGATGCCTTCCCAAAAGACTCGAATCGATTTTATAACAAACACAGTCAAACATTCATAATCAACTTTGTTTATTCGTATCTAAGTAAATAATATTTTAAACAACTAAATTGTGGGAACGTTAAACAAACAAATGTCGAGAAATAATTGAAGACACAGAAGGTATTTAATTTAGTCAGAACAAATATGTTTACAATGTTATTTACCAAATATTTTCAACAAAACGAAATGTAGAAAAACAAATTTAAAAACCGAAAGAATCATTGTTTAATATCCCCAATTATTTATAACGTTTGTACGCGATTAAACAACTTTATCAATTATTGTAAAAGATACAGTTAAAGTTACTTAAATGCCACATATGGTCGAGAAAGATACATACATATATTTTAAGCTAAAAGATAATCCTAAATTGAGTAGTTGGCGCAGTGCTAAACTTTTCTAAAACTACATCGACGCATTGGATTTTATACAAATCCGTAAAATATTAAAAACTTTGGAAATTGTTAGTTTTATTGGAATATGGCACTATATGAAAGAAGTATTATTTTTGCTTATTTTTTTACATAAAAAAATAAACTTGATTACTTTTGCATATAACAACACCCTGTACAATATAATTAAAAAAGAAGTAATTTTATTAAAGCGTTTTTTTCCTACGGTGCCTAGTTTTTGAGTAATAGGCAAAATTCGCCCCGTATAGCGCCACGGACCTTCAAAGAGGGCTATTTCGAAAATTAGGCCGACGTCGGTTGTGATGCTTTACATATTCGAAAAATATAGACTTTTGGCCACAATGTAAACTACAATAAAGTAGGCGACGCCATATTAATTCGTATTATAATTAGAAATTAATATGTGCTTATGATGTTTCAGACGTATATTTATAATATAAAATAGCTTATTTTTGGACAAGAAACTACAGCCTTGGGTCGGCTCTGGTAAAATTATGGCTTTGGGTATTACATACAAATGAAACATTATTTTCCTTAATAGGGAACGTCGTCGATTTTCCTTAATGATAACGCATTTCCACTCCGTTTTTCGAGTGTTCTCTAAATCGCTAAATAATTATCGCGTTTTTTTCAGGGGAAATCGTCTTGTTGACTTTCCTATTTCAATCTAAAATTGCTATCTCGATAATTGGGAACGTGAAATTTGTGTATACATACGTTTTTTTTTAATTACGCTTATTGAATTACAGTAAAACCCCAATTATCCGGATTGTCAACCGCGTTCGAACTCGTTTCGAAAATTAAACCTCGGTATTCTTGTTAAATATTCTATTTTGTATTTTGCACTGAACAGTGGTTTTTTTTGCTTTGTTGATTTTAAGATATTGTGCGACTGTTTTATTTAGTTATTAATATTTGTTGCGTTTTTTGTAACCATCTGACCAAGTTTTTTCCTGTTAAAACGGGACGCTTTGTACTCGTGCTTAACACCGAGTGTGCACATTCGAGCTCAAAGTGGCACATTCCGATCTCGGGAAAATGAAGCGCGCCGCTCCGCGTCGCGCTTCATTTGCCTCCCTCGCTCGGAAATGTGCCACTTTTCGCTCGAATGCGCACATCTTCGCATTAATTGGATTTGCCTATATTATTATTTTATTCTTCAATTCAAAAAATTAAAAGTCGAATAAATTAGATCTATTTTTTATTTTGAAAAAGATTAGATATTTTATTTTTTTTGATAAGTTAACATGGTGATCTTCCGCACGCCTAATTGTAGCGAGCTTCATAAAAATATTTTCAGGTGTACTTTCGAATGTTTACTAATTCGCATTTTTGATTAAATAAAATTGTATATGAGTCAAATTTTCTGAAGTGGACAACTAAAAATCAAGTAGTTGATTTTTATATCATCTTTTTGGGATTGTTGAAGGTTTATATGTCAAAATTAATGTCTCCAAATATTTTTGGGTAATTTTCATTTTTGTAAAAATTATAAACAAATTAGTTTTAAAGCACATTTTGTATATACTGTTGTAATTAGAATTCATTTATGGATTAATTCAATTTTTAAATATAAAAAAATATTTATATGATACACAGGGGGTACATCAAAATTTTAGAATCACTTGGGTGGGGTATGTTAAAAAAAGGTTGGTGAATAAGACTCAAAATTCGGAAAAAGTTTAAGCATTTTTTTTCATGTACGAAGAAGCCTCCCATCTAGTCTAGTTGAAAAGTACTAAATTAGAAATATGATTATTGGTAAAAATACCCTACTGTAATTTTTAATTAAATTTCAGTTTGATTTAATTAATATTATTTGTAAGAGAGAAGAATAAGATAGGCAAATTCAATTATTAAGGAGTATGCGCACTTTCAAGCGAAAACTTTTTCCGAATAGAAAATCTCCATTTGAAGGATTTTTTATTAATATAGTTGAATCCAATTAACACGAAGATGTGCACATTCGAGCGAAAAGTGGCACATTTCCGAGCGAGGGAAGCAAATGAAGCGCGACGCGGAGCGGCGCGCTTCATTTTCCCGAGATCGGAATGTGCCACTTTGAGCTCGAATGTGCACACTCCGCTTTTCGCCACGATTAACAACGATCAATTTACTTTAAAAAAATTCAAGTAATTCTAAAACCGTAGTTGCGCTCTCAAAATGTCTTCTTTGGGCTTCGCTTATTTTTCATAATTTTTTCATTGCGAAATTGCCGTGAAATTAATTTGTATTTAAATAAGGAGGGACGAATGAAAATCTTGTTAGGATTTCTTAATATTCGGTATCGTAATTGCCAATTTTTTGAAAACGGTACATTTTGGCGTCCCGAATGATTGCTTGGGGACAACGGGACAAACGATCAGAAAACAGAACAATCCCATTCAAAACAGGAAGTATGGTCAGATTATATTTATATAGCTAAAATTCGTTTTTTTCTATACATTCAATTAACCGAATTTTCGATTATCCAGATAACCAAGTTTCCACTGTAATTGAATGTATACCTATTTGTTATAATTAAATTTCAACCTGTAAAATAATACATATTCGAACATAGAAAACAAATTTCATTTAAATGTAGATACAAAATTTTTAAATAATAGGGGGATTTATTTTGATGCTCCAAGTAATTTATATAAAATCATAAACAGGACTAACGGGGCTTTGTTTTAATATTGTACTGAAAATTATTGGGAAATTTTATAATAGTAACTAATTCGGTTATACGGAAATAATTAATTATTTAAATTAAAGAACGAGGGAATTGAACGGTTGTTAAAATGCTAATTCTATGGCTCAAGTAATTAAAGATCAACGGTTAAATACGCAGACAATGAACTTCCTACGCCAATCTACAATCCCTTAACACAATGGATGGCCAAATAGCATTTTCTGTTTATTTAGACGTAGATCAATTGCGAGAGTATTGTGGGAGCTGACTTTTTTATTTTTCAACCAACAAAGATCTCAGACCAAAGCCTCCAATCGCCTTCTCAATTATATTACCCAAGAAATATGTTTATATTTATAAACCCTCAAAATACAATGGGTTCTCTTATAACGCGATTTATGACTTATCGAAGAAATTGGCGCTATGCGATGTCGCATAATAAGGAAAAGAGGGTGTTTCTGTCTCCCTACATTGCTTAATTTAGTTGAGCGATGTATCCGAATTAATTTGGCGTATCTCGAAGAAGGAATCTGATATAAATAAATATAAGTCTGTTCCGGATGGATCTGATTGTGGTCCTTTAAATGTTCGGATTATAAGTAACAATATTCAATTTCCGACGCTTCCTGTGGTAAGTGACGGCAAATAACGGGCACATAGTCAATTTTCGTTTGCCATTTATGCGAAATGTAAATGCAATTTAAATCTAAATGCGCACGGTATTTTACATTTGTGTGTCCCCGAGGCCGTACCACCATCGACACACCCTCAAAAATCAATTTCCTGAAACTAGGAAAATCAAATATAAGTAAAGAGACATTTTCGGTCAATTTACATCGGTAAATTAATTAACCGCCTTGTACAAATCTAAACACTGTTAATTGCCCCCATTATTAATAAAATTTCTAAGTTTATTTACCCCTAAAAACGTAAAGCTCTCTCTTTCACGTATGCAGATTTAATCGTGAACGCTTATTTGCCGTTTAATTTATTCCAACGTATGTTATGTATATGTACACCGCTTTATAAAGCTACAATTTTTTCCTTGCTTTTCCTACCTTATCGTACGCTAATTTAAGCTTTTCAAATTGCCCCTAATTTGAATTCCAAATTTTAGTAAAAACAATCCTTCTGGCTTGAATAAATATCGCTCTTTTGATATGTTAAATTTTATTATGTTATCTTAAACTTGGGAGGGAAGTTGAACAGTTACACGTTTCCCATTATCAATAAGCCCCCTTTCCCGCCGTATAATTGTGTACAAGTTACTATTATTATCCTCATCATTTCCCATCAAAAAAGAATGCGCGTGTGTGCGAACATAATATGTTAGTACAAATCTCCGACGAACAAAATAATGCAGCAACATGTCTGTTTACACGGTGTGCCGTACAAGCTTTTATTCAAATGTAGGAAATTTGATTTTCAAATAACAATATTTAAAATGTTTGCTTACAATTATGCGCTCATATTTGCTTTTGGCGTGAGTAAATTTTCCTTTGACTTTGGAAGCGTAATTAAATAGAAAAAAGGCAATTTACCTAATGGAACTAAAACTGGAGAAATGAAGCTAATAGTTTTAGTAATAAAAGTGCAAAAGGGAAGTTTTATCCCCAGATTTGACGGTTGTAAGGGCGGTCATGTCCGAGAACGCAATCCATTACATTAGTAAAAGGAAAGCAATCTAAAGGGTAACGTTTAGTTGTAAAACGGGGCGCGTAATCAAAATCAGAAGCGTAATTTAAAACTTCAATCTCGATTAGGGGTGTAAAATAATTAAAATCGGCCAGGATTCGACGGCGTCGTCGAGGACACGAAGAATATTTCCTCACGATTCGTGCCTATCGGAAATGATTTGTCAGCAACAAACTTAATAAATTCTCGCGATTATTAGAAAACGCCGTTTTGGTTTTAAATGATTTTAACGATCTACAAGCACTTCGTCACTCGCCGGCATTAACGTCGCTCATCTTTCAGATTTCAAACTCGAACAGAATGTAATCCTTGTTAGGATCCTTTGTGTTCGTATCACGTTAACAAAAGTTGAAGTTCCAATTATTGCAACGGTTTATACTTCATAAAGGGCATTAAAATGCGATTTATTCAATACCGATAGAAAAGCTCGCATTTCAAAGGAGAATATTACCTTCCTTATGCGTTGTTGTTCCAAAAATTTACTTCGAGAACTCGCTAATTTGTTTCTCTTATTTATTATTGAAGTTATACTTCTTTGGGCCAATTCAGAGTAGCAGGCAATTGAAGTTGCGCCCCACACCTAACAAAAATTCGACAGTCTAAGAAGATTAAATGTGTATTCCTTTATATGGTATAACATAGAGTAAGACCTCGATTAACGCTGATTCGATATAACGCGGTCTGCTCGAAACTTTAAAATAGCTCAAAATAGCGAAAAGTGGCATTTTCCCGAAATCGGAATGTGCCACTTTGAGCCCGAATGTGCACACTCGGTTTTAAGCACGATTCACAATAATTATTTTATCTTCTAAAAATATTTAATTAAAAATAGCAGTACCGCACTTATAACACAAACCCCAAATAGCTGATTATTACTATTAAACGAAGTTAATACTTTTTCCAAGCATAAAATCGTTTTTAGCACTAAATTTCATTTAAAGTTGGAAAATGAACACGAAGATGTGCGCATTCGAGCGAAAAGTGGCACATTTCCGAGCGAGGGAAGCAAATGAAGCGCGACGCGGAGCGGCGCGCTTTATTTTCCCGAGATCGGAATGTGCCACTTTGAGCTCGAATGTGCACACTCGGTTTTAAGCACTATTCACAATCATTAATTTACTTTATAAAAATATTTAATCAAAATTTATTTAAATTTTACAGAAAATTTTTGATTAAAAGTTACAGAACCGTATTTCAACCAGAAACCAAATTTCTGGCAGTTTTTCATTTTTGTAAACCGTGTAAAACAAGTAGTGTGTAAATGGAGCACATTTTAAAATGGAAAAAAATATGTTGATACAAAAAATTAAATTTTAGCGCCCCCCTTTGGGCCAGTCCCGAGATCGGAATGCCCCACTTTGAGCTCTAATGTGCACACTCCGTTTAAAGCACGATTCACATTAATTAATTTACTTTCTAAGAATATATAATTCAAAATAGCAGATCCATATCACAAACCCCAAATCGCTAATTATTACTATTAAACGAGGTTATTAATAAAAATAAACGTTGATACGTTTTTAGCACGAAATTTAATTTAAAATTGGAAAATAAATTTAGAAAAATTCAATAAATACGAGGATGTGCGCATTCGAGCGAAAAGTGGCACATTTCCGAGCGAGGGAAGCAAATGAAGCGCGACGCGGAGCGGCGCGCTTCATTTTCCCGAGATCGGAATGTGCCACTTTGAGCTCGAATGTGCACACTCGGTTTTAAGCACTATTCACAATCATTAATTTACCTTATAAAAATATTTAATCAAAATTTATTTAAAATTTACAGAAAATTTTGATTACAATTTACAGAACCGTATTTCAACCAGAAATCAAATTTCTGGCAGTTTTTCATTTTTGTAAACCGTATAAAACAAGTAGAAGCACATTTTAAAATGGAAAAAAATATGTTAATACAAAAAATTAAATTTTATCGCCCCCTTTTGCGCCAGTGCCGAGATCGGAATGTGCCACTTTGAGCTCTAATGTGCACGCTCCGTTTAAAGCACGATTCACAATAATTAATTTACAGTGGACCCCCGATAATCCGGGCCTCGGCTAATCCGGCACCCCCTGTAATCCGACATGGTCTATTATTTATTATGTATTGAATATTTTTTTGACAATCTTCGCTACACAGAGAGAAAAAAATACTACTATTAAGAAAATTTTCTTCATACCATAGGTAAAGCTATTCTTTTGTTTACCTATAATGTAATAACAAATGCTTATAATAAAACAATAAATATTGATGTTCTTTTCTCAAGAAAGTAATATCAATACCAATAAAATGAATATTTTTGGCGAATTTCTTGAACAAGAACTTCGGAGTACATAATATATATATAACATGTAGAATCTTATCATTGGATCTGTAATTTGTCGGATTACAAGGTACTCTTTCATAAAAAATTCCGGACTATAGGGGTCTTAGGCAGTACTCTATAATCTGACAAATTCGCTAATCCGACTCTGCCCTGCAAACTGTTTGTCGGATTACCGGGGGTCCACTGTACTTTCTAAATAATTTTAATTCAAAATTACTGTATTTATACATTCGTAAAAAATTTTTTAATTGTCATTTGTGCAACCGTGTATTTCGTAAAATAATAGAGCACATTTTTACGAGTTAATTAAAAGAATCAAACTTTTTGCTCTAGCCGTCGACTCCCCAGTTTGGAAATCGCTGATTTAAACTAAAGTAATCAACTTGTTTTAAACTCAAGATCTAAATATAATTTTCGGACGAACATTTCTAAAGCTTAAGGTTGATTAAACGTATTGATGTTGGACCCTTCAATACTTAACAATGCACCCTCCGTCAAGCACTTTCCACAAGAGTTTTCGACAAAATAAACACCCCTTCATAACCAATACGGAATTATTTGTTATTGTTTTAGAAGCGAAACCACTTCAAACACAAAAATGGAGAACCCTCAAGAATTAACTTTTACTTTAGACTTAATTTACGTTCTATGTCTTCGAAGCCTACTTTTTTTCCACGAAAAAAAAATCTACCACGCCATTAACATAAGTATATTTGTTAAAAATGGTCGGAATAAACCAGATCTGCCTATTTCTCCCACGATCGTCACGCTTTGTAGTCTCCCTATTCAGTAATCTTTTCTAATAATCCTTTAATATTTCCAACTACGTTATATAAGTTTCTTTTATTCAACTGCGAAGTCAAGGTGAGTTTATTGTTCTCTTAATTATTAGTTACGCAACAACGTATTTTGACATTATAATAAAATCATTAAAGATTTGTCGGCGCTGTTGTTGATTTTGACCCATTTTTTTTAAGTTCTGAATAATTCATAAAGTCGTTATTAAATTCGCCGGAAAACGAATGGTATTCTTTTAGGTACAAATTTGATAAATAAGAATGTTTAAATTTCAATTTAAAATAAGATTTAAAAGAACACAGGGGTGGGAAGAGCTTAAAAGTTGCGTTATTATTTTTGAGTGGCGGTTTAGGAGTTTTCCCCGGTTTTCTCAAAGGAAACTCTCGAGTATATGTATATCATTAACTCGCAAAACCAAATTGTAATATTGTTGTTCAGACTTACGTAAACCCCTCGGGAGTATTTGTAAAGTTTAAACAGCTTTCAAACATCGTCAACAAGTCTACCCTCTAACATTACTAAGGAAATTGTGTAGTTAATAAAAGTCTTCCTAACAAAACCAACCCCTGTAATTATCACTATCCTAATAACGACTCGCATTTCCATACTTTCCTCAACGTTCCTCGATAACACTTTAAAAATTATCGTACCCAATTAATTTAAAGTTTTATTCAATGAACGAGGCTCCACAAGTTTTTGTTCATTATTTCCCAACACACCTGCGACTTTTCATTAATTAAATTAGATAAAAGCGTCTTTTTCTCGGCACTATTTTGAAACGTAGAACGTGCCAAAGAACGAACCTTCTTTAATTTTTAACAACTCCTCCGCAATACCAACTAACCCTTAAACACGCCGAATTTTTATGAAGAAAATAAATTGGGTAGTTTACTTTTATAAAGCAAATGACTTGAGGAGGTAAAAGCCCCTTTTTCTAGTGCCTTTAAGTTTAATTCAACTCAGGTAAGGGCAATAACAAGACCCGCCGAAGAGATTATATTACAGTAAAACCTCAATTATCCGGACTCGTTGCGAAAATTTAACCTCGGTATTTCTTACTAAATTTCTTATTTTATTTTGTATGTCGCACTAAACACTGTTTTTTTTTTATTTGTTGATTTTAAGATAATGTGTGAATGTTTTATTTTGTGATTAACATTTATTGTAATTTTTATAAACATATACCTAACAATTTGACCAAGTCTTTTCTTGTTAAAACGGGGCGCTTTGTAATCATGCTTAAAACCGAGTGTGCGCATTCGAGCTCAAAGTGGCACATTCCGATCTCGGGAAAATGAAGCGCGTCGCTCCGCGTCGCGCTTCATTTGCTTCCCTCGCTCGGAAATGTGCCACTTTTCGCTCGAATGCGCACATCCTCGTATTTATTGGATTTGCCTAAGGTAAAAGACCCAGTTATTGACACTTTAGGAGTGAGAGCTGACGTTATAACAGGATAACTTATAAAAAATTTAATTTAAATACTTAATTTTTTTTTCATATATAAGTTCACGATTTATAGAAAAGGTCATATGCGTAAAATTTGAAGCAAAAATCGATATTTACTAAATTAAATTAAAATTTTTGATTTGAAGGAGCGCACGGTCAATTATACTAATGTAATAAACACGAGGATGTGCGCATTCGAGCGAAAAGTGGCACATTTCCGAGCGAGGGAGGCAAATGAAGCGCGACGCGGAGCGGCGCGCTTCATTTTCCCGAGATCGGAATGTGCCACTTTGAGCTCGAATGTGCACACTCGATTTTAAGCAAGATTCACAATTATTAAATTATTTTCTTAGACGGCTGACTTCAACTGTCGTATTTTCGTTCGCTGTGCTAAAATTCACTAAAATTCGTTTTTTTCTATACATTCAATTATCCGAATTAGTCCGGATAACCGAGTTTCCACTGTACTTTTCAAAAGTTATACATATTTTTATTTCATTCAGGCCCGGGCCCAAAGCGATTTTTTGTGCCGTCCACGAAATCAAATCACACCTTCAATTATAAATAAAAATGTTAAAAAACCACCGCAATAATATCGAAAATGGTTCGGTCAACTTTATTTTCAAAATTATTAAAACATCTAAACAGATTTCCATTCGGATTCGGCAGAACTTTATAAAATAAATTGGTCCAATTTTTATGCTCGTTTTTTTTTATTGCGATGACTTTTTAAAAAGAACAAAATATTTTGTGTTTACCTTTTACATAGGTGTTTGCACATAGCTGCCGGGGAAGGTTATCAATCCACCTCAAACACACCATTCCGGCGCGGAAGTCGGTCCACCCCCGGATTACTTTTGACAAAATTAAATAAAAGTTTGTAGAGTAAGAAAAGAATATTCGTTTTTAAACGGACGAAAAGGCTATTTTTTTAGGGGACGATATTAGTTTTACTGGGAGGACTATTCCGGGTTTGTAAACGCGTGCTCCCGGGCTACGTTTCGGAAAAGCGGGCACTCTTTGAGGGTGGAAAGGACGGCGAAATTAGCAGTAAACTCCATCTGAAACCAAACAAAATTATTTTAAATATGATTTTAAATGTTTGTCAGCAGATTGTCAAACATTTTAAATAAAATTGGAATGTTTTTTACTGTATTAATAGAATTTTTATTATTTACTGCAAGTTAACAATTTGTTGTTTTATTGTGTCCAATTCCAGTGAACATTAACATATTTTAAATACTATTTAATTAAACAGATAATAAAGTGTTTTTTTAATTTTAAATGTAAAAATATAGTGACTTTCTTAAATAAAATAATATGTATATGTATGTACATATATGATTATAGCACTAGGAAATAAAAACCGGTCTATGACCTACTATAAGACGAAGAAGAAGATTATACCATTAATCAAATGCATAATAAGTGGGTACTAAAATAATTTAGAAAATATTTACCTTGTTTATTCCGTGCAAATAAAATTATATCCGAGTTTTACAAAAAAATGTTTTATACGTCGAACCTTTAATAACACTTCACACTCTAAACATAATTATAAATTTCTTAATTTGCTACAGTAATTAAAGCTAGTATACATTTTTGATGCCCACTACTAATACAAGAATGCGCAAATAATGAATAAATGATTTACCATTGTAGTTCAATTTAAAATGTAAGGCGTAGAAGAGATATCAGGTCAGTCGCACGAGTGTTTGATAAAATAAATGTCGATAATAATGTTTTAATAAATAATCAGGGGGGACACCTATCTGCTTAAATTTCTAAAACCTCATTTAAATCGAAGTATTAATTTTCAACAATTTTTGTTCGTTAAATGCAATTTTGATTAAAATCACTGCCACCTTGCGTTCCAATTTAAAAAAAAATACTTTTTCGAAAACCACTTAAAATAATTAAACGTACTTTACTCTCAATTAAAATACATAATATTTGGCATAATCCCAGAACTTTTGAAAAGATTTCCTAACAAATTAACACAATGGAAATTTTTTTAAGGAAGCCGTCGAACTTTAAGCTCGATGCGCTTGCAGAAAAATTAAAAATTGGGTTTTAAAAAATCTCCAAGACAACAGTTTACTTAAATTTAATCCTTTTTCGATTAGTCAAAACCTTATTTAAATCGGAGAACTAGTTTTCGAGTAATAAACAATTTATGCGTATAAAAAGCGATTTTCTGTACAACTACTACCATCTTGCATTCGAATTTAATAACAAATCAATATCTCAGGTTAAAATGTTATTAATACCTGAAATTTTGAAAAGAATTTCTCACGATGACTTTTTTTTTTAAATAAAGTGTCCAAAGTCGATATTTGGGCCTGTGCTGTATTTAAAAATTGTTAAAAAGTATTGCGGGGCATTTATTGGCTCGAATTTAATCTTTTTTTTGATTAGCGCGAAGTACGTTTAAATCTGATAACTCGTTTTCGAGCAATAAATAATTCCTGGCCAATAACTGTAATTCTTATAAGTAACTTCGTCATCTCTTCATTCCAATTTAAAAATCTCAAAAAGCAACAAAGATGCTTAAATAGGGATTCATAGAGCTTTTGAAACTTTCTTCCTTCAAAAGCGCTTATCAGATTATCCTTTTTATTCTCAAAACTTACACCTTTGATAAATGGCTTTATTTCAATCGCTTCGATTATATTCATTCAGTTTATTAACAAATATATGAGGCTGCATTAAGTTACAAATGAATAGTTTCCTTTCATCTAGAATTCTACGATAAATTTTGAAAAGGTACTTAGAGATATAATAAAAAAGGCGCTTTCATGAATTTGCGCTCGAAGAGCTCTGCTTTGAGCCAAACTTTTTTACGTTTTCGAGGGATAAATTGTTACATAAATAATTAAATAATCCGAAAGAAATGTTTACGTTTTTCTGTGTACGTTGTTAGTTAAAATAGTTGTAACAACTCGCCGATCATTGCATCGTTATCCCGAATTCGCTTCCATTCCCGGATAGCCCTTTTAGAAATTCCCCAAGCGTGTACTTATAATGAAGCTTCGCAAATAAATATTGCAACTTGATGAAAAAAAAGTTTGCAACATAAACATTGTAGACCGGTCCCTAGTAGAAAGATGTATTTTGGACGAGAAATATTTAACAACATTAATTTATTTATTTAAGTGGCGTTGAACCTCGGATCGTGGGCAACGATTCCATGTCGAACAAATGTGCCATTATTTATTATTCGATTTTCAGGTAACAATGGAAATTTTAATATGCGTAATTGGAGGTGATTACGTCAACACCAATTTTGCAGAAGTTCTACAACTTCAGCCTCGCCCACCTTTGTTATTTTTAATGTACGAGTTTTGCTCGTTACTCGTAGATCAGTGATTTCCAAACTGGGAAGTCGCGGGCCAGCGCAAAACCTTGAAAATTATTTAAAATGTACTATTTTGTCTGAAATTTGGTTTCTGGTAAAAATACGGGCTTGTAACTCTTAATTAAAAAATTTTAAATACAGTAGAAGCTCGGTTATCCGGACTAATTATTGTTGCAGCTCATTCGGATAATCAAAAATTCGGTTAATTGAATATGAAAAAAAAGGAATTTTAGCTATATATAATGTGACCATACTTCCTGTTTTGAATGGGATTGTTCGTTTTAGATCATTTGTCCCGTTGTCCCCAAGGAATCATTCGGGACGCCAAAATGTCCCGTTTTCAAAAAATTGTCAATTACGATTCCGAATAGTAAGAAATCCTAACAAGAATTTCATTCTTGCCTTTTTATTTAAATACAAATTAATTTCACGGAAATTTCGCAATGAAAAAAGTAAAAAATTATGAAAAATAAGCAAAGCCCAAAGGAGACATTTTGAGAGAGCGTTTTAGAATTACTGGAATTTTTTTAAAGTAAATTGATCGTTGTTAATCGTGGCGAAAAGCGGAGTGTGCACATTCGAGCTCAAAGTGGCACATTCCGATCTCGGGAAAATAAAGCGCGCCGCTCCGCGTCGCGCTTCATTTGCCGCCCTCGCTCGGCAATGTGCCACTTTTCGCTCGAATGCGCACATCTTCGTGTTAATTAGATTTGACTATATTAATAACAAATCCTGATTTTCTATTCGAAAAAAGTTTTTGCTTTAATAATTGAATTTGCCTGAATTTGCAAAAAAACACTGGTTAGTGCGAAATACAAAATAAAATATTTAGTAAGAAATACCGAGGTTTAATTTTCGCATCGAGTCCGAATCCGGATAATCGCGAATCCGTATAACTGGGGTCCGGATAATTGAGGTTTTACTGTAAATAAATTATCGTGAATCATGCTTAAACCGATTTTGCACATTCCGAGCTCGGGAAAACGAAGCGCGCCGCTTAAACGAGAACCCCACGATCTTGAAAATTTAGATAAACTTTTTTTTAAAAAAATTCAATTTAAAAACACTTTATTCATAGCATATTTTTATTTCAAAGTGCCTCTTTGTACTAGTTATTATTTTTTTAACGTACGTTTTCCTATCGTATTGTGTATAATTATCTCGTAAAGGATATACACATAGTCCTTATTAGCGAAAGATCTTATTAGTAATATCAACGGATTACCGATGATATTACTCGTGCTCAAATGTATCAGCGTCTACACTGACGCAGTAATTATCTGTTTCTATAAGCAAATTACTGGATCCATGCAGACGGGAGATTGAAATTAATCTGTCGATTATCAGAAGGAAATTTGCTGTCTGAGTTTGCAAACTTCATCTAACACGATTTTGTCCAAAAATTGCCTTAAACCGTTTAACGAGTTATTAGCGAACTCTCGAACAATAACACAGACTTCGTTTTACGCCAATTAATTATAATTACTTACTTCCCCTAATTACAAGTATTCGTTTCTGATGGATATGTGTAGCAATTAAACATCTATTAAGCGTTTTACTCCAAATACCTTAAAGTAATTGGCTTCCTCTGTTTTTTCTCGATTTTAAATCCTTTTACCTAGGCACAGGATGTACGCCACGTTTTTAAATTGAATTGATCGAATTATTTCAAAGCAATCAAACTAAAAATCCATTTCTGCATTTAATGCGGGAAATGCTTACAGCGAACAAGTTTTTACATCCGCTGCCATGTTTTAAAAAAAAGCTCAGACCTTATCACCGATTTAACGACGTCAAAAAACATTTTTTAATCCGTGACTGTCTAGTTAGAAATGATGAAATAATTATAAGATCTACGTGGTTCGCCGCAATTAACGCCCTGCTTATACTTAAGTTACGTAAATTTGTTACTTTTTACCTGCAACTAATTAAGAAGAAAATTATAGCGTGTTCAAAAATTTGAAATGTTTAAAACCGAGAGAAATTTTAATTTTACATGGTCTACTAAGAAAGAAAAAAAAATGTTGTTTATTATTACGAGCCAAGTTGTACTAATTAAGAAAGTAGCGGATAATCTAATGTTCTCTATCTTAAGTTTTGTTATAAAATCGCATTTTTATTGCTTGCCCATTTTGATAAATAAACTCGAAGCTCCCTCAATGTTAATCTGTTTTAAAATAAAAAATATTATGTTTTATATTAATTTTAATATTAATGAGAAAAAGGGCTTTGAAGTCGCCGTGCAAGTCGGCATTTTAATTTTCGTTCGTAATATACGCAGAAGAAGAATCGATAGGGCCCTTATTGCTTTCGAAAGCAATTATGTATATTATTCTGAATGTGTAACGTGTTCGACTCTCGGTTGTTGTTATTAACAACGAAATAACAGGAACTTGTGTTAGTCGGGTTCGTAATAAGACATTGAACTTTATATGATAGGTTTTTCAACCTTAAGATAAATTTTATGCCGGAAACTAAATATACATCTCCCAATAAATTCGCAGATTTACAGGACAGCTAACTACCCGTGTTACGCTATTTAATTATCATCCACCTAAGCATCACTCCTACGTAGCTCTTAAATCGCAGCCTAAATAGTGGAGTGCCGTAAGGTTTATACCTCGCAATCCAGAGCCTTTGAATGGATCTTTATAAAACCTTTTGGAATATGTTTTAACATTAAATACAAAAATGTTAAAGGATTGATTTTGGGCGCTTTCAATTTTTTAATGGTGAAAATACAACCGGCACACCAAAAAAAAAGTGGACAGCACTTTTGACCAGACCCACTTAGGGTTATGTATTTCGATGCGCTGAATTCGAATTTGAGGTCGGTTTAACTCGTACACCTCCAAAATTTTGAATAAATTGCAAAAAACCACTAAAAATTGCAGTTATGAAGATGAAAAAAATTAGATTAAACTAGATCAAATCTTTCTTATATATATATTTTAATGAGATGGATCCAAATTCAGAATCTGTTAATCTCGATCATTCATACGTTTCCGTTTTTTTACGATTACTTTGTAACTATTCGGAATTTTAAAGTTTTCTTAACGGAATCTGCATCAGCACATAAAACTGCAAAACATTGCCCATTTAACCAAACTTCTATCTCCACTAATAGGAAAGCTACGCATGGTAGCCTACTCAATTTGGAACACCCTGTATATATAAATATTACCTTGCTCGGTCGTTTAACCCACGCAATGTAGACGTACCGCCAACTGAATCTTTCGCTTGGCTGGAAGCGCGTAAGCCGATGCTGCGATCGCACTAAAGCACTCTTGCGCAATGGTCGGGCGAATGCCGGCGCTCTGGAGACCGTCTCGAATTTGAAACTTTGTGCGAACTTTCATTCTAAACCGATTCCGACACTCTATCGCACTCGTGACCAATTAAAACACTAATTAAACACAGTTAAAACACTAATTTATGACGTTTTATGTGGCAGCGAGCGACAAATGCATATTTGTTTACGAGCAACGCACAGGTCGTTGGTCTTAAACATAACGTAACCACTGGAAATTTTGGCGAGTCTACTAAAACCCCCTTTGGCATTTTTCTTAAAATTTAATACTTTGAAGGCTTGTGAAAATCAATACATAAACTCCGCCCCTTTACTTTCGCAAATTCCTTAACTTATACGAAGCTTCAATACAAGTGCTTGAACGGCTTCAAAAATCAATACATAAATTTTACTTAATCCAAATTTTCCATAACTTTATACATACAGCTTGAATACAACTGTTGTTTAATTGTATATTTATAATGCTTAAAAATAATTTAGAAAATTTAAATTGTATCGAGTGTTAAAAACATTTTTTTAAATGACTTTAATACTTATTTAAATAATTGAAAATGCAAAATTTGTTTAATTGTATTTATTTATTTAAACTCTTATAAAATAATTTAAACTAGTCGTGTTACCGTAGATGGATCGCACGAAATTTGATTTAAATTAGTTACTTATTTGTTTTGTGTGTACAAACTTATAAATAATTATAAAACATCGGTACAGCCCTGTTTTTAGAAATTTCTTAAATTTTTAAATATACCAAAATTGAAATCGGGTAATGTTGCAAACTGCATACATCGTTCCCCGCACGCCAGTTGTGAATCGCACGTTGAAGTTTAAGAACGTTCTAGAAAATTTTGATTTTGACAACGTAGTGTTTGGTGTGGAACGAATAGTGTTTACCAATGGTTTGGAATCTCCGAAGTACACACGTGTATTAAATCTGAATTGTAACTTAAATTTTTAAATATTCTATGTTTTGTCGTTTTGTTAATCACAAATAATACTTTAAATCCGAAAAGCCCCCTTTCTCAAAATCTCGTCTTTTTTCGTAATTTAGCTTTCCAAAATTGTTAGGGTTTTTTTTAGGCCCAAAAAATTTTCTTTTGTTCAACGTAGCGCTTTCGGCCATTTGCAAGTTAACGTTATCGCGCTTTCCGGAATCGTGCATTTGGGTTTTTAAATAGGCACACGTGTTTATCGGTTTGTAATTATAATCTTTTATAAATAATTACATAGCCTCGTAACGATCGTTTTTGGCAATTTTTGAAAATCTTAATATTTTCTGTTTTAATTCGAAACACCCTTTATAATGGAATTTACGTATGCACGTAATTAATTTGGAATTGACGCGTACTTTGTAAAATTAAAGCAAATTATTGGGGTTTTGTTTAGAGATCATAAAAAAAAATTATATACAAGGTGTTTCGCATTTTGGTGCACCACTGTGAAATTTATTGCGGTCGTTGTTCAAACGTTTTTTTCGCGATTTTAAAAGTTAAATTTACTTGACGTTATACTATACACAGAAAAGTATTAAACTCGACTTTTTTTGATAACTCGAATTATTTTTATTTTTCTTTCGATTTCGACTTATTGTGGTTTGACTGTAATTATAAATTAACATTAAAGTTACTATACAAATAGTATTTATCGTGTATAAAATTGAGGTCTTTACTGTAAACAATTTTTTTTTCATATGCCTGTCATTCTTCTTTAAATTGTTGTTATAAATTGTTGTAATCGAGATTGTCCAATTTTTATTCTTTAACTTTTTTATATCGCCTTTTAGCAATGCAATCAAAAACGTTTGACTAAAATTCATTCAAAGGCCCTGGATTCCAAGCTTTTGCCATTTTTACGTCTTACGGCATTCCACTAAAAACTCGAAATTAAAATAATTAAACATTGGGCAAAAGGCGCACTTTTTTTCGTTCCCTTTCAGACAAGCATATAGATTTTTTTTTAATAAAAGCACCAAGTAATATTACAGAAAGTAAACAAAAGGATCGACACCCCCCGATGCACTATGCCTAATTAATTCGTACACGTTATTATGGTAACACACATAGGAATTGTAATTCTAATAATGAAAAAGCTCGTTTTGTTAAGTTTTTATTGTCTCACTGACATTTACATTATGGTGTTCCCAGGTAACCACCCCACAACTTCATTGACTGTGCATAATCAACCCTTAAATACATTGTTTTAGTTATTTATCAACATTCTCTTACATTTGTTTCCATTTAATTAAAACAAAGAGCCACAACGATCTTTAGAATTTCTTCGAGATCTTCAAAATGCTGTTTGCAACCCAAATATTGTTATTTCTAACCGTTTCCTTTGTTTATATGCGTCCGTGGAAGATATTTTATATTCTCATCGTACACATAAAAACAACAACGAGTGGATTTAATTCAAAAATAGCACAAAACATTGTATTCCTAATGAGACACGAGAAATAAAAATAGGGCGAGCTCTAGGACTGCACCCTGGCGCAATTACAGAAATAAAATAAACGTAAACTTTCCTGAAAATAGCCGTTCTTTTAATCAAATTAACGGCCCATAAAAATTTACATGATTTTAAAGCACGGGATCAAACCGTGTGCGAAATCGTTTTAAATCTAAAAAGTTTCGTGTGAATAACTTTTTTGAACAGGTATTCGATGGTCGAATGAAAATTGATACGTTTATCGAAATAAGTGGTGGTCCCGAATGCAATAATTGAGGACGGTCGATCATCCGTGAGAAAAGCCAACAGGGCTTTGTAGAATGTTAATAGGACATTCTTTGTAAATTATTCAGACATATAAGTTTGATAATACCTACTTCGTCCGCTTTCCTCGATTTTATTAATTTTCAATTAAGCTATAAATTTTGTTGCAGGACGTTAGTGCTGGCCAAGGCATTCTGGATGTGGTATTCAAACAGCTCAACCTTTTGGAGACTGCTTATTTTGGACTGCGATATTTGGATCCGGATGGACAAACGGTAAGAAAGCCGAGATAAAGACAGTGGTTTCCAAACTTTATGATACTGCGCCTCCCTTAACACTAGAACCGCGGAATCGGTCTTTTTGACCATTTCGCAATTTTATCGTCTTTTTACTTTTTATTAATATATATTTCTGCCATATTACATGACTTTTCCTAATTTCAGTTGTTTTTCTTTTTAATTTGTATTTTTTTCTCTTTACTAGAAGACACGTACTTTTTTCTTTTCGTTTATTCATTTGATCGGTTCTATCGATAATTATTATTTATAGCAGCAGAGAAATGCTTTATTACATAGAAAAAAGAAACCGGAAGCAGTGCCTTATTATATCGAAAACTAAATTAAAGTAGACCTTTTTGATCAAATGGCTTAATAATATTATGTAAAGGCAGCTACTTGAAGATGGTTATTTTTAAAATTTTGAATATAACAGAGACCAGTAGCTCATGTCCTTGTTTAAGGTCCAAGCTATCTCTATATCAAAATTGGTTCAGTGGTTTAGGCGTGAAAAAGTAACAGACAGACAGACGGACAGACAGACAGAGTTACTTTCGCTTTTATAATATTAGTTTGGATAATTAAAATTTTTAGAAAATAAATTAAGTATTGTGTGAATCGTGCTTAAAGTGGAGTGTGCACATTCGAGCTCAAAGTGGCACAACTTCATTTGCCTCCCTCGCTCGGAAATGTGCCACTTCTCGCTCGAATGCGCACATCCTCGTATTTATTGAATTTGTTTCTATTAATTTTTGGATTTAAAAAGAAAATAGTAATGTATTCCAATAAAACGACATATATATGCACATTTTTCAGAGATTAAATTGTTCACTGGGCACAGCTTTGTAATATTTAATTAGAATTATATAGAAAGTAAATTAATTATTGTGAATCATGCTTTAAACCGAGTGTGCACATTCGAGCTCAAAGTGGCACATTCCGATCTCGGGAAAATGAAGCGCGCCGCTCCGCGTCGCGCTTCATTTGCCTCCCTCGCTCGGAAATGTGCCACTTCTCGCTCGAATGCGCACATCCTCGTATTTATTGAATTTGTTTCTATTAATTTTTGGATTTAAAAAGAAAATAGTAATGTATTCCAATAAAACGACATATATATGCACATTTTTCAGAGATTAAATTGTTCACTGGGCACAGCTTTGTAATATTTAATTAGAATTATATAGAAAGTAAATTAATTATTGTGAATCATGCTTTAAACCGAGGTATATTCGAGCTCAAAGTGGCACATTCCGATCTCGGGAAAATGAAGCGCGCCGCTCCGCGTCGCGCTTCATTTGCCTCCCTCGCTCGGAAATGTGCCACTTTTCGCTCGAATGCGCACGTCTTCGCTTTTATTAGATTTTTACATGAACCTTTTTTTTTCAAATCAAACAATTAAAATTTCAATCAATTTTGATTTTATATTCGGTGAAAGTTATGGCATTTATTGTTTTTAAAAACTGTTCAAAAGCATTAAATGCGTTGCAATAAATATTTAATTGTCTTTACCAATTTCTCTTTAAGGTCTAATTGACCGGTAACCGCGGTTGTAGTAGGGAATGCAATACCGTTAAAAATTTCAATACCGGTATTTCGGTATTTTGGCGTTTAGAACCCGTAATACCGGTAAAATACCGATATTACTAAAACTTAAAAAAAAACAAACAAAATTGAAATTTACTTACCATAGGTTATATTATTATATAGGGGTCGTTCAAATATACATATGTCAAACACAAGTAAACAACAAAACATTTATTCTTAAGAATGCAATATTTAACAAAATTAAATTAAACTTCTTCAATAAATTACATTAATTAGTACAATTAATTATTATTTTGGATTCAAATTTGAAATATGATTTCAAAAAACATATCGTCGGGGATACTGCAATACCACGTAACTAGCTTTTTTCATAAGGTCGAATTTTTAATGTTATTTCATTCAATGTTAGTCTCTATGGAAGAAGCTAGTTACGCGGTATTGCAGTATCGCCGACGATATGTGATCCAATGTACCGTCGTCTAACCTTGATCTTATTTTTGCGTTTTTATGTTGAGTAGCCGGTGCTTCTGTGAAAAGAATTCCATTTGTTTCTAAGAAGTACATGCGGGATTCCCCGAATCAAGCTTACCATGTATCAACTACCGCCAATGTTCCAATACCGAAAATACCGGTATTTATAAGGTGAATACCGGTATTAATACCGGCGAAAATTTGGACGGTATCCCGGTTTTCGGTATACCGGTATTGCATTCCCTAGGTTGTAGTAAGTTCAAAATTGGCGCGGTTCTAGTGTTAAAAAATTTAAATTTTCATTTTGATATCGAAATGTGCCACTATGTGCTCCAATGTGGGCACTCTGTTTTAAGCATAATTCACAACAAGTAATTTACTTTCTCCATAATTTTAATTAACTTTTGCTTTGATAGAGAGACGATTAAAAACATTAATAATGTGATGTGTTTATAGCATTGGTTGGATCCGGCGAAGAAGCTGGGTCGTCAACTCAAGGGCGCAAATCCCCACACTCTTTATTTTGGAGTAAAATTCTACGCAGCCGACCCTTGTAAGCTCTTGGAGGAAATCACACGGTGAGGAAGAAATATGTTAATACCGCCTGTTGATCTCTTTGCTATAGCGGCCCCCGTGTGGGAGGCCAAGCCCCAGAGCCATCCAGACTATTCATTACCCCAAGTTGGATCGGGTGCCACAGTTTCAAACACGAAGCCGCAGCCAAACTACCAATTACCCCCAAACTTGCGTGCCGGATGGCTAGCCCCGAGCTTCTATTCATTTTCATAATCTTTCACGAAGACTTATCTTTCTTCATTTACCAAATTTACTTCTTTTTGTCCCCACCTCGCGAACCTCGAGAATTACGAGTAAGACCCCGAGATATTTTTGTACAAAAACACATTTAAAAAAAAACAAAACAGTTATTATTTAAAGGCGAGCATTTCGTTCCAGAGTTTATGTTCTAATTCTGAGCTTTTATATTGTAGATACCAGTTTTTTCTGCAGGTAAAACAAGACATTCTTCAAGGAAGATTGCCTGTTTCTTTTGAGCTTGCGGCGGAATTAGGCGCCTATATTGTACAGTGTGAGTAATTGCGTTATTTTATTTATATGCTACACCCCATAAATTCCTAAACTAATTTTAAGATAAAAACCTGATGCAATCGAAATTGCATCAAGCTTTTATAATGCACTTTACACGGTGTCTCTGAGTTCAATTACGAACCAATCGTATTTTTGTTTTAAAAGTGCTTCCTACAAAAAAACAGTTTTTTAATGTGAATGCGAATTAATCTTCAGCGTTTTTTTCTGAAATACAGTCGAAGCCGAGGTGAAACCAAAATAATCAGGTTTTATAAACAATCATTAACATTATTCATATCTTATTAAATTTAATTTGGTTTCATACAACTTATTTATGCTTTGATTGAAAATTGTCCAAAATGTTTTTTTCTAATGGCTGCACTGATAATGCTATATGTCAAAGACCATTCTCTTGAACAAATAGAAATAAATAACTAACTTGACTCTTTGGAAGTTATAAAATTGCAAGTGCTTGGAAAAGTTAAGAAATTTACAGTTACAGTTACATAAATATTGACTAATAGAAAACGAAACTTAAAGAATTATATAAAGCTCCGACTTAACCCTCCGCATACTAGGTGACTAAATGATACATACCATACTAGGTGGGGTTTGCCATACCCCGAAAATAAATTGAATTAAAATCCACAAAATTGTACTTTATGACAGTTAAATGATAAGAAATATATTTTAATAACCAATAATGAATAGTAGGGTGTCCGTTATTTCCCAAGTTGATTTTTTTTTGCTGCCGCCCCATAAATTTATAGTTTTTTCCCTAAAAAAATGTCCATCCCAAAAAAAACTCTTAGTTTTTAAATTAAACTGTGCCGAAAGCATGTTACATTTCCCATTTAAGTAACATGGGAATTTCAGACTTTTTGCATTTAATTTTTTTTTTTCTCTGAAACAAATAACAATACGGCAATAACCAAGACATATTTTATAGATAATTAAACGCTCTACAAAAAAGGTCTCTTATGATTTTTTTATAATTTTACTCCTTCGAAAGTTATTTAAAATTAAAGTTTTGTCCATAGTGAATATCACAGTTTTCAAGTTTTGCTACGATTCTTTTTAATAAAATCATTCCACTAATCTATAATAATTAAAAAAGCTTAATAGCTACAATAACGTAAACAATACATTGTAAATAATATTAAATAAAGATTTATTTCAGTGACAAAGAGCCAAATCTATATTGAATAAAAAAAATAAAAACATGGAAGAGCCGCTAAAAGATTGCATCTAAATTTTGAGATGGTTTTATACAGAAATATTTAATATTCAGGAGCCACAAACTTTTCTAAAAGAGCCGCATGCGGCTCCGGAGCCACAGGTTACCGACCCCTGGTTTAAGGCAATCGAAATCTAAATCTTCATTAGTTTTTAATGCTTTAATCGTTTTACGTTCTATGGGAGATGACACATTCGGATCAAAAAAAGCCAAAGCAGCAGTTTCAGCATTCAAGTACCACAAATGGTTGTTGAAAGTAAAGAGAATCATAAAAATTATAAAATTAACCATGAACCCGACTTTAATCTTGAATAACTTTCGAAGGAGTGAAATTATCAAAAAATCATAAGAGACCTTTTTTGTAGAGCGCCCAATTTTCTATAACAATATATATAGTCAGTGCCGTATTATTATTTGTTTCAGAGAAAAAAAAATTAAATGCATAAAGTCCGAAATTCCCATGGTATTTAAATAAGAAATGTAACATGCCTTCGGCACGGTTTAATTTGAAAACTAAGAGTTTTTTTTGGGATGGATATTTTTTTTTAGGGAAAAAACCAAAAATTTATGGGGCGGCAGCAGAAAAAAAATCAATTTGGGAAATAACGGACACCCTAATGAATAGAATTAAGTAAAACACATCTATTTATGCATTAGAATAGACTTTTATTAATAAAAATACAAAAACTTAATTTTTTGTTCAACTTATAAACTATTGAGTCTTCTCTTGAGTACTAAATTCCAATG
Organism: Sinopyrophorus schimmeli; assembly: GCA_036325965.1. NCBI lineage: Eukaryota > Metazoa > Arthropoda > Insecta > Coleoptera > Elateridae > Sinopyrophorus > Sinopyrophorus schimmeli. The sequence goes on from JARFIZ010000177.1 coordinate 885,020, forward strand.
TCACGTGTCAATTACAATACCGAATATTAAGAAAAATCTAACAAGACTTTCATTCTTGCCTCCTTATTAAAATACAAATTAATTTCACGGCAATTTCGCAATGATTCGCAATAATTTAGACCAATAAATTACATGAAAAATTAATTGAAGAATTTTAATCGTTCCTCTCACTTGCTTTGACAAGATTATCGTATCTTCTCGCTCCCTTCTACTCATTGCTATAGTAAATACGTTTTTCGAATAAAAAATCGATATTTACTAAATTAAATTAAAATTTTTGATTTGAAGGAGCGCACGGTAAATTATACTAATGTAATAAACACGAGGATGTGCGCATTCGAGCGAAAAGTGGCACATTTCCGAGCGAGGGAGGCAAATGAAGCGCGACGCGGTGCGGCGCGCTTCATTTTCCCGAGATCGGAATGTGCCACTTTGAGCTCGAATGTGCACACTCGGTTTTAAGCTCGATTACCAAACGTCCCGTTTTAACAAAAAAAAATTGTTTACGTTAGTTAAACCTCCACCTAGTACACCGAAGTTTAACAAAAGTCCCGAAATTCGAGTAATTCATATAAAAATATTAAAATTAGTAAATGGACATTTGTTCGAAAAACAGCTTCCAATTCGAATAATCAAGGTTCGATTGTATATAAAAATAATTTTTTTTTCCTTTAAGAAACAACGTATGTATGGTAATTAATCTTATTTGAACTCAGAAAGCTACCGTTAAGCTAACTCTTTATTTTCTAACAGCCCCGTATATAAATTATTAAATTAATTTGCACGGCTTACAGCTGAACTTGGAGATTACGATCCCAGAAGACATAGCCCTGGTTACGTTTCCGAATTTCGTTTCCTATCAAATCAAACTATGGAACTCGAAACACGAATATCTGAATTGCACAAAGCATTACTGTAAGTAATTAATAGACCACTTCAATTCCTATTCCTATTCATATTCTTATTCGATTCAAAAGTTGTTTTTTTTAATTTAGTGGCCAGTTGCCCTCAGCCGCAGAATTAAACTACTTGGACAAAGTCAAATGGCTGGAAATGTACGGAGTTGATCTCCATCCTGTTTTGGTAAACATAATAAAATATATCTTATGATTATTATCCTATCTTTCTTTTTCAGGGCGAAGATAACGTAGAATATTTCTTAGGGTTGACTCCTAGCGGAATAATCGTACTGAGAAATAAAAATACGGTGGGGAATTATTATTGGCCTAGAATAACGAAAATATATTTCAAAGGACGATATTTTATGCTTCGTGTAACTGACAAGAACGTAAGTTTGGGATATTTTTGCGAATAAATTTTTAATAGTAATTCGTAGAACGATGAAAGTACTTATGGGTTCGAGACGCCTTCAAAGGCTGCTTGCAAACATCTTTGGAAATGCTGCGTCGAACACCATGCCTTTTTCAGATTGGTTCAAGTATCGCCGACTACGCCGGATATATTTGCTTTAGGCTCGAGATTCAGATACAGGTATTAAAATTAATTTAGACTAAAGCGGCATCAATTAATTAACTATCGATTTAGCGGGAGAACAGAGAAACAAGCCGTAAGGGATGCTCAGCTAAGGGCTCGCACGCCTCCCTCTTTCACGAGAACCCCATCTCGAAGATATCAACGTAGAATTGTCGAAGGCGCTATCGATTGTAAGTACTTTTCTTTTAACTCGATGCTTTCTCAAGAACTCCGCAAAACGCTAAAAATATGCCCTTTTCAGCCTCGCACGTTGAAGAAACAACAAAAGTCGATCATTACCACCAAGATGAAGTTAAACATATTTCAATTCCTCAACCAGCTCAGTTGTAAGTTTATAGCGGCCGTAAAGTTTTTTATTTTTTATACGAAAAAATTTAGGTTTGAAAGCCCTTATCAAGCTACTTGTACGGGGTCCATTAAACCTAAGCAACGTTCCGATTCTCCCCATAGCACAAGAAGTGCTCCATGGTCTCAGCCTCATTCCCGAGGTCTTTACAATAATTCTGTTCCACCTAGTCCACGCTCTGTTCGTTCAGCAGGGCCCAGATATCGTTCATCTTCGATTGATAGTCAAAGTTCTAATGAATCACGTTCTTGTAAAAGGTAAATCTTTACTCTAAATCCGTTCCAAATCAATTTATTGTATGAATTTTAGACGCAAACACCGAAGTAGAATGACTTCCGATAACGAAAGCGAATTATCGAAGTGTTCCGGACGATCTCACCGCAAACACAGGCGGCACAGGTCCAGAGGAAATAAAAGGGATTCGGGTTCAGAACAAGAATCTCATTCGCATAGAATTAAGTCGTTAAGTAGGACCAGGTATGGGACGCTACTCTGAAATTGTGAATTGCTTTCGAAATAAAATTTTGTTTCAGAGGGTCGGACAGTCATTATGAATTAGTGGATTCCGGATCGCAATGGAGAGAAATTCAAAAAAGACAAGCCGGGGAAGGGACCGCGAGTAATATTCAACAAGCGAATGTAATAAGCAGTAAACGATCAGGATATGTAAATGGAGGGTTAGAAATTGAATCGGAATGGTCTTATCGTAATAGAAATCGTAGACATAGGAGACACCGTTCCCGTTCTCGATCGCCGTCCGAAGGAAAAAATTGGTTGTCCGACGAAATAAAAAAACATTTAGAGTTTGATCTCGTCGAAACTGTGGGAATGAGCGAGAGTCAATTGCGAGAAATACCCTACACGGTTGTACAAACCAATCATGCCAAACAATTAAAACTAAAGCAATGGAACAAAAAGTAAGTTGATTTTTTCATTGTTTAATAAAGGACAATTTTTAAAATTGTCCGATTTTTGTTTTTTTTACAATAAATAATTTAAAAGCTGATCAATTAAAATTGAATACCTTTGTTGTTGAAATTTATATTCCAGGTACTATATTGTCTTAAATTTAGAACAATCTTTATATGAAATGTAGTAAAACTTATTTTAATATTTTGTGTTTTTGAAAAATATTATATAGGGCCTAATTAATGCCCAAAACTGGTTTATAGTAATTTATTATAATCCAGAAAAATAATTTAAAAGTTTATGCATAGTTGGAAAAGTTTTGACCCACACCTTTAAAAAAGTCATAAATTTTTAATTTGAACTCCGAAATTGTAAATGCCATTTTTTTATTAAATCTTTGATCTTTAATGTTAAAATTTATTTTCCTATTACCACAGAGACCGATAGTAAATTATAGCTGAATTTTTTTAGAAAACTAGTCCTAAATTTAAAACTATCCTTAAAATGATTATATCAAATGTAGCCATGTTAAAATTATCTGATTTTGTAAAATTTTATATAGGGCCTAATCAATGCTCAAAATTGGTTTGAAGAAGTTTAGTATACACCAGAAAAATAATTTAAAAACTCCTGCATAGCTAGCAAAGTTTTGACACACATCATAAAAAATTATAATTTATAATTTGCTTTCTAAAATTGAAAAGGCCATTATTCTTATAAAGCCTTTGTTCCTTAATGTTAAAATTTATTTTCCTATTATTACAGATATTAATAGTGAATTGTGACTGCATTTGCTCAAAACATTACCCTTAAATTTAAAGCTATCGTTAAAATGATTATAAAAATGTATTAAAAGCCATGTTAATACTATCAAATTTTGCAAAACCTTTTATAGGTCCTAACTAATGCTTAAAACTAGTTTATAGTAACTTAGTATAAACCAGAAAAATAATAAAAAAAATTCTTCATAGCTGGAAAAGTTTTGACACACATTTTTGAAAATTTTGATTTTATATTCATTTTTTGAAATTGTAAAGGCATTTCTCTTTATGAACCCTTTGCTTTTTATTGCTTAAATTTATTTTCCAATTACTACAATGAACAATAATGAATTACAGCTGCAGCTTTTATAAAAAAATACCTCCCTAAATTTAGAGCATACGATCTGCGAGTTTCCATATTCGTTAAGGATTTAATTGATCATTTTTAACTAATTTACTTTTGTAAGAAAGGCAAAAATCGGGCAACTTTTAACATTGTTCTTAATGGTTTAATTTTTAGCGAATTAGCTCATGGTGATAAAGTTTCCCGGAGTCCACCTCCACCCTATTCGTCTCACATTGCCGATTCAAGCAGAGTCCGTGGGATACACATGTCCCATAACTACAAAAATGGGTCCCCTTCTCAATTATCCCATACTTCAGATATTATGACAAAATCATCCAGTAGTCTTTGTAATTCTAATCACCACAATTCAAATAATATGTTACCAAGGTATTTAATTAATTTTACATGAATATCTCGTTAATCAATTGATGATTTTAGAATGTTAGATTCGCTAGGAATATCTGATAATTTTTCTTCGAATAGTTCCCAACAAAGTAGTAAAAACGGACGCGTAGGAAATTCGGCTTTGTATAGAAACGCCAATATATTATTAGGCAGTTTAAATAATGGATTTCAAGAAATTGGGGAATCGCAACGTGGTAATCACGAACATACGGATTCCGGCTTGGGGGCCGATCAAGATTATGCAAATAGTAGTGAAAGGTAAAAGCTTCCAACTTTACACGTAGGAATTGAAAAGAAAAAGTTTTTAGATCCAGCGATAGCACAAAGCACGGGAATACAAGCAATAGCAGGCTAGCAAGTGGCCCAGAGACAGGAATTTCTGTGAGTAAAGTACTTAATAGTGAATATCAGGCACTTAACCCCCATCAACTCTATCCTACTCACAACAGCCATCCGGCTTACTGGACAGAATCACTTCAAAACGTTAGCAAGTTCAGTTTACACAAACAAGATTTGAAATGTAAATACGGGGTCAGTTTTTCTACCATATTAAATACTTCTTTTACTTCTTTACGTTAGATAAATGCCAATTTACTAACGGTACTGATTGTACAGCTTAACAAAATTCTTTTTCAGCTTTCTAAAGCCTCGCCTCACATTTCTTACAATATGTATAATGCCTCAAGTACGCAGTTTCAAATTGGCACCAAACATACCGCATATAAGCAATCTGATGACTTGCGAGGTTCTTTTGTAAGAATGGGCTCTAAAGTCAGTAACGCTTTCTACTCTGATAACTCTCATTTAACTCATCATAACGCTTCTTCTTTGCGGAGTTCTTTGAGATCTAATACCAGCAGTCCCATGGCAAATGATAATGGCTCCGGGCCACTAAGACTGCAGTATAGAATGGGATCTAGTATACGCTCGAAAAGTAGTACCTTATATGAGGGAGACCACGAACTAGATAACTTCATCTACACATGCCAAAGAACTGATACAAATCAAAATATAGATCGTTTCCCTGTAAGTACTTACTATGAAAAAATTATTTTTCACCAATTTTAATATACAGCCTGTTAGACCAATAAGTACGAGAACTTAATCCAATTATAAATGACCTCAAATTGAATCCTAAACTTCAATTTAAAAACGTGTAATAAATATCTGAATATCATTTGGTATAGTTCAAAAATGTAGATTCTTTTAACTCAAAAAAACCATAAAAATCGCATATTAAATAAGCATTGAAATAGGGGAGATAGGCTTAGCAACAATGCCTCAAAATTTTTACGGGAAGTAAAGTTGCTTATTTTAATTATTTCATGACTAACATAAGATGTTCCACACATTTATTCTAAAACATGATATATAAACGAGAAAATAAATGTGCAATAAACAATCTTAACCGACATTCATTGTGAGATATACTATTCAAACAATAAAACAATGAAGCACGTACTAAATGACCTCACTTCTTTTTAATAACATTTGGAGACGACGCTGTGCTGCTATTTACTCCAAAATTAAAATGCATTTTTTTCGAAATTCTTTTATTGTTAACCCGGTTAAGTCTCGATATCTATTCGTCTGACACCCTGTATTATTTAATTTTTCAAAAATTCTGTAAGAACATTAATCGTCAAAATTATTTGATAATCAATTTTTATTGTCGATTATTTATTAGTTTTCTGGGGTTTATTTATGTTATTTGCTTTGCTTTGTCTTTGTGGCTGCTTCAATCTTTAAACTGTAGCTTGCTTGAGAAACTGTAGTTTGGCGTTGATCATTTTTTTGCTATAGTTATGTACTTTCATCATTCTTCTTGACTCGTCCTCTGTGTCACATATTTATTTTAATTAAAACAAAAAGAATGATTTGAAGCAGACTTACAAAGTCAAAAATTAGTAAAGTATGATTAAAAATAAATGTGAATATGTTATCGATGTGTGATACAGAGAAGACAAAGTTGCAGTAGTCGTAGTACTAGGGCTTCCCAAAGACCTCCATTGCCTCTAAATAATCGTTCACGATCAGTCAGCTTGGAGTATGTTTTAACCCCTTTAATAAGGAGCTCTTTAAAGTAAGTACTTGTAGTATTAACATTAATCATATTAACTCGAGGTGTTTTTTAGTCATTCGGAGCTAAGCCATATTTGCGATCGAATAATTAACGAACGCCTTATCATATATAATTCTTTAAATTAATTCCCTTAACTAAAAAATGCTATTCCGCAGGTATCAGCATCAGTAAATGTTACTCATCCTATTACGAACGAGGATGATGTTATAATTAAGGAATCGTCGAATGGTTTACCAAGTTCCTTATGTAATGGAAATCAAAATTCTGACAAGACTCGAGAGTCTACCGAAATGAGTACCGAATTATGATATGTGCATCTGGGATATGATAAACCTTTTTATGTTTTATATGTATCTTACACACATACATTATTCACTGCCATTTCTGCATGTTTTGGAGGATCTTTTAATCTTTTCTGTGTATCAATCAATTATGAAAATTATATAATCTAAGTAGGAACGTTAATTATAGATTTGTATATGTGATGATTGTTTTTGACAGTATTTAACGTATTTATATTATGTTGATAACTTTATAACTGCACTAAATAAAAACCTTCAACTATTTTCTTTTCTTCTTTTGTTATACCTTAAGGGCTTTACTTCAATCTTTTAAATTAGATAGACTAATAATATATCTTCCTTCATATACAATATGTCCCCATTAAATTAGCAAATACTTCTAGGTGGACTAAAACAAATCTATCATACTTATGTATACAACGAAATTTAGATAAAAAAATTATTTATTGGGCTTTCTTTCCATCTATAGCAAGCTATCATTTAAATAGTAATACATGGAAATACATGAATCCACAATTGTTCAAATAAATTGTTTTTAATTTCAAAATCAAATAAACCAAATGTAACAAACTTATAATGCAAATAAACGTTATTCCTTGGGCTTTCGTTTCATGTATATCGATGCATCAGTTAAATAGTTTTTATCATTAAAATTAGCACTTTTCAGTAGTGTATAGTAATCCCACATTATCCACCTGAATTGTCTATTACTGCCAAGTACAATAAACGAGAGTAAAGCTTTTTCGTTGAGCTTCCTTTCCAGATATAGCAAACCATTAATTAAATAGTTTTAAACAGTGCAATTAACACTTTTCTTACTGTATGAGATTCATCCATTATCCAACTAATTTGTGTATTATTTCTCAGTAGAATAAACCAAATATAACAAAACTGTAGCTTTAAGTTAATCTAAAAAAAAGATCTAATTTTAAATGATTATTTAGGATTTTTTACATGTAAAATTGAGACAATACTTACAGCTCTACAATAACAATAGTAAATTAGAATACATATCACATTACTCTTTTGCTAATCCATATAAGATTATAAAATTAAAATATAAAAATTATTTTACTATTGAGACTGTTTCAGGACTATAAATCTTATACAAAAAATCCGGAAAAATTAATACAAGATTAATATCTCAAATACAATTCTAAATATAATTCTAAAATATTACAAATATATGCAGATTAATCTCCAAGCATCTGCTCATATATGACAAGTTATCATCTGATTTTAAATTAGCAAGTTTGGCATTGGGATAACATTTATACATTTCTTCACGAACAGAATTCGATAGAGCAAATTCATCAAAGACATCTACGATTGTTACATAAACGTCTGGGAATTAGTGAGCTTCCACATACCCTTTCGCACAGTTCCGAATAAGTCTACTTGCAAGTTTCGTTTGATGAACTAAAAGAACATTCTAACAAATTAAAGAGAACTAAATTATATTTAAAATTTATTACCAATTCCATCATAAAATCTAAAGCATCAACTTTTCCAGAACTAAAATTCTGCATCACCATACATTTGAGCACCGGCTTCAAGCACAAGATCCAAAATATTATAAATAATATAATAATAGCTTCCCCAGATGAAAGTTTTAATTAATTACCCACGTATTTTAATTTTTAACAAATATGGATTGTTAAGTTTCATTGTCGTCAACTAATCGCAATATGTCACTTTGACAGATTGTGCGATATTGGTGCCAATCATCGTATATAATTATATATATTAATAATAAACAATTTTAAAATTGCATTAACTTTTTAATTAACTAAATTTTCTTTACGCCGAAAAATCAAAGACATTTTTTATAACATAACTGTAGAGTAACTTTCGTTAATGTTATTTGATATTGTGTTAATTGAAATGTAACCATCATAAAAAACTACAATTAAACAAGGACTGAGATCGACATATATACCCTTTTCACTTTCTATATACTTAAGTGTGTCGGGTTCGCCTGATATCCTATAATACCTGAGAAGGTGTTATCATTGAGGCAGCAGGAATGCTGCTAGTCTCGTCGGGGTTTGTGCGTATTCCTCCCCGCGAGACATGCCAATGACTACATCTGATCAGTTATGTTAGGCTTCTAATGCTGAACTAATAATATCCCGCCCAGGATAATATAAGTTCACCGTTGAAGACTATACATAGGATTGAACCCGCACACACATTTTTGATTTAAAAAAAAAAATTCTATCTCAAGTAACATTCTTCAACAACAAACAGAATTGTTTTGCAAGTTGTTACAGAACATTACAGTAGAACCCCTATTTTTTTATTAAGTGTTAAAAACTAATAATTTTAATTGTAATGCAGCAGAGTACATAAGGCTATCACAAAAAAGTACTTTTAGGTATATGTTATTAATATATAACGAAACAGACTATAATAACAACAATTTTAATATTTCTTAAAGACCGATTTCAGTATTTTCATTAAAAGCTTTTTACTTAAAATTAAAAACCAATTCACAAAGAAAAGACAACAACATAAAAATCAAATAAAAATATTTAACTTACGTTTATATTTAGTAACTGGATTGTGCTGCACACACTTCCAAAATTGAATAAAGTACCAAAGTCACCTTTTTTCAGTTATAGAAACAATTAGGTATTTCATATTATGCAACATTCTTTTCACTCAAATTATAAAGAAAGATTAAGTTATAATTTATGGTTAGATAGATTTAAACCATACCATAAATCCTAATTGTTAATCGTGTAACTCTTCATAATAATGTGGAATGAGGTTCTTGCATTAGAAAATATCAAAATTAGTACCTAAGTGCTTAAAAAATTATTTATAAGAAATAGTACAACTGGTAAATATTGAAAAGTAATTGGCTTTGATATAATTTTGATTATGGGACTAACATATGGGACTAACTTTATTTAAAATCTATAAATTTTGTTGAAATTATTTAGAAACTTTTACTTCTAAATTAATTTTTATAATCAAAATCAAACGATTTTGTTAAAGTAAGCATAACTAACTGCACTTGAAGGCACTGTCAACTCAAACTTACATTTTTCTTACAATTTTTGAATGTTTGTAAAGAAAATTAAACAACAATAGAAAATGTGTAGATACAAAGTAAACTCTAAATGTACTTTTCTTTGTTTTCTATTCGTTTATCTATAACTATTTTGACATTTAAGTAGCAACATGTTCAACCTAAAAAAAGCTTTTATTAAAAACTGAAAGTATTAATGTGCATTAATAAGCAAAAAAGCCGAAAAAAAATTAATTAATACCAAACACACATCATAATCAAATCATAATAAAAGGGGTAAGCCAAAAAAGAAATCAACTAACACCCCCTACGGTGTTAGACAATAAAAAGACCCAAAACACAAATCTCCAAATTAAAAAGGCGCATCTCAATTTCCTGTAAATTCAAAATAAAAACAACTTTCTTTTTTCGTTTTCAATATTCAATTATTGAAAAGGCGCAACTTTATATATATATATATCGCTTTTTAACGCAATTTTCTATTAATAAAACCTTTTCCTTGAGTTAAAATCAGTAAAAATTATTGCAAAACCCTTAAATAATATTAGTATGTCAAATATTAATATAATATATATTACTATAAATTGTAATAAACTAATTAAAAGCTTTTAAATATAATAATAACACAAAATTTGTATTTATCAAGAATTAAACTAAGAAAAGTGCATACATGCGCCACCTATATGAGTACTACTACACTTAAAATATAATAATAATTTATCTAAAATGTTCTAATCTAATTATTCATTATATGTGTTTTCTAAAACATTATATAAGTTTCACAAAATACTATGAAAACAATTGTTCCATAAATAATTAAGTTTTAGCATATTTTATGTCCCATTTTCAATGGTGTATTTTATACACTATTTGAAAGCCATTTAAAACCAATGTTATCTCTAAACAAGGTTTATCTCGTTGTACCAAGCTTAGAATAATGTATTTCAAAGTATAATAAACAAATTAAAAGCTTTCAGATATGGTGATAACAAGTCTTTTAGTTTAGTTGGAATTTAACTGAGGAAAGTAGATATATACTGCATATATCAACACTCGCTTCCATTTAAAATAAAATGACAATTATCTGAGCTAATTTTAATTGGTTTATTAATTATATTTTTTCTATAGAACATTTTAAGAATGTTACAAAATACTATCAAAGTTCTTGAATCACAGATAATCAATTTTCAATGTATTTGATGCTCATGATTTATATACGATTGTTATTGTTACTATAACAAGCAAACTTATAAAAAACCAAATGGAAGTTAAGTTTATCCTAAATAAATGATCTTGTAATTTATCATATTTTTTATTTGTTTAAATATTTTAAAAAAATTATTACAGGCTCTCCCAAAAGTACACTAGATTTCCATGTATTTTAGTACCAACAGTATGATTTAGTGATATTTCGTTAGTTATTGTTCAGCTACATAAGAAAGGAAGGATTCGCCATGTTTATGCTATTAAAGTAATGTTAAAACGTCAACATTCTATAATAATAGATAAAATTGGTGTTGAATTGTGAAAATTGTTGTTAAACATTTAAATAATATAATAGGCTGTGAGCATCATCATTTGATAATAATGAATCGTAGTGAAGGACTAGTACAGCGAAAAAACATTATTCGAGATAATAGTGAAGGAGTGCCTAAAGAGTCTCAAAGTGGAGATAAGAAAGAAGAACGAGATGATGATGTGGACGATGGTGATTCTAAAGAAACAAGATTAACATTAACCGAAGAAGTATTGTTGCTTGGCTTGAAAGACAAAGAGGTAATGTATTACAACACAATGTTTGTAATCTAATCATTTGCGTTCTAAAGGGGTACACATCATTTTGGAATGATTGTATATCTAGTGGACTTCGGGGTTGTATTCTAATTGAGCTAGGATTACGAGGAAGGATAGAACTAGAAAGAGCTGGCATGAGAAGAAAAGGACTTCTGTCACGTAAACTCGTTTTAAAAAATGATACACCAACTGGAGATGTACTATTAGATGAAGCTCTTAAACATTTAAAGGAAACAGAACCTCCTGAAACTGTTCAAAGCTGGATTGAATATCTTAGTGGCAAGTTAAATATATATACAATGATTTCTAATAGTTTATTGTGTATGTGATAATTGCTTTATTTATTTAATTATGTATAAACATGATTACTATTTCCAGATAGTATTTTTTAGAAAGATTTTTAAAACTTACTTGCATAGAACTATATAGAATAAAATTTTAACTAGTTTTACTATTATAATTTGTTAGAACAAACTTTGTATAATATTTCAAAAGTATACAATTTTCTAGGAGAAACATGGAATCCTTTAAAATTAAGATATCAACTTAAGAATGTAAGAGAACGTCTTGCCAAAAACCTAGTAGAGAAAGGCGTTTTAACAACAGAAAAGCAAAATTTCCTTCTGTTTGATATGACAACTCATCCTTTAACCGATAATGTCACCAAGTGCAGATTAGTTAAAAAAGTATACACATTTAATATATGTATTAAAAACAACTGAAGAGGATTTTTTTTTGTTTAGATACAAGATGCTGTTTTAACAAAATGGGTGAATGATCCTCAACGTATGGATAAACGAATGTTGGCTTTAATATTTTTAGCACATGCTAGTGATGTATTAGAAAATGCTTTTGCTCCTCTTAGTGATGATGATTATGAACTTGCAATGAAGAGAGTGAGAGAACTACTTGATTTAGATTTTGAACAAGAATCTATTAAACCTAATACTTGTGAAGTCTTATGGGCTGTTTTTGCAGCTTTTACTAAGTAATAAACCAATTTCTGTACGTTTTATTAATTACAATATTGTACAGGTCCGTTTTTTTTATAACGCAAAATTACTTTAACGAATTGCTATAATTATGTTTAAAGCACAATTATTTTTGGTATAATTTCGCCTGTACTTAGAGACCACGAATTATGTATAAAAATATTTTATTTTTTTATTTGTAATGTAATATTTACAATAATCTATTAGGGTAACTGAGTATTTTGATTCAACTCTTGTTCATATTTATTACTTGTATATATTTTAGTAAATTCAGTGTATGACATCTGTTCTATGATAATTTTATATATTTAAATTTTATGATGTATTATACCTATTATATAGCAAATTTATTCTGTTATGTATGTAAAATTATACTATTCCAAAATATGTGTAAATAAATTACTGTACTCATATACTTGTAGTATTACTTTTTATTTAAATTATAAATAAGTTAACAATAATTTTTATTATATGTTTGTTAACAAAGCTAATTTCAACCAGTTATTAACGTTTCTATTATTTGTTGTTTCAAAAAATTTTAAATTTGGCAAATATGTAATCGAATTAGTCGTTAGCGTTCCAAAATTTGTCCAATTGCTTTTAAACTTGTTTATCAGAGTGCAATTTTTACATAAACATAATTACAGATAAGACACTAACTCGTTTATTCTTTTAGTTGTAATCTACCATTCGTAGAGTGAGGCGTTGGATTTAAAATCAAATATTTATTTTGTTATAAATTAATGAGTAACTGCATATTAATTATGGTAAAGTGTGTGGCTTCTGGAGAGAGTTTATAATGTAAGTTGCTTTTTTTTATACATTTTTAGGACGAAGATTAAAATTTTCAACTTGTTTTTCTTTAATTAGTGATGCAAAGTTTAATCCAACGTTAATTTTTAAACTAATTAACGGTTTTCTATTTAAAAGATTTCACTCACTGTTTTAGAGTAATTTTTAAGTATGTCAACACCACATATTTTGGAATATTTTTGGTTTTTTTAATTTCTTTTTACTTAATATAGAAATTCACGATTTTTTTAATGTATTTTATTCAAAGGCTCTCCTAGAAATACATGATTTATAAAAAAGACTTTTATATTTATTTCGATATTGTATCTTTGTAGGATTAAATTAGCCGATAACAATGATAGATATTTGTGCTGTGTACAAATCCGTGCTACTGGACTCTTGTTTTAGAATAGTTTTTAAGTACATTAATACACACCTTTTGGCACGTTCTTTATTTTTATTGGTATATTATGGTACGTTTTATTAATTTTTAACATCTCATAAAATTATCGGGGGTCTAATGTAGTAAGCAGAAATATATATATTTCAGTTCCCGAAAACACCATTTATTTATTTTTTAATTATTATCAGTTTTTAACACTTAATAAAAAAATAAAGGGTCTACTGTAATGTATTGTAACTTGCAAAACAATTCTGTTTGTTGTTGAAGAATGTTACTTGACTTAGAAATTTTTTTTTTTTTTTAAATCAAAAATGTGTAGTGTTTCTTCCGCCGACTATGACATCAAAGTTGCAGCCTATGGATCAAGGAATAATAAATAATTTAAAAACAAATTACAGGAAAAGAATAATTCAGAAAATCTTGAGATACTTAGACAATCAACAATTGCCGAATATAACACTTTTAGACTGCATCAACCAAATAGCAAATTCAAACAAAATGTAAATAACTATATTATCTAGGTTCTTAATAAAAATAAATAATGTTAATGATTGTTGATCAATTTTGTTTTTTACCTCAACAACCCCCAACAGGCAAAAAATGGTTCGCATGAGAAGAGTTCATATTTGTGCACTTCCCTTGCAACTATAAAACTCAATTAATTCCAAGAACATTTTTATTAGATTTAATTAATAAATGTGTAATTGTACATTAGTAAAAATATATTTGGTTTTTTATAATTAAATATCACACTAAACTAAAATATATATAGATTCTATACAATAAAATATATTAAAATGAAGAGCAAGCTAATAAATATGCAAACTTAGTTGTGGAACAGAAATCGTTGCAATGAAATTATAACACCTTGCATAATAAACATCAAGCTTTAAAAGAATTGTTAAATACCCAAGAAATTTTATATGATACTGTTATTAAAAAAGTACAATTATCTTTTGAGGCAGAACGTTCTAAAGCAGAATATCAAACTTTAGTTACAGAACATAATAATCTTAAGGATCATAATAAGGCATTACAAATTAAATGTAATGATGCACTTTTAGCTAATAAAAACTTAGAGTTAGAGTTATCAGATGCCACGTTATTAATAGCAGGCTTGAAAAATAGTTTACAACTATTTAAATACAATTTAATTTCATATGAAGAAGGTCGACGACAATTACATAATCAAATACAAGATTTAAAAGGAAGTATAAGAGTATTTTGTAGAGTTCGACCTGCAATGCCACAAGAGTCTTTAAAATGCTTTGTAATTTTAATTAGATTAGCGAAGACACTTTAGAAATTAAAAAGAGTAACGAAAGTATCATCTGTATAACAGGAAAATCTACGGATTTAAAAGAGGAGTTTTCCTTTGGTAAGGTATTTCCTCCAGAAGCTTCTCAACCTGATGTATTTGAAGAACTTTCTCATTTAATTCAGAGTGCTCTTGATAGCTACCACGTCTGTGTCTTTGCTTATGGGCAAACAGGCGCTGAAAAAACATACACAATGCAGGACGAAAATAATTCTACAGATCTTGGTATGATTCCGAGAACTGTAAAATTAATATTTGATTAAATTGTTCAATTGCAAAAACTTGGATAGAGTTATGTAATTGAAGTCAGTTTCTTGAAATCTACAATGAAGTAGTTCGTGATTTGCTGGATCCTGAAAGCGGACACAATCTTGATATTCGTTTTAATGATGGTAGAGCTACTACTGTTAGTAATTTAATAATTAAACAAATCACATCAACTGAAGAATTAGAACAACTTATTCGGACTGCCACTTTAAACAGAGCAGTGGCAGTAACTAATTTTAATGGGCACAGTTCAAGATCCCATGCTGTTACCAAAATTACTTTTACAAGCCACCATGATAATAAAGTTTACATAGGTATCAAGAATGTGTCCGCTATCAGGATCCTAGTTTTTGCAATTGAACGATTTTATCAAATATTAATTTTACAGTTCTCGAAATCATACCAAGATCTTTAGAATTATTTTCGCCCTGCATTGTGTACGTTTTTCCAGTGCCTGTTTGCCCATAAGCAAAGACATAGACGTGGTAGCCATCAAAAGCACATTGTAGTACTTTGTTAGCGTTCTTTTGAGAAATCGGCTTAAGTAAATTCCTCAATGGAACTGGGTGGAAACTTCTTGGCTGCATGGCGGATCTTAAATCAGTTTCCAACTTCGACCTTCTTCTTAAAGGGTGCCCAAGAACAGCTCTAGTATTTAGATTAATATCTTTAATTTTCATATTTTTATTGAGGGACGAAGTGTAACTTTTTAATAAAGTTCTAATGCTTTTACTCTTGCGGGTATTTTTGATTTCTCCATTATTTTTTGCTAAAATGAAAATCGTGTTTAACTTTATCTTACATTTTTAAAACTATATGCCTATAATCTGCTAAAAGAGATAAACAGAATCTAATTCTTAACCTTTTAACTAAACATGGGACAAAAATGTCAGTCTAGACTATTTACATGATACAATGTAATTGTTATTAAATTAAAGGTTACCTTATTATTATATATAATTAGAAGTCTTACTATAAACTTACGTTTTAAATTTCAAGAAATGATAACAGATTGTTAGATTAAATGTAAATAATCTATTATCATTACCACAAATAAAAGGTGTTCACAACAAACTTCGTCGCAATAGAATGACCAGAGCCAGAGAAAAGATACCAATGCGTACCGGTATTTATTACCAAGGTTGCCCGAACGCATAACTCTGGCGACCATGTGGTAGAACTAAATTTAAAAGTTTTGATTATTTAATAATGAATATTTTAGTTGGAATTCTTTTCACTAAGTGAACTAAAGTATTATTATGTAACGAGATATATTAATGGTATATCATAAGGTCCATTTATTTATATTATTTATAATATTTTGGATCTTGTGCTTGGAACGGGTGCTCAAATGTATGGTGATGCAGAATTTTAGTTCTGTAAAGGTTGATGCTATAGATTTTATGGTGGAATTGGTAATGAATTTAAAATATAATTTAGTTTTCTTTATTTGTTAGAATGTTCTTTTAGTTCATCAAACGAAACTTGGAAGTAGACTTACTCGGAACTGTGTGAAAGGGTATGTGGAAGCTCACAAATTCCCAGACGTTTTTGTAACAATTGTAGATGTCTTCGATGAATCTGCTCTATCGAATTCGGTTCGTGAAGAAATGTATAAATGTTATCCCAATGCCAAACTTGCTAATTTAAAATCAGATGATAACTTTTCATATATGAGCAGATGCTTGGGGATGAATCTGCATATATTTATAATATTTTAGAATTATATTTAGGATTGTATTTGAGATATTAATCTTGTATTAATTTTTGCGGATATTTTGTATAAGATTTATAGTTTTGAAACAGTCTCAATAGTAAAATAATTTTTATATTTCAATTTTATAATATTATATGGATTAGCGAAAAAGTAATGTGATATGTATTCTAATTTACTATTGTTATGGTAAAGCTGTAAGTATTGTCTCAATTTTACATGTAAAAAATCTTAAATAATCATTTAAAATTAGATCTTTTTTTTAGATTAACTTAAAGCTACATTTTTGTTATATTTGGTTTATTCTACTGAGAAATAATACACAAATTAGTTGGATAATGGATGAATCTCATACACTAAGAAAAGTGTTAATTGCACTGTTTAAAACTATGTAATTAATAGTTTGCTATATCTGGAAATGAAGCTCAACGAAAAAGCTTTGTTCTCGTTTATTGTACTTGGCAGTAATAGACAATTCAGGTGGATAATGTGGGATTACTATACACTACTGAAAAGTGCTAATTTTAATGATAAAAACTATTTAACTGATGTATCGATATACATGAAACGAAAACTCAAGGAATAACGTTTATTTGCATTATAAGTTTGTTACATTTGGTTTATTTGATTTTGAAATTAAAAACAATTTATTTGAACAATTGTGGATTTATGTACTTTACCGAAAAGTAAAAATGTTACTATTTAAATGATAGCTTGCTATAGATGGAAAGAAAACCCAATGAATAATTTTTTTATCTAAATTTCGTTGTATACATAAGTATGATAGATTTGTTTTAGTCCACCTCGATGTATTTGTTAATTTAGTAAGGACATATTGGATATGAAGAAAGATATATTAATAGTCTATCTAATTTAAAAGATTGAAGTAAAGGCCCTGAGGTATAACAGAAATATGATTTTTAAATGTTTGATTTATTTTTATATATAAATATAGAAAAGAAAACTGAAAAGCTTATGGATTTGTTGTTAAAAACCCACTTGGAAATGTTTAATTAATTAATTATTATTATTGTTATTAATTAATATTGTGGCATTTAATCCTACATTCATGCTATTAAAAATTTTCGTTTTAAGTAGGTTTTTAATTTTTTTTTTCAAGTATTGTTTGAAAGTTTTTGCTAAATCTACTATCTCAATTAGGTAGTTAATAGCAACCTAAAATTGATTTTTATTTTTATTAGTGCTTTAAAAAACCGTTTTTTTGTTTTTTTTGAGTTTTAATTCCGGGCTATAGCGTACATTATTAATATAGAAATTGTGGTCTTATTTTATTTAGCATATTCATAGAACTTCATCAATTCCATAAGCTTTTTATATGTAATGCAGGAAAGTGATGTGGTCTTCTTTTCCATTGTATTTGTGAAAATTTAGCAGTGTTATTTAAATACAATGCTAGCCAAGGACTGCATTAAACAGCATTTGCATTAGACTCAATTAATTTTGCAACCAAAAAGTTTGCCTTTTTTGGAAATTAAAATAATAAGTTACTGCCTTTTTTAATTTTTTCCTGTTTTAGTTATGTAAATTTAGCAACGTGTTATTTAAATAAAATGTTAGCGAAGGACTGTATTAAACAGCCCTTACAATTTGAATGTTTGATTTTTAAGCAATTTTTGTTTAAAAGGGCGAAAATTTTTGTGTTAGAGTGATATCAGGGGAAAATAGCTCTAGTTTAGGTACTAGGGGTACGTAGGAACATCCTCCTGCAATATATAAGGGTTTAATTAAAATAAAGTAGAAACAAATACGTTCGTAACACCCTGTATTATATTTTTCTTTAACAGAATAAATCGATAATTTTATTTAAAATAACCGAGGTGCTTTTACTTGGCTTTATCGTTTTTCATATCAGGTAACTTACCTTTGGGGTCAACGGATATGACTTATATCAGCCGTGCATACAACTTTCGATTTCTGAATCATTTTGCAATATACTTACAACGAAGTCGAACGGTTGTGTGTTATTTATTAT
Source organism: Sinopyrophorus schimmeli (assembly GCA_036325965.1). Classification (NCBI taxonomy): domain Eukaryota; kingdom Metazoa; phylum Arthropoda; class Insecta; order Coleoptera; family Elateridae; genus Sinopyrophorus; species Sinopyrophorus schimmeli. The sequence goes on from JARFIZ010000177.1 coordinate 903,976, forward strand.
TAGAAATTATTCCATATACTTTTTAATTACAATCCTTCATTAAAGGTAAATAGTAATTCTAGCGATTTCTTTTAAAATTCACACGTTTCGTAATAGATTGCAGCTAATAATTATTTTTTTCAGCTCTTGCCCAGTTTATTAATTTTATTTTCTTATGTTTTCAGGAGGAACCGAATTTCACCGCCAATAGTGCGTAGGCAATTCCCGGCGAGGCAAGCAGAGGTATCGGGCAAAGTCACCACTTCTGTGTTCGGACTTCTTTCGGTAGGCTCGTTTGAAAGATGTTTTCCAGCTGTTTATGAACTCAAAGGTATGTCCCAACTACTTGGGTTTGTTAATATCTCTTTTTCTTTTGTAATTGTTTTTGTCTATGGTTTTTATTTATAACATTTACACTCGGACTTGTATTATAATTTTTCGAACATTTGGCTTTGAAAGTTCGTTTCTATTACTGCAATTCACTCTTGAGTTACAAGCCAAATCGTACCATTCTGTTTTAATAAAAAATCATTAAAGATAAAGTATCATAGATTTTTAATAAATTATAGAACAAAATGAAATCTTTAAAATAAATTTAAATTAGATTACGGATAATTTGTAATAATAAATGTTATGATTTAATTCGGGCGATGACTACTAATACTTTTAATATTAAAAATAAGATAATTAATTATTTTCGAAAATCATTAAATATTTTGCGCAAAACAACTAATTAGTTTTTTTTTTGTCCAAATAAATAATAAATATCAAACTGCAATCTATTTTATTAATAAAGATTTATTTTATTTATAAAAAAAATCAACGTTCTTTTCAATAGCGTAGAAGTCCTTTTGGTATTTGTAATTATTAAATTTGCATGTACAGTTGAAAATGTCCTTAAGGATCATGTCCAAAGTAAGAAATATTTTTTAAGGTTTTGCTTACAGTTTTTAGTTTTTATAAACTAAGCTTTTTATTAACAAATATATTATAGAGTTACCAAAGTAATTTGTTTAACTCTTGAGTTACAATCCAAATCGTACCATGTACAAGTTATAAGTAGAAGACTGCTCCAAATCCATCCTATAAATTTATTATAAGTAAACTTGTATTAACGTTATTGAATACATTTACACCGATCATCGGTACAATGTTTCAAACACCTACAAACTCCACTTCTAAAGATTAAATTGTGAAATAATCTTAGTCTGCATGTTTTGGACGTCTAAAAGCTACAACAACCATGTCCATAGTCATTTCCTCAAAGGCGACCAAATTTTAACCCCCGAGTAACCTTCATTTGATTCTTGCCTTAATTCGTAAAAAACCTTTTCCTTCATTGTAAGTTGCTGGAAACTAAAGGCTTGCATTTTAGTTAAACCACACTTATTTATACCATTTTATATAATTTAATCTTCTTATAAATTCTTAATTGCAACACTCTAAAATAGGACAAAAAGGTTAAGTTTTTTGTGTGATTTCTAATTGGCCATTGTGACGTGACGTCATCGGGAGCCATCGATGTGCCGACGACCTTGGCGTTATGAATGAAAAATAGTAAACTGACCTGCGCAACATTCCTTAGTAGTAAACCACGTGGCTTCATATCGGATTCCGATATTAATTATTTTTTGCTTTTCTTTTGGATAAATTGAAAAAATAAATATGCTTTATATTTTCAGGCGAGATACTTATGGGCCCGTAGTGTCCATAACAAAAGCCCTTTTGCTCTGCTAACCTTTTAACGCTGAAAATTTTTGATATTTTCAGACGTCAATTATTTTTCAAAATCAAAATTTTAAATGACTCTAACTTTTTTAATTTTAATTATTTCCCGAAATCTTTTTATTTTGCGAATGTATTAGACCTTATTCTATCGGAAACCGGTGCTAACTCAAAACCCCAAAACGCTAAAAATCGAGAAAAAGCACGGGTTAACCCCTTTGCTTTTTTTCGAAAAATTGAAAAAAAATAGATTTGTTTTATATTTATGGGTCCGTAGTGTCCATAGCCGGAGACATATTAAAAATTTAATACACACACACATGCCACAAAATTTAAATAAAACAAACTTGGATTCTATTATGTGCGGGTGAATATTATTGAAACACTCTGTATAGGTGTGTTCGTTAAATTAAATAAATCGATAATATTATTTAAAATTATCGCAGTTCTTTTAGCTTGCCCTATCATTTTTGATATCCGACAAGTGTTCTTCCTTCGGCATTGTTATGACGTACATCAGTTTCATGTAACTTCGATTCTGATTCATTCTTAAATGTAAAACGAAGTGGAATGGTTTAGTTTTAAATAAGTGCTCTTAGTTTTTTAATTACAATCCCTAACCCAAGGTGAATATTAAAATTAAGGGTTTCTTTTTAAGTCCACACGCTTAGTAAAGAATTTTAGCTAATACAGTCAACTCGCGTTATAACGAATTTCAAGGGGCCCACGAAAAAGTTTGTTATATCGAAATTCCGTATTATAAAAGTATAAATTAACAAATTTTTACTTTGTTTAGAGATATAGAATTAATCAACCCAAAACACCACAAATTCGTTGTCGCTTATTAAAATAACCAATATAACGCAGAAATGTAAAAAAAAAAAACAATAAAAAACAACAATAATAAATAAAACAATAGAAATAATACAAATAGAAACACGTATAATCTAAAAAAACTCCGTAATTTTAGTTTGTATGCAGGTGACTGTACGTGTCCGTTCAATTGCGTTCTCCAGATTTAAGATACTTGAGAATACACTGTCGTCAAGGTCATGGCTTTGCAAGTAATTGACAATTGATAGTGTTAAGTTTGCATTTTTTTAAGATAAAAAAATCAAAAATTGTGTAGAAACACATTGTGTAAATTATATAACATACCTACATTACTTACTTTTTTAACAAAAATTATTAGACTTTGGTCAAGAAAACTTCGTTATATCGAGGGGACCAAAACCCATTAAAATTTTCGTTATAAAGCGAGATTTTCAAGGGACCGGCGGTTTCTTTCTTTATATCGAGATTTTCGTTATATCGAACTTCGTTATAACGCGAGTTGACTGTAATTCTTTTCTTTATTTTACAGAAACTAATTGACATGCAGAAGAGTAAGAAACTATAGCACGCCACCTTCAGCCCTCGAACGTGGGCCTTCCTGGCCAGGATGAAGCGGGCTCCCCAGGATCGTGCTCCGTCAACCCTCATCCCTCGAGGGACTCATGCTTACCAATGAAAAATTGTCGGTTTTACACAATTATTAAATTGTTTTGCGCTTTTTTTTTATGGCTTTGTTGCCATATTAAATCGGTGGTTCTTAACCCTTGTATGTTTACAAGACACGATTGTTTATAAATGCTTTGCAAAATTATAAAACTTTTAAATTTTAAAATCGCACAATACAAAGACAATTTTTTTATTTATTTATAATAAATAATTGATTGAAAATTGAATCACTTAAACGAATACTTGTCAAAGAAAAATTTATGGGTTGTTGTTTTTCGAAAGGAATTTAATTCTGAGGTAACACTAATTTAAAAAAAAATGTTTTATTGAATAGCTTTTAGTAATTTTTCGTGACAGTTAAAACATCGATTAAGAACCACTGTTTTACACATTGTTTATAGTTATTGTTGGAATTGTTAAAATGTTATATTTTTATGTTTGTTCGTTTATGTGTGCGGTCAATTTTAATTGCTGCGTTTGCTCCTGATGACAATTTGTAAGACCATCAACTTTGGTTTTTGTTTAGTTATTAATATTTTGATCAAGTCGGGAGTTTCAAATTTTAGCTTCAAATATATATTTTTTTAATTTACATCTTTTGCAAAAGTTAACTCAATTTAAAATTCCTGGATGACAATTTAAGCTTCCGAGATGAAACTCGAATGGTTTACATTTTAATAAAGTAAGCATTTGTATAATCAAAAAACATTATTTCATTATAATTGAATTAAATAATAAATTAAAAATTATTCGTGCGGCATAAAAAAAACATGGTAGCAAACGCATTATTGATAACGCAAGCCTGTCTTCTGAAAACTCTTCGACGATTGGAAGTTTTCTTTTAAATCTTCGGTAACTTGTTAAAATATTTCTTCTATTTTTTTGGACATTGTTTCTTTGTAATTATAAGTTTAGCTGATGACAGTAGTGGTCCTTGTGCTGTATCACGAGTTCCTTGCTGTTTGACTCATTGTTTTAGGGTAAATTTTAAGTATCCCTACACACACACACACACACAAAATTCAAATTTTGGCATTTTAATTTTTTTTTTCGACTTAAAATATTCTTTGACTAAGGTTACCAACTCAAAATTTGAGAGTTTTGGAGATTGTTCCAATAAGTTCGGAGATAATAATTCAAAAATGCAGTACTAAAAAAAATGCTCATTTGATTTGGATATTTGCAAAATTAAGACATAATAATCGGCTAATTATTTTATTTATTTTTAAATTTTACGAAATATAAAATAACGTGAACACCCTAACGGATTGCTCAAACCGTTTAAAGTAGGTTTTGCTCGGGTTTATTTCAAGTTCTGGAATAAATCAAATTTAAATTGGGTTTATTTTCAGTTTTGTTAATTATGGTTAATTTTCGGGATTTAATTGAAAATTAATTTAAAATGAGCTCATTTAAAGTTTATTTTTTTTTCATATTGGTTGTTTTTCAGTTCAGTACGGAATTATTTAAAATTAGATTTTTTTCTGCACATTTAAATTGTTTAATTAGGATTTATTAAGCGATTATTCGAATCCGTCAGGGTAGTTTTGTGGTTGTACATTTTTTTTAAATTTAATTATTATTCATAGGGGTTGAATATTTTTGTTTATAAGAATCGAAAAATCCTGAGACTCTTTTTCGTAAACTGGTGACCGGTAAAAATGTAATTTTTCTACACTCTCTAGACTAAAACTGGAGGGTTGGTAACCCCATCTTTAATAATAGGATTACCAAAATTATTGTTTTTAAATAATTTCCACAATTTAGTTTTTTAAATCAAAATTTTGTCAAACGTTTTTCTAAATAATAAAACGAAATTTGTTATTAAATTTATTTTTCAGATTTTCATTAATTATTAGAAAATTACAAAATCGGAATACATTAATTATTACCACACATCTCATTTAGAAGTAATTATTATAATTAGAGAGAAATAAAAAAATCAGTTTTATTCTATTTTAATATGTGATAAGAAACAATGTCCAAAAATATTTATGGTCTCATTGGCACACATAAACGAACTTTGTATTCCCCAAACGTGGGATAGAGAAACGCCAAAGAAGACGTACGAAAGGTACTGTTTCTATTTACCATTTCCCCGATTTATAAACACACAGATGCACATACAAACTCACACACACGCGCGCGCGCGCACACACACACACACACACACACACACACACACACACACACACACACACACACACATGTTTTATTGGAAAAAAATGAAAAAAATAGAATTGCTTTATATTGTCACGGGATGTTCCTACGTACCCCTACTAACTATAGCCGGTGTCATTTTCCCGCGCTTCCCCTCTAAAATAAAAATTTTCGATACAAACTAAATGAATAAAAAAACGGACCCCTTGATTCACAAAAAAAATCGTAGCGCCCTTGTTTTCGATCCAATCATTACAAACGACACTGATTCGGAATCGTGAGGCTTTTTTACATAAGATACATGTAAAATATGTATAGGGTGCGACGTTAATTTTTCGAAACATAAAAATTGCAATTTTAGGAGCCCTTTTTTGCCCAATTTTGAACTTTAAAAAAATTGTAGCGCCGTTATTTACGGACCAATATTTGAAAACTATACATATTTGGATTTGGCAGCCTCATTGGCTTCGGATAGGCCTAAGAAACCATAGGCGTGCTATTCCAGAGCTTTGGGAAAACGTTTTGAAAATTCAAAATCGATGGGTTTAAACCCATGTTATTTTGGGAAAAAATGAAAAAAATAGAATTGCTTTATATTGTCACGGGATGTTCCTACGTACCCCTACTAACTATAGCCGGTGTCATTTTCCCGCGCTTCCCCTCTAAAATAAAAATTTTCGATACAAGCTAAATGAATAAAAAAACGGACCCCTTGATTCACAAAAAAAATCGTAGCGCCCTCATTTTCGATCCAATCATTACAAACGACACGGATTCGGAATCCTGAGGCTTTTTTACATAAGATACATGTATAATATGTATAGGGTGCGACGTTAATTTTTCGAAATTAAATAATTGCTATTTTTAGAGCTCATTTTGAGCCAATTTTGAACTTTCAAAAAATTGTAGCGCCGTTATTTGTGGACGGATCTTTTAAAACTATTCAGAATCGGATTTGGCAGCCTTTTTGACTTCAAATAGGCCTAAGAAACCGTAGGCGTGCTATTCCAGAGCTTTGGGAAAACGTTTTGAAAATTCAAAATCGATGGGTTTTAACCCATGTATTTTGGATAAAAAATGAAAAAAATAGAATTGCTTTATATTGCGAGGGGACGTTCCTACGTACCCCTAGTGACTATAACCGGTGTCATTTCCCCGCGCTTCCCCTCTAAAATAAAAATTTTCGATACAAACTAAATGATTAAAAATACGTACCCCTTGATTCATAAAAAAAATCGTAGCGCCTTTATTTTTGATCCAATCATTACAAACAACACGGATTCGGAATCCTAAGGCTTTTTTACATAAGATACATGTATAATATGTATAGGGTGCAACGTTAATTTTTCGAAAATAAAAAATTGCGATTTTTAGCGCTCATTTTGAGCCGATTTTGAACTTTCAAAAAATTGTAGCGCCGTTATTTGTGGACGGATCTTTAGAAACTATTCAGAATCGGATTTGGCAGCTTTTTTGGCTTCGGATAGGCCTAAGAAACCGTAGGCGTGCTATTCCAGAGCTTTGGGAAAACGTTTTTGATGCTTTTTTGATTTTCAAAACGTTTTTACAAAGCTCTGGAATAGCACGCCTATGGTTTCTTAGGCCTATCCGAAGCCAAAAAGGCTGCCGAATCGAATCTGTATAGTTTTTAAAGATCCGTTTATTAATAACTGTGCTACAATTTTTTTAAAATTGAAAAAGCATGGATTTTAACCCATTGATTTTGGCTTAAAAATGAAAAAAATAGAATTGCTTTATATTGCAAGGGGGTGTTCCTACGTACCCCTAGTAACTATAGGTGGTGTCATTTCGCGACGCCTTCTTTCTGAAACAGAAATTTTTGGCCTTTTTGAAAAATTAAATTTGGCTTTAAAGTGCAACTTTTAAAACGCAATAACTTTTTTATCTTTGAGCAGCGCCCGGAAATCTTTTATTCTGGAATGTATTAGGCCTTAATACGCCAGAATCCGGTCCTAGCTCAAAACCCCCAAAATCGGCCAAAATCGCCAAATACCATGGGTTAAAATCCATGCTTTTTTGATTTTCAAAACGTTTTTGCAAAGCTCTGGAATAGCACGCCTATGGTTTCTTAGGCCTATCCGAAGCCAAAAGGCTGCCGAATCCGAATCTGTATAGTTTTTAAAGATCCGTCCACAAATAACGGCGCTACAATTTTTTTAAAATTGAAAAAGCATGGATTTTAACCCATTGATTTTGGCTTAAAAATGAAAAAAATAGAATTGCTTTATATTGCAAGGGGGTGTTCCTACGTACCCCTAGTAACTATAGGTGGTGTCATTTCGCGACGCCTTCTTTCTGAAACAGAAATTTTTGGCCTTTTTGAAAAATTAAATTTGGCTTTAAAGTGCAACTTTTAAAACGCAATAACTTTTTTATCTTTGAGCAGCGCCCGGAAATCTTTTATTCTGGAATGTATTAGGCCTTAATACGCCAGAATCCGGTCCTAACTCAAAACCCCCAAAATCGGCCAAAATCGCCAAATACCATGGGTTAAAATCCATGCTTTTTTGATTTTCAAAACGTTTTTGCAAAGCTCTGGAATAGCACGCCTATGGTTTCTTAGGCCTATCCGAAGCCAAAAAGGCTGCCGAATCCGAATCTGTATAGTTTTAAAGATCCGTCGCACAAATAACGGCGCTACAATTTTTTAAAATTGAAAAAGCATGGATTTTAACCCATTGATTTTGGCTTAAAATGAAAAAATAGAATTGCTTTATATTGCAAGGGGTGTTCCTACGTACCCTAGTAACTATAGGTGTGTCATTTCCGACGCTTTCTCTAAAACAGAAATTTTGGCCTTTTGAAAAATTAAATTTGGCTTTAAAGTGCAACTTTTAAAACGCAATAACTTTTTATCTTTGAGCAGCGCCCGGAAATCTTTTATTCTGGAATGTATTAGGCCTTAATACGCCAGAATCCGGTCCTAACTCAAAACCCCAAAATCGGCCAAAATCGCCAAATACCTGGTTAAAATCCATGCAATTTCAAAACGTTTGAAAGCTTAATACACCCTTTTACTCTTTTGGGGAGAAGAAATTGGGAAAAATCAGAATCTGTACTAGTTTTAAAGGATGTTGCTATGAACCCGTAACTTGAGCCGTACATTTCTTCTTTAACATTAAAAATTTGCATGTTTCAGCGTCAATTTTTCTTTAAAATCAAAACTTTAAATTAAAGGTTTAATTAATATAAAGTAGAAACAAATACGTTTGTAATACCCTTATTGTTTTTCTTTAACAAAATAAATCGATAATTTTATTTAAAATAATCAGGGCTCTTTCAGTTGACTTTATCGCTTTTGATACCAGGTAACTTAGCTTTGGGGTCTGTGGATATGCGTATAATAACACTTACATAAAACTTTCCATTTCTGAATCATTTTTAATATACAACGAAGTGGTACGGTTGTGTTATTTATTATTATAAATTAGTGCTTCTAATTCTCATTAAAACCTTTCACTTAAGGTGAATAGTAATTCTAACGATTTTTTTTAAAATTCACACATTTCGTAAAAGATTTCAGCTAATAATTATTTCTTTATTTTACAGACAGAAATTGATTTGCTGGGGTAGAATGCATTGCACCACCACCTTCAACATTCAGTGTGGAAACAGGACAGTTGCTCTAGGACTGTTTGGACTAATGAAGCCTCTTCCAGGACACCTTTGAGACCTCTGCTAAAAGTCTATCGCCCAACCATTAGGGCTCGGGGGTTGTGCACCACGTTTAAAGATTTGATGCCAGTTTTTTTTTAATAGTAATTAGTGAGTATGCTATTTTATTAAATAAGTTAACATAATTTACTTTTATTTACTTTTTTTTAAAGTAACTAATGTGTTTTTTAATTTGTTTCAGTTAATGGGCATTTCTGCGCCTATAGGCATATGCAACAACAATAGCATATATACGTCACAAAAGATCTGAGTTCCGGTATTGGGCAATAGAGGTCGCGATGAAAAATTTTTCCTAATGGCTGCTTGTTTATGTGTCAGTTTGACAGACATTCACATTACATGGATAGTCTGAAATTAAAGTGTTGCGAAGCTTAAAAGTGCTCAAAGTATTATTTCTATATTAACGGATGTGCAGCTTTCGTTATTCTAATGCTACCGCATTCCTATTCTTTGAATGACTTTCTTATGTGTAGAAGAAATCCAATGTCACTGTTTTAATCGTGATGTGATGTGGAATACTACCTTTGGAATATTGCTGTTCTTCTTTCTCAGTTATGGAAACTGCATACGGAAGCTATGTATTTAGCTTGAATTATATGGAGTTGGAATATTTGGTATTGGCAGAAAATGCACCGCTTTATTACTTTGAAAAATGTTTATATTGTTATTATTTAGTTAGTATATTGTTAATAAGTAAGTTATTTGAGTCATCGTTGTTTCATATGTCTGACACCAAAATTTATGTTATGGAGGATCATTAGAATATTGCTGGTATTCTTCTTCAGTTTTATGCAATCTCAATATAAAAACTAATAATCAGGCAACACAATTTATAAATAAGGTTTTAGTGTTGTCTTACATTAGACATTGGTTCATAGCTGAAGACAGTTGTGGCTACCTGTACTGTGTACGGGGGCCCTTCTGTTTGACCTCATGTTTTAGGGTAGTTTTTAAGTTCACTACACAACACATTTTTCAAATACTTTCTTTAAAATATGCCCACCACCATTCTTGGGTTTCTTTTTGTGTACACATTTAAATATTTAGTTATTCTTAATAATATTAAATCCACCCTAACATAAATAATTGGTGTTAACAGAAAACACACCACTTTATTACATTGCTAAAATGTTTATATTATTATTGTTTAGTTAGTATATTGTTATTCGAGCCATTGTTCGTTAATATGTGTGACACCATAATTCATTGCCCGTTTGCTCCAGATGTAGATACTTCATACAAAGAATTTGAGATCAGCAATTTAGTAATTTATAATATTTATATATGTTTTTTGGGTTTTAAAAACCTATTTGGATCTCTTAATTTTTAAAAAATTTCAATAATTTTAATCAAATACATTAGAATTATTTATGGCACTTGAAAAATATCTGGAGCAAGCGTTTTAATTTAAAGGGGGTTCTTCTATGACAAAAATAATTAATTAAATAGTCTTATTTGAGTAAAAAAGACATTGTTATAAATCAACTTATAACAGATATTTTTGCGTTTACTTAGACACTGTTTCTGCTTATATTTAAGTTAGTTGATAACAGTGGTGACTTCTTCTGCTGTGCAGAAGAGGCCCTGTTTGACCTATTGTATTAGGATAGTTTTTAAGTTATACAAAACACACTTTGGCTTGTTTGTTTATCCTTACATAACTTTTAAGGGTTGTTTTACTTAATTTAAGTATCAGAAACAATGTCTATGAACTTTTTTTGATACACAAACGAACAAACATGGGGCAAAGATTGAAAATGTACTTATTTTAAGATGAAATCCACATGTTCTTTCCACACGCATACACATTTTGTAAATTAGGGTAACTCATGCACTTTAAATACTTACTTTAAATTTCATCTTTTGATGGCGGTAATTCTCATCTCTTTTTTAAATTTTATTTAGTATTTTGTATATTTTTCTATTCTCTTCACATTTTATTTAATTTAGTTTATTATTTATTTTTAGAACTTGTTTGCTTTCACTATAAATACCCATCATTTTGTAGCTTCCTTTTCTATTGTTTTGTGAATATTTAATTGATTCTTAATATAGTAAAGCCACCTCTTTTAGTTAATTATCGGACTTGTTTTAATGTTTTTATTTTAAATCATTATTTTTACGTCTTGTTTATTCTTGAACTTTTTTAAATATTGAATTATATTGCAAAATTCATTCATTTTGACTTATTTAGACTTTTAAAATTTCTTAAAATTATCACTTTACTTTTCATTGTTTTATAATTTAATTTATTATTGTTTAGACTTATTTAATATTTACTTTTATCTTTCCAATACTTACCTTTTTTTGTTGTCTTCCTTTGATTTATGTAGCATTTTGAAGGGCACTTAATTTTTATTTATTATTCCTTTTATAGAATAAAACAGCCACCGCACTCACATTTTGTTATTATATATTTTCACACACACACACACACTTAAAACACCTCCCTTTTATTTATATTATTTAATTAATAAGCATTTGTAAATAAAATGTACAAATTATTATGTATATACAATAAAGAGTCTTTATCGTTACCCGAATTTTATTAAAAATTAATTGTAAGAACTAAGGCAGCTGGGGTTTACATTTAAATCAAAAATTATTTTTAAAGTACCAGTATATAATTGTACTAAACTACTTGAACATTCAAATATAAATATTAAATTAATAGTCTAGAAACATTAATATTTATAACATTTAAAACACAAACTTGCTATAAGAACGCCATAGCTCAGTTGGTTAGGTATTGGTTGTTTGTTCTAAAGGTCTCGGGTTCGATTCCCATACCGGTCGAAGTTAAATTTTTAAAAATCTCTAAGAAAAATCCAACGAGCAACGAGCCGAACGAGACGAATGACGAATGACGAATGACTGTAGGATACTCCTGATTTGAAAAATATTTTTAAAAATCTCTAAGATAAACCCTCGGCCGACTCGGCCGACTCGGCCGACTGCCACTCGCGATTTGAAAATACATTTTCGCAAAGATAAGAGGCTGTTTTTTATTGCGTGGGCCGTTTCACGCTCCAGCGCGTTTTGAAAACATTGGCAAAACGACTTAAAAACTTTTATAGCCCGAGGCTACAAAGATTTTCGCAAAGATAAGAGACTTTTTATTATTATTTTTTTTAAACTCGGCCGACTGTAACTCGCGATTTGAAAATAGATTTTAGCAAATATTATTTGAACTTACAACAGTAATTTATTTTTTTAAGTATTTTCATATACTTACTCTACTTTAAAAATTATTTACCGCTCCGCACTGCAAAAATTAAATACAATCATTAGCGTTAAACTGCAGAAGTGAATTAAAAAAAAAACAAGAAGTAGTTTATAATTTTATTTATTTCCCAGTCCCCCTTTACAACCCAACTTAAATTAACTAAATAATATATACAAGTTGTTACAAATTTGAAAAATTAAATATAATTATAAATAATTAAAAACTATAGTAAATAGAATACGAATATAATACGAAAGAAAAAAACAGAATTTAACTAAAAGTATGAAGAACAAAGTAATTGAATAAAGAATTAATGTAATTGAAGCTAAAACTAATTTTGAAGTATAAGTTCAAACAAATAAAAACCAAAAAATAATAAAGTTAAATTAAAAAGGGTAGAGAAGAAAGTAAATAATAAGAAAAAACTACGAGAAATCATTAAAGAGTACGAACAGTAAATTTATTAATAAATGATTATATTAATAATGAATTAGAATAAAAGATATTTGAGCCTTCACCAAGAAAAAGAATCACAAAACAAGCAACAGAAATGAAAGTTTTACGAAGTGTTAAAAAATGTTTGTGGTTGTGTGGGGGAAAAAGTTCCTTTATATGTGACCAAGAAGACCCTCATCATTATTTGTTAAACATTGTTTCTTTTAACTTAAAATAACATCAATCCCTCTGTTTTATTATTATTTATTTCTGCCTAATTTTATACAAAACCAAAATATTTTCCCCAGCCTTCGAGTGTAATTGACTGTGTTTTTGTTTAATTTTGACTTAGATTTTTAACTTGGTTAATCGTTATTAAAATGCTTTAAAATTTATTTAGAAAACTAAAGTGTAGTATTGAAATGTAAAAAAAATTGTAAAAATCGGTTGAACAAGGGTTATTTCAATAATAAAAATTGACAAATTAATTCAGTCAATTAAAATATTAATTCAATTCAAATTAAATTTAAAGCAAAAAAAATATTCCAAAGGGTGTGCGTGTGTGTGTCCTTATAATCTACCCTAATATAATGGGTCGGACAGTGAGGACCCATGCACAGCATGAGTTACCATCTCCATCTTCAGTAACTTAGCCTATAAAGAAACAATGTTTAAACAAGTAAGATGGTTTCTTTTTCAGAAAGCGATTTTCCCTATTATTATTTTCTTTTCTCCGGTGATTTGAATTCTCCAAAATTAAGCTTCGGAAGAGGGTTGAAGGTGCGGTGGTGATACCTCTTATCATGTAAATTCTGTCCGGTAAAATATAGAAAAAAAACTATTAGCTCAAATCCCTTAAGAAACCTGTTATAAAAAGAAACACAAAATTAAAATTGAACTCATAGAAGAGCTCGTGTTTAAATTATAACCATTCCACTTGACCTGATATAAAAATCCATAAAACTAATAACACACCTGTGTACTTAATAATAAAATTATCAATTTATTCTATTAAAAGAAACCATTCACACAGAAACACTATTAAACTGTTTGAAAAACACAATAATTGTAAACAAAAATAAACGTCAAAAGACGCATCTGAAGTTAGCCCTTAGTGTCTTTAAATACTACCATAACAATTTTTTAATATTGAATATCCCAGCTAAGGGCAAAAGACATACTGCAAATATAAAATTAATTATTAGACGTTTAAATAAACCTATTTTAATATTAATTATTTAATTAAACATTATTTAATGTTAAATAATAGTTTGCTATTATTTAACACGTACATAATTAAATTTAAACACTAAAATAGTATTGGACATAAAACATACAAGAGCGACAAGTGAAAGTATCCATCGATCAAAAAGCATAACCTTGTGACACCTTTTTGCCATGTTAAACTAAAACTCCCTTAGCCGTTGGATTACTTTAATATAAATAAATTGATATTAAGAGAAAATGTTCAGAAATGGATCGTGTACTATAAATTAAATCTTGGCCATTATCTGTATAGTTCCTTCTCTTACAATCAGCAGTGGGGTATAAAGAAAAAGAAGCCGTAACATTCCAATTAGTTTATATTTAAAGGAAATGGCTAACCCAGAAGTTGAAGAAGTTTTAACTCCACTACCATCAAGTGTAAAGGACCAGGTATAGCAGAGTTATCCCCAAATTTGAGTGTTACGACTAAGTTTTAATTGGATACTTTCATTCTTTAACCCTCCGTTAGTCACCTGGTCTACAATCGTAAACCACCTCGATGAACTTAACACGGTACGATATTTCAGATGCCTAACGGAGGGTTTAAACTAAATACTGCTATTATTAATTTATATTTTTAGGATGCAGAAACATTGAAGCTATTGGAACAGATAATAATAATATAGCAGTAGGAAATGCAAAACCCTAAGCTCGATTCAAGTAATTTAAAAGCTATAAAAGCATTTGCCGAAAGTTTCATCTTTTATTGTTTGAAATTAGATATTTTAATTAATTTTGATAGTAACAATTAATGTCAAATAATTTTAAAGACCTAATATGTTAATATTTTTATCTATTATACTAATATAGAATTGATAGTATAATATAAAGAACCAGTAAGTAGCTTTAATACATATAATTACAACGTTAAATATTTCCAGAATTATTTGAGATAGTCAGATGTTTTTACCTACTCTCGCTACAAGGCTCTCTAAATTTTTGGGGTAGTAAACATACATTTTATATAAATTAACCTATGATGGTGAACCTACAAAAACAAATGTCACCCGCTAATATGTCATTGGTTATGACATGTTAGCAAAGGTTATTAATCACTAAATACAGATTTTTAAATAATTATTAATTTGCAAGAGTATATTAAAACAATTTCTATTTTTGTAATGAAGGAAGATTATCAAAAACGGGAGTTATTGTAAATTTCGAAAGTTACTTGCAGATCGTAATGGTCAGACTTATTAATGAACGGCAACCATTAAAAAGGTATGTATATCTTTATTTTCTTATTGATATATTGCAAACGCAATAATAATAACAGTGATAACGAAGCAAGTGCAAAAATACAAAGGTTTTTAATTTGTATTTGTTAATACAAAACTAAGACACGATATTCACGTACTTAGGTCGACCTACGTTAAAAAACTGCAAATTAAAAACTCTTGTATTTTGCACTTGCTTTTTTTTCACCGTTAATATTATTACGTTTGTAATATATCAACATGAAACTGATGAAATACATACTTTGTAACGGTGGCCCTCCATTAGTAAGTCTGATTGCAATTACGTTTAGACTTAGTATGTAATTGGATAATTTATTTCCTATATTTTCCAGGATGCAGAAACATGACTACTTAATAATATTCGAAAATAAATAACCGTAAAAGGTGATAGCAACTTATTCAAAATCGATTTATAATCCGTAAAAGCCTTTGTAAAAGAGTCAAAAATGATTATTTGGATTTGAACATCTTAATAAATAACGGTAATAGTAATTAATGAACATTAAATAATTTTAAACAATTAATGAATTGATCCTTTTAGCTGGTACGATGTTTAGATCTTATTTTAAATGGTTTTGAACCATAATTCGCAACTAATAGCTTTAAACTCTTTTGCTACTCCCTCAATTGATTGCCGGTTAGGGAACTGGAACAATTGTTAATATCTAATTTACTTTGGGACATCTACATCAATGATATTAATTTCCTATAAATTTATTTATATTTTGTTTGTAAATATAAATAACTAGAACTTTTCATTTTAGGAAACAATGTATTCTATCCGAACCCCATACGACAATGTCGCTTTATTTACTAATTGATTGAAACAACAAAAGTTATTAGTTTGTGTGTATTCTGAACATCCTGGAATTGCTGATACCGATTTACTTTAAGAATAATCTGGGATCTTGGATTATTAAATAATTATTTAGTGTATGGAATGTTAGTTATGTTTATGTAATTTATAGAATTTTTCAAACAATTACTTTTAGAAGCCAGACCATGTTCAATTAGTATTCTCGCATGCAAGTGCCTTCCACTTATGAAAAGGAAAAGGTGGTCATTATATAAGTAATTGCCAAATTAAATCAACAACTAAAATTGCCCATTACAAACGGTTGGTTTTACAAATAGTACTTCGCATTAATCAGTTTGATACTCAAAAATCACAAAGATCAGCACAGATCAAAGAGTATTTTCCCCTGCTATCCCTCTAACACAAAAATTTTCGTCCATTTGAACAAACAAAAAACAATTTTAAAAAATAGATTCGATTTAAATTTTTGCAGGATGTTTCTATGGACCCCAAACCGACATAGTTCCCCCTTCAACCGCCAAAATTTTCGAGAAAACTAAATAAATTAAAAAAATTACACTTCGACTCACAAAAACAATTGTAGAGCCCTCATTTTCGATCTGATCATTAAAAACGACCCGGATTCGGAATTCTGACGATTTTTTCTATAAGATACGTTTTAAATCGGAATAGAGCATAATGTTAATTTTACGAGTAATTAAAGGTTGAAGTTTTAAATAAATTTTTGTAGCACAAAATTTTACGTTAAAAAATTGTAACGCCCTTATTTGTGGACGGATCTTTAAAAACTATATAGATTCGAATTCGTCGGACTTTTTCGCTTTGGATAGGCTTAAAAATGCGTAGGCGTCCTATTTGAAATTTTCGAGAAAAACGGGTTCGAAGAGTCCAGCTTGTAATTAATTTTTTCTAAATTTTCACTTTCAAAAATCGTTGGACCGTTATTTGTGAACGGATCTCTAAAAACTTTTTAGATTCCAAAAGCTCGTTTATCGGAGCGTAAGATCGGCCAAAAAAATCAATAGTGCCCAATGTTGAGTCTGGAAAAACAACGCGTTTTTGAAAATATCTCACCAAAGAACCAAGATGCGTAGTTTCAAAGTCAAAATCGTAAAAAAGTAAAATGCAAATCGGACTCTTCAATTCTGTTTTTGTAAACAACACGTCTATAGTTCATCTGACCTGTCCAAAGCCAAAAGGTACAAGGTACAAGGACTATAAAGGAAATTAAGAAAAAAAGTACTCACTGGGTATCTTTCCTGGATGTCCTCATCGGACGGTTTCCTCGTCTTTCTTAACCATTAACCAAACTCCACCGTTGTCTAAACCCATGGATTTTTTTGAAAACACATTTTTTTTAAATTAAAAGACCCGAGTATTTTTATTTAAGGAACACGATTAATTACTGGTAGGGAAGGCATTAGAACGGTTTTAAACTGCACACTTTTAAAATACGAAAACACGACCAGCACTCGAAACCGATCCGACCTCTCCTTTTGCAGGTGAAATCAAAACAAGTCTGTATTTTACAAAAGCTAAAACACGAATAAATAAAGGACAATGTGTTTCGTAAAGATAACAATAAAATTAACGAACCTCTTTTTGCAAATCAACGACCTCGCATTTGCATCAAATGGGGTTACATAAAAGATTTCGACTATGTTAATCATAGACACACGAAATGTACGAATTAAGCATTAAAGTGATTTAATTGAACTCCTAAATTTTGTTTTTTTTTAATGCCAAACAAATAGAATAGTTGAAAACGACCCCAAATATTTTGAATTAAAAGTCCTCACATTGTTATTTGTCGGAAAATAAAATTCTTCCATATACTTACCCCTATAAAAACACAGTTTTTTGAACAAATTTGTCCTGTGGGGTGTTTCGAATAGGTCCTCCACGAATAATCTGTAAAATAAAGAAAAAAATAATTATTTACAATAAGCCTTATCCAAAAGTGGTAGATTTAATACTGAAGTAACATCAATCGCAATTCACCTTAGATTAAGGGTTGCAATTCCAATTTTAAGGGATCGTTATTAAAATACGTTTGCTTGCTTTGGAATTCAACGTACAACTAATTCATGTTTCGCAACTTAAATGCATTAGAAAGTTCCACAAAAACCGATAAACTTCGTAACAGTGCCCCCAAAGGTCGGCTGGCCTGATATCGCCAAAAGACTTCCAGCATTTTAATTTAATTCACAGCTTTTCAAATAACTAGTAAAACGTTCAAATTAATTAAAAATATAGTTACCAAATAAAAACCATGCAATCAGTCCCGCTAATTTAGTTTTTTTAAAAACTACCGAAAAGCATATACAACAATTATAATAAAATTCTTAAATCGATGGACAGTAGGACCCCGCTTAGCGCGGGGGATATGTTCTAATGCGTTTAAGCGCTAAACTTTAAAATATATCACAATAAATTGAACCGATGTAAATTTTCAGATATTTTGAAGCTTCGAGCAGAACAAGTTATATCGAATCCGCGTTAATCGAGGACGCGATAAACGAAGTCTTACTGTATAATTAATTAATTAATCTAATAACAGAATTCAATTAGAAGTGACTATACTTTTTAAACATTATAAAATTTTTAAAAAGGTAGATATGAGTTGCGTTGTCTTTATCGCAATCGCACATACAGTAAAACCTCTCTAACACAACCAGCGCTGGTTTCTTGCTTGAATTGGTCTTTTGTAAAAGTGGTCGTTTTAAAAGAGAAAGCCAATGCAAATGTAATAACAAATACTCTATTAGATTAAATGGCAGTTATCTTTTATAAGAATTTAAAAAATTTGACGAATTCAAAATCAAAAGCCGATTAAAAAAAGCTTTGATAATTTTAAACACAATTATTGATTTATTTTATTTTATGAAAACACATATACACAGTGTTATAAAAATATTGGTTTTCATTAAAATTTATTTTTGTTGTATTATTGCTAATTAAAAGCAGTATTTAGCAACTTGGAAAGAGAAGCAAGAGAATGTAAGTTACAGGAAGAGGCTCAAGAAGTAAAAGAAGGACACTATTTACAAGTCACAACGACACAAGGAAAGACCAACTATTTTAAAAAAGTTAAACAATTTGAATACTTATGAGTGACAATAACTAATAATTTGTGAAGCGGAAGAGAAGTATATTCAAAAAAAAGTGGCTGAAAGCGGCGAAAGAAGATTTAAGAGTGGACGAAGTGGAGAGTTGGAAACAAAAAGACCAGGACATGGAAAAAGATAGTAATACAGATAGAAAATACAGGCCCTGAAGGGCAAGAAAGCCATGGGATTAAAAAGTCTAAAGTGCTAAAAAAATATACATTATTGCTAATAAGCTGTGGAAGAAATTAATTCGAGTTCCCAATTCTAGTGCGTTTAGGAAATAAATGCAATTTTCTGTTCAAATAATTAAAATCTAACGCAACAGCTGTTTTCTACGATTGTTAGCAAATATTATTTTCAAATACATGTTTGTTATATTATTGCTTATAAGCCCTGAAAAAATTAATTATGGTTTCCACTCTGCAGTTCGTTTAGAAAAATAAATCCAACAGTTTCTTTTTAAATTATTAAAATCTAAAGTAAGGGCTCTTTAATATAATTGTAAATAAACGATTGAAATAAATATTTGTTCTATCTCCGCTAATAATCAGATATTAATAATCATTTTAAATGCTTTAATATGAGAAACGAAACCACGCGGTTTTACTACGTTTAGGCAGACCTTAAGAATGTTGCGTAGGTCAGTTTACAACTTCATTCATGTTTGAAGGTCGTTTCCACAGCGACGGAGTCATAATGGCGCAAATTGTTGTGGTAATGGCCGGTCAATTGCCAAGTTTTTAAGTTTAAAACAGACACACTGTTAATCGTTTTTTTTATTCGCAAAAATAAAGATTTAAATTAAAAAGCAAGCTTTTTAGTGCATAACTTACAATAAGAATTACGTACTAAAATTATAGGTAAAGGAACACTTATGCAGTCCTAAAATTGCATTCTAATATTCCTTTTTATAGCCTAATTTACCAGTACTTTAGTGAACTATTTCTTAATTACTCTAAGCAGACGGAAATATAAATCCCCCGACTACTTACAAAAAATTAAAATATTTATACGCTCACCTCAAAAAATATTGCCATTCCTTTGGCAATTCTGATTAAAGGCATCGTCGAAATCTCAGTGAAGGATCCAAAGCATCCCTCTACCTGCAAAAAAACCCCAAAAAATATTAGCAAATATTCTCGAATCTTATGAGTTTAATGAAGAAATTAATTAAGCAGGTGTTGATCTCAAAATAAAATTTTAAAATTCTGTAATAAAAAACAATTTCCCTATTTATTATCTAAAAAAATGTTTTTATTAGTAACTGTTAATTATCAAATTAAACCTTACTTAATACTCATTCTTATTATAACCATGAATAACTACAGAAATAATTGAATTGATAGAAAAACGAAGAAAGTATAAAAACATAAACACAGAGCAGGGACAACAAAGGTACCGGGAACTCAAGAACAAAATACAAAGAGAAAGCAGAAGAGCAAAAGAAAACTACATAAAAGAAAACTGCGAGGAGATAGAACAAGATATGAAAAATGGCAAAATGGACAAGGGATACAAAAAGATCAAAAATATGGTGAGGGAAAGAAAACTAAAATGCCATGGAATACAAAATAAAAATGGAGAAATAATAACAGACAACAAGGAAATAGCGGAAAGATGGAAGAGATATTTAGAAGAGCTATATAAAAAGGATGAAGAAAACCTGGCTAATAAACTAGAAATAAATGAGACAGAAGAAGAAGACGATAGAACAATACTAAGGTCAGAATTTGAGAAAGCTTTAAAAGACCTCAGCAAAAACAAAGCTGTAGGTGTAGACAACATACCAAGCGAAATAATCCAAGTCCTAGATCAAATAAGGCTAGACATAATTTATAAAAATATACAGGAAATATATAATACAGGACTAGTTCCAAAATCATTTACAAAAAGCCTAATAATAACTATGCCAAAAAAAAGCACAGCAAGAAAATGCGAGGAGTACAAAACAATCAGCCTCATAACACATGCATCGAAAATTCTCATAAAAATCCTACAACGTAGAATTGAAAAAAGAATAGAGAAGAATTTATCAGTAGATCAATTTGGATTCAGAAAAAACACAAGAACCAGAGAAGCAATCATGGAGCTAAGAGGAATAATAGAAAAGAGGATTGAGAAAAGTAAACAAACATACATTGCTTTTATTGACGCAGAAAAGGCATTCGATAGAGTAAATTGGAGAAAAATATTCGAAATACTGAAAGAAATAGGAATAAAGGAAAAGAAAGAACTATATACAAGCTAGAGCCATTCGAAATGTGGTGCTATAGGAGAGCTCTAAGAATCAGCTGGATGGAAAGAAAAACCAACGAAGCAGTGTTAGCATTAATGGGCGAAGAAAAAAAATATGGAAACATATCAAAAAAAAGAAGAGACCAAATGATAGGACATGCTTTACGAAGAGAAGGATTACTGAAAACAATAATAGAAGGAAAAGTAGAGGAAAAAAACCCTAGAAGAAAACCACGGCTCAGTTATGTAAAACAAATCATTGAAGACACAGGATGCAAAAACTATCAAGAAATAAAAAGAAAAGCGAGGAATAAAGAATGGATCGCTGCGACAAACCAGTCTAAGGACTGAAAACTGAGATTATAACACTGTAGCATTTAAATTAAATATATTTTTTAATTATTCAATTTATTGTTTACCAATACACTTTTAACCCTTTCCTCAATGGCTTAACATTGGGCCTTATTAATTTTTTTGCCATTCTCATGCTTCGATAACCCGCGAATCAAGATCTGAAAAGTTTAAAAAAATATTTGAATAACAGAGATACAAAATAAAATACAAATTCAAGTTTTCGCTTGCATTATTTTCAAAAATTTCAAATACCACATTCATGGTTTATTTAGATTTTACGAGGTAAAATTATAAATCAGAAACATGCAGTATTGTACCATCAAGGTAATAAAACTTACTATGAAAGATCTTAAATAACATACAAACAGTTAGTGTCATTCTAATTACTTATTGTAATGTACAATCATTATTAAACACTCAACAATACCATATTTCTATATATATATATATCTCTATTAGAAAATAATTTGTTTCGATATTTTACTTTATCTTTACTAGTTTCGAGATTGTATATTTCTAAATTGCAAAAAGTACATTCTAGATACACATAATATACTAGCGTTTTGTACTTACAATTAATGCTTATCAGTTTTGTAAGTTTGTTTTTTAAAGCACAAATTCTAACTCTTAGATCACATAAAATATGTTCTTAAACAACTTAAATTACTAATGTGTCATTATTCGTAGTTTGCCCAAATTTTAATTAAAAAACGAAACAGGTGTGAGTTATAAATCTGCTTAATATTGTACTTTTACAAATTACCATTCTGAACTGTTAAAACTTCAACAAAAATTGAAAAATTTCAAGTTAGACGTAGCATTTTAAGTAACAAGACTTGTTCTTTATAATCTAGAACAGTGTTTCCCAACCTGGGTCGCGATATGTCGGCAAATATTAAATATTTTACTTTTTAGGAAGTCAAATATTGAACTGACGAAATATATTTCTAGCTAAAAATATATTTTAAAAATTCTTCAAAATAATAAATTTTATACTATATAATATATTGTATCAAATTTGTTATTTTTGTTCCAACATATTTTATGTACCCACAATTTGTACTGATTTTGAGGTGTGTCTCTAACAAAAAAAGATTGGGAATCAGTGATCTAGAAGAATGAATGATTGACAAAGCGCATAAAATTTTAAATAATTTGGCATACTAATTTTTCATTCTAAGTTATTGGCATCTAACATTCTATAGTCTTAACAATAATATCTTGCAAGTATAACTAAATATCTTATTTCTAACTTATGGTACATATAATGTGCATAAATAAAATAATAATCTAAATATCTAATCTTAGTGCAGTATTACACATACAAGATGGAATTATTTATATTAAAGCTTACATACTAATCTTTAGTACCACAGATAATAGAAATATTTGTATAACAAAACACAATTGTGTATACTATTTTTGCTGCATGTAATTATAAATAAGCGGAGATGTAGCAATACAATATACTGAGATCAATTTTGAACAACTAGCAAATTTAAAAATAATTAAAATATTAATTTTAACAAATTTTTAATCAAGATTTTAAAGATAATAGGTCTTTCTTAATAAAAATACATGTGAAAAAGGCTGAATGCTGTTCTAAACTTAAAAACATCCTATTGTGTACTGATGTAAGAATTGTATCACTCTGCTCTGCTCTTTGCAAAGTTATCTACAATCTTTATTATAAAAATCACAGGCTTACTATTTCATAATTACTTTTAATCGCATCGTTTGCCTTTACATACTCTAAATACGAATTTAAAAGTAATGATTATGAATCTATTTCAAACAACAACTAATGTGTTCAATACTATCATTTATACTACAAAGAGATAAATAAAAATAAACTATTTACACTCTCTAATTGTTAATGAATGTGATGTAAATTAATCAATAAAATATATCTACTTGTAGATTTAAATGCCATATTAAGTCACATTTGATTACTTTGCAATTTCATTTTTTATGGCATTCAATTGAAAAAAATCCCAATAATATTGTTATTACTTAATTGGTATATAAAATCATTAAAAATATGGATATGTATGTAATGAGCAGATATACAAATAATTAATAGTGATTTCAAAATGATTGTTTAAACATCTGGCGCTTAGTTTAAATAACAAATACAGTAGAGTCCCTGTAACATAAATATCTAAAAACTGCTTGTGTAATACCCTTCTTATTTCGAAACTTGTGATACTCCAAAAAGCAAGAATACAAACTGTATGCGACCAATTCCATTTCTAGACAGGCATTGATAAGTTCAGCGTTCATATTTAGTAAGGTGGTGTCATTTATTATTTAGAGGCTCTTTGGCAATATATAATTATAGTGTGTGATAGTATTTTTGTGAAATTTTTAGTCTGAAACCAAAAAAAAATGTGAACCCAGTAAAATTTTAGTGTTGTGTTTTTCGCCAATCCCTTTTTTAGTGTGCGTGTAATTGAACGCCAAATATTAAAAATTTGACCAAAAATTGTCGTTAAATGTTATTATACTTTTTATGAAAAAATTAAGTTTTAGTATATTTGAATTTTATTACTAAAATTTCTAAATCAATATTTTAAATTTGTGTATCTACGTGTGGCTCTTTGTAAAATATAAAAAACGGGATTACGGCTCTCCTTGACTTCATGTGGCTCACCCCTGATCTATACTCTTTTGGACTTTTAAATTACATCTCCATTTATTAAAAGTCACATCAATTGTTATTGACTTCAACCTGATAAGTTTCATAAATACCACTTGCAGTAATTAGTTCACGTTAGCGAGACTCTACTGTACTCAAAGGCTTTTAGTTGTAAAGCACACACTCGAATGCGATATATGTTTATGTATTGCATTATGCTAAAATTTATGTCTTATAATATAGACTTAAACATTGTATACAGTATAAGTATATAATCTAAGCCTTATATACCCGTAGGTGTAAGATTGTATGTAGTATATATTATATATATCCATTTAAATAGTACACAACTCGAAAATAATTTTCATTCAAATTTAACACAGCCGAAAAAAATAGACGTACTAAAATAAACCTTATAACTGTACTGATATAAAATATACATATAATAAATTTCGGTGTTTCCAAAAACCCACAAACCATATACAATTCACCTATTTTTAGTTTGAAAGTTATAAATTTAATTTCTATGGGTGGAATTAGGTTCTATTTCCATTGTTTTGCAAACCCATCCTGCAATGTCCACGTTTTCTGATTCAGCTTTTCGAATCCATTCATGATTCTGTTAAAAATTGAACAATCCAAAATACTCACTTATATGGAAATTACGTACCACACAATTTTAGTAATCAGTGTTAACCTTACCATTAATGTTTTAAGATCAGCTCTTTCATCCGGATGTTTTTTCAAGCATCTATCCACAAAATCTTTAAATTCGGCACTGAATAATCCAGAAGGTAATTTTGGAGGCGGTTCATTAACAATGTAATCAAGTAATTCAAAAATTGCCATAGGTCTTGGGCCATTTGTGTGTCCCGAAGAGTCTCCATCATGGTGAGGACCAAAAATTACAGCTAATGTTCTGGCATCAGGAGGAGGAATTGGATACATTCCTATAGCCATTTCTACCAATGATAATCCTAAAGACCATATATCACTTTGTACAGAATAATGTGTGCCTTGTAATCTCTCAGGCTACAATATTTTTATTAATTAAATTAATCGTCTAACTATATATTAATGGCAACTTACAGACATATAACTACGAGTCCCTACAAAGGAATTGGCCATGGAGTCAATAAGTTGACCAGAAACTCCAAAATCACAAATTTTTATGTCTCCACAACTATTTACTAAAATATTGCTAGGTTTTACATCTCGATGCATTATAGCATGCTTATCACGTAAATAACTTAATCCTTTTAGAACAGCTGAAGTTATTTTCCCTAATATATTTTCAGGAATTCTTCCCGCCTTCTTTAATATTAAATCTAATGACCCCGCATCCATATACTCCATACAAATACTAATCTCTCCATCACTATAAAATGCACCATAAAAACCAACAATGTGTGTAAAATTACATTCATGTAAGACTTTCAACTCTCTAAGTATTTGCTTTTTAATTGCAGGTTTTACTTCTAAATGTATCAATTTTCTAGCCATTATTAACCGGCTAGATTTATGTCTAACTTTCATAACTACTCCCCCATTGCCTGATCCAAGTTCTCCCAGCTTTTCAAAGTCATCATCACTAAGCTCTCCTATTTTCTCTTTCTGACAAAGGAATACTTCAATACGTTTCCTTTGCGAATCATCCATATCAAGTTCTTCAAGCCTTGCTGTTAAATTATCAATACTAGACTTCCGAACAAGACTAGGTGGACTACAATAATGTAATATCTAATTAAAAACTCCAAGTGGTAAGTGTAGTAGGTACTTACGCAGCAGTTTCTTGAAAATTTCCACTTGTTGGTGTGACACTTGGCGTTTGGTCAATAGAACCAGGGGGTAGTGTTAGGTTTAATTTATTTTTTGACATTGTAAGTTAATTTAAAATAAACCAATTGAAAACAGAAGAAACTGAAGAATCATAACTCTACACCCAGAAAAAGTAAACAGAAATAACTTACTGCTTAACAACGATTAGTGTATATTATTACTAACTGTTCATTGCAATATTATAAAAATTGTTTTTTGCAAGTGCAAGGCCACATAATAATTTGTACTGTTCATTAAATGTATTGCAACAGCATACAACTTACACACCATTTGTCAAAAACGTAAATTTTACAAGGTTGTCAAGTTTCTTAGTCAGCTCTTCTACAATTATAAACCTAGTGCATTTATGTATTGTTTAATTTGATATTAATTTTTGTTATTTTATACGTTTTTGAGTACATATTTACTAATATTGTTTATAATTGATTAAATTTTAATGCAAACAAACACATTACACTATTGTTCTCAACATATAACTATTTGTAAAAAAAATTTCATTCAACATTAAAATTGTTTAAACAAATTAAAAAACCCATTAATTTCTGTTAAAAATAGTTTTTTAAGTAATAAAATATGAAAACTGTTAAAATATTACCTTCATGAATACAATAGATTTAATTCTGGTGATGCAGTCCTGAAATTAGAAAGAAATTAGTAGTAATGTTTTTATTTATTAATTAACGTTTATTAAACTAAAAATCTTAAAGATATATAAGAATAAACATAATATATCTTAACCAATCTATTTAAGTATGCTTTAAAATGATAGATATTACAAGTTATAAATTACGTTTATCTTAATTTGTTAGAAATAAAAATATATTTTTATATGAATATAGCAGGATAAAGAAAGCATTGTATGTTTGATATGCACTGTCCTTTAATATTATTATGTGTCTATCTCTGTCGATGTAATACGTATAGATAAAATTTAACATTAAAAAATGTAATTTGTTTATATTTATTAACGTTAAACCGCACTAGACCTTGATGTATTCGTAATTCACTAGATAGAACTTTGGTGTTTTTTAATAACATAGCTTCCATATTGGGACATCTTTTTCCTATGAACTTTACGGTGCTTAGCTAAATGGTCCGATCTTGCGAATGCCTTTTCGCACAGTTCACATTTGTAAGGTTTTATACCAGAATGGGACCTTTTATGTCTCGCTAATTCATCAGACCTGGAAAATTTCCAACTACAATTTTGCCAGTTACAAGCAAAAGGCTTCTCTCCAGAATGTCTCCGTAGGTGTGCTTTCAAATGTGAAGACTTCGCGTACATTTTCTCACAATTTGTTATGGGACAAGGAAAGTACTTCTCGTCCTCGATTTTCTTCTTGCTGTAATCGTGATTTGTTAAGGCATTATGATGTTTATTACGAGTCTGATATTTCTTTGAAAAATTTGGGTTATATTTGTTTGTTTTATTTTCCTCATCGGGCACACAAGAACTTTCATATAATAAAGATCTTCGTCTTAAATTTTTTTCATCGTGAATATGAGGAAACATACTGATTATCTGTATTGTATTTTCAGAAAACGATAAACAACTATTCAATTCTGAATTCGTAGGTGTATCACTAAAAATGTTACTATCAAAGGTTTCTTTGAAGAAATCTTCGATTTTTTCACTAAACTCTTTTGATTCACATTCTTTGTTAGAAATGTTCTTATCCAATAGTTTATCGATGTCCTCCTCCAAGAAGTTATCGTTACTAAAATATAAATCCAAGTCCACTCCGAGTACCGACAGCTTTTTCTCTGCTTTGCTGTCATTCTCTTTTAAATTACTGGCACTAAGATCATTTTTTGAGAAAGACATTTGATTTTCACCGGAGTTACTGTTGATTTTGATATTGTTAAAAACAATACCACATTCGTAGTTAAAGTCATCCAGATCTATATCTAAGATATTACTTTCGGAATTGTCCAAAAAAGCACTAGCGTCGTTGTCCACAAAATTAGCAATTTCTTCCAAACACTTGATGTTTGTTATCGGCAACTCAATGTTATTACGTTTAGAGTCAACATTCAACTCCGTGCTGTAATCACAATCATTTTCAAAAATCCACTCACTAATTTTGTCAGATTTTGAGTCGTAGCACAAATCCGCCAAAGGAAAGTCTTGAAAAAATTCGAAATTCTCCATGGAGGATGGAACGACCTCTTCTAAGGTGTGCATGATGTAATTTCCATTAGACAATTCAACGGGTGGCATTATTTTAATGTTCTAAAAGATTAGAAACACTTTTTAAACACGTCTATTTGTCTTTTGCTCACATCATTCACTATTAGAAAGAAGGATAGTTTTGTGAAATTTAAACGCTCGGTTCTTATCTAATTGGTTCTGTTTAAGTTGGTTGTTTTCATTCGCGTTATACTTTGTATATTCAAGTGGCCAAAGTGTATCTGCACGATAGATTATTCTGAATACTCTCGAGAATTTTCATTTCGTCAAAATTAATGTTGTGTTAGTTGGTGTCAACCGTTGCCTAGTACAAAACTTAATCTTTAGTGTGATGTTTCATCCCTCGAGACTAATGCTCTGTTATGTTTTAAAACACATTTTAAATAATCTGCAGTTCTAAACATGTTTTCTCAATTTCAAACTAATCGATTAAAAGTATTTTTGGAGCAACTTCGCGCTACTGGAAGTTCTTTGATTTTCTTTATTTTCGAAGTTATACTTCGTTTGGCGTATGAGTGTCAAATTTTAGCTTTCTCCGGTGGTTATCTACCGCATAAATGGAGGAATATGTGTATAGTGGGGAGGCGCCTATATAAGATTTTTTAAGGGTAGCGCAGTAACATATAATTTGGAAACTCTGTAACCACCTTTTGATTGTCCATTGAAAAGAAATGAAATATATTGTTATCTGTAGCTCGTTCAACATGATAATGTTAAAAATTGAATTTATACTTATTGGTAAAATGACCGCGTAATAAAACATAGGGGCTCGTTCACAGCATGCTTCTAAAGCGTGATCATTCCGTCTGTTTCGCGGCCCGTCTATAACTATACACAAACGCAAGATGCGCAATATAACACGTGGTTATATTTAACTTAAATATATAAACTTAAATAAAAAATCCATATTTACTACATTAAATTAAAATTTTTGATTTAAATGAGCTTATAGTAAATTATATAAATGTAATAAATACGTTGATGTGCGCATTTGAGCGAAAAGTGGCACATTTCCGAGCGAGGGAGGCAAATGAAGCGCGACGCGGAGCGGCGCGCTTCATTTTCCCGAGATCGGAATGTGCCACTTTGAGCTCAAATGTGCACACTCGATTTTAAGCATAATTCACAATATTTTAGACCAATAAATTACACGAAAAATCAATTGAATAATTTTAATCGTTCCCTCTCACTTTCATTGACAAGATTATCGTATCTTCTCGCTCCCTTCCACTCATTGCTATAGTAAATAACTTTTTCTAATATAAATTCCATATTTACTAAAATAAGTTCAAATTTTTGATTTGAAGGAGCGTAGAATACATTATACAAATGTAATAAATACGAAGATGTGCGCATTCGAGCGAAAAGTGGCACATTTCCGAGCGAGGGAGGCAAATGAAGCGCGACGCGGAGCGGCGCGCTTCATTTTCCCGAGATCGGAATGTGCCACTTTGAGCTCGAATGTGCACACTCGGTTTTAAGCATAATTCACAATATTTTAGGCCATTCAATTAGACAAAAAATTAATTGAAGAATTTTAATTGTTTCCTCTCACTTGAATTGACAAGATTATCGTATCTTCTCGCTCCCTTCCACTCATTGCTATGGTAAATACCTTTTTCCAATATAAATTCGATATTTACTAAATTAAATTAATTTTTTGATTTGAAGGAGCACACGGTAAATTATACTAATATAATAAACACGACGATGTGCGCATTCGAGCAAAAAGTGGCACATTTCCGAGCGAGGGAGGCAAATGAAACGCGACGCGGAGCGGCGCGCTTCATTTTCTCGAGATCGGAATGTGCCACTTTGAGCTCGAATGTGCACACTCGGTTTAAGCTCGATTACCAAACGTGCCGTTTTAACAAAAAAATTGTTTACGTTAGTTATACCCCACCTAGAACACGGAAGGTTAAATATACCAAAGAAGTATAACTTCTAACGCGCGCACATAAGTACACACCCGGGTTTGCAATGTTTATATCCAAATATATTTATTATAAACTAAAAAAAATTAACTTGAGAGGAGTTGATTTCGTATAATGAAAAAATTAAAGTTTTTAGTGAAGAATTTAATAGTAGATGAGATGAAGCATTCATAATGTTTACTACTGCTGAAATAATGATATGCTCAGGAAATAATGATAAACTGTCACAAGATAATATTTGCCAGTACAGACTTTATTCATAATTGCGATAATTCAATATGTTCATTAACAAATTAAATCATTATGGGATAACTATTGCGTCTAACGGAAAATTTTATTTACAATTACTACTTGCATATTCCACATGAATATCACGTGCTCGTATTTATTTATAAAAATTATAACGAAATTAATTGACGCATAGTTTCAAGGGAAAACTTATCTGTTGAGATTAATTTCTTTTTAAATACATCGGTTACATAAATTTAATGCCTATTCGTGAAAAGCTCGGAAATTTTGTTTTATAAGAGCATAACAAAAACGTCAATTAATTATTTATGTGGAAACGAATATATTTTATTAATGTTATTAAGAGAAACGCCATGCTAAAAAAATAACAATAACTCGATATTAAGTATTTCAACAAGAGCATGTAATTTGCTGGAATTTTTACCTCAATTTCGTCAAAATGTAAAACAATGCATCTGAAGTTCATTCTATGTCAATGTATTCTATTTTTGGTATTTGTTCGTTATGGTACTTGAGCATTAATCCAGCCAGTCTACCATGATGGGCATTATCAAACCCCCCTTTAAAATAAATACAGGTAAGCGACTTTCAGCACAGAGATCAGTTCATATTTTGATGTTGATATCAACAATCGTTTCAAATATTTTGTGTCATCCTGTTTTTAAAATACTTCACCAGGTATGAAATCATTTCGTCTGAAACCAATCAATAATCATACAAAATCTGAAAACTTAGACATGAAACTATAAAACATTTAGGGAGTTTTTGTCTTAAGTTATTTTATTTTTATATAACTTAGTTAATTTGATAATTTTTATTATTCAAGTAATGTTTTGCTTCCTGTATCAACTTCTAATCTATTTAAGTAACGAACAATTTTATTATCAGTCAACGTTTTTAAATAGTTAAATAAAGAATTCTAGTTATTTATATATCTGAATCTTTAATAAAAAGCCGATAACAAAGATTAATTTAAATAATTAGCGACAACTTGATAAAGTAAAATAACATAAAGTGTTTGGTGCCAGAACAAACTTATTAGAAGAAATCAATGACTTTTTAATTTTTATGATTTATAACAACGAACTTAATCGATTTATCAGCATAAAAATTTTTCACCAAACGTAGACGTCGACGTCCAAACGTCCAAATAACAACAAAAAATAAGCAAAATCAGCGTCAATTGTTAACACCAAAGTTCAGGCATGTGAAATAAATCAGAAATCCTCTATCTTCCGGTTCTTTGAACGGCTTCCGGGATGATGACACACCCTGGTTCACCGATTTTGCAATTCTCACAAATCTTTTCCTATATTTACAAACGGTTTTTGTATATAATTAACATATCCTTTTGTTCTTTCAGGGATAGTGGCCGAGATGCTGCTTTCCATTTTTATTATAGCTTCGGCGGTGCATGGAAGTCTAGGCCAACAAGATAAGGACAACTTTGATTTTGAAAAGGACGACGACGTCAAAAAAATCTATTTCGATGACGCGACAACTTCTGATGCCGAAAATGTTTACGAAGCGGAGCGCGATTTAAATTATTTAAATATACCGAAACCTGGAGGTTTTGACAGGGCGAAAAGGGAGGTCAATGGTAGTTCGGATGGGAGTGATAAGAAAGAACCCGTTGACGTAAGCGATTTTATAAGGTTTCGACGAAATTTGGAGCAAACTTCTGAAAGTAAAAAGGCACCCGAAAGACGGGAGAAGTCGGTCGAGGAGCAGCGCAGGACCGGGAGGATGTTGATGCAAGATGAGAATGTTGTGCCTGAAGGGTTTAGAGAAGCTCGAGGATCAACGAAGGAGCAATGGGTTAAACAACCGTATCCCGTCCGGACGGTTAACATCGACGACAGTTACGGGGATAACATTCCTTCTTACAGTGACGTCGGAATTCCGAGGGTACATTTTGTGACGCAACGGCGCTTCAAATCGGCGACGACGCCCGTTAATCAACAGTACGAGCGAGAAGGGCGATCCAGGGATATCTATCGGGATTCAGAATCGAGAAATGAACCACAAACTTTTCCACCAGAACGCATTGTGAGACGCTACGAAGACTATCCATCCCGCTTCTTCAACCCTTACAACGAGGACGCCTATTATAGGTACAAGGACTCGCGATTCGACTCGCGATTTGCTCCTTTTGACGGCGACCGAGATCACTTTCAATCTTCGAGCAGACAAAGAAGAATAATTTATTACGCAACTTTGCCAGAGGTCGTGCGAACACCTCCAAACGTTAGTTTAAGAAACAGGTATAACGATCGCGACCGTTACGATGACCGATATGCGACTTCTCCCTCGTTATCGATCCCCGACGAAACTTCGTACAATTCCAGAAATCCTTTTCCCAAATCCAGGTACGATCGCCAGCTGGAAAGAGGCGAACCTCCTTATCCATTAAAAGTTTCTACAGATGTAAATGTCAGAGAAACGAAAAAAAATCCAGAGAGACGAATTTATTCTGAGCCCGATTCCAGATATGCTTATAAAACTTCGCCTTATCAAGCTGACGAAAGTTTTAACCATCGCACTATATAGAAAAATCTCCTATTTCCCCCACTCGTAGCTTTATTATTTTATTAAACACGCAGTCCTTTTTTTTATTATTTTATTCGAATATGAACATTTAATTATTTTTAGAGTAAATATTAATGTGTTAATTTTATTTATACAAATGTGGTTATAGATGGTATTTTAATAAATACAGTTGAACCTCGATATGTCGAATCGTAAAATTCGAGTTATAGAGGCTTCGACTTATAATTTAAGCTCCAAGAATTTCTGACAGTGTAACTAGGGTTTTAGAATTATTTAAAAAAATTTTAAAGTCAATTGATTATTGCTATTGGTGGACAAAAGCGGAGTGTGCACATTGTGCCCAACCTCGTATTTATTAAATATGTTTAAATTACTTTTTGAATTTAAAAATAAAATAGTAATCTATTCAAATAAAGTGACATATGTGAACTTCTTCCAAGATTAAATTGTACACTCCGCACAGCGTTGTATTTAAAAACTAAATTAATTATTGTGAATCGCGCTTAAAACCAAGTGGACACGTTCGAGCTCAAAGTGGCGCATTCCGATCTCAGGAAAATGAAGTGCGCCGCTCCGCGTCGCGCTTCATTTGCTTCCCTCGCTCGGAAATGTGCCACTTTTCGCACGGATGTGCCCATCTTCGTATTTATTGAATTTGTTTAAATTAATTTTTGGATTTCAAAAGAAAAGTGTTAATTTAATTTTTTTTTTAAATAAAAAAACGAAATGATCAACCGAAGTTTCTGTATTGTGAATTGTAAACATACTACCTATAAATTCCCGGTTCCAACATAGAAATTAATACTAAAAAATAACTTATTTTTGTAACAGTAACATTGACAATAACAGACATCCCAAAATATATCGGTTTCTTATATACAACTAATTTTTAATTTAAAAAATAATTAAAAAATTTGCATTTTGAAGTACTTAACATTTTATAATGTGTATTTTGTCCATTATTTTTTTTAATTTATTACTTAATACCAAAAATTGTCGGTTGTTTGTTACACTTAGTGTATACATTTCTTATAAGAAAATTTATTAATGATTTTATTTAATTATTTAATAAGTGTCCATGGATCGCCGTGGTTTACCAAATCCCGTTTATATTATAGATGTTTGAAAGACTCATGACTACGCTAATGCGCGAAGGAGGAGTTATAAATCACGAAAGAGGACGAGTGGTGACAATATACTACCCAAATCAAAAAGTTATACTGAAGTTAAAATGCAATTGTCTTGAAAAAGACAGATTGTTTTTAAATAAACGTAATCCAAGAAAAAAATCGAAAGAAGAAATGTAAATAAACCACTTTGCAAGATCTTTACGCCACGAGAACAAGGATAAAAATAAACCCACATTAAAGCGAATGTTTCTAGGTTGAAGAGTAGGTAGTTTCTTGTGTCAAAAAAGTAACCCTGCGTGTTTTGGTTCTTCGCGCAGTGTTCATGAGCCGTTCAAACATCTATAGCAGTGACCATTTCATTTAAATTATAGTTTTTTAATACTTTGCCGTTACTTAACCTAATCTTCACTAAGTTAAACTATATTTCTATTAAACATACTTATTTTTTTAAGCTCAACTAAAGAAAATATATTATAAGAATAAATGAAACTTTTTACTTGATTTATAAATCGTGTGAGTTGAAAGTAAAGATTAATTAAGGCAAATCAATAAATACGAAGATGTGCACATTCGA
Source organism: Sinopyrophorus schimmeli (assembly GCA_036325965.1). Classification (NCBI taxonomy): domain Eukaryota; kingdom Metazoa; phylum Arthropoda; class Insecta; order Coleoptera; family Elateridae; genus Sinopyrophorus; species Sinopyrophorus schimmeli. Next base: position 938,822 of record JARFIZ010000177.1, read on the forward strand.
GCGAAAAGTGGCACATTTCCGAGCGAGGGAAGCAAATGAAGCGCGACGCGGAGCGGCGCGCTTCATTTTCCCGAGATCGGAATGTGCCACTTTGAGCTCGAATGTGCACACTCGGTTTTAAGCACGATTACTAAACGTCTCTTTTTAATTCTATGGTATATTCTACCCACGATAATTGTTTATAAAATTATTGGTTATAATTAATATTTAAAACGCCCCACAGAAGAAAAGAAAATGTTGACTAAACTATGAGTAAATAAATTTATATTTTTTATTAAGATAAGAGACCCAATAGCAGATCAGTAAATTAAATTTTTAGGTTATTAATACCGTATATAACCGTGATCTATTACTGATATAATTTTTTATGTGGAATTAGTACTCGATCAACTACAATACAAATAAAAGTTAAAATATTCAGTGGCACATGCAATGAATGACGTTTCTCAGACGTTATTGTATGACAAAAGGTTAAATACATAATTCTTTTCTGAATAATTTAATTGTAATTAGTAATAGTTATTTTTCAGTTTAATAAATACTATTTTAAATAGATAATGAAATTAAAGTAATATTCTTTGTCGGTTTACAAAAATACTTTTTAGTGATTGAGTACTGGGGTATATATTGATCGACTACTAATTCTCTTAATTTTTCTGTGATCAGGTATTGGAGTAACCTACCAAATATTTTGAAATTTTAATTTTATTAATTGTTGTTGATTTATTATTTGAAACGTTATTAATATTATATCATTTATTATTCAATAATCAAAAAAATCGGTGCGGGTACTTATGTACGAGCGGTAGAAGTTATACTTCTTTGTGTAACTAAATTAAACATAACTACGAGTAAAAAATATAAAGATGTGCGCATTCGAGCAAAAAGTGGCACATTTCCGAGCGAGGGAAGCAAATGAAGCGCGACGCGGAGCGGCGCGCTTCATTTTCCCGAGATCGAAATGTGCCACTTTGAGCTCGAACGTGCACACTCGGTTTTAAGCACTATTACTAAGCGTCCACTTTAACAAGGAAAAAATTGGTCACGTTAGTTATAGAGAGAAAATATGTACTGAAATACTTTGTAAGGAAATGCTGATAATTTCGACTTATCGAAGTTCGACTGTAGAATAATTTAAGGAAAAGTTCTTCGCCGTTTTTTCTGCGGGGGATAAAATTATTCTATGACTTCGAGACAAAGAAAATCGAGTCTGAAACTAATTAAAGTTTAGAAATGATTTATGGGATTAAACGATAGTGTTGTTGGCGACTGAGACACAAAATCTTACGAGAAAGCTGTAATTTACTAAGGGTTACGTCTCAATAATGATGATTGATTAAACTCAATTATATTCTTTAACGTCGTGTCCTCGACGAGGATTTTGGTATATGTATCTCTAATTGCAAGAGTTGAGAAAAAATTGCGAATTTTTAAAAAGTGCTCTCCTTAAGAAGCGTCAATAATAAGACGTGTTAATGGATGCAGAAAGCCAACCACCTATCGTTGGCATATATTTCAATTAGTGCACCCTCTTAATTAGCGTAAAAATGCGATAGCGCCTCGCCCTTAGCGCAAATGGATTAGCCATGTTTTGCGTGGTTTTACATAGATTAAGATGTGGAACGAGAGACGGAACAACACAATAGATCAACTGTGTTTTACATTTATACTTTCTTATAAAGACATCGGACATTTTCTTAAAACTCATATTTTCACCGAAAAGCCTTTTCACATTTAATTACTGCAAGCTTTTTATTAAATAACGAAATAACAACTTTTTCTCTTTTTTACGTTCGTAGTACATATTTAGTAAAGACCTTTTTCTTAAAAGCTCAACGATTTTTTAATAAAAAAATCTATTAAAAGATTACTAAATTATTTTAATCAAATTTTTAATACCACAAAAAAAGCGTGTTTAAATTAGTTCATAAATCAATCTCTATTAACTATTAAATTAGTTATATTTTTGGTTATAAACATTTATAACCATTATTAGCGTAAAGAATTGCAGAAAAAACCGAATTTGAATTATTATTTTAACATCGAAGTCCTATTAATAATTTCGCATGGCACACGTATGTAGTTCATCCGTGTTCTAAGAGATGGCAAGCCGGTCTGTAAAATTGACCTTAATTCGCTTTAAAATACTTAAAACTTACGATAGTTAAATTGCAGTAGTTTTATTGAAAAATAAACAATAAAATGGAAGCATAACAAAGTTATGTATGTTCAATTTTATGTTAATGTTTGCTTGAAAATCAAAATCGGCCGACTCGATTGTTATTATTCGATAATACTTGAAAAAGTGTGATTTAAGGTGATGAAAGAGTACATGCAACATAGTTTCAAAAGTACTTATATGGTTTTATAAAAATAAACGTAGCAGTGCATAAATTTAAAGTTGAAGTTGAATGCTGTTAATGTAACGAGATATATTAGTGAGTGCCTTACTTATTTATTCATTTCCTCGAGTAATTTGTTCGTGGAAACAATTATTATGGGATAAGTAAAGCAATTTTCGAACTAACAATTTTAATATAAATGTTGTTGAACTAGCTGTAACACGGTAGATAAGATCGGAAGTCGGGAGTAACTGCAATTCCTTCTGATATCATCTTTTGCATTATCATAATGATTGCTCTGTCTTATGTCCCACACTCGTTCCTGTGACTCGGTTTTTCATGAATATTCATGTATGACTTTGACTGTGACCTTATTCAAATTCTTACTATTCTTCTTCAAGAACCATGAATGATAGTCTGTGACGTTAGATTTTTGTCTTCAGAGACCGTACATATCGTTAATATCTTTACAGTACAACAAATTTATGTGCTACCCATTTTTAATACACTTTCGAGAAGCGTTATACAAGTAACTTTCTAAAACGTTATAATTTTTTTTAAAAGTCTTAAACTGGGAATAGTCCCATTGCTCAAGATTTCGGAAATTCTTAGATCGAAAATAATGGGCTTCAACGTAAGAAATCTAAGATCTAAAAGATCTAAGTGGCGTAACGTTACACTTGACGATATTCATCTTAATGTATGGATCTCTACAGGCTCATTAGTTCAAGTGTTGACCGTCAAAGCAACACCACTTCCGGCTAAAGACAACGACCGCTGTCGTGATCCACCGCTAGTTAATACATTATTCATTTCATAATTAAATCAGTATATTTACCATGTCCGTACTTGACTATTAATAAGAAAATCGTTAATAGGGTGTACGTAGAAGAAAATCAAGACTTGTTAGAGCACCAGAACAACTTCCGGCTTTTAACTATTAAAAACGCGGATGTAACGTAATTTATACGTTTCCAAAATCTTATGCAATTTACTACAATTAAACACTACATCGCATGCTATTTATCGCATATAAACTAACGTAATTTGCACAAATAAAAGTAAAATTACATTAGAATAATAGGTGCAGCATAATGTACAGATAAGAAGATAGTTAAAATGTTTGTCGGAATAATTAGCGAGAACCAGAATGAAAAGACAATGCGAAAAATAGCATGATTTTTGATCTTCTTTCAGTAGTAAATTATTGACTAAAAATGGTCGATTAAAATCTCAATAAATAAAAAAAATTGTCAGCACATTGATAATTATAAAACGAATTTTATTACTATCTTATAGGAAAAAATTGATATTTTCTTCGATAGCTATCCCAAATTTTTTTAATTATTTTTCCCGTTTATAATAATATATTATAAACAATTATTTAGCATCAGAACGGCCGTTTTGTCAAATTTCAGAAATTACCAATTTTGCAGTTTGATTTTCAACATAACTTATAGGAAAATAATTAATATTTTCTTCGATAACTATCCCAAATTGTTTAATTTATTTTTCCTGTTTATAATAATATATTATAAATAATTATTTATCATCAGAACGTCTGTTTTGTGAAATTTCAGAAATTACCAATTTTGCAGTTTGATTTTTAACACATCTTATAGGAAAATAATTAATATTTTCTTAGATAGCTATCCCAGATTTTTTTAATTATTTTTTCTGTTTATAATAATATATTATAAACAATTATTTACCATCTTAACGGCCTATTTGGCAAAATTCAAAAATCCCATTTTTGCACTTTGATATTTTAACATATCTTATAGGAAAATAATTAAAATTTTGTTCGATAGCAATCCGGGAATTTTTAAATTATTTTTTACATGTTTAGTAATATATTATAAACAATTATTTACCATCAGAACTGCCGTTTAGTCTAATTTCAGAAATTTTCATTTTTACAGTTTGAGTCTCAATTGATAATTATATAAATATTATTTGTGCACAAAAATAATTACAAAGTTTTAAAAAAATACTTACATTTTATTACTTTGGTCCAGAAGTTGTTCCTGAAGATTGAATACCTTTTAGTACACACCATTTCTTCCCCACAAAATTACCACTAAAATTTTAAGAACCGATATTAACTCTGTAACATACGTTTCACAACTGAGGTGTATAGGAATGAATAAACCGATTTGCGATAAGAAAACACAAAAATTTTGATAAGTTTTATGTGAAAAGTGTGATTAGAATATAACCGAATTGATATAAAACAATATTTAATTTTTCCATGTGTTATTTTTATATCGATATGGTGTGTTAAGAGCCATTGCCGGATTAACATTTGATTTTTGACTTTCGTGATGGATCTTAGCACTAGTAACAAATGTGAAAACTTTTAGGTCTTTGGCCATTATGGTTTTTCAATAAAAAAATATTCTTTATTTTAGAAAAGAATTTTTTCTCAAAACAGCTGGACCGATCTTTTGCGCTGTTATAGACATAAGTTCAGCTTATTAGGTAAAAACAAAATTAAGTTAAAAAAATTACTGAAGGTGGATATCAAACCATTTTCAAATCAATTCACATTGAATAATAATTTATTCTTTTTTTGTAATAAGTCAGATACGTATTTTAAAAGTACTACTTAAATGTAACAAACACGGTTTACATTTTTATTAATTCTTTCTTCAATTAGTTTACTTCATGCATTGGAGTAAATTGTATAAATAAATTAAAGCAGTTGAACGTAAAATTAAGTTTAACAAATACAAAGGGCCTTATGAAAATCAATAAAAGCCGATAATAAATTAGTATTATTGTTTAAAAGCTTTCTATCAATCATTTTTCTAAATACATTATTTTTAAAAAGGATTATCGGAATAAACAACGTATCCCTGTATTCGCTTTCGAGTAATCCAGAAGCCCAAATTTGGTTGGTGAAACGTAATGCGAAATCATAATTTATTTAGTACTTTTATATTTCTAGCTTGAATTTAATCAAAATTTTTATATGGAATCATAGAGAGTAATTATGAATACGTTCCATAATTTTTCTAGGGCGATTGTACATTTATTTTTTGAGAAAATGTAATTGTAATTAAATTGAATTAAAGGTTATAATATAAGGTGTCATTTAAAAGAAATGGGTATGAAGTACGACAAGGAAACTATAGGTAAAATTCGAGAGAGATAGGAAAATATTAGCCCATTATGGGGCTTCAATTCTGACGTATGCGATTCTCAATGAACGGGCTTGTTTGACAAGTAGTTGTATATGGGCTATTATTAATTGCAAAGTGTGATTTAAGGTGATGAAAGAGTACATGCAACATAGTTTCAAAAGTACTTATATGGTTTTATAAAAATAAACGTAGCAGTGCATAAATTTAAAGTTGAAGTTGAATGCTGTTAATGTAACGAGATATATTAGTGAGTGCCTTACTTATTTATTCATTTCCTCGAGTAATTTGTTCGTGGAAACAATTATTATGGGATAAGTAAAGCAATTTTCGAACTAACAATTTTAATATAAATGTTGTTGAACTAGCTGTAACACGGTAGATAAGATCGGAAGTCGGGAGTAACTGCAATTCCTTCTGATATCATCTTTTGCATTATCATAATGATTGCTCTGTCTTATGTCCCACACTCGTTCCTGTGACTCGGTTTTTCATGAATATTCATGTATGACTTTGACTGTGACCTTATTCAAATTCTTACTATTCTTCTTCAAGAACCATGAATGATAGTCTGTGACGTTAGATTTTTGTCTTCAGAGACCGTACATATCGTTAATATCTTTACAGTACAACAAATTTATGTGCTACCCATTTTTAATACACTTTCGAGAAGCGTTATACAAGTAACTTTCTAAAACGTTATAATTTTTTTTAAAAGTCTTAAACTGGGAATAGTCCCATTGCTCAAGATTTCGGAAATTCTTAGATCGAAAATAATGGGCTTCAACGTAAGAAATCTAAGATCTAAAAGATCTAAGTGGCGTAACGTTACACTTGACGATATTCATCTTAATGTATGGATCTCTACAGGCTCATTAGTTCAAGTGTTGACCGTCAAAGCAACACCACTTCCGGCTAAAAGACAACGACCGCTGTCGTGATCCACCGCTAGTTAATACATTATTCATTTCATAATTAAATCAGTATATTTACCATGTCCGTACTTGACTATTAATAAGAAAATCGTTAATAGGGTGTACGTAGAAGAAAATCCAAGACTTGTTAGAGCACCAGAACAACTTCCGGCTTTTAACTATTAAAAACGCGGATGTAACGTAATTTATACGTTTCCAAAATCTTATGCAATTTACTACAATTAAACACTACATCGCATGCTATTTATCGCATATAAACTAACGTAATTTGCACAAATAAAAGTAAAATTACATTAGAATAATAGGTGCAGCATAATGTACAGATAAGAAGATAGTTAAAATGTTTGTCGGAATAATTAGCGAGAACCAGAATGAAAAGACAATGCGAAAAATAGCATGATTTTTGATCTTCTTTCAGTAGTAAATTATTGACTAAAAATGGTCGATTAAAATCTCAATAAATAAAAAAAATTGTCAGCACATTGATAATTATAAAACGAATTTTATTACTATCTTATAGGAAAAAATTGATATTTTCTTCGATAGCTATCCCAAATTTTTTTAATTATTTTTCCCGTTTATAATAATATATTATAAACAATTATTTAGCATCAGAACGGCCGTTTTGTCAAATTTCAGAAATTACCAATTTTGCAGTTTGATTTTCAACATAACTTATAGGAAAATAATTAATATTTTCTTCGATAACTATCCCAAATTGTTTAATTTATTTTTCCTGTTTATAATAATATATTATAAATAATTATTTATCATCAGAACGTCTGTTTTGTGAAATTTCAGAAATTACCAATTTTGCAGTTTGATTTTTAACACATCTTATAGGAAAATAATTAATATTTTCTTAGATAGCTATCCCAGATTTTTTTAATTATTTTTTCTGTTTATAATAATATATTATAAACAATTATTTACCATCTTAACGGCCTATTTGGCAAAATTCAAAAAATCCCATTTTTGCACTTTGATATTCAACATATCTTATAGGAAAATAATTAAAATTTTGTTCGATAGCAATCCGGGAATTTTTAAATTATTTTTTACATGTTTAGTAATATATTATAAACAATTATTTACCATCAGAACTGCCGTTTAGTCTAATTTCAGAAATTTTCATTTTTACAGTTTGAGTCTCAATTGATAATTATATAAATATTATTTGTGCACAAAAATAATTACAAAGTTTTAAAAAAATACTTACATTTTATTACTTTGGTCCAGAAGTTGTTCCTGAAGATTGAATACCTTTTAGTACACACCATTTCTTCCCCCACAAAAATTACCACTAAAATTTTAAGAACCGATATTAACTCTGTAACATACGTTTCACAACTGAGGTGTATAGGGAATGAATAAACCGATTTGCGATAAGAAAACACAAAAATTTTGATAAGTTTTATGTGAAAAGTGTGATTAGAATATAACCGAATTGATATAAAACAATATTTAATTTTTCCATGTGTTATTTTTATATCGATATGGTGTGTTAAGAGCCATTGCCGGATTAACATTTGATTTTTGACTTTCGTGATGGATCTTAGCACTAGTAACAAATGTGAAAACTTTTAGGTCTTTGGCCATTATGGTTTTTCAATAAAAAAATATTCTTTATTTTAGAAAAGAATTTTTTTTCTCAAAAACAGCTGGACCGATCTTTTTGCGCTGTTATAGACATAAGTTCAGCTTATTAGGTAAAAACAAAAATTAAGTTAAAAAAAATTACTGAAGGTGGATATCAAACCATTTTCAAATCAATTCACATTGAATAATAATTTATTCTTTTTTTGTAATAAGTCAGATACGTATTTTAAAAGTACTACTTAAATGTAACAAACACGGTTTACATTTTTATTAATTCTTTCTTCAATTAGTTTACTTCATGCATTGGAGTAAATTGTATAAATAAATTAAAGCAGTTGAACGTAAAATTAAGTTTAACAAATACAAAGGGCCTTATGAAAATCAATAAAAGCCGATAATAAATTAGTATTATTGTTTAAAAGCTTTCTATCAATCATTTTTCTAAATACATTATTTTTAAAAAGGATTATCGGAATAAACAACGTATCCCTGTATTCGCTTTCGAGTAATCCAGAAGCCCAAATTTGGTTGGTGAAACGTAATGCGAAATCATAATTTATTTAGTACTTTTATATTTCTAGCTTGAATTTAATCAAAATTTTTATATGGAATCATAGAGAGTAATTATGAATACGTTCCATAATTTTTCTAGGGCGATTGTACATTTATTTTTTGAGAAAATGTAATTGTAATTAAATTGAATTAAAGGTTATAATATAAGGTGTCATTTAAAAGAAATGGGTATGAAGTACGACAAGGAAACTATAGGTAAAATTCGAGAGAGATAGGAAAATATTAGCCCATTATGGGGCTTCAATTCTGACGTATGCGATTCTCAATGAACGGGCTTGTTTGACAAGTAGTTGTATATGGGCTATTATTAATTGCAAATGCAAAGAACAAAGAATCTATTATAATATAATTAGCAAGCAATATAGAAATAAAAAGGCAATCTACGTTGAAATTTTGTCGATGACAACAATTTTTTTTTGGGGTTGCTATTTCAGTGTTGCGTAGGAGATAAAATTTAATTTCTAGAAAAAAGAAATAAAATATCTTTGTAAATTTTATTTGGTGTCTGTGTAGTATTGTACGAAACGAACAGAAGATAAGTGTGTATTTTATAATTTCCTTTGGGATCCGGAATTGGCAATAGGACGATAATAAAGCGAGATGTGTAACACACCTTTTGTTCGATGTCACTATTTGTACATTTTTAATCGTTTTCTCTCTTTAATTTAAAAATTGGGGATACACGTTTTCCAAGTCTCGGCGTTTTTTTTTTAATTTTGAAAGATATGTCGTAAAATTGTGAACTTTCCACGTAACCATCCCTGTCCATATTTATTTTACAACTTTGACGTAATAAATTCTGAAAAGTTATCTTCGACGCGAAGAAGAAATGATAGATTCTTGGGATTTCGGCAAAACGATTTTTGTGTGTTGGAATATTGAAAAGGTTAATTAATTTAGATACAGGTGACATTTTCAATTGGCGGCATTTAATCCAACTGTCGTCGTGTCCCTAAGGGTAAGAAGGGAAACTCGACTTGTGAATCCCTTAATACAACTTACATCCCTTTCGTGATGCCGTTCTTTGAATAGCTCTTTCTCCCTCGTGTAATAAATAATTTAAATTTAATCACGTTCCTTTGTAACTGAATTAAATTACCTATATTAATGTGCTAGCTCGATTGTTTACATTATTTAGACTTTGTGATTTGTTGAAGTAGAGACGCTTAATGTTTCTTTAAATATTTGTTAAAATCTCAGACTTTTGGCACAATCCTGATTGCATCGTCTTTTACAACTATGAATTTTTTGCATGTAAACCAAGACAATTTGCTTGCGGAAAATGAATCTTTAAAATATCGGGGGGGCAAGACAGCAATTTCGGTTATTTACTTTGAAATGAAACTCAATTTTTTTATACAAAGAATTGATTTTTAGCAACTATAAATGTACAATTTTCTTAAAAGATTTTTGGCTATGTTTCTGATAACTTCATGATTCCAGGTCTTTATTAGCAAAAAACTGAACCAAGCTCAATTTGAGACCATTATCATTAGTGACATTTTTACTATTTAAAAATCAGTTTTGTAAATATCAAAATAAATGGTAATCTTATGGTGCAAGCTCATGGTGGATGTAACAACAGTTCGCAACCTAGTTGTAATAATTTTGGACGAGTATCTAAAGATGTGTGAGGTCGAGCGTTGTTATGCTGAAATACATTTGCTTTACGATTATTCGATTCTGGCTGTTTATCTTTGATTCCTTTCTCTAATGACATCAGTTTTTGGCACCAAACATCTAAATTGATCGCTTGGCTTTTTAGAAGTAGCCCAAAAACACAACGCCTTTCTAATGCCAATCAATTGAAAGCATGGTGTTTTTTTGATGGAATTTAGCCTTTGAGGTGGCTTGTGCTAGTTTATCACGTTTGGACCATGATGATTTTTGATTGATGTTACTGTAGACGACACATTTTTGATCATTAATTTGCCTATTTTAATTTGTCAGTTGTCGACAATTAATTGTTATTATTATTACATTAAGAAAATACAAAGTTTGATTTACAAATAAATTTAGATTAAAGGTTATAAAGAAGAAACCGAGATGTTAACTAGAAGAAAAAAGCAAAAGAAATTGAATGATCAAAAAGTTTAATCGAAGTTCTGACATGCCATTTTAATAGCTTTAGTAAAGAAAAACTACTCTTAAAAAGGCAGAAAAGCCTCTAATGCAGAGCCGTATAATCTGAATTCCACTTTATTGGCGTAGTCGAAAATTAGTTAAAATTGAATATAATTTAACTCTGATAACCGGGTTGTCACGTGAACGACTAGCATCAAAAGTACTAATTTAAATATCTAATCACATAGTCTGGAAATATGCAGCTTTTCATTGTGGTCAAGAGCTTCGGTCATTTACATAAACAACTAAAATTAGAATATAGTATATTTTTGAAAATTAGCCGCTACCTTTGATTTGGTCGGACAATTTTCGAGAAGTTTATGTAAATTACTAATTTCGATGTCCATCTTTACTGAGTACCAAATTAAATCGAGGTTTTTCTCTTTTACACAAACATCCCACTTAAGGACACACTTTATTGATATTTTGAACCAGTTACCTTTGCGCTAATTGTATAGCTAAAAGTGATTTAAAAGAAACAAAGTTGTTTACTAGTAATTCATAAATGGCTTTGTGCTAAATAATTTGCTTCATATCTTGCGTTAAATTTTTTTCAATTTTTGAAGTTATACTTCTTTTGGCGCTTTAAGGAACAGAAGTTGCGCGCACAAAAAGTCATAACGTTAATTCTTATTAATAATTTTGTTTAAAAGCACTAAATTATATTTTTGGGGTTACTATTATAAATACAGTTCTATAATTTTCAATTAATTCTTAGAAAGTAAATTAATTATTGTAAATCGTGCTTAAAACCGAGTGTGCACATTCGAGCTCAAAGTGGCACATTCCGATCTCGGGAAAATGAAGCGCGCCGCTCCGCGTCGCGCTTTATTTGCCTCCCTCGCTCGGAAATGTGCCACTTTTCGCTCGAATGCGCACATCCTCGTATTTATTGATTTGCCTTAATTAATTTTGCTTTATTTTCGATTTACACGGTTGTTCACACTTAAAGTTATGATTTTAATTTACACGGTTTACAAGGAATAGGTTAGAGTAACATATAATTTGAATACCATTGGTCTAGCTATAAATAAACGTGATAAGCAACCTAACACGTGGTTACATTTAATTTAGTTACACCGAAGAAGTATAACTTCTGACGTGCTTCTATAAGTATACGCACCGGGTTTTTTAATTATTTATAAATACAAATAGAATGTGGTTTATTTGTGCAGAATAGGAACAAAGGTCAAATGATCATACACAAAAAGTAATTGTAGTTCTTTTTACTAGAAGATTGAGTTAAAGTCACTGTAGTAACAAATATTACATATAATAGTAATTCTTAATAAAAATGTACTAAATGTTACTAAATACAAAAGTCAAATTTTCACTACACATTGTGTTTAAATCATTTATTACAATAAAAGTAAATTTTATAAAATAAACTACTGTTTTGAGTAATATTTATTGAGACTTCAGTTTTTATAAATACTGCATGGCAGACGAATAAGTACTGGAAATTAACCCATTTATAAATGGCACTAAACTAAACAAAAACATATTCCAATTCAATTGGCCTTATGTATAATATATTTGAGTAATGGTATTTATTTATTTTTAGGAAAAGCGACCCTAGAACAAGTGTTCCCTAAGGGCCGTAAAATAACAATATATACATAGTGAGTATTAAATAAAAAATCCATTAATATAATAATAACAAAATCAAAATAACATGAAACAATAAAAGAAATAAAAATGTTATTTTTGACTATAATATTGATATTGAATCTGAACAACTTAAACGTCTCAATCAAAAATACCACGGAAACATGTAGATTTAAACTCTGTTAAAGTACAGTTTAAAAGTGTGTAATAAATACTTTAATAATTACTATATTTTGAAAATTTTTGTTCCAGTCGATGCTGCGTTGCAATATACTAGAGTTAAAATGCATTTCTTTCTAGAAATTCTTTAGATTGTATTTAAACTTTTTTTGTTTAGATTGGTGTGAGATATCACCCGGTTAAGTTTCAGTACCTATTCATCTGGCATCCTATATACTGGTTGGCGCTACTACAATGTCGTACTTGAATTGGTGTTCGCATTTTTTACACCAACTTGTGGAAAACTGTGTAGCAAATACAATTTATGTTTCGTGTTTTGGAAAATTGAAAATATCCTTTTATCTCAGAAGAATGTAAATAATTAGTCGGTGGTTTATAAATGATTTATAACACGTGTCTTGAAAAGAATTGGTACAAAAATGGTTGAAAATGGGAGAGCGCTTAAGTTAACAATAATGTGCGCTGGAAATCGGAAAAGAAATTAGCCACTGCAGCGATTAACAGATAATAACAATAATTATAAGAAAAATAAAAAGGATCCCATTTAGACCCTATCATTAGGGGTCGGACATTTTAGTCTAGGACATTATTAGATACAATTGTGGTCAAGGCTTTGAGCCATTAATCATTTTGTCAAAATTTAATTGCTTTTAAAGAGAACACGACTTACTAAAAATGGGAACGTAAAATTAACTTAATTTTTGGTTATTCTTAAAATCTCTAATTATAAGGGACTCGATGGGTTTACGTGCTTAATTCACGTGCAGCGGTCACATTTGGTGTAATTTTGTGAACATTAACTATGTTTTATGAATCCTTTCTAAAGATCGAATAAGAGTACCTCGAATCTTTGTTCCAAGCGTGTTGTGTATGTGTATATATAAAAGTGATCGTATGATACAAAAAGCTAATGTCACAATTCACGTAGTTAATCGCTGTTTAGTAACAAGTTGAGTCGTGACTTCGTTTAATGATAGCCTGGCCCTAGACTCAGTAGTCCAAGTCGTTATTGCTTCACCTTCTATTTTCACCTTTCTAAAACTGCGTCAATTAATGCACAATAAATTATGGGAGCATTCCCGCTTTTACTTCCATTTTGAACGTTCGAAGCGACGAAGCCCAAAATCCCGCAGCGTTCCCACAGACGTGCAGGCGAATAAACGGAAAATTTCCCTAAAAAGAAAAAAAATAAATTGTCTTTTTATTTCGAAACAAATACAGTAAAACCTCAGTTATACGGATTCGCGATTATCCGGATTTTTCAACCGCGTTCGGACTCGTTGCGAAAATTAAACCTCGGCAATTCTTACTAAATATTTTATTTTGTATTTCGCACTAAACAGTGTTTTTTTGCTTTTTTGATTTTAAGATAATGTGCGTCTGTTTTATTTAGTGATTAATATTTGTTGCGTTTTTTGTAAACATATACCTAACAATTTGACCAAGTTTTTTCCTGTTAAAACGGGGCACTTTGTAATCGTGCTTAAAACCGAGTGTGCACATTCGAGCTCAAAGTGGCACATTCCGATCTCATGAAAATAAAGCGCGCCGCTCCGCGTCGCGCTTCATTTGCCTCCCTCGCTCGGAAATGTGCCACTTTTCGCTCGAATGCGCACATCTTTGTATTTATTGGATTTGCCTATATTGCTATTTTATTCTTCAATTCAAAAAATTAAAAATAGATTAAATTACATCTATTTTTTGTTTGAAAAAAGTTAGATATTTTATTCCTTTTGATAAAGTTATCATGGTGCTCTTCCGCACGCCTAATTATAGCGAGCTTGATAAAATTTTTTTCAGGTGTACTTTCGAATGTTTACTAATTCGCATTTTTGATTAATAGAAAATTGTATATGAGTCAATTTTTCTGAAGTGGGCCACTAAAAATCAACTAGTTGATTTTTATTTCATTTTGCAGATTGTTGAAGGTTTATATGTCAAAATTAATGTCTCCAAATATTTTTGGGTAATTTTATTTTTTTAAAATGATAAACAAATTAGTTTTAAGGCACATTTTGTATACACTGTTGTAATTAGACTTCATTTATGGATTAATTCAATTTTTTAATATTAAAAATATTTCTATGTTACATAGGGGGTGCATCAAAATTTTAGAATGACTTGGGTGGGATATGTTAAAAAAAAGGTTGAGAAATCGGAGTCAAAAAGTCAGAAAGTATTTTTTTTTCATGTACGATGAAGTCTTCCATCTAGTCTAGTTTAAAAATACTAAACTAGTTTGGTACTAAATTTCTAAAAATGTGGTTTTTCGTAAAAATACTCTACTATAATTTTTAATAAAAAAGAAAAGCGAGAAGTGGTACATTTAGTTCAGTTTGATTTAATTAATATTGTTTGTAAGAGAGAAGAATAAGATAGGCAAATTCAATTATTAAGGAGTATGTGAAATTTCAAGCAAAAACCTTTTCCAAATAAAAAATCTAGATTTGAAGGATTTGTTAATAATATAGTCAAATCCAATATACACGAAGATGTGCGCATTCGAGCGAAAAGTGGCACTTTCCGAGCGAGGGAAGCAAATGAAGCGCGACGCGGAGCGGCGCGCTTCATTTTCCCGAGATCGGAATGTGCCACTTTGAGCTCGAATGTGCACACTCCGCTTTTCGCCACAATTAACAATGATCAATTTACCTTAAAAAAATTCAAGTAATTCTAAAACCGTAGTTATATACCGGGTGTTTTATTTAAAGTGCCACGAGCGTCTAACGCCTAAACTAATAAAAATTAAAAAAAAATACAGGTATAAAAATGTTTTCAATTTATTGGATCTATGCACTAACATAAATATTAATGCGTTTCACTTCCGGTATAAAAGGAAACTTTCTTATCTTAAGTAGAAGGGTATTATTTTTTTTATATAGTTGGATAGAGATAGTCAAGAGTTTTTCAAAAATGTATAACAAGTTGTCATTTAATTAATAAATAAATTTAATTTTTGATTAAAAAAATTAATACTTTACTATTTAAATTAATAAATTTCTACTAATGCCAGTACATAGATCGTATAAATTAAAAAAACTGTTATACTCGTATTTTTTTGAAATTTTTATTAGCTTAAAATTTATAAGATTGGGGCTATTGTAAAATGAAAATTTTTTTTTTTAAATAGTTTTTTAATCAAACAGTAACTATCCAAGCTCTATCTAATTATCTAAAAAAATTAATACCCTTCTATTTAAGATAAGAATGTTGATACCATTTCCGGTTAAACCGAAAGTAATACAAAATGTATATTTATGCCAGTGCATAGGTCAAATAAATTAAAGACACTTTTATATTTGTACTTTTTTGGAAATTTTTATTATTTCAGGAATTATAAGCTCGTGGCACTTTATATGAAACACCCGGTATATACTAGCTAAAATTCGTTTTTTTCTATACATTCAATTATCCGAATGAGCTGTAACAATAATTAGTCCGGATAACCAAGTTTCCACCGTACTTACAAAATCTCTATGAAATAATAAAACACTTCTGGTGTAGGTGTAAAGATCGCAGAAGATTTGGATGGACTACTGGACACTCGCAGTCGCGTGAAAGAATGTTAACATAGTATTTTCATGAGTGTACCTGTAGACGGTATTCGTAAACGCGATCATTTTTTTATTACTAATTTCGTGTTATAATTAAAGTGTAGATAATTAAAGGACAAAACACGAGTACGCAATTGACTCTCAGCAACTGACAGTAAGCTCCGGCGCCGACTTAAATGCTTTTCGTCTTATAAAAGCTCTCTTTAACCGTATCGTACGCGGACCTATTAATTATTTTAATTAAATATTCGACAAACCACTTTTTCTCTCTTCTTTAGTTTTGTTACAAATTCATTTTCGAACGTGAAAGGTGTAACTCTGACCGAGAACGATTAACGGGATTAATTTCAACCTAACTCGATTAACCTGAAGCAAAATAAATGGGTTAATGGTATTTTATCCCACAATTTACACGGTTTACAAAAATTGAAGTTATTATACCTTTATATTAACAATAAAAATATTAGGGTAGTTGTCAGTAACTAGCAAGTGTTATAAAAGTATTATTTTCTGTACACGTTTTTTGTTTTAGTGAATACTAATATTTAAAAAATTGTGAAACTAGTTTTGGATTGAAATACTGCCCTGTATTTTTATTAAGTTTTTTATATACCTTCTTATTAACCATAAAACATTTAGAGTTGTATACAAATACGATTTTTGTAATACCCACTGCGAAAGTGTGATTTTCGAGCGCGGTAATGCGGTAGAAAAGTGGTCGATTTCCCCATGTCAGAATAGAGTATAGTTTCGTCGCTCCTTTCTGCACGTGTGCGTAAAGTGCGTACATTTGCCCTTTTCCTTTCCACTTTTTTCGTATTTTCTGTTCTAAAATATTTGAGTATTTAATGCCAGTTTATTTATATAATTGCACAATTAAAAGTAATCGTGCTTAAAACCGAGTGTGCACATTCGAGTTCAAAGTGGCACATTCCGATCTCGGGAAAATAAAGCGCGACGCGGAGCGGCGCGCTTCATTTGCCTCCCTCGCTCGGAAATGTGCCACTTTTCGCTCGAATGCGCACATCTTTGTATTTATTGGATTTGCCTATATTGCTATTTTATTCTTCAATTCAAAACATTAAAAATAAATTAAATTACATCTATTTTTTGTTTGAAAAAAGTTAGATATTTTATTCCTTTTGATAAAGTTATCATGGTGCTCTTCCGCACGCCTAATTGTAGCGAGCTTGATAAATTTTTTTTCAGGTGTACTTTCGAATGTTTACTAATTCGCATTTTTGATTAATAGAAAATTGTATATGAGTCAATTTTTCTGAAGTGGGCCACTAAAAATCAACTAGTTGATTTTTATTTCATTTTTGCAGATTGTTGAAGGTTTATATGTCAAAATTAATGTCTCCAAATATTTTTGGGTAATTTTTATTTTTCTAAAAATGATAAACAAATTAGTTTTAAGGCACATTTTGTATACACTGTTGTAATTAGACTTCATTTATGGATTAATTCAATTTTTTAATATTAAAAATATTTCTATGTTACATAGGGGGTGCATCAAAATTTTAGAATGACTTGGGTGGGATATGTTAAAAAAAAGGTTGAGAAATCGGAGTCAAAAAGTCAGAAAGTATTTTTTTTTCATGTACGATGAAGTCTTCCATCTAGTCTAGTTTAAAAGTACTAAACTAGTTTGGTACTAAATTTCTAAAAATGTGGTTTTTCGTAAAAATACTCTACTATAATTTTTAATAAAAAAGAAAAGCGAGAAGTGGTACATTTAGTTCAGTTTGATTTAATTAATATTGTTTGTAAGAGAGAAGAATAAGATAGGCAAATTCAATTATTAAGGAGTATGTGAAATTTCAAGCAAAAACCTTTTCCAAATAAAAAATCTAGATTTGAAGAATTTGTTAATAATATAGTCAAATCCAATATACACGAAGATGTGCGCATTCGAGCGAAAAGTGGCACATTTCCGAGCGAGGGAGGCAAATGAAGCGCGACGCGGAGCGGCGCGCTTCATTCCGAGATCGGAATGTGCCACTTTGAGCTCGAATGTGCACACTCGGCTTTAAGCACAATTTACAATTATTAATTTAATTTAAAGCAGTTTTTAACAAAAAATTACAAAACCGTTGCTATACCCGAATAATTAAATTTCTGATTTATTAAAATAAATGAATTATTGATTTAAAAGAATGAATATTAATATAAACAAATCCAATAAATACAAAGATGTGCGCATTCGAGCGAAAAGTGGCACATTCCCGAGCGAGGGAAGCAAATGAAGCGCGACGCGGAGCGGTGCGCTTCATTTTCCCGAGATCGGAATGTGCCACTTTGAGCTCGAATGTGCACACTCCGCTTTTCGCCACGATTAACAATGATCAATTTACCTTAAAAAAATTCAAGTAATTCTAAAACCGTAGTTATATACCGGGTGTTTCATTTAAAGTGCCATGAGCGTCTAACGCCTAAACTAATAAAAATTAAAAAAAAAAAATACAGGTATAAAAATGTTTTCAATTTATTGGATCTATGCACTAACATAAATATTAATGCGTTTCACTTCCGGTATAAAAGGAAACTTTCTTATCTTAAGTAGAAGGGTATTATTTTTTTTATATAGTTGAATAGAGATAGTCAAGAGGTTTTCAAAAATGTATAACAAGTTGTCATTTAATTAATAAATAAATTTAATTTTTGATTAAAAAAAATTAATACTTTACTATTTAAATTAATAAATTTCTACTAATGCCAGTACATAGATCGTATAAATTAAAAAAACTGTTATATTCGCATTTTTTGAAATTTTTATTAGCTTAGAATTTATAAGATTGGGGCTATTGTAAACTGAAAAAAAATTTTTTTTAATTAATTATTAATCAAATAGTAACTGTCCAAGCTCTATCTAATTATCTAAAAAAATTAATACCCTTCTATTTAAGATAAGAATGTTGATACCATTTCCGGTTAAACCGGAAGTAATACAAAATGTATATTTATGCCAGTGCATAAGTCAAATAAATTAAAGACACTTTTATATTTGTACTTTTCTGGAAATTTTTATTATTTCAGGAATTATAAGCTCGTGGCACTTTATATGAAACACCCGGTATATACTAGCTAAAATTCGTTTTTTTCTATACATTCAATTATCCGAATGAGCTGTAACAATAATTAGTCCGGATAACCGAGTTTCCACCGTACTTGCAAAATCTCTATGAAATAATAAAAGACTTCTGGTGTAGGTGTAAAGATCGCAGAAGATTTGGATGGACTACTGGACACTCGCAGTCGCGTGAAAGAATGTTAACATAGTATTTTCATGAGTGTACCTGTAGACGGTATTCGTAAACGCGATCATTTTTTTATTACTAATTTCGTGTTATAATTAAAGTGTAGATAATTAAAGGACAAAACACGAGTACGCAATTGACTCTCAGCAACTGACAGTAAGCTCCGGCGCCGACTTAAATGCTTTTCGTCTTATAAAAGCTCTCTTTAACCGTATCGTACGCGGACCTATTAATTATTTTAATTAAATATTCGACAAACCACTTTTTCTCTCTTCTTTAGTTTTGTTACAAATTCATTTTCGAACGTGAAAGGTGTAACTCTGACCGAGAACGATTAACGGGATTAATTTCAACCTAACTCGATTAACCTGAAGCAAAATAAATGGGTTAATGGTATTTTATCCCACAATTTACACGGTTTACAAAAATTGAAGTTATTATACCTTTATATTAACAATAAAAATATTAGGGTAGTTGTCAGTAACTAGCAAGTGTTATAAAAGTATTATTTTCTGTACACGTTTTTTGTTTTAGTGAATACTAATATTTAAAAAATTGTGAAACTAGTTTTGGATTGAAATACTGCCCTGTATTTTTATTAAGTTTTTTATGTACCTTCTTATTAACCATAAAACATTTAGAGTTGTATACAAATACGATTTTTGTAATACCCACTGCGAAAGTGTGATTTTCGAGCGCGGTGATGCGGTAGAAAAGTGGTCGATTTCCCCATGTCAGAATAGAGTATAGTTTCGTCGCTCCTTTCTGCACGTGTGCGTAAAGTGCGTACATTTGCCCTTTTCCTTTCCACTTTTTTCGTATTTCCTGTTCTAAAATATTTGAGTATTTAATGCCAGTTTATTTATATAATTGCACAATTGTAATAAAAGCAGTAATCAGCGTGTTATATTATTTTTTTTCAGTACCTTTATATTAACCATAAAAAAATTCGGGTAATTTTCAGTTAAATACAAATAATATTTGCGATACACGTTTTGCACTTTATTAAATATTAATAATAAAAAAATTCCGTACAGGTTTTCTATTTTAATAAATACAAATATTCAAATTAATCAATTTCAGGTTATTTATGTTATACTTAACAGATAGCATTAAAAGTAGAATTAAGTATGAAAATTGAGATGTGTTTTTAAAGGCAATTTAATCAAGTAAATGAGAGAATAAGTCAGTGGTAATTGGATTAGCGAGTGTTATTAAGAAATTTTTTGCTGTCATTTTATAGGTGTCGTAAAATACGTGTTTTCTACTGGTCATAAGTTTTCATCCATAAAGTTTCATTAAGCATTGTAAAAGAGTACTCGACTACATGCTCTTATTCTTACGCTTATTAAAGTAATGGGGATAGATTATAGACTAGGGACATAAGATAGCTGTCTGAGACCCTAAAATTAGATGGTTTCGCAGTTTGCTAGTAACATACCTGCACTTAATGTGTCTGAAAGAAGAAATTTCAGATATGTCTTTAGTCCGCTCGTTTTGTTAACAGGTGAATTATGTTTCCAAGCAATTTTCAAATTAAAAAGTCCGCATTATATTTTCACAAATATATGTATCGTTCGGGCGAAACAGGAATTGCTTCAAAGGTGATATGGGGACCAGCAGACAAGCGGACGGACAGACTGATGGACATGTGGGTGGACAGCTTATTGAAACGTGAAGTTAATTTTATTTCTTTTTAAAGTTATACTTCTTTTGGCGCGCTGAGAGCAAAATTTTAGCAGGCAACGGAAGTTGTGCGCGCACAGCTACCGATAATTCGACAGTTGAAAGTAAATTAATTATTGTGAATTCCCGAGATCAAATTGTCCACGCGACACAGTGTTGTAATTTTTTATTAAAATTATTTAGAAACTAAATTAATTATTGTCTATCATGTTTAAAACCGAGTGTGCACATTCGAGCTCAAAGTGGCACATTCCGATCTCGGGAAAATGAAGCGCGCCGCTCCGCGTCGCGCTTCATTTGCTTCCCTCGCTCGGAAATGTGCCACTTTTCGCTCGAATGTGCACACTCGGTTTTAAGCACGATTACTAAACGTTCCTTTTTAATTCTATGGTGTATTCTATCTACGATAATTGTTTATAAAATTATTGGTTATAATTAATATTTAAAACGCCCCACAGAAGAAAAGAAAATGTTGACTAAACTATGAGTAAATAAATTTATATTTTTTATTATGATAAGAGACCCAATAGCAGATCAGTAAATTAAATTTTTAGGTTATTAATACCGTATATAACCGTGATCTATTACTGATATAATTTTTTATGTGGAATTAGTGCTCGATCAACTACAATACAAATAAAAGTTAAAATATTCAGTGGCACATGAAATGAATGACGTTTTTCAGATGTTATTCTATGACAAAAGGTTAAATACATAATTCTTTTCTGAATAATTTAATTGTAATTAGTAATAGTTATTTTTCAGTTTAATAAATACTATTTTAAATAGATAATGACATTACAGTAATATTCTTTGTCGGTTTACAAGAATACTTTTTAGTGATTGAGTACTGGGGTATATATTGATCGACTACTAATTCTCTTAATTTTTCTGTGATCAGGTATTGGAGTAACCTACACTGTTAATTTTAATTAAAAATTACAACACTGTGTCGCGTGGACAATTTGATCTCGGAAAAAATATACACATATGTTGTTTTATTTAAATAACTTACTATTTTCTTGTTAAAACCAAAGCGTAATTAAAACAAATTCAATAAATACGAAGATGTGCGCATTCGAGCGAAAAGTGGCACATTTCCGAGCGAGGGAAGCAAATGAAGCGCGACGCGGAGCGGCGCGCTTCATTTTCCCGAGATCGGAATGTGCCACTTTGAGCTCGAATGTGCACACTCTGTTTTAAGCACGATTATTAAGCGTCCCGTTTTAACAAGAAAAAAATTGGCCACGTTCGTTATAGAGGGAAAATATGTGCTGAATTTCTTTGTAGGGAAATGCTGATAATTACGAAGAATTTAAAAAAAATAAATTAATCATTGTGAAGTAAACAACATAACACGTGATTATATTTAATTTACTTACCCCAAAGAAGTATAACTTCTAGCGCATCGATTTCTTTTTCTTCGTCTTCTTCCGTCCAAATGTTTTTAAGCGCTTCCGTTAATAATAATCGAGAAGCGAAGTTTAAAAAAAAATGTAACGCTATATCGCGAAATAAACGTTTATCAAAAGTTTGAAGCGTGGCATTTGGATTGCCAGTTATCAGATTTTAGGTAGACTGAAGGAATGCGAGATATTTTAGGAAGAGGCAAACCGCTCTCACCGTTACAAATATTGTTACCTTTGGTTGACATCGCCGAGGGTTGTATTGTGGTTAGTTATTACTGGACCGCTAAATTATAACTTCAACGCTAAGAAGACATTCCTTTGGTTTCTCGCCAGTGCCAGTGGACCAACAAATAAATCATAACTTGGTCATAACTCACTATAATTATTAACGATGATAAAATTTTAAGTACATGCCTAGCAGTTTACCTTTGTATTTGCTTCGACTTTAAAACATTCAACGGTTATTAAAACGCTTTAATAAGATGCTCGCCATTTTTTTATGCCGCGCCCGCCTTTAGGGAAAATTAGAACTCGAAAAGGGGAAGAAAATAAAATTCGAAGGAATATATTTAATACCTTAAAACAGGACCATGAGTCTCAATTTGCGAGACACGCCGCATTATATTATTATATAAATATACGACACAATCAAAGCGGCCCCCGTGGCTTTATATCTCAGATAATATAATAATGACACCGCCTTCCATGGTGCTCTCTGTGTTAACTATAAAAGTGGTTGTTAAAAACTTTTCTAACTTCTTTATTATCTGCCATAGAATTTTGCTATGATCACCTCCAACCCTCTAATTTCGCACCCCAGCTCTTTATCATATAACTAAACGTTCTTTTTCTTCTGCGCAACAAAGTTTCGAAATATTTGCAATTAAATCTTAGTTGTTAATTACTAAATAATTAATTAAAGTGCATCGTAACAAAATCCTTCGGGATGCTAGTATTTCATGCAAGAATTATCTCCTGTAACCGGTGTGCTCCCTTAATGATGTGAAAACATAGACTTCCTGAAAATCGTTTCTTTTTATACCAACAATTTTCTCAACACAAATATTGGATTAGTACGCTTTGAAACTTTTAAAAGCCTTGAATCTGATTAGTTTGTTTTTATAACGATTAGCTCTCGAATATTTAGATAAATAATGAAAGGAATTGATCGAGTCTCGTTTATCATTGTTCGGGCCAAGCTGATGGCAGGACTTTTGCTATCTCGAGATATACCGAAATGCATAATGCATTTTTAGTGAGTGTGTGGTATTAGGGTGCTGCGTATTTAAACGATTTTATTTTTTTTTACACTCCATTGACAAAATATTTTTCTAAAGAGCGAAAAAAAAAATTCGTACCAGTTTTTTGTCAATTATCTATATCTCGGATGCATTTTATTCAATCGTTTTGTGCTTAACAAAGAATTGTAGGAAAATATCAATTTTTAACCTATAGTTGGATCTACGTAACTTGAAGGGTTTCGCCCCTAAAAAATTTATGTTAATTGTTATCGATTTTTGTATTTTTCTTATAAACAGCTCGAGTTATATCAAAAACATAAGTGGCAAATTTGAAACAAATTAAATTTTCTATAAAAATGGTGTGTAAAACAATTACAGTAAAACCTCGATTATCTGGACCTCAGTTATACGGATTCGCGATTATCCGGATTGTCAACCGCGTTCGAACTCGTTTCGAAAATTAAACCTCGGTATTTCTTATTACATATTTTATTATTTTATTTTGTATTTCGCACTAAACAGTGTTTTTTTTGCTTTGTTGATTTTAAGATAATGTGCGACTGTTTTATTTAGTGATTAATATTTGTTGCGTTTTTTGTAAACATATATTTAACAATTTGACTCATTTTTTTCCTGTTAAAACGGGTCACTTTGTAATCGCGCTTAAAACCGAGTGTGCACATTCGAGCTCAAAGTGGCACATTCCGATCTCGGGAAAATGAATCGCGCCGCTCCGCGTCGCGCTTCATTTGCTTCCCTCGCTCGGAAATGTGCCACTTTTCGCTCGAATGTGCACATCTTCGTCATTATCGGATTTGCCTATATTATTATTTTATTCTTCAATTTAAAAAATTAAAAGTCGAATAAATTAGATCTATTTTTTGTTTGAAAAAGGTTAGATATTTTATTTCTATTGATAAGTTATTGTGGTGCTCTTCCGCACGCCTAATTGTAGCGAACTTGATAAAAATATTTTCGGGTGTACTTTCGAATGTTTACTAATTCGCATTTTTGATTAATTAAAATTGTGTATGAGTCAAATTTTCTAATGGGTCACTAAAAATCAACTAGTTGATTTTTATATGATCTTTTCAGATTGTTGAAGGTTTATATGTCAAAATTAATGTGTCCAAATATTTTTGGGTAATTTTCATTTTTATAAAAATTATAAACAAATTAGTTTTAAGGCACATTTTGTATACACTGTTGTAATTAGACTTCATTTATTGGTTAATTCAATTTTCAAATATAAAAATATATTTATATGTTATATAGGGGTGCATCAAAATTTTAGAATGACTTGGGTGGGATATGTTTAAAAAAAGGTTGGGAAATAAAAGTCAAAATTCGGAAAAAGTTAAAGTATTTTTTTGTGATGTACACTCGGAATCATATCAATATGGGCATGAGTCTGGTCGGGCGACTTTCGTGGTGTTTACCTAGGTTCAACTTCCAACATGGAAGCGAGCTTCGAAATACTACCCGCTCTAACCCTTTAACAATACGAAGCATATAAAGGGTCCATTTAACACTACGATATGCATTTAGCAAGTAAATATCTGAAAAAAGCGAACTTTTAAAGATTCGGTTTCATCTATTTCTCTTATTCGCAATTTTAACTTGTAATTTATTTAATATAAAAATTAAAATTTAATGAATATTTCTTATAAACAAATGTCAATAAAATTTTAAATCAAAATTTCCCTTGTTTTATTTTATTTAAGTGGTCAATGACTCTTTTTTGTGGTAGTCCTTAAAAATAATACTTATTTTGTTCTCGTTATATTTTTGAAATTTTTCAGTAATATCTAATCGTAAAATTATAATTAATTTGTCAAATTGCGCGGGATTTTAGAAAACTTTCACGGATGTCAAATGGGCGAATGTAGAGTCCCTTTTCGCGAGATATGAGAAGGTATACCTTGCATAACAGGTAAAAACACATTGTTTTGTTAAAAAAATAGTTTTGATTCGCTGATATTTTTTATTATAATTGCAAGTATCATTCACAAAATGATCGAAAGGAGAATATCATTTTTTGTGCTTATTTTGAACCAGTTTATTCTACAATAACATATTAATTTTTGGAAATATTTCATTTATAATTAAAAAATAACATATATTTAAAATTTAGCTCATAAGCAATCTTTACAAATATATGCACTTTTGATTTGTGATTTAATAAAAACAGCTATTTGAGGTTTTTTTTGCAACAATTTTGAAACCATATTACTAAAGTAATATAAGCATGTTTTAATAAATTTAATATAGTAGATCAGAAGGAAACAGCTCTTTAAGTAGATCATTTTTTTTTTAAATATATTTAATACAGCGGAACACAAATTTCAATATCATTTATCACAATAAATTACAAAATAATTTAAAAAGCTTTAGAACATAAAAAACAGTTGCTCACTTTGTTATTAATTCCTTATTTCTCCAGCAATATCCGTTGTTATATTAGTTTCCAATATTTTTTGACGTTTTATTTGACAATTACTATTGTAGAGTATATCCCATTTCTAATTATTCAAAGAATCACATTCCATTTTATTGTCTTGTATAATAAATGACTATTACTCATTTGATTTGAAAAATCAAAGTTTGTTAAAGTAAGTATTGTTAATTTTGTATTATGTATTCTTTATAATACATGTATGTAGATAAACATATGTAAATAGTTATATTGTATATGTATTATTGATTATTGAAAAACAAACACTGAACATTTAGTTCAGTTTGATTTAATTAATATTATTTGTAAGAAAGAAGAATAAGATAAGCAAATTCAATTATGAAGGAGTATGTGCACTTTCAAGCGAAAACTTTTTCCCAATAGAAAATCTGGATTTGAAGGATTTGTTATTAATATAGTCGAATCCAATTAACACGAAGATGTGCGCATTCGAGCGAAAAGTGGCACATTTCCGAGCGAGGGAGGCAAATGAAGCGCGACGCGGAGCGGCGCGCTTCATTTTCCCGAGATCGGAATGTGCCACTTTGAGCTCGAATGTGCACACTCGGTTTTAAGCCCGATTCACGATAAAATTAATTTACTTTCTAAGAATTAATTGAAAATTACAGAATTATATTTATAATAGTAACCTCGAAAATATAATTTAGTGCTTTTAAACAAAATTATTAATAAAAATTAACGTTATGACTTTTTTCAAATCTAAAAGATTTTGCTCGAATTTGAAAAGGAAAAAATTAATATAAATAAATTCAATAAATGTGAAGTATGTGCTCATTCGAGCGAAAAGTGGCACATTACCGAGCGAGGGAAGCAAATGAAGCGCGACGCGGAGCGGCGCGCTTCATTTTCCCGAGATCGGAATGTGCCACTTTGAGCTCGAATGTGCACACTCGACTTCCCCACAATTAACAATGATCAATTTTCTTTAAAAAAATTCAAGTCATTCTAAAACCGTCTCTTTTGGGTTTCGCTTATTTTTCATAATTTTTTACTTTTTCATTTTCAATTAACCGTATTTTCGATTATCCGAATGAGCTGCAACAATAGTTAGTCCGGATAATCGAGTTTCCACTGTACTAGTGACCACTTACAGTGAAAATTCAGGGCTAAAATTTAGTGAATTTTTTTTTGATGTTTAGAACAACATTTTATCAATGAAGCATAAAAGAAATAAAATCCTTTAAAAACGAATCACCCTAGTGCGACATAGTTTCGAGTGACTCTAATCGATAGAAGACATGGAAATGCATAAGACCCATCCCCTATCAGAAAATCGCAGAAGAGACGTATTTCGGCGTTCCTGTGGGGTTGTGGGTGAGTTCGAAGGAGAGGATGCATGTAGGTTTTGGAAAAAATGTGCAGAAACGCGCAAAATGCAGATTCAAGTGCATCTTTATCTTAGTCGTGTTTAAACAGTATGTATTTTGTCGCAAGAGGCAGTACCGACAGAACTTTTGCCGGGGGCAACATCTAATTAATTGCGGAGGAACATTTCTTGGTTCCCTTTGTCGGCGTTCAGCTACTGCCTTGCAAATTAAACTATGTCACCAAAGTATGCAGCTTCTCTGCTGTTCTTGTATATCGTAATACGTCAGTGACATTTTAAGGATATATTTCAGAGAGAAATATACTCGCTCGACTTGTTCGTAAAATAAAAATCGCGAGAGATATCTTCAAATATACTTTAATCTTTTCAACGTTTGCACATTGTTAAGAACGGAATGTGGACGCGCGATTATAACGTGTTACTTTTATCACATTCAGGTATGAATTTTCACCTTCGGTTTAATGACGAAAAAGTCTAATTAACTACCTTGCATTATTTATCGATGGAGACAAATCAGTTCTTGACTTTTCTTCCACCAACAAAATTTATTTATTTGCTTATTAATTTTTACTATTATTTATAATGCTGATTACTTCATTTTTACTGTCACCTTTATGGCACGACAAAATCAATCATGTAACAAATTTACTTGCAACAGAACTGTCTAATTTCTATTTCACTTTTGGTTCTTTAAAAGGCAATGCCCCAAAAAATGCAAATTAACGTAACTGCCAAATAATAACGTGAGTTATAATCAAATCTTTCGAGCTTATTGAAATGTGAAGTTAATTTGATTTTTTTTTTGAAGTTATACTTCTTTTGGCGCGCTGAAAATCAAATTTTAGCAGGCAATGGAAGTTGTGCGCGCACAGCTAACGAAAATTCGACTGTACGAAGTAAATTAATTATTGTGAATTATGCTTTAACCTTTCGTGTACTAGGTGGGGTATAACTAACGTAAAAAATTTTTTTTTTTGTTAAAACGGCATGATTGCTAATTGAGCTTAAAACCGAGTGTGCACATTCGAGCTCAAAGTGGCACATTCCGATCTCGGGAAAATGAAGCGCGCCGCTCCGCGTCGCGCTTCATTTGCTTCCCTCGCTCGGTAATGTGCCACTTTTCGCTCGAATGAGCACATACTTCACATTTATTGAATTTATTTATATTAATTTTTTCCTTTTCAAATTCGAGCAAAATCTTTTAGATTTTAAAAAAGTCATAACGTTAATTTTTATTAATAATTTTGTTTAAAAGCACTAAATTATATTTTCGAGGTTACTATTATAAATATAGTTCTGTAATTTTCAATTAATTCTTAGAAAATAAATTAATTATTGTGAATCGGGCTTAAAACCGAGTGTGCACATTCGAGCTCAAAGTGGCACATTCCGATCTCGGGAAAATGAAGCGCGCCGCTCCGCGTCGCGCTTCATTTGCGTCCCTCGCTCGGAAATGTGCCACTTTTCGCTCAAATGCGCACATCGTCGTATTTACTGTATTAGTAAAGGGAAAGTGGCATGATAGAGCCAGGTTTTGAAAGAGCCATTATTAATTACGCGGTAGTTTTCATACGAATCGTTCATGTATTATTATTTTAAAATAGCAAGAGTAGCCAGATATCGCCCACAAAAATTTGAACTGTTCAGCGTCAATAAACGGCGCCGATACGATGTATTGAAGATTTTGTCGTCAAAAAGTAAGTTTTTGAGTTCATTTTATTTGTTTTCTAACGCCTATACGTACAAAACTAATAATAATATGATTATACTATAATTTTATAGATATATTAAGCCTTCTAATAACATATATATTTTGCAGGCTAATCCATGATTTCATACTAATTTTCAAGATTTTGTTTTTTTGAGAAAATATGTTTTGAAAAAGCCGGACTGCAGTGTTATGAAAGAGCCAGCTTTTAATTGCATAGTTTGCAATAATAATTGTAGTAACAACAATCAAGATTGGTACCGATGCAAAATTTGTAACGGTTAGGCACATGAATACTGTGTATTGTTTTTAATTAACATTATATTACTTCTCAAAAAGAACATACCTAGTCAATTTGCAATGATTGATCTCAAACGTCAAATTTTTTGACAGTTTCTTAGATTTAAGTAAATATTTTATCCAGAGTTTGTGTTATATAAAACGTTTTATAATTATATAAGATCTAAAATTATATCTTAAAATTTCAAAACCGGGGTTGGCTCTTTCAATACCTATAGGTTATGAAAGAGCCGATTTTTATTTTTTTATAAATGATTAGAAGTCAAAAATATCGTTAATTTTTAAAAATGTTTTATGACATTATGTACATAAATGAATGACCAATTACAGATTATAATTTTTTTTTAATTTATTTATATCCTTCTATATTATTTATCCTTTTTTTTAAAACTCGTTCTTTCATGCCACTTTCCCCCTATAATTTACCTTGCGCTCTTTCAAATCAAAAATTTTAATTTAATTTAGTAAATATTGATTCTATATACAAAAAATGTATTTACCATTGCAATAAGTGGAAGGGAGCGAGAAGATACGATAATCTTGTCAATGCAAGTGAGAGGAAACGACTACAATGGTTCAATTAATTTTTCGTGTAATTTATTGGTCTAAATTATTGCGAATCATTAAGAATTGCGGTGAAATTAATTTGTATTTCAATAAGGAGGCAAAAATAACATTCTTGTTAGGTTTTCTTAATATTCGGTATCATAATTGACACGTGTCATTGGAATTTAGTACTCAAGAAAAGACTCGATAGTTTATAAGTTGAAGAAAAAGTTAATTTTTGTATTTTTATTAATAAAAATCTGCTGAATTAATAAAAAATTTATGTTGAGTGCCCAATTTCCTGCTAATTCGTTTTGTTGTCTTAATAAATTAAGTTTTCAGTAGAAATCTGTTTTGAAATTTTTTAAAATGGTGTTTAATCACAATTATACGGTTGTAGTGAGAAAAAATAAAATTGAAGCAAGAAGAATCGAAGGAAAAAAAAATGGGAAATAGTGGCGAGTAATTAACGGGGGATGTGGTACCGAGAGAGAAGAAAATGTAATAAGACGTTTTTTTAATTTTTTCTTAAATACCATTAAAAAATGCTTTGATCTGGGGGCATGAGTACAGTTTATTTTAATTAAAAGTTGGTGCATAGCGTTGACTTTGTAAGCGGGGCTAGCGGCTTGGAATTTATAATTGTGCCAGTCTTTGAACAGTTCTCTTTCTTCACTTATCGTTTACTAGCAACTTTCTTGGGCGATGCGAAATTTAATAGGATATCATTTTAATTGCGGTAATTGCCTTTTTATTATTCTACGTTTGATGGAATTTTGAGGCGCGCAGAAAAAAAAGCGGACGGAGATGGTGGATAAAATTGATTGGAAATCCATAAGTCGATGTGGTTCGACTGTGCCTCGAACGCGCATTAAAATTATTGATATTTCTCCAAAGTAACGGCGTCCGTGCCTCGCAGTAGCAAAAATATTAAACGTAATGCGTATGTTCTGTTGTTTAAATAAAAGTTTCCAAGTCGTATTACAAGAACGTAGTGCAACCATAAATTACGAAGAACATATTCACCTAGGAGGCGTTCTTCAATGAGTTGTTAGATATCTCCTCCACCCACAGCCGTTATTATAGCAGCCGTTAGCTCGGTTGTTATATGGGTAGAAGTCGCCATCGCTTTGGCGGCATGTCGTTAACTGCAATATGTCCCACGTGAAAATTTCTCTATGTTCTTTACGACCATCTGAATTCAAGACAAATCAAGCTTTCATACCTCTTCCTAAACGATTACGCTATTATCTCATATACATAGTTTTTTTTCAGCCAAACACCCTTCGAGATTGGTAGCCGCCTCCACTCATTTAATTCAGCTCGTTTGCAGTCGAGATCGTTTGATGCAATTTTTGAAGTTGTACTTCTTTCGGCGCTTCGATAGTAGAATTTTAGCGGGCAACGGGAGTTGCCCCACGGAATGACGGAAATTAAACAGTAAAGCCGCGTATTTCAGGCAACGGAAGTTGCGCGCGCACAGCTGACAAAAAGTCGCAAGTTCAAAGTTAACCCAAATTTGAATAAACGGGTTGTTTTGGCAAAATTAAAAAAAAATCGTAGCCTAAGTATTGAAAATACAGTCGAACCTCGATAGGTCGAAGTTGAAGAGAAACTAAAAATAATTCAAGTTATAAAAAATTCAAGTTATCGATATAAAAATATTAACGTTGAATAGGCAAGTCCTAGGGAAACAGGTTCGAGTTATCAAAAATTCGGCTTATCGAGGTTCGACTTATGGAGGTTTGACTGTATTTAGAAAAAATGATATTTTCAAATTTTCAAAATTAGTGAAATTGGAACAGCTTGTTGATGTTGTAATAAAACGTAAAATTTTAAGAATTCGAAAAACTCGTAGCTGTGATTTAAGAAATATTTAAAAATAGAATTTTTGAACGTTTTTTATGGTTTAAAAAAATTTAATTCGCGCAATACTTATAGCCAAATAATTTGAAGTAGTTTTGTGAATTATTAAAATACAAATGTAATAAAGTTTACAGAAATCGTTAATCAAATTTCTACATATTCCAATTAAAGAAAGGTACCATTATTTGTTGATTTGTTTATAAGAGTGTTTTGCGTGCTTTACAATAAGAATTGTGTAATTAAAGTCGAGATTAAATTACAGGGAAGTAATCGACGAGTGGTGATGTATTTTATATGGAAAACAAGAATATTCATTGGAGATTGTCGTCAAAAGTCGAAGAGTCGAAATCGTTAGGTCGTTAAAGCAGTCGTTAGTGACTGTTTATGGTATTCATGGATGTGTTTTCCTTATCCACTAACAGCAGACACATGTACTTCGACAACTTATTACCCGATTAATTGATTTTCTTTTTGTTCGCCAAATAATTTATTTCTTGAACGAGACTTCTTTAATTTTTTTATTGAAGTTATACTTCTTTTGTCCCGATGAGAGTAAAATTAGAATAACAAAAATCTGTCAGTTGAAGTTAACCGTCTGAAAAGTAAATTAATTATTGTGAATCATGCTTAAAACGGAGTGTGCACATTCGAGCTCAAAGTGGCACATTCCGATCTCGGGAAAATGAAGCGCGCCGCTCCGCGTCGCGCTTCATTTGCTTCCCTCGCTCGGAATGTGCCACTTTTCGCTCGAATGTGCACATCCTCGAATTTATTACATTTGTCTAATTTATCCTACGCTTCTTCAAATAAAAAGAAATAGTTTAATTGAGGAAATATCGATTTTATAGTCAAAAAACGTATTTACTATAGCAATAAATGGAAGGGAGCGAAAAGATACGACAATCTTGTCAATGCAAGTGAGAGGGAACGAGTAAAATAGTTCAATTAATTTTTTGTTTAATTTATTGGTCTAAATTATTGTGAATTTTGCTGAAAACGGAGTGTGCACATTCGAGCTCAAAGTGGCACATTCCGATCTCGGGAAAATGAAGCGCGCCGCTCCGCGTCGCGCTTCATTTGCTTCCCTCGTTCGGTAATGTGCCACTTTTCGCTCGAATGCGCACATCTTCGTATTTATTGAATTAATTTCTACACATAGTTATGTTTAATTTAGTTACGCAAAGAAGTATAACTTCTACCGCTCGTACATAAGTACCCGCACCGATTTTTTTTGGTTATTGATTAATAAATGATATAAAATTTATAAAGTTTTAAATAATAAATCAACAACAATTAGTAAAATTAAAATTTCAAAATATTTGGTAGGTTACTTCAATACCTGATCACACAAAAATTAGGAGAATTAGTAGTCGATCAATATTTACCCCAGTACTCAATCACTAAAAGTATTCTTGTAAACCGACAAAGAATATTACTGTAATGTCATTATCTATTCAAAATAGTATTTATTAAACTGAAAAATAACTATTACTAATTACAATTTAATTATTCAGAAAAGAATAATGTATTTAACTTTTTGACATAGAATAACATCTGAGAAACGTCATTCATGTCATGTGCCACTAAGTATTTTAACTTTTATTTGTATCGTAGTTGATCGAGTACTAATTCCACATCAAAAATGGTATCAGTAGTAAATCACGGTTATATACGGTATTAATAACCTAAAAATTAAATTTACTGATCTGCTATTGAGTCTCTTATCTTAATAAAAAATATAAATTTATTTACTCAGAGTTTAGTCAGCATTTTCTTTTCTTCTGTGATGCGTTTTAAATATTAATTATAACCAATAATTTTAAAACAATTATCGTGTGTAGAATAAACCATTGAATTAATTTCTGGAGAGTTTTTATTCGATATATTACGTCGACTTTAAATACTTATAATTTTAAAAAGTTCAGATTCCATCTACGTTAGTTCGCTCGGAAATGTGCCACTTTTCGCTCGAACGTGCCCATCCTTGTATTTATTACATTTGTCTATTTATCCTACGCTCCTTCAAATCTAAAAATTAATTTACTTAAGTAAATATCAATTTTATATTCGAAAAACGTATTTGTCATAGCAATGAGTGGAAGGGCGCGAGAAGATACAATAATGTTGTCAATGCAAGTGAGAGGGAAAGATTAAAATTGTTCAATTAATTATTATATTTTAGGAAGATTAATTTTTCCGCTTCTATTTCTACTTATATTTAAAAAAAAGGTTAAATTTAAAAAAAAAATTGTATACTACGTACTAATTTTTGATATACAGTATATTAAACGTCCATATAAGATCTATTTGATACGGAATTGGTATCAGTAGTGATGCTAACCTAGTATCACTTCATTTAAAGTCGACACTAATAAAAATTTATTAATTTTTAAAAATAATTGACCAATTTCTGCCTATGTTGCTCTGTTTTCGATTAGACGGTTTCCCATACAAAAAAATATAATTTCTATTTACACGGTAAATTTATCGGGGAACCTATCTGTCGTGTTAATCGGAGTATAGGTGTACAGTGGGAAAGCACCAAGATTAGATTTTTAAGAAAGGTGCTGTAACGTATAATTTGGAAACTAGTGGTCTAGCTATACCAGAGATGGCCAACCTGCGTTCTCGCGAGCCACATGCGGCTCTTTGAAGGATTATTTGTGGCTCTCGATAAATGTACCCGAGTTCCCTTTTCATTTTTGTGCTATAATATTTTAAAAAATTATTATCGTTCCGTATGTGTTTCAAAATGTCTTTTAAATTACTGGCAACAAATATGAAAGATTAAGTGAAACGTTGTAACAAATTTTGTTAAAAAAATTTTTTTAATACCTTTTTTGCATACCTGTTAAATACGTATTTAATTGCGCCTCGCAAAAAAGTTCAAATTTTGAAAAATGGTTTGGACTAACAAGGATCTTGGCCAGCCCTGAGCTATACAAAACGTAACACGTGGTTACGCCAAAGAGTACAACTTCTAAAGCGCATATAAAAGTACAGGCGACGGTTTTTTTTTAAATTCCGTTCTTAAGCAAAGTTTAAGACAGAATACGTAATAATTCAAAATTAAATCGAGCCAGTTTTAACGTGGCTAATTTATTTGTTTGGAACCATTGTATTGTGTGTTGGGACCGAGCATAAATAACACTTTTTATCGAGTTCTTCCCGCAAACTTCCTGATGTGGGCTTCCTTATTGCTCATTGACAATTTGTTTATATGGCAACTAGCAAACCGAAGTGAAGAAATGGTTTTTAATCGTGGCCGTACCATTACCAAACATAATTCGATTGTCAATTGCGTTTAAACCGATAATAAGGCATTTCAAATGGGAATTTACTGCAGTTTGTACTTGCTTTAATATGTAAAATCTTGATTGAAAACTTTCCTCGATCGGTTTGTAACATGCTACTCCATTTAAATATCCAGATCAGTAAATCTTTATTGACTTCTCACGTCTTTACGATGTCGCTTTTCTCATTGTCACGGAAGTGTGTGCTCTTTAATAATACGTTTCTGAGGTGCTCAGTATGCATGGTGCTTTTTTTGATACCAATTATCGCCTTTTGTGGTCTTAGAAGCGGAGCTTCATGGGAAAAAGAAGAGAAGGGGATGCTCAACGAAAAGAACTACGAGTTATAATTATAATAATACCTATTCGTTTTTATAAGCTTATGCGAATCCAGCTTAAAGCATATGACTCGAGTTCTTTTCATGATTGTCAGGGTATATGAAAGCTGACACGGACGAAGTACTTGTGGAATGTAGTCACGTTTCACCCACACGCGAGGTTAGTCCGTCGCCATCATACGATTATGAATTACTCGGGGCGCAATTTGGGAAGTAGCACATAACACATCATATTCACGAAGCGCATTTTTTATACTCTAATTATTTCTAACTACCAATGAGCCTTCTAATACACCAAAGCAAATCCTCTTTGCAACAGTCCGAGATCCCAATACGCTATTTTGGTCAAAAATAAAAAAAATGTTTGGTTGTTACTGGGACCTTTAAAAACACTGAAGTACATATGGGAAAATGATGCCAAAAAAATGAAATGACTAAGAAAACGTTTGCTATTGTACTTTGGGGATCTTAGCTTAAGTCCATTGAAGAAAGGGAAAAAGGGCACAACAGCCTACATCTTATTTTATGATTTTGGTCTATCTTCGTTATTATTACCGTTAGAGTAGTAAGATCTGTTATTCATATATAAAGCTGAAAATTATTTAGTAGTGCCCGAACAAACTTAGGGGCTGTTCAAGTATTACGTAACGCAATTAATTAATATTAATATCTGCTAGAGCAATAAATAAATATATTCTTTGAGAACCTCTGGTCTATAAGAAAAACAGTCTTTCATTATAAGTGGCGTGGGTGCACCTTCTGTATATCATAGTACAGTGGAACCTGAACAACTCGAATTTAAAAAAATACAAAAATTTTGAGGTAATGCGTTTTCAGCTTGGCCACTCGTGAAAACTCTATTTAAATACCTTTAACTATTTTCAATATTTTTTTTTCTCACCGAAAAAAACTAAAAGAAAGTTTATTACTTAGAAAACGATTCCTCCAATTCAAAAATACCGCATCTGATCAAAACATTGTAAAGTAGGCTTAAATAAAAGTGGGAGTACTATATGTATTACTTTTTTGAAAACATAATTAAAACTTATCAAACTATCCTTTATAAAAATATCTCAAAAAGACTTATTTTTATATTCACAAAATTCGGCTTCTAACGTAACCACTGTAAATTTTTTGACCATGTAACTACCTGTTTGGCAAATCTAATAATCAATATTTTGAAAGCTTTGTGAAAAATCAATACTTTGTAGACTTCGTGAAAAATTAATACATAAACTCCGCCTCTTTACTTACAAATGTGCCTTAACTTATAGGCAGCTTCAATACGTCGTGCTTTGAATGTAACATATGTACTTTAAAGAAAAATTAAAAAATTTAAATTATACAAGTCTTTAAAACATTTTATTAAATGACTTTAATATATTACTTAAAAATTGAAAATGCAAATATTTGTTTAATTGTATTTTTTTTAAACTCTTATAAATTAATTTATACTGATATGTATTACATTTTCGAAAACACAATTAAAGCTTATCAAACTATCCTCTATGAAAGTATCTCAAAAAAGGCATTTTTAAAAGCATAAAATTCCGCTTATTACGCTATCACTGTAAATGTTTTAAACATGGTACTACCAGCTACGAAAACTTTTCTAAATAATTATAAAACATCGTTACGGCCGTTTAGGATAGTTTCGAATTCTTTGCATTTAACATAATTTTTAATTGTATAGCAATAAGTCACTCACCGGCTTCGATGAGCGCACGTCGATGCTCGGTCGTTTGGCCTACGCAAAGTAAACGTACTGCAAACTAAATCTTTTGCTTTGCTGGAAGCGCGTAAGCCGATGCTGCGAGCGCACTAAAGCACCCTTGCGCAGTAGTCGGGCGAATTCCGGTCCTCCGGCGACCGTCTCGAATTTGGAACTTTGTGCGAGCTTTCATTCTAAACCGATTCCGACACTCATAAGCCTCTTTCTTTTTCACTCGTGGCCAATTAAAACACTAACTAAACACAGTTAAAACACTAATTTGTGCCGGTATCCGTGGCAGCGAGCGACGAATGCAGGTTCGTTTATGACCAACGCACAGGTCGGTGACCTTAAACATAACGTAACCACTGGAAATTTTTGGCGATGTCACTACCTGTTTGGCATATCTAAAAATCAATACATAAACTCCGCCCCTTTACTTACAAATGTGCCTTAACTTATAGGCAGCTTCAATACGTCGTGCTTTGAATGTAACATACGTGCTTTAAAGATAAATTAAAAAATTTAAATTATACAAGTCTTTAAAACATTTTATTAAATGACTTTAATATATTACTTAAAAATTGAAAATGCAAATATTTGTTTAATTGTATTTTTTTTAAACTATTATAAATTAATTTATTCTAATATGTATTACTTTTTCAAAAACACAATTAAAGCTTATCAAACTTTCCTCTATGAAAGTATCTTAAAAAAGGCATTTTTAAAAGCACAAAATTCCGCTTATTACGCTACAACACTGTAAATGTTTTGAACATGGTACTACAAGCTACAAAAATCTAAAAATCAATACTTTAAAAACTTCGTGCAAAATCGATACTTTGTCGGCTTCGTGAAAAATCAATACATAAACTCCGCCCCTTTACTTAAC
This sequence comes from Sinopyrophorus schimmeli, assembly GCA_036325965.1. Taxonomy (NCBI): domain Eukaryota; kingdom Metazoa; phylum Arthropoda; class Insecta; order Coleoptera; family Elateridae; genus Sinopyrophorus; species Sinopyrophorus schimmeli. The sequence goes on from JARFIZ010000177.1 coordinate 976,933, forward strand.
GCAAATGTGCCTTAACTTATAGGCAGCAGTTATACAATGTGATTTGAGTGTAAGATACGTGCTTTAAAGAAAAATTAGAAAAATTATAACATTTTTTTAAATGACAAATAAATTAGTTATTATTAATATACGCTAGACCAATAAACAATTAAATTCTTTTAGAAGGGCGTCCAAGAAATATTACAATTTAGAAAGTTCTGCGATCTCGAACGACAATATCCGAGTATCGAAACTAAATATTTTAGCAAAATACCCAGGAAAATCCCGGGAATACCCGGGTCAACAACACCAGGGTTAACAACCCTAGTATCAACATACAACGTCAAACTTTCTAGCCCCCAATACGTGGAGCAGAACTTGAAGTGTTTTTAATTTTTTTTTTAATTGTGTATCCAGAAACCAAGTTGGGGAGTTCAACTGTGGTTTATTTTTTTATATTTTGAATTTTAATCAATCATTTCTACAATTTTTTTTTGTATGCACTTAGGAAATCAAATGTACCAATACTATAATTTTTAGCTGTGAATGTAATTGTTTTTTTTTGTCAAAAGAAATGTAATTTTACTAGTTAGGGCGAAGACAGGGCATCTGTAAAGGGTTGGAGGAGGCTGCAATTTGGTTTAATCACTTTTCTAAATCAAACAACTAATATTTTGGATTTTTGGATTTGGATTTTCATATAATTCGTTTTAAATTATAACTATCTCTTTTAAATAAATACATTGTATTGTACTGTGTCAAATTTTTTTTCGTAATATAATTAAAAATTATTAATAATAAATTAATTCAATTTTTGGGGATAAAATTTTTGCAGAATTTTCCAAGTTATTGTCTTTATTATATTGTTGAAGATATTAATGTAAGTTTACTAATCTCATTAATTAGCAACAAACTTATTAGAAATAATAATATTACAAATGTTTTAACTTTTGATTTATAATGTTAACATTTCGAGGTATCATTTAAGTTTTAAGGTCACTGACTGAGGCCTATGCGTTCGCCTGTTTTCGTAGTTTATCAAAATTTTTTGTTAAGATAACTCATATCTACTTTTGCAGTGTCTTTGTGTTGCACAACAAAATTCTGTTATTTGTGAATGTATAGTCGAAACGAACAGATGTACAGTAAGAGTGCCTTTACCAAACTTAATTTTGGTTTTAAATTTAGTTTAAATAATAATTAATATATACTAATTACATGTACAACAATTAAGCTTTCACTGAAATTATTCGTTTGTGTTTATTACATACGTGAAGCTCCTAGAATATTACCCAAGACAACAGCTTTAAAGGACAACACATATTCCCGAAGGACTATTATTATAAGGTGAGTTCTTTTTAGAAGCTATTTTTTATATTTTAGGCATTTGGGAATGGATTCATCGTCGATCAGGATTGCAGAGAGTGGCTGTCCTATATAACTTTTTTTTATTTTTAAGATCTACAATCGTTTTCTGTGCTGTTATTAATTTTTTTTTGTCTTTTGCCCATAACTTTTGAAAGTTGATTTTCTAGGTACAAAAGTATATATTTTCGAAACCTTTGTGCCAAGATTTCTCTCCAAAAATGGAAATCAATACCCTAAACGAAATTTCACGCTGAAATTTATTTATGACTAATTTTTTCAGTTTTTTTAATCTATTGAAAGAGTTCCAAACAAAATTAAATCAATTTTGATGAGAACTCAAGTTGTGACTTTAATTAATAAATATGAATTTATTATTATTTATTAATTAAAGTCGCAACAGCCCTACGACAACAATGATTAATTCTTTTGGATGTTTTTTAGCATGGCAAGAAGATTTTGAACTTCCGCGATTATCGTTTAATTACGTAGTCTTATAAACGAGTGTGCCTCCCAGTAAAAGTAGTGGTCCCTTAAATCAAATTCGCGCGTTTCCATACTATATTAATAAAAAGTGTTTTTCGGATTTGGGGATGAAGTTGCTGATAGTTGGATGAAAAAGAAGACCGTGGAAGACCACACCAGAGTCAGCTATACCCTCTGGTGTTAAGACATCTTTAACTGTGGAAGAGAACGAAGATGCCCACGTACTGGTGAGTACCTTTTTAATTTTTCCTATTGTAGGGAGTGAACTGAAAAGTAAAACCTTATATGCCTTTTTGAAAATTTTTTGTGTGTGGTTTTCTAAAGTTTAAGCTCGGTTCACACGATCTTTTGTACCTTTCAACATTCATTTGAATGCAAAGCGAATGTTATTGCAAAATCGCGCCGAGTCCTCTAATAAATTAGAGACGTATTTAATTTTGCGGACTCTCTTTTTCTCTCGGGCGGGAGTACGCCTTACAGACCATAAGATTTTGAACTAGGTCATCGTGACATTAGAATGTTCGTAGAAACGTACTTCTAAAGCAACTCCTATCCGACTAATAAATAAATCGCATCGAGTTTCCTGGTTTTTTAAAGAGAAAAAGATTACCAACTAACTTTTTGATAATTACGATCAACAACAATCATGTCGATTTCATCCTTGAATATTTCATTTCTATTTCTACCGGCACAAAAATAGAGGAGTTAATTGACAAAACAATTATTAAAAGAACAACAACACAAACAAATCGAATAGCTTCTGGCTATTTAAGCTTTATGAATTTCTTATTCATCCTTGATTGTAGCAGTTTTTGCATATTTATCTGAGCGGGAATACAAAAACTACTGACCTAAATTAGCAGATTTTTGTTAATCACACAATTTTTAGGTTTTAACACAAAAAAGCAATAATCTTTAAATGAAGCTTGCGCCAATTAAAAAAGAACTAAAAAGTAGTTGAGTCCAGATTACTTTTTTAACCCTCCGCATACTGGGTGACTAAACGTCACATGCCATACTAGGTGGGGTTTGCCGTACCCCGAAAATAAAATTAAATAAAATCCACAAAATTGTACTTTATGACAGTTAAATGATAAGAAATATATTTTAATAACCAATAATAAATAGGTTTAAGTAAAACACATACAGTCGAACCTCGATAAGTCGAAGTCGAAGGGACACCAAAATTAATTTGAGTTATCAATAATTCAAGTTATTAAAAGGTCAGTTACACACTTACGTATAGGTATATATGGGTGATTCCGTTCTAACGGTTACTTATTTGATTAAAAATTTTTGAATTCTATAACTAAACATTTTTTGTTTTTTCATGTATAGTATTACTCTATTTTATAGTAAAAATAAAAGTGCGAGAGGATTTTGCTACAACTTTAGAATATCAAGAATGAGCATTATATTTTATAATTTCCATGCCACGGTACTGACATAAAATAAATTTAATAGACATTCTTCAGAAAAATTATTAAATTCATTTATGAATTGTATTGTAACATTTTAAAACTTTTTTATTGATTATTTAACATTTCAATAATCCATAGTAACTTATCTATAACAAATAATACATTATAATTTATATCAAACATTAATCAACTCAAATCTAACACATTTCACAAAAATTAACTTAACTAAAATTTTTTTTGGTTTTCATCACAGCATTTTTAATTCTTAAACTTCTACACAGTGATACAGTTTCAGTCATCTTTGGCAATTTTTTAACTTCTTGCGATGAATTCTCAGATTTTTTTTTTTTGCGTCATTCTGTTATTTATTTTTCCCACCTTATCATTTGAAGAATAATCAATTTTTCTCATAGAAAAGTGTCTGCATACATTCTTATTAGAGCAATAAAAGCAACTTAACGGATTGGATAAAATACAATTACGTTGTAATTTATTCCATATATATACTTTCATTGTGCCTACAAAAGGCTAAAAATTGTCTGGTAATTTGGAAAAATTGTACTCTACTAGCCTCAATGTGTTCTGTTTCATATTTACATGAATAATTTTCAGTGAAGTCAATATTATTTATTAACAATTAAATATATTTTTATAATTTTTTGACATGGTACTGACCGCCATGGTACCGACATTTTAAATTAAAATAGCAACTGTAATTTTTTGATTATGAATTTGATAATAAGTACAGAAATTCATTATTTATGATGAAAAAATTAGTCGTTAATTAAGTTTAGCAATACCACGGTACTGACAAGTAAATTTATGACATCATCTTTTAAAAATTGAGTTTTAAAATGACACAAACTCGCTTGAGAATTTCACTTGTGTTATGTTTGTAAACATAACTCAGTTAACGTACTTTCAATATGGCTTATTAGTTGTTTCATTAATTTCGAGGTAAATGGCGCACGAGTCATACACATTCAAATTTAAAAATTTGCTTAAATCTGAGGACAAAAGTTATTAAGCCGGAATTCAATCTTAATTTGATGTATTAAAAAAAATTGTTAATTTCTTTTAAGTTTGATTATATACATTAAGATTTATCAGTTAATTGGTTTGAATTATTTATTTCAACAAATAAAATAACCGATTTATAGGTAAATTCTAGAAAAGGACATGACACGGTACTGACATTTAAGTGACATATTGCAAGTTTTCTTTGGACTGCAACTTATATTCTACAAGAAAAGTGATGAAATATGTTCATGATAATCGTATTGATACAAAAATTTCATTAATAGATTTATAATGTATGACTAGTGAGAGCAAACAGTATAGGACACAAAAAACACAGTTAGACTGGAATCACCTATTTACTACATTAAACTAAAATTTTTGATTTGAAGGAGCGCACGGTAAATTATACTAATATAATAAACATGAGGATGTGCGCATTCGAGCAAAAAGTGGCACATTTCCGAACGAGGGAGGCAAATGAAGCGCGACGCGGAGCGGCGCGCTTCATTTTCCCGAGATCGGAATGTGCCACTTTGAGCTCGAATGTGCACACTCGGTTTTCAGCTCGATTATCAAACGTCCCGTTTTAACAAAAAAAAATTGTTCACGTTAGTTATACCCCACCTAGTACAAGAAAGGTTAACAGTCGTATTGATTGTGCTTCTAAATTCAAAATTATTTTTAAGACTAAAAAGAAGTAATCTGAATTCATGGTGCAAGGTCAGGACTATATGGCAACTGTGACGTCAGTTCTCAACCAAGCTTCAATAATTTTTGACGTGTTACTAAACATGTGTGAGGTCCAGGGTTGTAATGGTGCTTTTAGGATTACCCCATTCTGGCCATCTTTAGATCATTATAATCCCTCCAAACTAAAAGCATGATATTTTTTATATGTAATTGAGCTTTTGACACTATGTCAAAGGAAAAACATTATATCATTGACCATTACATGTCGATTTGTGAAAACCGAAATTAATTTTTTCCAAACCAATACATTTTTAGCTTGAAGCAGAACTGGTTGTGATAATGTGAGATGATTTCTATCCTTTGGGGCTTAAGTAAAAGTGCCCCTTTTTTTCTTTCGGTTTTATACATGGTTTCCTAGATTCGAAACGAGAGTGGAGAGTATAATTAAATAAAAATTATGCTAGCGGTGTGGGTGCATAATTATCCTACAATGCAGGTCAAAATCGTTAATCGTTGTTATTACAAATTGTTACGGACACTCTAGCTTGATTAATGGATTAATAAAGTCACGACTACGTTCTGTGATTTTGATTTTAAACTTTATGGAAAAGTGGCAAAGAAAAGCGCTCCACCCCACTAATCCCTTATATTAAAAAAAAATAGTTGGTAGTAGTTAACTAATAACAGCAGTTTAGAGTTGGCAAACTTTTAAAATCCTGTTAACAGCCTAATATGTTAAAACGTTCAATTAAGAAGGTGTCAAAGTGAGGATAGGTGTCTAACTGACGCAACTCGTTGTTTATTTATAGTTTTAATTAACTATACGTATGGATATATTTTGCAATAATTACTCTCACACTAATCTTCAATGTCTTTGCATAAAAAAAGGTTCGTTAGTTTCGTTTGTAACCGAAAATAATTTAAATATGTCAATCCACCTATGATTTCAAAGTCATCGCGGGATCCTTTTTGTAGTTGTTAATTTTTTGTTCGTAAGTTACATAAAATGTTTGTTTAAATATAATCGTATAAGTTATCACTGCTTCTAAGAAGTTGACGTTACATTTTTTCTAAATTAATTTTATTATTTAATAATAACAATTACGAGTCTCCCATCATTATTAATAAATAAAATAACCTTTGATGTCACGCGATTAAAGGAATACGGATACATAAAGGAATCGCGTCCTCGATGCTATAATCTGAGATTTGATTTAACGCGTTTTCTTTTCTCTTTCTTATTAATCTAGGCGTACTCGATCCTAGTAAATTCTTTTGTGGACAACAAACATTATTTTTCCTTTGTTGGGCTTAAAATAGTTTATCTTTGATCAACTATTATGTAACCAAGAGTGTTCTAAAGTGGGTGCTCACATTAAGTCTGTCAGGATTCTGCATAAAGCTAATACGTTTTATAAACAAGCGGATTAAACGTGAGTCATTTCTTGCTATGCTCCTTTCCGTAGGACCTTCGTTGGCCTTTTTTCTCGAAGAAAGTGTGGCAGGTTGCACTTGAATTTGAATTTCTTAAAATTATATGTACACGCATACCTCGCTATACGGCCGCTCTTTATACGGCATTTCGCTATAACGGCCCTCTTCAATTAAGCACGTTTTCGATTTACGGCCGACAATGTTTCGCTATAACGGCAAAAAAAAATTTTCGGTGTCGATATATCTACATGTTGCTAATCTTGCGCAAGCGCAATAATTAATTTCTTATACGGTTTTTTGCTTTGCGGCCAAGTTTTGTGAAACGTATCTCGGCCGTAAAGCGAGGTATGGGTGTATTTACACTCGACCTAATATATCGAATAAAAACTCTTCATAAATTAATTTTATGGTTTATTCTACACACGATAATTGTTTATAAAATTATTGGTTATAATTAATATTTAAAAGGCCCCACAGAAGAAAAGAAAATGTTGACTAAACTCTGAGTAAATAAATTTATATTTTTTATTAAGATAAGAGACCCAATAACACATCAGTAAATTTAATTTTTAGGTTATTAATGCTGTATATAACCGTGATCTACTACTGATATCTTTTTGATGTGGAATTAGTAGTCGATCAACTACGATACAAATAAAAGTTAAAATATTCAGTGGCACATGAAATGAATGACGTTTCTCAGATGTCATTCTATGTCAAAAGGTTAGATACATTATTCTTTTCTGAATAAGTTAATTGTAATTAGTAATAGTTATTTTTCAGTTTAATAAATACTTTTTAAATAGATAATAAAATTAAAGTAATATTCTTTGTCGGTTTACAAAAATACTTTTTAGTGATTGAGTACTAGGGTATATATTGATCGACTACTAATTCTCCTAATTTTTCTATGATCAGGCATTGGAGTAACCTACCAAATATTTTGAAATTGTAATTCTACTAATTGTTGTTGATTTATTATTTGAAACTTTATTAATTTTATATCTGAAATCACTTATTAATCAATAACCGAAAAATCGGTGCGGGTACTTATGTACGAGGGTAGAAGTTATACTTCTTTGCGTAACTAAATTAAACATAACTACGTGTAAAAATTAATTCAATAAATACGTAGATGTGCGCATTCGAGCGAAAAGTGGCACATTTCCGAGCGAGGTAAGTAAATGAAGCGCGACGCGGAGCGGCGCGCTTCATTTTCCCGAGATCGGAATGTGCCACTTTGAGCTCGAATGTGCACACTCGGTTTTAAGCACGATTCACAATCATTTAAGCCAATAAATTAAACGAAACATTAATTGAACCATTGTAGTCGTTCCCTCTCACTTGCATTGACAAGATTATTGTATCTTCTCGCTCCCTTCCACTCATTGCTATGGTAAATACGTTTTTCAAATATAAAATCGATATCTACTCAATTAAACTACTTTTTTGATTTGAAGGAGCGTAGAATAAATTAAACAAATGTAATAAATACGAGGATGTGCACGTTCGAGCGAAAAGTGGCACATTTCCGAGCGAGGGAAGCAAATGAAGCGCGACGCGGAGCGGCGCGCTTCATTTTCCCGAGATCGGAATGTGCCACTTTGAGCTCGAATGTGCACACTCCGTTTTAAGCATGATTCACAATAATTAATTTACTTTCTCAGACGGCTAACTTCAACTATCAAATGTTTGTTAGCTGTGCGCGCACAACTTCCGTTGCTTGCTAAGATTTTATTCTCAAAGCGCCAAAAGAAGTATAACTTCAAAAAAAAATAATTCCATGACAAAAATATTTTTATAGCTTTCAACACTTAAATTTCTGTTAACTGACAAATTTCATTACAAAAACTGCAACTTGTAAAATAAGGGCCGCATTCGTAAATTTTGCTGAGGGCACTGTCCGGCAGTGAGTATAATTATGTTGGTACCAGTAAAATGCGTATTGCACGACATCACTCTGAGTGTAGGATGCTCTTTTATAGTGTGTTAGGCAAGTGCTTCCATTTCCTGGTTCTTTGCCTCTGGATACTTCAATAAATTATTCCTCGGAAAAATCGAGTTCGATTATAGCCTTTGTTGCCGGTACTTGAATAAGTTCAAAGAGACAGTTTTATTTTTTAAAGTTTCTAAAACGGTACCGGTAACGAAATATGTGACCGCTAATTTAGAAAATTGCTTTTTAATGTTACGACAGTCGTAGATATATGATACCTTCAAAAATAGCGAACGTCATACTAGAAAAAAAAATTAATTTACCAGGTCAAAAGTTAGGTGATTGCTGAGACGAAAATTAATAAGTGTCGAGCGTTAATTTTGCAACCGCAGTTATCAATTTTACGTTTTTTTTTAATAGAAAAATTTATCGAACGTCTCGGATGCATTAAATATCTAAAACGAGCGACCTGAAAGCGTGAAAGTAAATCTGACAAATATAACTCTTCTATTTTACCGTTAATATTTATGGCATTTTTAATAGCGAGCCGTTCTTACACTGAACTTACGGTTTTTTGTGAAATCAACGCTGTGGCGCAGAGATTCCCAAAATTTTAAGCAAAAATTTGCTCAAAAAACGAGTTCAACATTTTCAATTCTTGAAAAGCCATTGATTTACTTATCATCAACAACGAAAGCGAATAAAAGGACGAAATAAAAGGATGTCAACAACCTAGAAAAGTGTTACTATTAGAAAAACCGAAAAGAGGATATGTATTTTTGAGCTTGGGGCGATTTCCATAGCACGCTAATCAATTTCAATCAAATCTCAGTCACCGTCATAAAATTCTAAGGTTGTTAACTTTTCACACGATCCTGATTTCGATCAGACGGATGTGGATACCCCGCTGATCCTGCATGCTGTTATTGGACTGTCAACTGTCACTTTGTCAGTTTACTTGCTATTCCTCTAAGTTATTTTTCGAATATTTCGGCTTTGTTTAATCTAAAAATATTATTAACCGGCGGGTTCTAATCGAAATCAAAACAATGTATTAGAAATTATATCCATTTGTTAGTTGACAAAGGTCACAAGTTAGGCAACCAAAAGCAGAACGTTTGTTTGTTCAAAACTAAAATAAATGGCATTAGAGCAGTGGTTTCCAAACTTTGTTAGGTAAAAAAAAATTAAACCTGGAGCCTTCCCACTATACACATATTTACCTATTTACACCATTGATAAGTTCCGAAGAAAAACGTATAAATTGAAATTTGTAGAAAACCGTGTATTTCGAACACAAAGCAAAATATGCATAAATTGGTCAGTTACTTTTAGAACTTAATTATTTTTTTTTATGACGGAAAGAAATAATCAACTATAGTGCCTTTATATAAAAAAATATAAATAAATTGTAATTTACTCAATTATGTTTGTTTTTACTAGGTTTTCGGAACATAGCCCTTTTTTGTACCACCTCTAGGTTTTATATGGGTGATTCCATAAAATTTTGGGTAACTCTATGTCCGCAGTACTTTGTACTTTATCTAATTGAATTAATTTTATTATAAGATTGTTATATAATAGATAACAATGTGTTTTATTTAGTACGCTCACTTTGTTTAAATTAATAAGTCATATTCATTTAAAAAAAAAATTCTAATGACCGTAAACGTCAGTCCCTAGCCATGTCCGCGCATCGAAATTTTCTATTCGGGCATTTATATTTCAAAAACCATTTAGCCCATATACTTTTATTTTCTTTACAAATGTTTAAAGTTAGATTATGCACTTAATAACATCAATTTATTATAAATTTGAAAAGTAATTATGTATTTTTCGCAAATCAAATTAGTGTCCGCGACTTTAACCGTCAGGCCCCAGTCACTTACAAATGTTTAAAATTTCGCGGATTAACCAGTAAATGAATGAATATAAGGCAGTTGATTTTAAAGTAACGACATAAAGTTACTCGCAGAGGCCACTTGTTTGCTTCGATAATTTTTTAATTCAGTGCTACAGCAATTGATTTTGCGAAAATACGTGTTGTTCCAGTCACTGCGTCAGTCCCTAAATGAGTATTTTAATTGTTAAATAATAAGCAATTGTTTTTAATTAATTTTTATTTACTAGCGCCATGTTAGCCCTGTTTGATATATGACATTAGATATTCTAGTAATTATTGTAGAACATGTGTTTCTCTTAGTTTTTCTACAAATCGTCAGTCCCTAGACCGTCGGCCCGTTGCCGCAAATGTGACTGGGGATGACGGAGTGGCCAAGGCCTGATTTTCACTTACTTCAACTAGCAATATTTTTTAATAATTTAATGTTTATCAGTTTTACAATAATAAATTTTTTTATCAGTCGCTAGCCATATCTGTCAGTTCCTAGATGTCTCTTACAAAATCCTAATTTTTTATAACATTTTTCATAAAGTGACTGGCCCTGTTAAGTATGACATAATAACTTAATTATTCACGTTATACTCTAATCACAAATTTATTAGCGTTCAAAACATGGTGGGGACAAAACTTCTTAAAAGGTACCCAAATTTCATGGAATCACCCATATAACACAGCTTCACACATTCCATTTGAAGAAAGAAGATTAATATAATCAAATTTAATGAATACAAGGATGTGCGCATTCGAGCGAAAAGTGGCACATTTCCGAGCGAGGGAGGCAAATAAAGCGCGACGCGGAGCGGCGCGCTTTATTTTCCCGAGATCGGAATGTGCCACTTTGAGCTCGAATGTGCACACTCGGCTTTAAACACAATTTACAATAATTAATTTAATTTAAAAGAATTTTTAATGAAAAATTATAAAACCGTTGCTATACCAGAATAATTAAATCTCTGATTTATTAAAATAAATAAATTATTAATTATTAATTTTTTTTATGACGTAAAGAAATAGCGAACTATAGTGCCTTTACATAAAAAAATATAAATAAATTGTAATTTACTCATTTATGTTTGTTTTTACTAGGTTTTCGGAACGTAGCCCCTTTTTGTACGAGCTCTAGGTCTTATATCACAGTTTCACACAACGCGGAACCTAAATGCCGTGTTATGGGAGGGTGACCTGTACATCGCAACGGGCTGTGCGGGCTGCGCGAAAAATTTTAAGTAAAATCAAACTTTTCAATTTAATAATCGAGATTAATATAATCCTAATTTGCATTTAAATTTGCGAACTTAACGTTGTTGTTGACTAATTTAGTATCTTAAAGAGCCCCTTGTTCAAAAATACAGCACGTTTCGTGGGCGAAGTGAAAAAGGCGATTTCTTAAAGGTGCTCTTCCATAAGGCGCTAAATTCGGAGAAGCTTTTGCCCATTAAGCAAGGAGCACCTATTTATCTTTTTATGTGCAATTACTGGATTCATAAATGACTAATTACTTTCACCACAACTGTGTTATACAGAAAAAGTTTCCAACCCCTTAAAGCCGATTTATGTTTTAGGTTTTGAATGCAAATTTACATCGTAGACGCTTTCAAAATTTATAAAATTAAGCTTATAATTTTACCGAACTCTTCATTCACTTTTAATTCGGTCTCGTTGTCGATAAGAGTTTCGATAAAACGCGATTAATTATTCTTTCACTCGAATCAAATCTGAGAGGATGTGTTTTGTAAGACTAAAACATTGACTCTTCGATGTGTGTGCGTATTAAGGCTGAACATCTTTTATGTAAGTTGGTGACAGTAACTTTATCTCGGTGTCGGCCTTTCTAAAAGAAATCGTTTTTATAAATCATTAACTGGACATCGTGAACATGATAGAAAGACATTCTTCAGCTCGTCATTTCGACTTTTATAAACATAGAATTTACCGGTTGTAACGAAACTTAAAAAGACGCGTAGAACATGTCATTAAAATACGTCTTTACAATTTAAGATGAAGCGTTCTTGGTGGAATCAAAAGTGCGGAACATCTTCGTGTATGTGGGTGATAGGGTTAGTTGTGGTCATTAATTATTGGATTACGTACTTTCCAATATCCTTGGATTTATGTAGGTTTCGACAGTTGTCGCATTATATTTTGTAATTAATTTTATTGCCTAATGACAGATATAAATTGCTGCATCTGACGATCCGTAAGAACTTTTTAAAATATAACATCGCGAAAGCTCAGTTTCGTCTTAGGACTTCCTGCATCATTTTGTTCGCGGTACTTCGGCGGATTTAAAAAAAATACTTTGTTGCAAAACAAAGACATTTAAAGATCTCCTTAATGCAGTGACTTCCAAACTGGGGGACAAAAAGTTTTAACAAAAACGTACTTTTTTATATTAATACATTATTTTTATTTAAAAATGCGCTGTATTATTTATTGAAATACACCTACAGTGGAAATTCGGTTATTCGGACTAATTATTGTTGCAGCTCTTTCGGATAGTCGAAAATTCGGTTAATTGAATGTATAGAAAAAAACGCATTTTAGCTATATATAGAGTGGACCATCTGTCCCGTTGTCACCAAGCAATCATTCGGGACGCCAAGATGTCCCGTTTTCAAAAAATTGTCAAGTACGATACCGATTATTAAGAAATCTTAACAAGAATTTCAGTCTTGCCTCCTTATTTAAATACAAATGAATTTCAGGGCAATTTCTTACTGAAAAAAGTAAAAAACTATGAAAAATAAGGAAACCCAAGAAAAAATTTGGAGAGCGCAACTACCCGTGCAGAAATGTACTATGAATGCCCTAACAGTGGTAGGGGCCCTTAAATGCTACGTTGTGGATTTTACCTTAAAACATTCCTCAGTGAATCCTTTTTAAAGCTAGTAAAGGGCATTAACGGTTTATGATAAGAAAATCCTTTTAGGGGTTTTATCATAGTAACGATTAAAGGGCCTTTTAATTTTTGTCAAGAATTCTTTAATAGGTTTTAGTTACGGTAAATATTAAAGAACCTTTAAATGTCTTTCTGTGGATTCCATATGAAGAAAAGTCTATAATAAAATTATTGAATATCTTATTTATAAAATATAAAATTATTTCTATTTACTGCAAGTTGTGAAGTTATCAATTAAATTATTATTTATTTTTTTTACAGTTTACACTCATACATAATACTTTTTTTGTCAGCTAAAAGTAATGATTATTGATAAGTATCTTTATGTACATTACTAAGAAGTCGTTCATAAATTACATAACAGCCTATTTCGTTGGCGGGGGTAGGGGGCTTTTATTTGGTAGTATTTGTTACTCGAAAGGACTAGTTAAACATAAGGTCACAAAACCTAAATAAATTTTTCTTTCAAAAAATTTCTTTTTTTAGTTTGAAAAAAAAGTTTTGAAGTTATATACATATATCCTAACAGGTTTCTAAAAGCGAAAAGGGATTAATTCTTTTTAATTTTAACAAATACAGAACTAACAATAAAAAAATATCTTTTGTTGTCTTTTACCACAGCTGGATATTGCTTTATGTTTAACTAAACTTTTGTAATATTCTAAGAAAATTAGTTTTCTTATTATACACCAGGTAAAAAAAATTAAATGTAAGGAAAAACTTTAAAGGATCATATTACATTGCCCTTAAAGACTCCCAATACATTTTTGAGGTGGGTAGTTCCGGGAAAATTACGGATTGAACCTGGAACGGTTCCGGAGCGAAAAGGAACTAGTTCTGGAATCATATCCGTGCAACTATTTAATGTTTTTCATTGTCATGAAAGTTCGACTAACAAATAAGTATGTGGCATACTTAGATACAATTAAAATATTCGAATAAATATAAATATTATCTATTAAAAACAATAAAAATACTATTTGCCAAGTCAATTCAACTTTAATTGTAGTTTAAATGTAATTTAAAATATAACCGAGGATGACTAGTATTGAGAACGTAGACTGAGTGGATATACACAATATTATGCTATACGGCCATATGTATTTAAGACGCATTCACGGCGAACTATACTATCTTATGCTAAACAAAGAATGAATTATGATTGGTATTCAACTAGAGTTCCATAAGAAACACCAATCAAAAATTATTCTGCTAATTTTTATCGATTGATACGCAGTCTAGAAGTATAATTGCATACTCTACTACTTGTTGGTAATGACGGTAGTGGCAGACAAAAAAAGAACTAAGGTAAAAGACCTATTATTGACACTGACCCGGTTTCTGACACTTTCAACCTTACTTTAAATTAATAAAAAGAAAATTACCTCGAATTGATATTTTAAATTTTTTCAAAATTAAAATAAATTTGTCGTGTACCTATTTGATGACGATATCAGTTACAAAAAAAAACTCACTTAATATAAAATAATATTTAAGCCCAGAGTGACTGTGAAAGCCATTTTTTGGTTATAGTCTAAGTAATTGACAGAAGAGCGTTCGACTATTGAATTAGTGATTTAATCATCATGTAAGTATAAAAATATTATAAAAAATATATGGTTCGATTAATAATTAACTACTCTTTATTTTTAAATATTAAAACATCATAGTAAATTATATTTTATTATTAAAATAAGAGTGTCAATAACTAGGCTCAATTTTATAGGTATGTTACAGTTATTGACACTCAAATTTTAACCTATGTTATGTTTACGTATTTGTTTTTATAATATTTAATTTTATTATTTTAATTATTTTTGTGTTGAAAAAATTAACATTTTATTTATAATAAATGATACATTATAACAAATTATGTTTGATTATAATAAATTTAAATTTGATAGTGTATAACCTAATAAATGACGAATAATTTTGACATATGGAGTGTCAGAAACTAGGCAGATGCCAGTGTCAGAAGCTACAGCAATAAAAATTTTAAGTGTCAGAAACTGGGATTCAAACATTATTTTTTAAAACATTAATTTAAATTATTAATCTGCTTCAAATAATTATTTTACGCATATGACCTTTTCTAGAAATCGTGAACTTATATATGAAAAAAAAATTAATTATTTAAATTAATTTTTTTATAAGTTATCCTGTTATAACCTCAGCTGTCACTCCTAAAATGTCAATAACTGGGCCTTTTACCTTAGTGAGTATACGAAAGTGAATTTTGTGAAATGATCGGATACGTATCCGATAAAAGATATAGTTCATGGAACTATACAGGTCCGGAACTACCCACCTCTAATACATTTCCCTTAAAGGCCCACTTTTGCGAAGCGTGACTATCCTTTTAGGGTCCCTTAAAGTGTAAGGGAAATCTTTAAAGGGGCCTATTAAAACCGTGACACAATTTCTGCACGAGTACGGTTTTAGAATTACTTGAATTAGGCGTGAAGAAGAGCAACATGACAACTTATCAAAAAGAATAAAATCTATAACCTTTTTCAAACAAAAAATTAATCTAATTTAATTAGACTTTTAATTTTTTGAATTGAAGAATAGAAGATTAATATAGGCAAATCGAATAAATACGAAGATGTGCGCATTCGAGCGAAAAGTGGCACATTTCCAAGCGAGGGAGGCAAATGAAGCGCGACGCGGAGCGGCGCGCTTTATTTTCCCGAGATCGGAATGTGCCACTTTGAGCTCGAATGCGCACACTCGGTTTGAAGCATGATTCGCATTAATTTTTGTAACCATAAATTAGTAAATAATTTTTATCGTTTCCTCTCACTCGTACTAATGAGTTTGGCGTATCTTTTTGCTCGCTCCCACTCATTGGTATGGTAAAAATACGTTTTTCAAATATATAATCAAAATTTTATTTAATTTTTTGATTTGAAAGAATGTTTAATAGACAAAATGTAATAAATATGAGAATGTGCGCATTTGAGCGAAAAGTGGCACATTTCCGAGCGAGGGACGCAAATAAAGCGCGACGCGGAGCGGCGCGCTTCATTTTCCCGAGATCGGAATGTGCCACTTTGAGCTCGAATGTGCACACTCGGTTTTAAGCACGATTACAAAGCGTCCCGTTTTAACAGGAAAAAAATTAGTCATATTGTCAGGTATATGTTTGCCAAAAACGCAACAAATATTAATCACTAAATAAAACAGTCGCACATTATTTTAAAATCAACATAGCACAAAAACACTGTTTAGTGCGAAATACAAAATAAAATAATAAAATATCTAGTAAGAAATACCGTGGTTAACAATCCCGGTTAACAATCCGGATAATCGCGAATCCGTATAACTGAGGTCCGGATAATCGAGGTTTTACTGTACTTGTTTTACACGGTTTACAAAAATAAAAATCCCCACAATTTTCAAAAATAAAAACTATTTAAAATATACATTTTTACCCAATAAAAAGCAGGAATTTAAAATTAATCTATCAGATGCACTTAGTAATTACTAAATGTGACGTCATCCTATATTTATGGTAAAAAGACGATACCTGCAATTTATACTATCGTGTTAGAGCGAAACCGTGTTATAGGATGATGTGTTGTAGGAGGGCTACCTTTACTCACCGAAATTGTCTCAACGTTCCAAAGTCCGACCGATTTCCACTAAAATACAATTCGAGAAAAGCTCTTTTCAAACAAGCGTCGTAGCAATTGTGTGCTGAAAAAATCGGCGGTAGTTTCGAATCGATTTTTAAAGTATTTTACGGCATGCAGAAGACATTAAGCTCTGTGGAGTTGGCCAGTGGAAATAATCAGTAAATGAAGCATAGAGTCACAAAGCAAACACGCCAAACGATCCTTTGAACTCGAAATTAATCTAAATTTCCCCTCTTCCACTGCGACCCCAGTTATTTTGCAGGAAGTTTGCTTAGAAAAATAATTTAGCATACGTAAGTGACGCTTCTTTAAATTTAATAAGAACCCCCGGTTACAACTGGCGATTGGAACTTGATATAAAAAAAAAAGAAAGTAAAACTCATCAAATCGAATTAAAAAAAATTTCTTCTGTCACCGGCTGCGGCAATCCTATTTAAATTTAATTGCGTCGTTAGGGGTAATTAAATGTCCGCCATAGATCTTGGGGATTATCAATTTATACATTCACATCTGTAACAATTGCTTGTACTTATTTAATTTTTTGTTATCAAAAGCTCGTCCGACAGTAATTTGTTACCGCAATTAATTAAAAAAATTAATCAGGAGGGTTGTAAGCTTAAGATTCAGAAACTAAATTACCCCCAGTTAAATAGACAAGAAGCCCAGCCGCTCTACGGCCATCTGCAGCTCCCGATGTATTATTTTTATTTTCTGCGCTTATTAAATTTATGCAACAATATTTCAGTATGTTTATAGGTCAAGGGTAGTTGTTTTAATTGTGGAAGACGGGACGTTTCCCGAGAGGAATGTGAACGTGACTGGTTCAGAATATGAGCGTTGTCCTGCTGAGTGTCTGTCACTTTGATGATATCTAAAATTATACTTGGAAGTTTTTACAAGCGACAATCGAATGTTTATTCACTTATACACGGACATGTTTGATTATTTATCTGGTTACATGTCATATATGTGTGTCTTGTAAGTTTTATTACACGTTCCGTTTGTGTTCGATTGCTTTTGCTTTTCAATTGAGCAACTTCGGATTGAGATTAAAAGACACTTCTGAAATTGAAGGAGGCTGCCAGAAAGGAATAAAGGGCATCGTGGTGCCCCAATAGGAATGTTAATAATTAATCATAGCTTTAATAACTAATACGATTATAAAACCCTGACACCTAACAGGCTATTTTACATGCCAATTACACAACAACATACAATTTCGAAATCTGTTTAATATTTAATTGGAATTTTGGTTTAATCCCGCAAGATAAGCAAAGAGACCGAAGGGGTCGGCAATTTTGAAGTGTCCCCTTTACAAGGGCGACATCTCGTTGCTACACAAGAGGGTTGCGTGACATCAATTCAACCGGAAAATGACAAATATTTATCATTCCTCTTTAAAGCGATTGATACTTTTCGAAATAGTAAATTGTCGGGAGTAATTAAAATTTGCGATAGTGTTACGTAAAATATAATATTGGGTGAGCCTTAAGATTGATTGATTTTATGATTAATGATTGGCTGGAGTCAAACGGATCCAATCTTGTGTGCTTTTGATTTCCTTTATTTTGTTTGTATAATTGATTTTTATAACCACGAAAATCGCATCAAGAAAGTATACATAGTGGATGCTAGACTTTAATATATCAATCAACTTCATAAACAGTTTTCAGTCAAATTATTCTCGAAGAATGTTATGGTTGTCGTTAATGAGATAAGTAAATTAATTTCGTTGCATAATTTTACCAACACCGCAATATCGATAAAATAATAAACGATAGGTACAGCCGGCTCAATTGAAAATCACCACCCCAGTGGCACCGCTGGCTTTGTAGGCAAGTTCAGAATGACCAACAAAGGTCTTTTAGTACAAAAATTTTTAATTACACAACCAAAACATCAACTTTTAAGTTGCAATTAGCGTTTCAGCTGTCACCCCTATTTGGCGGTGGGTCCAAATGTCTTTTATTTACTTTTTTGAGCGTTGACTTTTGTAAACTTTTAAATCCATGTAGTTTTTACTATTAATTATTTATTTTTGATTAATAATTTTAATTGAATACTGAGACGATCGACTTTATTTAAAGATTTTACAATAAATACGCAATTATTTACAAATATGCAGTATTAATTAATAATTTTTTTGTGACTTGACATAGATTACTTTTTAGGTGATAATACAATAAACAACGTATTATAACAGGTTTTAATAAATATCGGCATTATATTTATAATAACAATAGCAAAAAATTAGCCTTAAGAGTGAAAAAAGTTAAACATTTTCAAATAAGTTACTGGTGGGGTGGTAATTTGCATTTTGGTCGACTGTACCTACTGTCCTGCATGTAAAATGATTCTTTGAAATGTTATATGTAGTATCATATTATTTGTTTAATCCTGACATTTTACCTCCCAAAATAAGGACTTACTAATACCATTTAAAATTTGTTTCAAAACGTTTTAAGTTAACCCTCCGCGTACTAGGTGGGCTTTCCCATACGCCGAAAATAAAATTAAATAAAATCCACAAAATTGTACTTTATGACAGTTAAATGGGAAGAAATATATTTTAACAACCAATAATGAATAGGTTTAAGTAAAAAACCTATTTATTTATGCATTGGAATAGAATTTTATTAATAAAAATACAAAAACTTAACTTTTTCTTCCATTTATAAACTATTGGTCTTTTCTTGAGTACTAAATTCCAATGACTCGTGTCAATTACGATACCAAATATTAACCCTTAGTTAATCGGGCAGTTTACCATAACGTAATTACTCGCGCGGTGCTTTTCAGGCACCAAAGGCACAACAGTTCAAACTTCGACAAATAACACACTTTTATAATCTCCAAATTAATACTTTCAGACTAAACAAAGCTTACATGTGGGTATACAGGCTCGCAAAAATTATAAATTTAATAATTACAAAAACTGTGGCGTTGGTGCCTAAAAAACACCAGCGCGAGTAATTAAATATTAAGAAAACCTAACAAAAATTTCATTCTTGCCTCCTTATTGAAATACAAATTAATTTCACGGCAATTTTTTAATGATTCGCAATAATTTAGACCAATCAATTACACGAAAAATAATTGCATAATATTAATCGTTCCATCTCACTTGTATTAACAAGATTATCGTATCTTCTCGCTCCCTTCCACTCATTGCTATGGTAAATACAATTTTCGAGTATAAAATCAATATTTACTAAATTAAATTAAAATTTTGGATTTGAAAGAGCCCACGGTAAATTATACTAATATAATAAACATGAGGATGTGCGCATTCGAGCGAAAAGTGGCACATTTCCGAGCGAGGGAGGCAAATGAAGCGCGACGCGGAGCGGCGCGCTTCATTTCCTCCTCGCTCGGAAATGTGCCACTTTGAGCTCGAATGTCACACTCGTTAAGCACAATTTACAATAATTAATTTAATTTGAAAGAGTTTTTAATAAAAAAATACAAAATCGTTGCTATACTAGAATAATTAAATCTCTGATTTATTAAAATAAATAAATTATTTATTTGAAAAAGGGAAGATTATTATAAACAAATTTAATAAATACGAAGATGTGCGCATTCGAGCGAAAAGTGGCACATTTCCGAGCGAGGGAAGCAAATGAAGCGCGACGCGGAGCGGCGCGCTTTATTTTCCCGAGATCGAAATGTACCACTTTGAGCTCGAATGTGCACACTCAGTTTTAAGCTCGATTACCAAAAGTGCCGTTTTATCAAAAAAAAATTGTTCATGTTAGTTATACCCCACCTAGTACACGGATGGTTAATGACGATTACTGAGTTAAAATAAAGCTTCATTAATAACATTTTTAAAATTGAGGACCGTATATAAAGTCAAAAACAGTGTTTTCGAATTTTTCAGATATTGCTAAAACAATCATTAAAATGACCTGAAATTAACTTACTTTAAAAAGTTCTGAGTTAATGACAACTACTTTAATTTTTTTTTGCTAAATTAAAGTTAAAATGTAGTATTTTATTTAAAGCCAAAAGCATTTACTCTATTTTTTAAATATTGCTAACGACAATCGTTAAAACCAACACCTGAAATGAATTTATTTTAAAACGTTTTGAGTAAATGCCAACCATTCTGATTTTTTTGTTAAACTATGGCCTTATTAAGAACATAGTCAAAATTCGGCTGCATAGCACGTGGTTGCCTGTAAATATATTTTTACTAAGTAAAGTTTGTCCACTCTCGATGTAAACTTATCGACGAAATAATAGTATAAAGGCGCTATGACATAGCAAGGTTGTCTAAGACCATCAAATTGCGAGTAACTGTAAAATTTGGACCAAGTAATCGTTAAGTAACTGCTGGAACGCCGTAATCTCAAATTAATTATCTATTAGTGGCTAAGATATTACACATTTCCTTCCTGGTGTTATGGACTGACTGCCAGAGAATTAACAGTTGCTTGTGGTTTCTCTAAAATTTACTATTAAATGCGACATTTAATAGCTAGTAACATTTAATTGATTTCTAGAAATACCCCTTAATTAAACCTTAAGATTGCCCGCCATTTATTTCGAGTAATTACTTCGGAAAAATCTATTTTTATTCGTTCCCGTTTCTTTGTAAATTAAAAGGTGGATCAATCTAACGTTAATTAACCCTGCGACCTTCATAAAATGTGAATTAGTTTTAAAAAAAAGTTTATGGCCAATTGACGACCTCCGACTTAAATAGAAAATTTCTTGATTTATATACAATTTAATTGTTAAATTGTCGATCAATTTTCGTTAAACATATATATGGGCTATAATCATCATAAAATTTTTACATTTCGCGTGACTGGAGATGATGTTAAACTTTTACTCTTCATTACCTCTTATATGAAACACCTTGATGTCTAAAAAATAGCCGATTTTGCAACAAAATTTTTGTAACGCCATACCGACTCTTGTTATATGTGGTCACGAATTAAATTTTAATGTATCCACTATGTTTCTCCTTGCCAAAGCCAATAATTATAGTTGTATTTAACCATTTCTTTTTAGAGCAACCAAGTATCCTATTCGACGACTTAACTTGAGTATTTATTCAATTAAGAAGTGCCATCTTTACCATAATGACTCATAACACAATCACTTTTAAGGCAAACCAAAGAATTTTCAAAATAATTAATACGACTTTGAAAAAGTTGTTTTATTACAATTATAAATAAAAGGATGTTTAAAAAGTTGTAAATTCTCGAGTAAAAGAACGGTTTATTATCTGTTTTTTTAGATGATCACTTCTTTTAAATAATAAAGCTGGGCAGTATCTTTTAAAAAGCGCTGTAAGCTAATTCCATTTTAATTTTTTAACGCTTAATTTAGATAGGTTATTATTGCAACATAATTTTCGAGATTTCGTGAGTAAATGAATTGCATACTGGATTGTCCACTAATCATTCGTGAAGAGTCTGTTTCACGAATGGCCAGTTGGTCTTTCGCACGCTCTTCCAGTTGGACAAACAGGAACGTATTTGAAAGTTATCACCTGTTTTTCTGAAAGAATTTTTTTTCTGTACGATGATACAATGCATTACTCAATTTAGTATGATTAATAATGGCTCGCGACTTCGACGATTTTTGGCTTTCTTTTATGTGTCAAGGCGATTAGAGTATTGGAAGCCGGTGCGATGCTGTTATTTGAAGATATTGTCATCGTGGAAAGGATTTTTACAAGGCCGAATAACGCGAGAGGATGCGTGACCAATTTTTTTGCTGTTAAAACAGGTTGCTTCGTAATCGTGCTTAAAACCGAGTGTGCACATTCGAGCTCAAAGTGGCACATTCCGATCTCGGGAAAATGAAGCGCGCCGCTCCGCGTCGCGCTTCATTTGCCTCCCTCGCTCGGAAATGTGCCACTTTTCGCTCGAACGTGCACATCATGCTATTTATTCAATTTTGTCTATTAAACATTCTTTAAAAATCAAAAAATTAAATAAAATTTTGAGTATATATTTGAAAAACGTATTTTTACCATAGTAATGAGTGGGAGCGAGCAAAAAGATACGCCAACTCATTAGTACGAGTGAGAAGGAACGATAAAAAATTATTTAGTAATTTTTGGTTAGAAAAATTAATGCGAATTATGCTTAAAACCGAGTGTGCGCATTGGAGCTCAAAGTGGCACATTCCGACCTCGGGAAAATGAAGCGCGCCGCTCCGCGTCCCGCTTCATTTGCTTCCCTCGTTCGGAAATGTGCCACTTTTCGCTCGAATGCGCACATCTTCGTTTTTAGTCAATTTGCCTACATTAATCTTCTTTTTTTTTAAAGAAAATTTAGTGCTTGTAAAAGATTTTATGGTCGGAACACTTATAGCGTTTTTTTATTAATAACTTTGTTTAAAAGCACAAAGTTACATATTTGATCTTTCTGTTATAAATACGGACCTGTAATTTATAATTATAAATTTTTAGAAAGTTAACTTGAAAACTATTTAAAATACTCGAGTCCAAATTTAATCCCTAGTCAGGCTCTGCCAAAATCTACGTGCTGTAGAACATAAAGGTACTTATTTAGATCATAAATAACATAAAAAGTGACTTTTATTTAGGACTTCGTAAGCTTTGCTTTTTTCCACTTTTAGCACTTCTTTTGTTAGTACTTATTTGGGCTCTCGATAGTGCTGATAGTGTCTAATAGAATTTAACATGTTTTTATGCAGTACTTTATTTTTATAGACAATTTTGTATTGATTGAAAGAAAAAAAGGAGAAAATTAAAAAAAACAATTTTATTAATTTTTAATGCTAGCCGAGTTAACCATATCTAAGATACTCGAACATTTGTGTTTAAATGTCACTTTCTCAATTATATTATTGCTATATTGTATATATTGTATATATTCTATATATTTTTGCTATTTCTATAAATGTTTCTTAAGTTCTGTAAAAGAAAAAAATCTAGAATGACCTTAAAAAATACCAGATAGCTTTTATGAAGAATATAATAGAGCAGAATAGGTACTTTGAAGAGCTGCAAAGAGAAATCAAAATTATTTTTTAATTTTCAATGTAAAATTAGTAGCGCCTAAAAGTATCTAGCTAGTACATGTTAGGACCTCCAGGCTCTGACTAGATCCTAATTTTATAGATTATTAGAGCGTATAAGATCCTAAATAGCACTTTAGGACTTAAAAGTATTGAATTAGATTCTATAGAGCATCAATTAGCTATTTTTTAAGATAATTCATTGATCAACACTGATATTATTCTCAAAAAAAGTGATACCGAAACTATAATTTAGTGCATTTAAACAAAGTCATTAATATAAATTTTTTTCAAGTCCAAACTCTGTTGCTAGCAATAAATTTAATTTAGATAAATTTAATAAATACTAAGATGTGCACATTCGAGCAAAAAGTGGCACATTTCCGAGCGAGGGCGACAAATAAAGCGCGCTTTATTTTCCCGAGATCGGAAATGTGCCATTTTGAGCTCCAAAGTGCACACTCCGCTTTTCGCCACGATTAACAATGATCAATTTACTTTAAAAAAAAATGGAAGTAATTCTAAAACCGTAGGTGCGCTCTCAAAATTGTTTTTTGGGGGATTTGCTTATTTTTCATAGTTTTTCACTTTTTTCATTAAGAAATTGCAGTGCACGTAATTTATATCGAAGTAAGGAAGCAAAAATGAAATTCTTTTTGCGATTTCTAAATATTCTGTATCGTAATTGACAATTTTTTGAAAACGGGACAGTCCTATTCAAAACGGGTCACATTAGGTATATCGAGTGTCGCGAGTCCTCATATATCATCCGAAGTTAATGCGAGCGTTCTAAGATAACCTTTAACGTTGGTCGTCAAAACGACATTCTGTTATTAATATGACCGCTTTTATAACAAATTATGTTTACTTCATATTGTAATCCAACCCTGCAGTAGACGGTGAGCCGCAAAGGACTCGGACTATTTCTTATTGGCATGGACCGCAGTAAATCTCATTACGGTTCGTCCCTCCGTGTAAATTACTGCTTGCTCATTTGTGGCATGACTGTGTGTTTCGTTCACAACACGTTCACTTTACAACAAATTTTCGAAATTTCGACGCAAGGGCCCCCTAATAAACCCCAATTTTAAGAGCAAAATTTGTGCGCACGGAGCCTTCAAAAAAATTTCGAGCTTTTCGGGGCAGAAGCTGGGAGAAAGCGCTCAAGAAAGGATAAGACGGTGAACGAGCCTCGGTCAAGCTCTGATGAAGTGGCGTCCATTATCAGGTCGCTGATGTGCTCAGAACGAGACTATTGTTGGGAGCAACTTTATGGGCCCTAAACAAAAACACCATTACTGATCTACCGCTACCCCCTCGACTCTCACCGTTAAACTAGCCTGGTGTCCATGTCTCCCAGTACTAATTATTTCGCAGCGGTTACTCCTGAAGAACTTTCCATCGAATCGTTTAATGCGCCTCCGACATATGCCATGCTCGTTAAGCGGACGAGTCCTTGTATTTTGCGCAATTTTTAGGAAGCGCTTATTGCACAGGTGTATCGAGATAATTTGTATCGGGGATCGCTTACCGACTCACGATACTATTTTGTAATAATATGGCAATTGATTTATTTGTACTGCTGGCGAACCGTAATATAGTGTGCACGATCAAATAGGCAAGAAGCCGTTTAATAGACAATCCTACTGTTTTATTAATGGTTTCCATGTCGGGATTCCACAAACAGAGAAAACTTGTTACCGACAGTGCCGTCGCAGCAGGTCAAAGAACTGGAGCCGCATGATACAATATCAATCATCTGTTTCATTAGTCAAATGCTTTTTTAATGACTTTCCTCAACGTCCTGGTCAGGATGGAGATCACACACTGTTCCATTCTCATCGGCCAACCCACTCGCTTACATCTTCTTGCATTCGACATTATAAAACCACGCGAACCTACTATTTCTTCCACTCCTTCGCTTTTTTTTTATAAAAAAAGCAAAAAGCTCGTCCTAACTTTTCCTTCGAAAGCTCGTTTTCGACACAGGCAATTTCGTGTTTCTAATTTGTGCAAATCTGTTCTAATTTATACGTAATTAATAAAGTTACATAACTGTAATATTTTACAATGGAGTGTTCTTATAACTACAGTTAATTTTGTGTAGTTAATAAAACTATAAATTGTAACCGTGAGCTATATACAAGATACACACGTACGTACCCAATCTTGTCTTTAATTTTGAGTTAATAAGCCTTCGAAATTTCAATCGTATTTTCCAAAGAAACCAAACCCATTTTTGCGAAGTATAATCGAATATAAAAGCTCACTTTGCGCTGAAAAATGTTTAAATAAATCGGGACTTCGAACCGGAACCAAACCGAAAACCGAAAAAACTGTTATTATCGGAACGAAAACCGGAACTGAATCGAAGAAATATTTCGGTTTATTTCCATACGGTATATTTTTGAAGTTATACTTCTTTTGAGAGTTGGCAACGGAAGTTGGGCGCGCACAGCAAATTTAATAAGTTAGCCGTCGAAGAATGTAAATTAATTATTGTGAATTATGCTTAAAACCGAGTGCGCACATTCGAGCTCAAAGTGGCACATTCCGATCTCGGGAAAATGAAGCGCGCCGCTCCGCGTCGCGCTTCATTTGCCTCCCTCGCTCGGAAATGTGCCACTTTTCGCTCGAACGTGCACATCCTCGTATTTATTACATTTGACTAATTTGTCCTACACTCCTTCCAACCAAAAAATTAGTTTAATTAAGTAGATATCGATTTTATATTCGAAAAACGTATTTACCATAGCAATGAGTGGAAGGGAGCGAGAAGATACGATAATCTTGTCAATGTAAGTGAGAGGAAACGACTAAAATAGTTCAATTAATTTTTTGTTTAATTTATTGACCTAAATTATTGTGAATGGTGCTGAAAACCGAGTGTGCACATTCGAGCTCAAAGTGGCACATTCCGATCTCGGGAAAATGAAGCGCGCCGCTCCGCGTCGCGCTTCATTTGCTTCCCTCGCTCGGAAATGTGCCACTTTTCGCTCGAATGCGCACATCTTTGTATTTATTGAATTAATTTTTACACGGGTTATATTTAATTTAATTACGCCAAAGAAGTAAAACTTCTAGCTCTCGTACATAAGCACACGCACCGATTTTTTTTTGGTAATTGTTTAATAAGTGTTTTCAGATATAAAATTAATAAAGTTTAAAATAATAAATCAACAACAATTAGTTAAATTAAAATTTCAAAATATTTGATAGGTTACTGCACAATACCTGATCACAGAAAAATTAAAAGACTTAGTAGTCGATCAATAAATACCCCAGTACTCAATTACTAAAAAATATTTTTGTAAACCAACAAAGAATATTACTTTAATTTCATTATCTATTTAAAATAGTATTTATTAAACTGAAAAATAACTATTACGAATTACAATTAAATTATTCAGAAAAGAATAATGTATTTAACCTTTTGACATAGAATGACATCTGAGAAACGTCATTCATTTCATGTGTCAGTAAATTTTTACCTTTTATTTGTATCGTAGTTGATCGAGTACTAATTCCACGTAAAAAATTATATCTATAGTAGATCACGGTTATATACGGTATTAATAACCTAAAAATTAAATGTATTATTTAATCGTTACATCGTGCACATTCTTGTATTTATTGAACTTATTTATATTAATTTTTACACATGGTTATATTTAATTGAGTTACGCCAAAGAAGTATAACTTCTAACGCGCGTACATAAGTACACTTTTATATTACATTCTTTTTAAAATATGTTTTACTTATATTATACATATACATTTGTTTCATTTAATAAAATATACTCTTATTGTATTATGATCGTATACATCAAATTACTACACTTACACTTAATTAATTATTTAAAATTTTAAAAATTGACTTTAATAAAATTGTAGCGCCGTTATTTGTGGATGGATCTTTAAAAACTATACAGATTCGAATTTGACAGCCTTTTTGACTTCGGATAGGCCTAAGAAACCATAGGCGTGCTATTTTAAAGCTTTGAAAAAAAGGATTTTCTTTTTGAAAAAATATGGGTTTTAGTCCATATTTTGTTGGCAAAATATGAAAAAAATAGAATTGCTTTATATTGCAAGGGGATGTTCCTACGTACCCCTAGTAACTATAGCCCGAGTCATTTCCTGGCGCTCTCGCTCTAAAATAAAAATTTTCGATACAAACTAAATAAATAAAAAAAAATATACCTTGATTCACAAAAAAAATCGTAGCGCCATTATTTTAGATGCAATCATTAAAAGCGAGACGGATTCGGAATTATGGGATTTTTCTACATTAGATACATGTAAAATAAGTATAGGGCGCAACGTGAAATTTTTGAAAATTAAAAATTGCAATTTTAGGTCCACTTTTTTGCCCAATTTTGAACTTTAAAAAAATTCTAGCGTCGTTATTTGTGGACGGATCTTTAAAAACTATACAGATTCGGATTTGGCAGCCTGTTTGGCTTCGGATAGGCTTAAGAAACCATAGGCGTGCTATTTCAAAGCTTTGAGAAAAACGTTTTTCTTTTTGAAAAAACATGGGTTTTAACCCATGTTTTTTTGGCAAAAAATAAAAAAATAGAATTGCTTTATATTGCAAGGGGATGTTCCTACGTACCCCTAGCAACTATAGCCGGTGTCATTTCCTGGCGCTCTCGCACTAAAATAAAAATTTTCAATAAAACTAAATAAATCAAAAAAATATAGCTTGATTCACAAAAACAATAGAAGCGCTCTCATTTTCGATGCAATCATTACAAGCGAGACGGATTCGAAATTCTGGGACTTTTCTACATAAGATACATGTAAAATAAGTATAGTTAAATGTTTATTAATATTTTATTATTGTTCCAATTTATAAAGTATCTGTGAAGTATTACAAAAGAAATAATGCAATATTCTAAATTAATTACTTGGAACTGAACCGAAAACCGATAAAAACCCTTATATTTGGCGAAACGAAAACCGGAACCGAACCGATATATATTTTTTTAATTGAACCAGAACGAAAACCGAAATAACGAAGATAACGGTTCGAAATCCTAAAATAAATAAAATTCAAATTGATCGAGAATTTTACCAATCCTTTTTGGTAGGAAGGACGTTAACGTTCGCTTTTGTAAACATTAATTCAGGCAACAGAAGTATATTTGTTTTTTGTCCAGAGTGATGTCGTGAAGCTTAGAATATCCCGCCAGATCTCAGAATGTTTATTTATCTGTCTAAGTATAGAACGTAGTTTACAATAAAAGCGTAGGTACGTAAGTAATTCAATTGAATCAAGTTATTTTTGGAATAACTGTCATCAAGTGTTACCCGATGCTTAGGGGTTGCAATTTTATCAAGTTTTTTATTAAGTCTTGGAAACATACAGAATCGAATCTGGGTTAGTTTTTAAAAGTTGTGTGGGGTGCTATGTTTCCATAAAATTTTTCATTTTTGATATGATAATCATTGATCTTGAGGTGTTCATCGGAAGGGTGGTATACACCTATTTACATGTAGGTTGTGAAGCTTACCACATGGCTTTGAAAGACGACATTAATGTATCTCCAAAATAGAATCTACCAGCGGTTGGTTTATTTGGAGAAATGACATAATCAATGGAATTGTGCAAAAAGTGTAAATTTAGATCAGGAGTCTTGACATACCAGTCACTTATATTCTATGGACGTCAGGGCTGTCATATTTTATATATACAGATATAAATGCCGCTTTAATTTCGAAATAAATCAAAATTATTCTCGGCAACGTTTTATCGAAATTTGCGTTGCTCTGGTAATTGTATAAAAGCAAAAATTGATAAACAGCTTCGCTGACCTTTTCCTTTATGTTATGCTTTGACGTAATTACGGCTTAATAAAATAAGAATAGCCCTGTGTTCGGTTCGAGTGCGGACAACGAAGGGGTTTCATTATCGAAAGCTCGCGAGGGAGCGAGGAAAGCTCGAGCTCGGTAAAAGAAAAGTGCTCCCGTTTTAATCGATATTATGGCAAACATTGCAGTTGACAGCTACAAAGCAAGCATCGCTTTTTGACGCATAATGTATACACAGAAAGTACTAAAAATATGTGTAACCTAATGAGGCAGAGTCAGGCACGTGTCAACGGCAACCATTAGCGACATTGGCTCGCGTTCCGACTTATAAACAAATCAAACGAGAGACGCTTAAAAACGCTTTACATAAACATTGCCTTGTTTAAACAGTTTTGTTTAATATGTATTTGAACTGGTATAGTAATCCCATGTTTTTGATAGTTTAATTAGTGTTATTTTTGTAATGTTTTCGTTAGAACTTCCAAATCTAATGCTACGGCCCTGGAGCTTTCTAATTCCATTAAATTCAATATTGCTTTTATCATTTTATTATTAACCCTCCGCATATTAGATGACTAAATGTCACATGCCCTACTAGGTGAGGTTTGCCATACCCCGAAAATAAAATTAAATAAAATGCACAAAATTGTACTTTATGACAGTTCAATAATAAGAAATATATTTTAATGACCAATAATGAATAGGTTTAAGTAAAACACATATTTATTTATGCAATAGAATAGACTTTTATTAATAAAAATACAAAAACTTAATTTTTTCTTCAACTTATAAACTATTGAGTCTTTTCTTGAGTACTAAATTCCAATGACACGTATCAATTACGATACCGAATATTAAAAAAACCTAACAAGAATTTCATTCTTGCCTCCTTAATGAAATAAAAATGAATTTTACGCCAATTTCTAAATGATTCGCAATAATTTAGATCAATAAATTACACGAAAAATTAATTGAATAATTTTAATCGTTCCCTCTCACTTGTATTGACAAGATTATCGTATCTTCTCGCTCCCTTCTACTCATTGCTATGGTAAATACATTTTTTTAATATAAAATCGATATTTTATAAATTAAAATAAATTTTTTGATTTGAAAGAACGCACGGTAAATTATACTAATATAACAAACACGAGGATGTGCGCATTCGAGCGAAAAGTGGCACATTTCCGAGCGAGGGAAGCAAATGAAGCGCGACGCGGAGCGGCGCGCTTCATTTTCCCGAGATCGGAATGTGCCACTTTGAGCTCGAATGTGCACACTCCGTTTAATCACAATTTACAATAATTAATTTAATTTAAAAGAGTTTTTAATAAAAAATTAAAAAACTGTTGGTATATCAGAATAATTAAATCTCTAATTTATTAAATTATGTATTTATTTATGCATTAGAATAGACTTTTATTAATAAAAATACAAAAACTTAATTTTTTCTTCAACTTATAAACTATTGAGTCTTTTCTTCAGTACTAAATTCCAATGACACGTATCAATTACGATACCGAATATTAAAAAAACCTAACAAGAATTTCATTCTTGCCTCCTTAATGAAATAAAAATGAATTTTACGCCAATTTCTAAATGATTCGCAATAATTTAGATCAATAAATTACACGAAAAATTAATTGAATAATTTTAATCGTTCCCTCTCACTTGTATTGACAAGATTATCGTATCTTCTCGCTCCCTTCTACTCATTGCTATGGTAAATACATTTTTTAATATAAAATTGATATTTTATAAATTAAAATAAATTTTTGATTTGAAAGAACGCACGGTAAATTATACTAATATAACAAACACGAGGATGTGCGCATTCGAGCGAAAAGTGGCACATTTCCGAGCGAGGGAAGCAAATGAAGCGCGACGCGGAGCGGCGCGCTTCATTTTCCCGAGATCGGAATGTGCCACTTTGAGCTCGAATGTGCACACTCCGTTTAATCACAATTTACAATAATTAATTTAATTTAAAAGAGTTTTTAATAAAAAATTAAAAAACTGTTGGTATATCAGAATAATTAAATCTCTAATTTATTAAATTATGTATTTATTTATGCATTAGAATAGACTTTTGATAATAAAAATACAAAAACTTAAGTTTTTCTTCAACTTATAAACTATCGAGTCTTTTCTTAAGTACTAAATTCTAATGACACGTGTCAATTACGATACCGAAGATTAAGAAAACCTAACAAGAATTTCATTTTTGCCTCCTTATTGAAATATAAATTAATTTCACGGCAATTTCTTAATGATTCGCAATAATTTAGACCAATCAATTACACGAAAAATGAATTGAATAATTTTAATCGTTCCCTCTCACTTGCACTGAAAAAATTCTCGTATCTTCTCACTCCCTTCCACTCATTGCTATGGTAAATACATTTTTTTTATAATATTGATATTTACTAAATTAAATTAAAAATTTTTATTTGAACGAGCTCACGGTAATTATACTAATATAATAAACACGAGAATGTGCGTATTCGAGCTCAAAGTGGCATATTTCCGAGCGAGGGAAGCAAATCAAGCGCGACGCGGAGCGGCGCGCTTCATTTGCCTCCCTCGCTCGGAAATGTGCCACTTTGAGCTCGAATGTTTACACTCGGTTTTACGCTCGATTATCAAACGTCCCGTTTTTACAAAAAAAAATTGTTCACATTAGTTATACCCCACCTAGTACACGGAAAGTTAAAGAAAAGCGTTTTACGCCAAAAATCTTCATATCTACTCGTGTAGTTAGCCCATTGGTACCAATACGAATTAGAGGATAACGAAGAAATAGTATTTAAATGAATTTCGAACAAGTAAAACATCTTATGTTGGTATATATGTATTTATTATCATGTTTTAGGAAACGGAACATCAAAAACTCATTTTTTATTAAAATTCAATCTCTAACAAGACAGCGCGTTGGTAATTTTCATCAATTAGCATAGATGTGAATAATTTTCTCGACATAATGAATTTTTCCACGGCAGGTAATTAGTATAACGGCAGAAGAATAGAGAAGGATCATTATAACACGTGACTACTCGTTTGGCATTATACTTTTGCATTGCCCTTGTCATAAAAAGTCAGCCTATAATTGTGAGCCATAAAGGAAGCCGTAATGTATTATGATCTTGTAATCTGTGTGAATATCGCTGGTCCTAAGAATATAATGATAATATTTCCTTTTTCGAATTAAAACGTCGGGTTCCTTCTAAATTGTGTTAATTAACCCATAAATGCTCATCTCTTTTTTTGTATGGTACGTTTAATTCAAGTCACTCCCAAAATTATGGATTTTTTAACTTTACTAACAAAATCCAACGGGTATTGAACTGATAAAATTATTTAACAAGACACATATTAAAAATTGCATAAATACAAATTTACTTTGATTAAAAGCAATATACTTTTTATTGAAAACTATTCAAGAAGCACTAATCAATTTCATACTTTGATTGGGAGCATTCCTATTATTAATTACTGAAGTTAATTGTCCGTGTTAAAATCAGGGCTTCGAATCGGAACTGAACCGAAAACCGAAAAAAACTTATTTTTGAGGGATCGAAAACCGAAACTGAACCGAAAAGATATTTCCGTTTAGTTCCTCTATCTCTCTAGTAATAAAATAATATATAGTTGAATTCGCCATTAAACATTAAATTAAAAATAAAAAAGATGTATTTACTGGAACGAAAACCGAAATTATGAAAATAACGGTTCGAAACCGTGGTTCAAATAAATTTTTGTAGATAAAGTAAATAAATTTTAAAGGAAATGGACTGGTTATCACAGCTGTGTGCTCTTGCGATAATACCACATCATTGCTTATCAAAAATAACAAAGTTTTCTAAGTTTAACGCACTATTTCGAAATAATTTTTATTAATAACAGAGGGCTCTACTGTTTGTTATTGTGCATTAATAAGCAATGAAAATGGTCATTTCGGCGGCTTTGTACGATTTGTGTTTAATATCTGCTGTCAACCACAATAATTGTTGAAGATGTCTACATTTGTTACGTTTTTTATAAACAGACTCTCTCAGTTTACCTAAGCCAGCTGCATATAATTACAGATCATTTTCTAGATACGAATTTACTTTTGAACTGGGTCGATGTACATAAGTATAACACAAACATAAACATCGCTTCGGTTTAAAAATACCTTTCAATTACATACGACAGCTGACAACTCAGCTTCGTCTTCTTTTTATTTTAATCACAATTTGCTACTAATCGAGTTGGATTAAGATCAAAATTGGGGTGACTTTTTCTAAGGAACGATTTTAAGTCTAATGAATTTTTTTGGTTTTAAATCGCTTTACGTATTCTCCAGTTTAAAAGCACTAAATCGGAGATTCGGTTTCTGGTAAAAATACGGTCGTGCAATTTTTAATTAAATTTTTTTTAAGTAAATTGATTATTGTAGGTCCTGGTGAAGCTCCGAGTGTGTAATTCGAGTTCAAATTGCGAGAATTTATATTTTTTACATTTTTTGCTCCACACCTATCTGTGTTACTGTATTTTATTTTACAACGTGACTGAAGCAAAAAGATTGGTGCTCGGTGTTGCTAGATTTTTTTCGACCAGGCGGATTTTAATATTTCAAAATAAGAAATGCGGGAATTATTAAATTAAAAGTGGGACAATAAAAAAACGGTACGCGCATTAGAAGTTACAAGGGGACGTTTCTATGTTTCTTTAATTTAAAACGGAGTTTAAAGTATTTTAGATAAATTACTTTTTTGTGTGTAAAAATGAGAGCAATTTATTTTTTTTGCTACAATAACGAATTATAATTTGAGTACATTACTTTTTTTTTTTAATCTAGAAATTAATGTAATTAAATTTAATAAACGCGAGGATGTGCACATTCGAGCGAAAAGTGGCACATTTCCGAGCGAGGGAGGCAAATGAAGCGCGACGCGGAGCGGCGCGCTTCATTTTCCCGAGATCGGAATGTGCCACTTTGAGCTCGAATGTGCACACTCGGCTTTAAGCACAATTCACAATAATTAATTTAATTTGAAAAAGTTTTTAATAAAAAATTTCAAAACCGTTGTTATACCAGAATAATTAAATCTCTGATCTATTAAAATAAATTAATTGTTTGATTTGAAAGAAAAAGATTGATATAAACAAATTTAATGAATACAAGGATGTGCGCATTCGAGCGAAAAGTGGCACATTTCCGATCGAGGGAAGCAAATGAAGCGCGACGCGGAGCGGCGCGCTTTATTTTCCCGAGATCGGAATGTGCCACTTTGAGCTCGAATGTGCACACTTGGCTTTAAGCACAATTCACAATAATTAATTTAATTTGAAACAGCTTTCAATAAAAAATTTCAAAACCGTTGTTATACCAGAATAATTAAATCTCTGATCTATTAAAATAAATTAATTGTTTGATTTGAAAGAGGGAAGATTAATATAAACAAATTCAATCAATATAAGGATGGGCACATTTGAGCGATAAGTGACACATTTCCGAGCGAGGGAGGCAAATGAAGCGCGACGCGAAGCGGCGCGCTTCATTTTCCCGAAATCGGAATGGGCCACTTTGAGCTCGAATGTGCACACTCGGTTTTAAGCTCGATTACAAAGCTTCCCGTGATAACAGCAAAAAAATTGGACAAATTATTAGGTATATGTTATCTTAAAAACGCAACAAATATTAATCACTAAATAAAACAGTCGCAACATTATCTTAAAATCAACAAAGCAAAAAAACACTGTTTAGTGCCAAATATAAAATAAAATAATAAAATATTTAGTAAAAAATACCGAAGTTTAATTTTCGCAACGAGGCCGAACGCGGTTGACAATCCGGATAATCGCGAATCCTGATAATTGAGGTTTTACTGTATAACCACTCGATAGAAACTCAATGCCTTTTTATCAAATCCAACTACATTGGTTTTATCAATAAAATCAAAGTGGTCAAAGTAGCCATATGTGGAGTCTTTGCCGTAAAGCTAGAAAATTCAGATCCCTTGTGAAATCCTCTGAAACACTTCTAAATCAGCCCCCTTGCTCAATGATTCGTTATACGGCATTTCGATTTACGGTCCACGTTTCAGGAACGAATCTCAGCCGTTTATCGAGGCACTGATGCAGTTAAACTTACACCCATATTAATTAGTATGAATTGAATATGTATGAGACGAATTTAATATAAACTGCAATGCCATAATCAGTTTAAGAAATTAAATTTAAATTCGGCTTCTGCGACGTGCATATATCATTCGAAGCGTATACATGCAAAACCAAGCATTTGGTATATTTTAAGTAAATTAGCTGGTTTATGCTAAAATATCTTTTTAGTAACAAATGAATGTGCAGTAATATCATTCTCAATATTATTCAAAAATTTGTCAAAACAGAAAGTTGATTGGTTAGTTTCTAAGATTTTGAATTTTTTTTTGCATTTTATACAAAATTATTTATGCGTCAAATGTCTGAGTTTGCATTTATACATTTCCAATGTCAGACAGTCTTTGTATAAGATTTAGAAACAGAGAACTGTCTCAACCATTCCAATGACGCAGAAAAATTAAATAGTTAGTTTTTTCAGCCAGAAAAATACACCAAAATAATTTAAACGTCTTAATTAAGAAGAATGAAAAGATATTCTTTATGAAGAGTCATATAAAATGTTGTTTTACATGTTGATGAATAACCATTTAAATATTATTTAATCATATTAAAAATCAACAATTCGTTAATAACGAATTATTCATGAGTAATTTTTCCGAAATGATGATTATAATGGGGAACGTATTCTTTTGGTATCAAATCTATACAATCAAATTACTTTAATTAGTCGCCAAACTATTTAAAAAAATTTTGATTACAAATTTTTCGATAATCACGTATGTGCCTACATTTGTACGTAGATATTTATGTAACATGCAACGAAGTAAACAATAAACCATACAAATCTAGTTAAAAATAGCATTTAGTAACCAATAAGAAATTATTTTAATTGATAAGTTGAATTACTGTACTAATTCTTGACATGCCGCGAAAATGTGCTTGGGGCATATATAAATATGTATTTACGTTCCCTATTCTTGATATAAATATTTTTAGTTGAATATAAAATAATGTAATACAAAAAATGTCTGAAGCATCATTATATTGTTTTAAATAAGAGTTGAATAGAAAAGATAATAGCATTTACTTGTAGGTATTTATTTCTTATTGACTTCAGAACTTAATCTTTCAATGCTATATTTAATCAATTGTTTAAAACAAAAAAAGTCACAAAAATATTAATTTTCGATTTATTAAAAAAAAATCTGTTTACTTGGCAGACTGCATTTTTTTGGTCTGTCTAGCGCCGTCGATTCAAGGTAAAGCTAGTTGTTTTTCTGAAAATATTTGTAATTAATATCTTCTAAACACCTACGCGCTTTTAATATACTGTGTCGCCCTATGTGCAGTGTTTCATACAAACAAGAAATTTTCATTTATTTAGATGACTATGTAATTGTTCTTAAATACAATAAAAACCGATTTATGAGATTTAAAAATTAATTACTCAGTCGATTAATGCCTTACAACAGTGATTTCCAAACTTTATGTTACTGTGACTCCCTTAAAACAGAACTAATCGTGGCAGCTCCCTACTGTACACCGCTCCCCCGATTTATTGCAATATTAAAAATGATAATGATAATGTAACATACTCTAATAAATAATAAAAAACCGAAAAAAAAATTACTTCAATTGATACAAAAACAATTAGTTTTTGACTTTGTATCAATTAAACAGAACCGAATACTAATAAGGCCTGTAGACTATAAAATGCATCGTTTGAAAAGTTTGTAATCAATAAACAATAATTGAGTTGCTTGCACGTATTTCCAACAATTTGCTAAGTGTGTTGTGTAGCGTATGAAATAATCTGATTTCTATCTACAATCAAGTTCTAATTACGAATATAATTTTTGTCCATTAAAAATTTGATCCAATTTTGGCATAAAATTATAATCAAGTTTTAGATACCTTTTAGTTTAATCCAAGGGTTGCCAGACTTTTTTGATCATCGACCCCTATATATGTTCCCGAGATCGGAATGTGCCACTTTGAGATCGAATGAGCGCACTGGGTTTTAAGCGCGATTCACAATAATTAGGGTAAATGTGAGATGGATGCCCTAATGGGATAGATGCCGCCGTTGTCATATAACGTATTTGTACGAATGTGAGGTTCATAGTGTTGTGTCTTTTGCAACATTAACTCTTTTATCTCACCAGTCGATGCCGAGCATTCCGCTGGAACGTACGTGTTACGAGATATAGGTAATTTACTTTTTAAATAATTTTGATTTCAAATTACAAGACTGTATTAATAGCAAAAATAACAAACCTCTGATTAAAAAATTTTAAACAATTATTTTAGAAAAATAAAAGCTACCACGTTTATCAAAGAAATAGAATGTACATTAATTATTTACCATTATTTTACGTTGAAGTAAATAAATGAATTATGCACATTTTACTTTTTTTCGATTTACAGTTTTATAATGAAGCAATCTTTACTAGAAAACGTAGTTTAGAAGTATTTTAGATAAATTACCTTTTCTGTGTGTAAAAATGGTAACAATATTTTTTAAATAATTTTGTTTCCAAATTACTAGACTGTATTAATAGCAAAAATTCAAATCGCTCATTTAGAAATTTTAAACAATTATTTTAGAAAAATAAATGCTACCACCTTTTTCTAATAAAAAATTTTAATTTAAGTTTTGATTTAAAAAAGAGATGAAACAATTTATTAAAAATTTACTGAATTTTTTTAATTAAAAATTACAGATCTCTATTTCTACCAGAAATAATTTTCATTCACGAAAATTTTTAGATGTTTAATTTTTGTAAACCGTGTAAAACAAGTGGCGTGTAAATAGAAGGACAGATGTATTTTATAAAATATTACAGCACCTTTTAAATGAAAGCAAATGTACTAATACAAACAGTTAGTTTTTTGTTAATTTTTTGCGGCCCCCTTTACACTAGTCCACGACTCTTCAAGAGGGGGCGCGGCCCCCAATTGGAAAATCACGGCTTTAACCTAATATAAATTAATGCCTTTTTTATTGTTTTTTTTATAAAAAAGACACATATGCATGTCCATTTAAATACAGCAAAACTTATATTAAATTATTTAAGTTACAGACGTGTATGATTTAGGTAAATTGAACAAAATGAAACTGAAAACTAAGGCTTGGAGGTAAATCCAGCCCTGTCCACACCTAACCCTAAGAACATCGTCCTTTCTCGAGAAATGTACAGAAATTAAATATACTAGCTTTGTATTTCTTTTTAATATAAAAATTCGTTTAAACCAAAAAGAAAATGTATTTAATTTAACTACAACGTTTAATAATCTCTTAGTGCACTTTTCCGTAGTTTTTTTCGGCGTGAGTTTCTCATAAATTGTCTTTTGTTCATAAAATTTGGAAGAATCCTGTTTTAAAAGTCTCATTTATCATATCCAGCCACCATTTTCTCGGCGTACCTTCGCTGTCTGCTTTCAAATACATTTTATTTAATTTATTACTTAAGCCTAGATACACGATGGAAATGCCAGGATAAATATGTGCGTACTTAGAAATTATTTGGCGAAACTTTTTTGAGAGCCATGAAAAGTTGGGATGTTAGTTGCAAGTTGTCGGTCTGAATGTATAATAAATGTGCGGCGGCGGTCGTCAAGCACCTTTGGACAGCCTACGTGAGTCCACTGCTACGAGCCCTATTATCCTAGTGCCAGCAAGTCCCTAACTACACTTGCTGCTTGGAAACTGCCACGAAAACACTCTAAACGCTTTGATCTTAAGCACTCCCCTTTAATCTTTATATATCGCTCGAAGAATCGATAAATATTTTAACCGAAAACTGGAGTTTTCTTTTTTCAAAAACGCGCTTCGGGCGTGCCCCTTTAATGATAATTTCCCCGAGCAGCGCCGCAGCGAAGTTGGGAAAACGCGGTTGCAGTGTTAGGTACCATTTCCAATGGTCAAGCTCGAGAATTATCTAAGCCTAAAGATGCCTCATAACTCTGGAAAGCGGCACCAAAGGGACACTAACTTAGGGCTTGATTCATAACCCCTTAACCATGTACAACTCCAGCCGTTTATGTCTTAACTTATCAAATATTATAAATAGAAACAACTTTGGGAAATCCTCCGAGGCGAGCTCACTTTAATAATAAAACTAATGCGGTTTATTAAAAGGACCACGAGTCCTCGAAAGGAATAATAAAAGGATTCGTCAATATTGGGCGAAGAAGTGCAAGGTGAATAACAATAAAAGAAGATCCTGTGAACGGATTTTAAAGCTTCCGGTGAAACTTCGGGGATAAACGAGAGGGTCGGGGACGACAGCGACTGCGGGCAACAAGTCCGGGATCACTTTGACATCCGCCGCGCATTATAAACGGGAGGGCAAGATTAAATTAGCGTTTTATACCCGGAAAAAAGCCGTAAAAGCGAAAGACAGGGTTCCGAGTTTTCCTCCCCGTATTTACACAAGAAACTTAATCTGTATACAGCAGCGGTTTCCAAACTCTATGTAACCGCGCCACTCTTAAAATTATTTAATCATATGACGCCCCCTTAATTTAATAACAATACACAAAGAACGAAAGCCGGTTTGTTCTGAAAACGGCCTATTTCTTGACAAAAAATTGTGACCCCACTAATTTTGTTAAGCGTCCGTGTACTAGGTAGGGCAGGGGTCGGCAACCTATGACCCGTGGGTCACCAAGTGACCCATTTAGTAATTTCAAGTGACACACTTTAATTCCGAAAATAAAGTATAAGATATACAAACATTTTTTTTTCCCAAAAAATTTTTGTCGCAAATTTTGACCCGCGGCAAAAAAGGTTGCCGACCCCTGAGGTAGAGTATAACTAACGTGAACAATTTTTTTTTTGTTAAAACGGTACGTTTGGTAATGGAGCTTAAAGCGAGTGTGCACATTCGAGCTCAAAGTGGCACATTCCGATCTCGGGAAAATGAAGCGCGCCGCTCCGCGTCGCGCTTCATTTGCCTCCCTCGCTCGGAAATGTGCCACTTTTCGCTCGAATGCGCACATCCTCGTGTTTATTATATTAGTATAATTTACCGTGGGCTCGTTCAAATAAAATTTTTTTATTATAATTTAGTAAATATCGATATTATATTCAAAAAATGTATTTACCGTAGCAATGAGTGGAAGGGAGTGAGAAAATACGATAATTTTTTTAGTGCAAGTGAAAGGGAACGATTAAAATTATTCAATTAATTTTTCTTGTAATTGATTGGTCTAAATTATTGCGAATCATTAAGAAATTGCGGTGAAATAAATTTGTATTTCAATAAGGAGGCAAAAATGAAATTCTTGTTAGGTTTTCTTAACACTAGATTGACGGACTGAGCCAATTTGACTCATTTAAAATTTTATTGCTATATACCTATAGCAAAAAAAAGCGAGGATTATTTCTGTTTGCGAAAAATGTATTTCAAAAACAGAGTTTATATGTAAAAAATGTTTTCAATGAAGTTTTTAATAATACATCTATTATTTCCATTTAGTTGGAACTGTTTTTTTGCAAAAAACTTCAATTTTGTTGTATGAGTCAAATTGGCTCACTTCAGTAAAAATAGGTATATAATCAACCCTCGTAAATCTAGTGTTAATATTCGGTATGGTAATTGACACGTGTCATTGGAATTTAGTACTCAAGAAAAGACTCGATAGTTTATAAGTTAAAGAAAAAATTAAGTTTTGTATTTTTATTAATAAAGGTCGGTTCTAATGTATAAATAAATATGATTTTTACTTTAACCTATTCATTATTGGTTATTAAAATATATTTCTTATCATTTAACTGTCATAAAGTACAATTTTGTGGATTTTATTTCATTTTATTTTCGGGGTATGGCAAACCCCACCAAGTATGGCAAGTGACATTTAGTCACCTAGTATGCGGAGGGTTAAGAAAACCATGCTGATCATTTCTGACGAAAAAAAAGTATTGGGAACATGGAGTTTCTCGACTTTGAAAATTGAACTGCGCTTCAACGCTTAAAAAATTTTTTAAGTGACTTTTTATGCAAATAAATTATGATAACGGCGACAAAAAGGTGAAAACAATTGAAAAAATGAAATTTCAATTAAAATAATTACTTTTTTCGCAATTAAAGGCAAATTATATATAATTTTAATTTTTCAGCTAGGGGTACTAAGCTGATTTTCAAACGCGTTTTTAACAATGTTCCCATTATCCGATAAGAAAAATTCTTTCACTACTCCACTTGATTTTTGATGCTCTTTCATAAAAACTTAGTCATTAATTTTTCCATTAACATTTGGCTAATAGGGGCAGTTTTCAGGTCAAACCGGCTTTCGTTCTTTAATTTATAAAATTTAACAATCATTTTACCCCCGCCCCCCTTCTTCTACACTAGTACGTGCCACCCAGTTTGGAAAACCCCTTTGGTTTTTTTGAAAAAAAAATTTAGGCAATGGATTTGTTTAAAATTTTTGCGTTTCTATGAACCCCAACCGACATAGTCTGAGCCATTCTTCCCTGCTTCCCCTTCAACCTGCAAAATTTTCAAGAAAATTAAATAAATTGAAAAAAATACACTTTGACTCACAAAAACGATCGTAGCGCCATCATTTTCGATCCGATCGTTAAAAATGACCCGGATTCGGAACCCTGAGCCCTTTTTCCATAAGATGCGTACAAAAGTGGCATAGAGCGCAATTTTAATTTTTCAAGTAATTGAAGGTTGAAGTTTTAGATTCATTTTTGTAGCACAAAATTTGAAACGCGCGCAACTTCCGTTTGCTGCTAAAATTTTACTTTCAACGCGTCAAAAGAAGTATAACTTCAATAAATTTATTAGGGCTCCGGTCGCGATTTGGATTTATATGAAATAATTTAAGGCGGACGCGGGTAATAAATTTTCCGGACGAAATGAATGCATAAACGTTGCGGAGAATAAACAGGGGTTGCTTCTCTTTTGCAATTGCGACGTAAAATAAGAATCAATGGGCAATAATTAATCGTTGGCCGTAAGAGCGGCGGACAAAGAGAAGCAGCTAAGGAGGCCTCCGGAGATCTAGGTTCGAGAGGCGGCCCAACTGGGAATCGAATAGCTGGAATAGCTCACGGTCAAACTAACAACCGGCCACTTAATGTGACGCCCGGGACTTTCCTCGTCCTCGTATACTCCCTTTACCTCACATTACAAAGACTCACTAAACTAAACTAACTATTCGCAATCCTTTAAAATTTTAACAACCCCCACACAGCTTCCGCCCAACTATCCTATAAACAAAGAGCTTTTCACAATTAGAGCCTTACTTTTTCAACGACCCTTTGGCTTTTTAAAGGGACTGCCGGTTTAACGTCGCTTTACATGTAGGATTGTGTTAGTGGTGGCGAAACATAGGTCGCGATAAGAGTTGGGTGGTGCTGCGTGATAAGCATGTAAGGAACGTGATAAAGAACCGAACTAAGCGGTCGGGTGTGTCCCTGAAGATGGATGACTGTCGCGGGACATCCACCCCCAAGCATCCCTCTCTAAATGCTGCACACGTACTAAACGCCTGTGACAACGGTGATCTATAGCATTGATTTTTTCTCAAAGAAAGCAATTAAGGCCAGATATCAAACGCAGAAATACCTTGCATAACTCCGATTCACTATGCTTCGTTTGGAACATAACAAAACCCACTAAATTTTAATTGGGCAAAATAAGCGTAAAGTCTACAAAATTAATACAAAAAAATATAATATTTTTAAAATTATTTCTAACAAAGCCATTAAAAGGTGTTAAT
Source organism: Sinopyrophorus schimmeli (assembly GCA_036325965.1). Lineage (NCBI taxonomy): Eukaryota > Metazoa > Arthropoda > Insecta > Coleoptera > Elateridae > Sinopyrophorus > Sinopyrophorus schimmeli. The sequence continues at coordinate 1,020,371 of JARFIZ010000177.1, forward strand.
TTAAGAACAAAAATTTTTTTTATATGTATTTTAGACTGATTGAAAAAATCGAGCATTTTTTTATCTTATACGTTTAATAGCTGGAGGAAGAGGAAATAAGACACCTGTTAAACTTTGAGCTACTAATATTAATATTTAGTGGTTCCCGAACGCAATTTTCTATTTTCAATTTAACTTTCCGCATACTAGGTGACTAAATGTCACATGCCACACTAGGTGGGGTTTGCCATACCCCAAAAATAAAATAAAATCCGCAAAATTGCACTATTATGACAGTTAAATGATAAAAAATATATTTTAATAACCAATAAGATTAAGTAAAACACATTTATTTATGCATTAGAATAAATTTTATTAATTTAAATACAAAAACTTAACTTTTTCTTCAACTTATAAACTAATGAGTCTTTTCTTGAGTACTAAATTTCAATGACACGTGTCAATTACGATACGAATATTAAAAAAATCTAACAAGAATTTAATTCTTGCCTCCTTATTGAAATCTAATTTAATTTCGTGGCAATTTCTTAATGATTCGCAATAGAGTAATGTGGGGTAACCATACGCAGAGTGTAAGTATCCGCAATCAACTTCCTAAGAGTATGGTTGTCACTGAACAACCGAATGGCAGCGCATTTAGTTTACATTTGAAGGACGAGTAAAGGGAATGCGTCAATGCGCTTGAAGTGTGGTGTTGTCAAGAATTATCCGATAATATTGTTTTGAGCCATTTTCTTATAATTTTTGTACAAATAGGACAGCGTGGTACAGAAATACAACAGGGCCGACTACGATTGGACAGTATGTACAGATAGAAGAAACTAATAAGTATTTCATGTAAACTTATGGATTTCGTCTCAGATAAATTACATTCGCGTACTATCTTTTTCTATTGTCTCTAACGCAACGGGTAAGTGTACGCGGGTAAAGTGTCCGCAGTGCTCAAACCTGTACAGTAAATCCTTAATTAACGTAGAATATTGTGTTGATTTCTAGATCTATAATGCCGAATAAGTATACTTATTATATATAAGGAAGTGTCCCGGTCAGAAGGTTTGCACCCAAAAACAAATTGATGCAGCTAAGAAGCTGATAGAAGAAGGTAAATAGTATGACGAAAACCAAAGATAAGCCAAAATTTAAAAAGAATAAAAAAGATAAAACTAAAGAAAGAAAGCAAATCATTTCGAACACAAAACAACCTTCTAATCGGAATTAAAAGACGTGCGGACACTTTCCCCATTGATGCGGGCAAGTGTCCGCATTTCCCGTGTTAATTAAAAAATTCATTATAACTTATAATTATAAAGATAATTCAAATTTCATGTTCTATTATTATTTAGAAATGTCTAATGAAAGACAATAAAGGGTGATTTGTTTCAAATTATAAAACAGTTTTATTCTGGAAGTGATTTTCTCAAAACTGCGTACAGTTACTCCACATGACTCTAATTTAGACCAATAAATTACACGAAAAATTAATTGAATAATTTTAAACGTTCCCTCTCACTTGCATTGACAAGATTATTGTATCTTTTTGCTCCCTTCCTCTCATTGCTATGGTAAATACGTTTTTCGAATATAAAATCGATATTTACTAAATTAAATTAAAATTTTTGATTTGAAGAAGCGCACGGTAAATTATACTAATCTAATAAACACGAGGATGTGCGCATTCGAGCGAAAAGTGGCACATTTCCGAGCGAGGGAAGCAAATGAAGCGCGACGCGGAGCGGCGCGCTTCATTTTCCCGAGATCGGAATGTGCCACTTTGAGCTCGAATGTGCACACTCGGTTTTAAGTTCGATTACCAAACGTCCCGTTATAACAAAAAAAAATTGTTCACTTTAATTATACCCCACCTAGTACACGGAAGGTTAAATAAAATGTGAATTTTTTTAACTGTTTTTGAATTTTGTAACTCAATAATCGATTAACCGATTTTTATTTAATCAGTCAAACGTGTATACTTATTGAGTTCCTCGATCAGTTCAGTTTCAAACAGCTCACAATGTTAATTGCATTAATTAGTCGGATTAAGTAACGTATTGCTATACATCGAAATTTGACAAAAAGTTAGATAAATAATAAAATATGCACGAGTGAATAATAACGTAGGGGTCGCGAATATAATTTCGGAATTTAGTTAAAGACCGCAAACCGCCCTTAAACCTGAGGCTAAATCCCAAATCCGTTTCATAAAGCGGATATCTCAGTTGCACTTTAGGGTTCCATTTAAATTAATTTAATGTTATTTCCAAGAAATTATTTTAATTCACGCCGCAGAAGTGGACGAATATAAATAAACACCCTTTAGGCGAAGTTCCGTTGTCTCGTCCGACGCACGTGCAGAAAGCCGTCATTTCCGGTGACCGGATTCCCGACAGGGAGCAGAGAAGTTGGTAAATTCTTTCAGAATGCAAGATGCCCTTCGATTGCGCTGTGATACTGCCAAGTAATAGGCAGGGTTTGAGGGGAAGGTACGCAATTGCAAAGTGACAGTCCCAAAGGTCTTGGCCCTTCGAGTGGTGAATCATCGGTCGAATATCCCTCGGTATTTGTCACCAAAGATGGACATAGATTTCAGACAAAATTGATTATACTCGGGTCTCCTACGACTCCGAAAACATAATCTTAAATATTTCATAGGCTCGCATTATTTCGTAGATTTATTTCGTGCTCATTTGAATTATTCAATGGCAATGGACGGAGCAACAATTTTTTTTCCTATAAAAAGCGACGAGTCGCAGATGGTGGCAAAGATCACGAGGTCTAAGGGCGCTTATATCTGCAGCTACGTGCTCTGTAGAATTGGAAGCTTTTCTACGTGATGGACATAGGGACAAACCATAGAAATCAATTTTGATTTCGGAAAACTTAAAATGTTTTCTACTTCTCAGGGACGAGGATCTAATTTTTTGTGAAGCCAAAAATAATAATAAGTGAGCTGTGTTATTTCAGTCACATAGCATCAAGTTTGGTCAATTTTTTTTTTCTGTGAACAATGCAATTATGAGTTAGACAAGTCGTGAATGACTATCAGGAAGAACAACAAGGAGCAAAGTACAAATCTTGATTCTATTAATTATCAGCACTCAGAGATCGAAAGCTATATTGATGTGTTGTGTTTCTATTGCTCTTTGTTAGAGAATTAGATTAACTCTGGGAGTCTGTCCGTGTTTCGATGTGGCGATGGTTTGGCGAACCGAAATCGCTTATTAAAAGAAACCGCTATGTTCGAACCAAAATTATAAATGAAAAAAACTGAGTAAAGGTACATGGGTAACCCTTCCAACAAATGAATATTTAACAATTAAACATATTATTGTTTTTTGAATAAAATTAAAAAGATATTAAATGCAAACTATATTAACTATTCTTTCTTTGAAAACTTTTACCAATTATTTTTCCGATAATTTTTTTGGTAGTATAAAAAAAATTGTCATACATGAAATCACTCATTTATAATACAAAAAATAATAATCCGACTGCTTAAGCTGAAATGAGATTATTTTGTTTAAAATTCAAATTTTTAGTAATAAATTTGTTATTTATTAAAATAAATTAAATTTAAAAACACTTTTTAGGGCATTTTTTTCTGCTCTTTACGATGGTTAAGTTAGATTTTTTACTCGGTCTTTAATTACGCCGCTAGCGACAATAACTTCGTTATATCAAGTAGGCGCTGTATTGATTTTACGCTCATTGTAAAGCTGATTTCTTTACGATTCTAACGATACCAAACAGTCTAGGAAAATCTTTAAAACAACAGAGATATGTAATAAAAACCATTTTTAAATGTAAAACAATTTCCAGCAAAAGAAGGGTTTTCCACCAAAATGGAGGAGTTTTCACGAAAAACGTTTTTTGCTAACTTTCTTATTAGGTAAGATAAATTAATTCTGTAAAAACTTTCTTAAAGCATTTTTTTGCATACTTTACGATGGTAGAGTCAAAATCAAAATTGGGTCATTAATTGTCCCCATTTCGGCACCAACTTTGTTATTTTAAATGCAGACCCAATTTTATTCTTGCAGAAATGCAAAACTCATTTTTTTGTGATTTTAACAATATATAATTGTCAAGGTGTATGTTAAAAAATAACTGAATTATTTACAAAAGAACCAAAATTATTTATTAAACAATAATTAAATTTTGCTAACTTTCTTATTAGTTTAGATAAATTAATTCTGTAAAAACCTTCTTGAGGCACTTTTTTGCGTACTTTGCGATGGTGAAGTCAAATACAAAATCGGGCCATTAATCGTCCCCATTTCGGCACAAATTTTGGTATTTTAAATAAGGACCTTGTTAAATTTTAACAAAAATTAATAACTTGTTTTTTCTGATTTCAACGACATATAATTTTCCAAAATTTCTCATTAAAATATTAAATATTAAAAGTAGAGTTACTTACTGGTTATTGACTGGCAATTTTTATAGGCTATGCTGTTACTTTTTTCATTTTTTATTCAATAATAGTAATTGATATTGTTTTTTAAATTTATTTCTGGATTTTTCCCCAAGCTTTAATATTTTTACCGCTGATAAATTAATAACTATTTATATTGTGCAATGAATTATAAAATTGGCTTAAGTGTTCATTTATTGGTCCAGTTACCTCATCTTCTCAAAATTACTTACGTAGGTAATTCATTCTTGCAGGGCTTCCGCGAATAAGTTTTGATTGAACACATACAAAATGATAGTTTAAGTTTAATTACGATCCATTAGATCGAATAGATTATCAGTTATTGTGCAACTGTTGGTTTCGGTAATTATAATATTTTATCGATTAATTTTCACGAGTCACCGCAATATCTGCTGCTAACGATAGTTCGGCCATCGTCGAAATTGGCTAAGCGTGACTGGTATTTTTCGAAATCTTTCAAGAAAATGCGTTTATGATGACTTCTCCATTGTTTCCGAGATTGCGTTCAACTATTGTGTGACAAAAGTTGGGCGCGATCGATTCTACGTAGATCGAAAGCGAAGCGGAGAGATATTCGGGAGAGCTTTACGATGCCCGATAAAAGTATGCACACATTTTTTCAATTCCGAATTTTAATCAAGTGTACAGGTGCTAAATGAGTTCCGAATTACCTAACAAACTGATAGGGTGCTTTATCGTGGCTTTTTGACAAACAAGATAAGGAGTTATTTGCGTTTTGGGAAGTGGCACGCTTAATGAGATTCTCGACATGATTGAGTGGACGCCCCGTATAGAGAGATCTTATTGCTGGGCCCAGCTGTGACACCGACGCTGACTGACGCTTGAGCGATGGTCTCATTACTTGGTGGGAAACAGCAGTTGGGATAACCGATGACACCTACGCTCTCGGTTTTGCTTTCGGCCGTTTATTGTTTCAGTTCCAAGTGTAATTTTCTAGGTAATCACTTTCAGATTGAACCGGGAAAAAAAGGAACGTAAATATATAAACATATTATAAATCGCGATTGCAACACGATAGATGAAACCGCAACTCGGATGAGATCACAATTCTATACAAATTCGAATAACGCCAAGGTATACTTTGACATCATTAAAGTCTTGGTCACGTTTTATATAGTAGCTGGTGTTGGTCACGATTTTCCAATGACAACCTGACAGATTATCCTTGGCACTGCCAGTGCTGAATTAGCCCATAGTTCCAAAAGTCTAGTCAACAATCTGCAGGAGCAGCGCCGTTGCCCGACGTAAAATAAAAAGAAAATCCACTGAAAGTAAATCGACAAAAAATACAAATAATTTGGTCTTATTATTTTTGTTTCAGTTGTTAGACGTTTCTGCCACTGCGTAATTATTCCTTGTACAAAACACGATTTGTTTCATTATGAAAGAAGTTATACTTCTTTTGACGCGGGAGCGTAAAATTTGATTGGCAACAAATTAGGACGCGCACATTTGCTTTGATTTAAAATGTGCTGTAATATTTTATAAAATACACCTGTCCCTCCATTTACACGCCACTTGTTTTACACGGCTTACAAAAATTAAAACGGTATAAAATTTCGAGAATGAAATTTATTTAAAATATACACTTTGGTCATAGATTTGGTTTCTGGTAGAAATACGGATCGGTTATTTTTAATTAAAAAAAATCAGTAAATTTTGAATAAATTATTTCATTTCTTTTTCAAATCAAAAAATTAAATTATAATTTTTTATTAGGAAAAGGTGGTAGGATTTATTTTTTTAAAATAATTGTTTAAAATTTCTAAATCAGCGGTTTGGTATTTTTGCTATTAATAGTTTTGTAATTTGGAATCAAATATATTTAAAAAGTAAATTAATTATTGTGCATCGCGCTTAAATCCGAGTGTGCACATTCGAGCTCAAAGTGGCACATTCCGATGTCGGAAATGTGTCAATTTTTGCTCGAATGTGCACATCCTTGTATTTATTGGATTTGTTTATATAAATCTTCCCTCTTTCAAATAAAACAATTAATTTATTTTAATAAATCAGAGATTTAATTATTCTGGTTTAGTAATTTTTTATTAAAAACTTTTTAAAATTAAATTAATTATTGTAAATTGTGCTTAAAGCCGAGTGTGCACATTCGAGCTCAAAGTGGCACATTCCGATCTCGGGAAAATGAAGCGCGCCGCTTCGCGTCGCGCTTCATTTGCTTCCCTCGCTCGGAAAAGTGCCACTTTTCGCTCGAATGTGCCCATCATCGTATTTATTGAATTTAATTACATTAATTTCTAGATTTAAAAAGAAAAGAGCAATGTACTCAAATTATAATTCGATATTATAGCAAAAAAAAAGGAATTGTTCCCATTTTTACACACAGATAAAGTAATTTGTCTAAAATACAGTCGAACCTCCATAAGTCGAACCTCGATAAGCCGAATTTTTGATAACTCGAACTTGTTTCCCTAGGACTTACCTATTTCAAAGTTAATATTTTTATATCGATAATTCAAATTTTGGATAACTGAAATTATTTTTAGTTTCTCTTCATCTTCGATTTCTCGAGGTTGGACTGTACTTCTAAACTTTGTTTTATAGTAAAGATTGGTTCATTATAAAACTATAAATCGAAAAAAAGTAAAATGTGCATAATTTATTCATTTACTTCAACGTAAAAAAATAGTAAATAATAATATACATTCTATTTCTTTGATGAACGGATGCACTAAAAAAAATACAACTATTTTACGTAAAAAAACATTAATTAACTAATGTAACCGACCATTTTATGCATATGTTGCTTTGTTTTCAATTTGCACGGTTTTCCATGCAAAAAGTTACGATTTCAATTTACACGTTTTTCTCCGGAGCTTATCTACCGTGTAAATAGGAAAATAGGCGTACAATAAAAAAACGTAAATATTACATTTGTCTTAATAAAGTTTGGAAACCACTGGTTTAAAGCGTAAAAACTATAAATCCAGCCCTCGGTGTGGGCCACCTATTTAAAATAAGTTCGATATTTCCCGTCGTTCGCAGCTAAAAATAAGAAAGCTTTGACATGACAATAGCTGTTGCTATTTTAGTAATTTAATGGTTTAATAAAATCGACGTTTGACCTAAAAGATAACGATGCGAGACAAATGTAAGCAGGTTGAGCGAAGTACAATAAGAGACAAATGTATACATGTACACTGTATTGTGTATACGAAGCTCCTGAAATAGTAACCATCTGCTTTCTATCTGGTTTTGTGTCAAGTTTATACAAACTCGTACTTAAACGAAGATTAGAGTCGATCACAAATTCATATTTAATTATTCTAAATTGAATTTATTCGCATGTTGTGGGGCGGAAGGTACGTGAGCGAATGCAATTTTCTGCACGTTTTAATCAGGTAAAGTTTGTACCCAAAACAATCCCGCTAGTCTATGGATTTGTTTATTTATCAGCTTCGCAATAAATCGTCACACTACAAATTACATCCAACTCCAATTACTGGGGTGCACAAACGGTAGTACAAGGTGTAAAATATAGCTAATTAAAGGAACTCAGGACATTCACCAGGTTAGACGCCAACTAATCCTTGTTAAACTCACACAGACGATGAATTTTAACGTTTTCTCTATTTATACTTCCTATAAATTACTAAAACACTTTCAAAATTATTCGATAAACTTGCACGCTTTTATTTTATTAACCAAGCAAAAGGTGTATTTATTCGTAATTAATTTAGGTATCGATCCTTCGTGCCCTTTTGTGTAAATTTCTATAATTAAATTAGTTCGTCGTCGTGTTGGTCGAAATGCTAAAGCTACAACATAAAGAAGCTATAAACTTTTAACAATTTAAATGAGTTATACATACGTAATAACTTTTAAACAAACTTCCATAGTCGAATTACTGGCTAGCAAAAATTCAGCCTCATGCGGTTAAGTATCAATTATTTTAAAATCATTATTCTACCTTAAGCTGTTATTAGGGGCGGCGACCGTCTTAAAAATCATTCAGTTATAGCGCAATATGTACAAGAAATTATTTAATTTGTTTAATAATAGGACTACCCTTTGTTTAAGTTGCACTTTTCAACGCAAAAAAATTTAACCCAACTTTCAACTTGGAGTATCACAGAATACTAATCCAAATTAACGAAAACCAAAAAAAAGGTGTTATTGCGGTAAGGTAGACACTAAAGGAACACTAAATTTAAAAGTGCCTGTGAAACAAGCGGGACCTGTAATAATGCAGCGGGATGTCCCGGCCATTTGAATTGTTTATTGGCCCATATAAATTCGGCACTGACACTATAATTACATTACGAATAAGTTATATCCCTATGCGGCGATTTTTAAATGAGGTATTTAAACGCAATTCTCCCTAAATATAGAAACCAGTAATTTGGTGAATCTTTATGACCTGTATCCAACTTCGTGCAGATAACATTCAGATACGATGCGGTTTATTACATTTAAATACTTACATAATATGGAAATTAAATTTAACGCATCATTTCTCACAAAAATTCTTTAAAATCACCAATTTTTTAAATACAGTTTTGGTTATTTTTTTATTGAATTTTATATACATTACTCATTACTCATTGTAATACTAATTACTAGAAAAAAACCGCATTGAACATATCTGGTTTTCAACATCTTTAAGTTTAAATAGCTGTAACTTTATTTTATATTAAAATAAATTTCATCTAAAAACACTTTTTTGGGGCACTTTTTTCGGCTCTTAACGATGGTTAAGTTATATTTTTAGTTGGTCTTTAATTGCGCCGGTAGCGACAATAACTTCGTTATATCAAGTAGGCGCTGGATTTGATTTCACGCTTATTGAAAAGCCGATTTCTTTACGATTCCAACGATACCAAACAGTCTAGGAAAATCTTTAAAAACAACGGATATATGCAATAAAACCATTTTTAATTGCAAAACGGTTTCCAGTAAAAAAGGGTTTTCCACCAAAAAGAGGAGTTTTCACGAAAAATATTTTTTGCTAACTTTCTTATTAGTTGAGATAAATTAATTCTGTAAAAACTTTCTTAAAGCATTTTTTTGCGTACCTTACGATGTTGAAGTCAAAAACAAAATTCCGCCATTAGATGTCCTTTTTTCGGCACCAACTTTGTTATTTTAAATGCGGACCTAATTTTATTCTTGCAGAAATGCAAAGCTTATTTTTTTGTGATTTCAACAATGTATAATTGTCCAGGTGTATTTTTAAAAATAACAAAATTATTTACAAAAGAATCAAAATTAATAATTAAACAATAATTAAATTTTGCTAATTTTCTTATTAATTTAGATAAATTTATTCTGTAAAAACTTTCTTGAGGCACTTTTTTGCGTACTTTGCGATGGTGAAGTTAAGTAAAAAATTGGGCCATTAATTGCCTCGATTTAGATTACAACTTTGTTTTTTTAAATAGGTTACTGTATTTGATTTTACCAAAAATTACCAGCTTATTTTTTGTGATCCTAACAATATACAATTGTATCTAAATATTTAAAAAAATAACATGATTATTAACAAAAAACAATATTATTAAGAACTTAATTGAACAAAAATTTTAAATTATTATAAATATAAAAACAAGAATCGCACAATTAATTAAATGTGACTTCTTTGTTATCTTTTTTTATTCGATTCTATCCAAAAAGGTTTTTAATTTGTAAAGTAGTTGTTAAAGCAAATATGAAATAAACCGCTTATAATATGCTTATTCGAGTTGATAATTAGATAATTAAAAGTACAAACGTAAAAGCAGATGTTAATGATAGAAATATGTAAACACCTTTGAAAGCAAACTCACCTATCTACTTATAAAAAATCTCAAAATTGAGTCAACATTGAAATAGAAATTTTTCCAAAATACTTACTCGCATTGATGGGATTTATTTTATTTTATAAATAGTTTATTTGATTTATTTTTTTACTGTGGGACACTTCTAAGAAATACCCAATTACATCTGTGAGAAAAATTACTCGTTTAGTTAATGCCCAAAATGATTCAATGCCAGATTCTTCAAAATTTGGTATAACAATCTTAGCAGAGCACTAAGATCCAATAAACACACTGAAAATACGAAAAATACACTCACCACAATATAAATAATATGAAATCAAAATTTTCTTTTGTAAATTGAGTAGATATTTATTTTTAACTTATTTCCTGTCCATTAAAAGAGACTAATAAGTCTGAACTTAAAAAATTAACCAAACTTTGCATTTATTTATTTAAAAAAAAATTTGAAGGTATTTTAATTGACTTATGATGTTATTGGCATACTAAAAAAATCGGATTTGTTATCAAATAAGTACTAAACATACAAAAGATAGTTTTTTTATTAACATCCATTCTGACAGATTATTAATTTGTTAATTATGAATTATTAAGGATTGCATAGAAAATAAATGACAGGTTTTTATTTTTAATTGTCGGCGCAAGTTATTAAAATGATGGTAACGAAAGGTGGTGAACCGGATAATATGGGTGCTCCTATTTTATTTTAGCACGAACAAGAGTGCTGGGGTATTTTGGTCCCGGAATTCAAGCGTGTGTAATACGTTTTTAAAACTACAGATTGACGGTTAGCAGGGACATGTGCTCTCGCCAGATAAACTTAGAGAAGCAATCTAAAGTTGACGAGAACCAGGATCAAAGCTACCCATTTTCTTATCCCCAACCAATTAACTTCATATTGAGTTGCTTTTAAAATGATGAAGCCAATCGAACAAATAAAATCTATTGATTGATTGGAAATTGCACTCAGCTATTTTTATCTTACAATTAGTATTTTTGTTATTTTACATCTCGGTGACCATTATGAAAAATTTGATTTTACTACGTCAAATTTTAAAAAAGTTACTTGGGGTTTTATGGTATGTTTATTTTAGCAGCTCAGATTGTTGAATTTTATCAGAAGCTATAATAACATGCAATTTCCTTTGTGTTGTGATACCAGTTTCCGAATTACAACAAAAAAAGAGTGTAATATTTATTTAAATCTAAATTATAAAGCACATAAAAGAAATGTTGGAATGCCTACCATTGGCTACGTTATGAAGCTAATCATAACATATTTAAGAAGTACTCCTGGGTATATAAACAATACGTTATTCTGTTAAAGCCACTGTTATTCTGCACACATAAGTCTTTAAGGGAACAATCTAATTACATTGATTGAATGACAGGCGATTCATTGAATGTCATTCTTTTTTGGGGGCGCGCAAGATAGAGAAAGGGTTGAACGAACGCTTCCCAAACAAACCCATCTAATTTTTTCTGACTTAAAAAAAACAAGAGAAATGTTCACATCTATACAACAAACGATATATTGGGTTGGCAAGAAAGTAATTTCGGTTATCACAGATCAAAAAGGATCGTGTTTTTAGTTTGATGTGCTTATAAAGGTGTTATGTATTTTGAGCTGCTCTCAAGGAACTAAAACGATCAACTGTCAAAAACTGATGAAATTGGACAATACTATGAAAGATAAACGGCCAGAATTGGTTAATCGTAAAGGCATTATGTTTCGTCATGACAACATTCAACCTCATACATCTTTAGTAACTAGGCAAAAATGACACAGCCCAACAAAAAAAATGTTCGTAAAAACTTTTTATACCAATTCACCAGAATCTTATGTATTTTTGGGAGCTAAAACCGAATTTGGTATCCAATTTTTTTATCACCCTCAGATCTCTCACAATATGAGATCGATTATATATTTTAAAATAGAGAATTTGATACAAAAAATTAAATAAATCATAGTTTTTTATTAGGTAACAATTTTTACTTATGATAATTTTAAATTACTACAATTTAAATAATCTTTTTTCTTCTTCCTCATGTTTTAGACTTCATTAGTCCGTTACGTTACTCGTTTTATATAGGGTGGTCTTGTATTTGGTCTGGCCATCTTTTTCTAGGTCGGCCTAAGTTTCTTCTATCTCTGGGCCTGTACTACCAAAACAATTATACCATTTATTTGTTTTGGGATACGTTTTTCATCCATTCTTTGCAGGTATTGTAGCCAAAGAATGGAAAACTGCAAAAATTGTCCCAATATTTAAGAAAGGCAACAGGGGACTATGTGAAAATTATAGAGGAATCTGTTTACTAAATACAGCCTATAAAATATACTCTAGAATAATCAATAAACGGCTCAGAACTATTACAGAAGATAATATAGGGTAAAAGTACCGGTTTTGGACACGTTAGGCCCAGTTTTAGACACTTGAGTAATTTTGATAAAATAACTTGAAAAATACGAAAAAAACATTATTGATGTTTCTATTGTAGTTAAAGATATATTAATTACACTTATTGCAGTATCGATAATTCTTATATTTCACATTTGTCAAAATAAAGTGGAAAATGTCCACAACTGGTACAGTGTCCAAAACCGGTGCTTCTACCCTATTAGAAGAACAAACGGGATTCAGGAAAGGCAGGTCATGCACTGATAATATGTATTGGCAACCTTATAACATAAGAATTTATTGCCAACCTAATAACATTTCAATGATTAAAATATTTTTTACATTTTAAATAATAAAATATTTTTTACTATTGAAATGTGGGCAATTGGCGGTGATTGACTTTTTATGATTATTTTCGGAATCAGCACACAAAATAATACAGGAATTAGTAAAATTATTAAAAAGTTTTTCATCGTTGAAAAGTGGCACATTTCCGAGCGAGGAGGCAAATGAAGCGCGACGCGGGCGCGCGCTTCATTCGAGATCGGAATGTGCCACTGAGCTCGAATGTGCACACTCGGTTTTAAGCACGATTACCAAGCGTTCTGTTTTAACAGGAAAAAAATTGGTTACGAAAAAGCAGTTGAATCATTTTAATCGTTTTCTCTCACTCGCACTGACCAAATTATCGTATCTTCTCGCTCCCTTCCTCTCATTGCTATTGTAAATACATTTTTCCAATATAAAATCGATATTTACTAAATTAAATTAAAAATTTTGATTTGAAGGAGCTTATGGTAAATTATATAAATGTAATAAATACGAGGATGTGCGCATTCGAGCGAAAAGTGGCACATTTTCGAGCGAGGGAGGCAAATGAAGCGCGACGCGGAGCGGCGCGCTTCATTTTCCCGAGATCGGAATGTGCCACTTTGAGCTCGAATGTGCACACTCGGTTTTAAGCACGATTACCAAGCGTCCCGTTTTAACAAGAAAAAAATTGGTAACGTTAGTTATACCCCACCTAGTACACGGAAGGTTAATACCAAAAATTTACTACCAAAAGGATTATTGAACAAAATAATTTATTTATAGTAAATTAAAATTCATTTATGTATAAAAAAAACAGATGTGTGTATTTATCTAGAGAAGTTAGAAGTTATACTTGTTTGGCATGACCAAATCAAATATAATTATATATATAACCCAATACAAAATTTTTTATGTTATTATAATAAAATTCTACATCTGTATTAATGGTAAACGAAATAAATCTGTTAATAATATGACGCGTCTAAAAAAGCTGCGCGATCGAATAAAATTCAATACAGTTTGAGTTGCCCTGGAATATGTCTGGAAGGGTTGCAAGATAAAGTACGACTGTAAATGGGTAGGGTGGCGTTTCCCATAGCCTCTGGTCACTTTCATTAACTAGGCACTTGACAAATGATAATTGGGAAGCATTGGTCACTGTGTACCCTGTCACTTACCTATTGCTTTCCTGTCCTTTATTGACTGGTTGCCAAAAAGATGTATCGCTCGAATTTGGAACGTTTTTTACTTCTAGCATTTTTTTTTATTAAGAATTGAGAAGTGGGTCAGCTTTACCCAACGAGATATTGTTTAACTTAATTTAATCGCCCCTCGTTTTTAAAAGCGAAGCCTAATTAATAATAAAAAGGGATTAAAATAGAATTTTAAAGAGAAAGAAATTGTCACCGTACTAACATCTTCGCTTTAAAATGGGGTAAGGTATAGTAATGCATCAACGAGGGGAAGTTTAGACGAATAATTGGTGTAGTCTGAACATTACTCACTCTGTGTAATTACCCCGAAGCTGTCAAAGCGACTTGTCCTCGCCTGTAAAGGGCGTTTAGCCCTGAGGACATCGAAAATTGTTTGTGCTCCTTGGATAAACATAACTGTCTTGAGAACTGCTTGTACCATTAACTATTATTATTCGTTTAAACCGAATTACAATAATAATTGCAATTTCGGCGGGTTCCCATGTTGAGCCCTAATTTCCGACGTTTTGGCTTCATTCAAAGAGCGGATGTAAAAATAGATGTACAGTGGAAACTCGGTTATCCGGACTAATTATTGTTGGAGCTGATTCGGATAATTGAAAATTCGGTTAATTGAATGTAAAAAAAAACGAATTTTAGCTATATTGAATGTGACATTTTGAGAGCGCAACTACGGTTTAAGAATTACTTGATTTTTTTTTAAGTAAATTGATCATTGTTAATCGTGGGAAAAGTGGAGTGTGCACATTTGAGCTCAAAGGGGCAAATTCCGATCTCGGGAAGATGAAGCGCGCCGCTCCGCGTCGCGCTTCGTTTGCCTCCCTCGTTCGGAAATGTGCCACTTTTCGCTCGAATGTGCACATCTTTGTATTCATTAAACTTGTTTATATTAATCTTCCCTCTTTCAAATCAATAATTCATTTATTTTAATAAATCAGAGATTTCATTATTTTGGTATAACAACGGTTTTGAAATTTTTTATTAAAAAATTTTCAAATTAAATTAATTATTGTAAATTGTGGTTAGAGCCGAGTGTGCACATTCGAGCTCAAAGTGGCACATTTCGATCTCGGGAAAATGAAGCGCGCCGCTCCGCGTCGCGCTTCATTTGCCTCCCTCGCTCGGAAATGTGCCACTTTTCGCTCGAATGTGCACATCTTCGTGTTAATTAGATTTGACTATATTAATAACAAATCCTTCAAATCCAGATTTTCTCTTCGGAAAAAGTTTTCGCTTGAAAGTGCGCATACTTCTTAATAATTGAATTTGTTTATCTTATTCTTCTCTCTTACAAATAATATTAATTAAATCAAGCTGAACTAAATGTACCACTTCTCGCTTTTCTTTTAATTAAAAATTACAGTAGGGTATTTTTACGAAAAACTATATTTTTAATTTACTACTTTTAAACTACACTAGATGGGAGACTTCATCAAACGTGAAAAAAAAAATTTTCCGAATTTTGACTCTTTTTTCTCAACCTTTTTTTTTAACAAGTCATTCTAAAATTTTGCTGCACCCCCTATTTGACATATAAATATTTTTTTATATTTAAAAATTGAATTAATCCGTAAATGAAGTCTAATTACAACAGTGTCTACAAAATGTGCCTTAAAACTAATTTGTTTATAATTTTCAGAAAAATGAAAATTACCCAAAAATATTTGGAGACATTAATTTTGACATATAAACCTTCAGCAATCTGCAAAAGGTGATATAAACATCAACCAGGTAATTTTTAGTGGCCCACTTTAAAAAATTTGAGTCATATACAATTTTAATTAATCAAAAATGCGAATTAGTAAACATTAGAAAGTACACCTGAAAATATTTTTGTCAGGCTCGATAAAATTAGGCGTGCGGAAGAGCACCATGGTAACTTATCAAAAGGAATAAAATATCTAACCTTTTTCAAACAAAAAATGGATCTAATTTATTCGACATTTAATTTTTTGAATTGTAGAATAAAATACTCGGTTTTAAGCTCAATTACCAAATTAATTTTTTTTATAATTGAATAGAGCTCCTGGGGCGCTTTCCAAAAACGTAAAATAAGTTACCATTTGATTAATAAATAATTTCATTCAAAATGCAAAAATCGAATATTTACCCAATCACAAAAGTCGTCCAAAAACTATTTAAATGCCCAAAAATTTAATTCGAATAAAACGCAAACAAAATGCTTATCGCAAACTGGAATTCCCACACCCGTTCCCCGCACATTTCATTTGTGAAAGGCACGTCGAAGAGCTCAGTTAAAGGCTCCCCAAAATTTTAATTTACTAGTGACTATTTAAATGTGTTAAGTGACAGTGTTTATCAAAGGCCTTCTATCCCTAAGAAGCACCCTTCTGCAAAATTCAAACCTGTAAGTCGTTTTTTAAAGATTTTTATTAATTTTTTTCGATTTTTATTGTGTAAAATTAATGGTATCTCAGAAATTTTTGTACCGCTGTGCTTACAAAAAAATTGGCAATTTTTGAGCTATAGTGGTTTTTGCAAAAAACTAAAACTAACCCCCTAATTAATTTCCTTTGTGTTGATTTCTGATACGTCACAGAATAACGTAGAAAGTTCGGGCTGTTTGCGAGCCGACCTTATCGCATTTCTTACCTGGCTTTTGAGATATCATTTTATTTTGCCTTTTTACAATATGAGTTTTTAATCTGTACTTTACAAACGAAAACAGCTTGAAAACCACATCCGTTTCTAACGATAAAATCCTATTCAGAAAAATCTTCGATGAGAAATTCGCAATAATTTAGGCCAATAAGTTAGACGAAATAAAAGTTGAATAATTTTAATTGTTTTCTCTCATTTGCACTGACAAAATTGATGTATCTTTTTGCTCTCTTCCACTGATTGGTATCGTAAATAGGTTTTTCGGACATAAAATCGATATTTACCAAACAAAACTTAATTTATTGATTTGAAAGAGTTAAGGACAAAGTGGACAAAACTAATGAGTACGAAGATGTGCGCATTCGAGCGAAAAGTGGCACATTTCCGAGCGAGGGAAGCAAATGAAGCGCGACGCGGAGCGGCGCGCTTCATTTTCCCGAGATTGGAATGTGCCACTTTGAGCTCGAATGTGCACACTCGGCTTTAAGCACAATTTACAATAATTAATTTAATTTGAAAAAGTTTAAAGTAAAAAATTTCAAAACCGTTGTTATACCAAAATAATTAAATCTCTGATTTATTAAAATAAATGAATTATTGATTTGAAAGAATTAAGGACAAAGTGGACAAAACTAATGAGTACGAAGATGTGCGCATTCGAGCAAAAAGTGGCACATTTCCGAGCGAGGGAGGCAAATGAAGCGCGACGCGGAGCGGCGCGCTTCATTTTCCCGAGATCGGAATGTGCCACTTTGAGCTCGAATGTGCACACTCGGCTTTAAGCACAATTTACAATAATTAATTTAATTTGAAAGTTTAAAGTAAAAATTTCAAAACCGTTGTTATACCAAAATAATTAAATCTCTGATTTATTAAAATAAATGAATTATTTTGAAAGAATTAAGGACAAAGTGGACAAAACTAATGAGTGAGAGTGCGCATTCGAGCGAAAAGTGGCACATTTCCGAGCGAGAGGCAAATGAAGCGCGACGCGGGGCGGCGCGCTTCATTTTCCGAATCGGAATGTGCCGATCGATTGACAATCCATATAGAGTTACGAAGTGGTCAAATTGTTAGGTATATGTTTACAAAAAACGCAACAAATATTAATCACTAAATAGAACAGTCGCACATTATCTTAAAATCAACAAAGCAAAAAAACGCTGTTTAGTGCGATACACAAAATAAATTAAAAAAATATTTAGTAAGAAATACCGAGGTTTAATTTTCGCAACGAGTCCGAATGCGATTGACAATCCATATAAGTTCGGTTCGCATAATTGAGGTTTTACTGTAGTAATAAAACGAGCGCTGCGATGATAAATTTATGAAGAATCGTGCAGTTATGTTAATACAAATATTGACGTGATAAATTTACGTGATCTCGGAGTTAATTACTAATGCATACAATTTGTTAAATGAGTCGAGATCTCTGGCGAAGGGCGCGCAGTTAAGACAACTCTTGCACACAGGTGGATAAACCAACTCCACGACTGGTCTGGCTGACATACAACTAGCTAAGTTAATTAAGCAACTAACTAAATGGCTTCTTAAGCAATTAGCTCCAGGTACATTGTGTGTCTAGTGAATTTACGAGTCATGTGAATTCAAACTTAGCTATAACTAACCCCCAGTTATGTGTTTGTAGAGAACTACCCCTCACACTCCACGTCAATTTCGGTACTTCGGCCTTTTTAATTCCGACTCAATTTTCGATCTCCAACGACCCGCATTCATCGCGATTAACTGTATTAAAACAAACGACCGGCTCGCAAAGAAACCCTCCAGGACCGTCCAGGTAATGGTTTGTCGTCAGGTCTCTCGTTTTTGTAATTAGGTTTTTGTCTTTCTTGTTTCCCGCACACATGCTTCTCCTGCCGACGATAATAAGTTTGCGTGTTTCTTTCCTCTAAAAAGTGTGCTCCGCCACACTTCGCTAGAATTTGTAAAATTACTACAACTAGTAAAGAAAACGTTTAGAAAGATTACTATGTTTTTACGTCTTGGTGCGCCCAACAATTTTCGGTCACATCTGGAAGAAGAATATCGCAAAACGAATTATAATTAGAAATTTGTATATCAAATGGAAATTCCGGGGTGTTGTAAGTTATTGGCTGTCTTGTACCTCCTCGTCAGGTCGGTTGTTGCCTCATTTCTTGATATATCCAAGTGACAGGCTGAGAAAGTCCACGAAGTCTGAGCATTTCTCGTTGACATGTGACAGCTGGAAGGGTTGTTACAGTGGTGTATATTGTCTTAGATTGACGCGGAGGGCGAGTGGACATGAGAGTTGCAATAACACGTTGTTCCGTTCGATAGTCGAGAAAGGAACACAGTGTCTTCGTGAAAAGTGTTAACTTACATTAGAAAAGACTTGCAAACGAAGAATGCTGCAACAGTGATAGATGACTCCCACCAGACAACGTTTAAACGCAGTTTTAATTAAATCTTGTAATTGTTTCAAACGTTGCTTTCTCGTCAGCTAGTGTTGCGCTATGACAGAAGCAAAAAACCACTAAGTGTTTTAAGGGACGTGACTGAACGACTGTCGTGATTCTGCAAAATTATCGACCTTTGCACAGAACGTGCATATATTAATTCTCATTTTTTACCCGGCTTTTCTAATGTGTACAAAGTGCCAGGATGTTTGCAGAATAAAAATAAAAAAACTTATCAATCTCGTCAAAAACGACTTTTTAGTAAATTGTTGGTAACAACCCACGATTACTCTTTTAGAAATACAGTAAAACCTCTCTAACGCGACCACCGTCGGTTTTTCCTCAAATTGGTCGTCTTAGAAATAAAGACAAAGATAGTCAATGTAAATGTAATAACGAATATTATATTAGATTAAATACCAAATGGGTCTTAATAAAATTAAAAAAGTGCTACCAGTAGGGGGAAAGTGGCATGAAACAGCCAAGTTTTGAAACAGCCATTATCAATTACGCGGTAGTTTTCATACGAATCGTTTATGTATTATTATTGTAAGATAGCAACACTAGCCAGATATCCCCCACAAAAATTTGACCGTTCACCGTCAATAAACGGCGCCGATACGACGTATTGAAGATTTTGTCGTCAAAAAGTAAGGTTTTGAGTTCAGTTTATTTGTTTTCTAACGCCTATACGTACAAAACTAATAATAATATGATTACACTATAATTTTATAGATATATTAGGCCTTCTAATAACGTATATATTTTGTAGACTAATCTTTGATTTCATAGTAATTTTCGAGATTTTGTTTCTTGAGAGAATATGTTTTGAAACAGCCGGACTGCAGTGTAATGAAACAGCCACCTTTTAATTCCATAAAATGCAATAATAATTGTAGTAACAGCAATCAAGAGTGGTACCGATGCAAAATTGTAATGGTTGGGCATATAAATCCTGTGGCATAAAAGGAAATTGCATTATTTTTGCTAAAAACGTTTTTAAGTTTTTGCAATGATTGATCTCAAACGTCAAATTTTTTGACAGTTTCTTAGATTTATGTAAGTAAATATTTTATTGAGAGTTTGCGTTATTTAAAACGTTTTATAATTATATAAGATCTAAAATTATAGCTTAAGTTTATTATTAAATAATATCTTCGTTAATGTGCAGTTTTAATCTTGTAATAAGAACATGGCTTTTTCAAAATTGGGTTGGCTGTTTCAATACCTATAGGTTATGAAAAGCCAAATTTTATTTTTTTTATAAATGATTAGAAGTCGAAAAATATCGTTAATTTTGAAAAATGTTTTATGACATTACGTACATAAATGCATGAACAATTACAGATTTAAAAAAAAAATTGATTTATTTATGTCCTTCTATATTATTTATCCTTAAAAGGCTTTACCACTTTCCCCTACTCAATCGCGCTTTTATATGGGCAATTCTCATTTTTTGTTAGAAAAATATGTAATAAAATGAAAACGGTTTTCTAATAAAAGTGACGATGGATCTTAATAGTTTTGGTCTTTTTCTTCAAGGACGATAAAAATTTACCCATAGAAGTGACTTTTTTTATTATTATGAATGTTAAGTTAATTGAGGTATATAAAGTTGATGGTAAAATTTATTTCTAAAAATTATCATCTCTTGTAGCATGTCATCCCATGGATTACATTAATGTAAGGAATGTCACATGCACGGATAGGAGGTCAGTACCATGGAGGACATTTTTTCAAACCCCTATAATTGTCTAAATTGGGGGCTGCAAGCTTGGTGAATATTTTTCCCTCGAAGAAAAGACCAAAACTATTAAGATCCATCGTCACTTTTATTAGAAAGACGTATTTCTTTTATTACATATTTTTCTAATAAAAAATGAGAATTAGCCATATGGTATTACTAACATTAGAATATTTGATTATGTAATAAATTTAACTTCAGGAATAGTTTATTAATATTATGGTATTTTTTATGTAGCAATTTTAACATAATTATTTTATAAATTGACGCTCTAATTAGCAAATTGTCTAACTCCATTTTTGTAAATTTTTCAGGCGAGCCAAAAAACGTTTCATTAATAAAAAAATGATAAAATAATTAATAAAAAATTTGACTATTGTTAAAAATATGTTTATTATTGAGTACATATATAAAAATATGTCTTCGTACTAAAATTGTATCAGCTAAGAAGCTTTTTTGGAGTTAGATAATTTTCATCCTGAAATTCTAAAATTATATGAAGAGTTAGACAATTTGCATTCTGAAATTAAAAAGTAGATATGAGTTAAAGTAATCAATTAAATCAATTGGAATATTTTATATTTATTACATTAAAATTTTTTAACAGGTTAACTTTTTATAAATAGGTAGGTTTATAAATATCAGTAACGTTAACTATAGTAAAACTATATTGTACATTAATTCTTTAATACTCAACAAAATGGAGTCTAAACGAGATTTTAAATCTTTAGTATAATATTTGGCAAAGTAAATTTGTAATATTTGGTTGAATTAGCTTCAACATCGTATTATGATTGCAATTTTATATTAAATAATCTAATTATAATTTTAATAAACCATTTTACTTTTCGTAAGGAAGATTATCATAAAACTGATGATAGTCAATGGGCAATGTTTTCTTCAATTCTTGCAAATCTTCATATTTTCTTTTTTTTATTTTGAGTCTGGGTAGTTGTTGAAAAGTCAAACAGGATTTTATTTTATTTTTTCTCTGAGGTAGTAAAGTCCACTCATTCGAAAAATTTAATTTGTTGTAAATATCACCATGAGGTGTATATTTTAGTCCTCTTATATTAGTAACAACTGGATCACCTGTTTTGTTTCCTGGGCGTATCGAAGAATAATATTTTATTTTATTAAATGACTTAAAATCTTTTAAATTCAAGTACTCGACTGTGTATGCTTTCTTTGTTGCAATTTTACATACATCAACGTAGTCTGCTGGAACATTGATTATTTTATTCTTTAATTTTCGAACTGAAAAATTTGAATTATGCGCTTACCAAATTCAGGACATATGGAAAATGATATTTTTGAACAGAAAATACAAAAAAACGATTTTTGAAAAAAAGTGGAGTTAGACACTTTTCTACTGAGAGCATCGAAATACGAAAATAGTACAAGTAATTGGGTATGGGTCCTGATCGGGTATTGAGTTTCTTAACTTATCTGTTAAAAATAAATCTTTTTATTTTACGGGTAATTAAATACTTATGTTTTTATTATTTTTCTATGTACAATAATAAAGTTGCAAAATTTTAAAAACAAACTTAGTTTTAACTCTAATTG
The DNA here is from genome assembly GCA_036325965.1 of Sinopyrophorus schimmeli. NCBI lineage: Eukaryota > Metazoa > Arthropoda > Insecta > Coleoptera > Elateridae > Sinopyrophorus > Sinopyrophorus schimmeli. Next base: position 1,042,902 of record JARFIZ010000177.1, read on the forward strand.
TTGGTTTTGCAACAATTAGGCTAAATATTTAACTTTAGAAAAATTTAATATCTCCAATTCATCTCAGAGATGGGTTCTTGAAAAAATTGTGTAAAAACAAAAATTATAAATCGGGAAATAAGTGCAATTTATTTCATTGTATTCTTGGATTATGTTATCATTTAATTTTTTTATTTAACTCTCCGCATACTAGGTGGGGTTTGCCATACCTCGAAAATAAAATGAAATAAAATCCACAAAATTGTACTTTATGACAGTTAAATGAGAGGAAATATATTTTAATAAACAATAATGAATAGGTTTAAGTAAAACACATATTTATTTATCCATTAAAATAGACTTTTATTAATAAAAATACAAAAACTTAACTTTTTCTTCAACTTATAAACTATTGGTCTTTTCGAATATTAAGAAAACCTAACAAGAATTTAATTCTTGCCTCCTTATTGAAATACAAATTAATTTCCGGCAATTACTTAATGATTCCTAAATAATTTAGACCAAACAATTACACGAAAAATTAATTGAATAATTTCATCGTTCCCTCTCACTTGCATTGACAAGATTATCGTATCTTCTCGCTCCCTTCCACTCATTGCTACGGTAAATACATTTTTTGAATATAAAATCGATATTTACTAAATTAAATTAAAATTTTTGATTTGAATAAGCGCACGGTAAATTATACTAATATAATAAACACGAGGATGTGCGCATTCGAGCGAAAAGTGGCACATTTCCGAGCGAGGGAAGCAAATGAAGCGCGACGCGGAGCGGCGCGCTTCATTTTCCCGAGATCGGAATGTGCCACTTTGAGCTCGAATGTGCACACTCCGTTTTCAGCACTATTCAGAATAATTTAGGCCAATCAATTAAACAAAAAATTAATTGAACTATTTTAGTCGTTCCCTCTCACTTGCATTGACAAGATTATTGTATCTTCTCGCTCCATTCCACTCATTGCTATGGTAAATACGTTTTTCGAATATAAAATCGATATTTAATAAATTAAATTAATATTTTTGATTTGAAGGGGCGCACGGTAAATTATACTACTATAATAAACACGAGGATGTGCGCATTCGAGCGAAAAGTGGCACATTTCCGAGCGAGGGAAGCAAATGAAGCGCGACGCGGAGCGGCGCGCTTCATTCCGAGATCGGAATGTGCCACTTTGAGCTCGAATGCGCACACTGGTTTTAAGCTCGATTACCAAACGTGCCGTTTTAACAAAAAAAAATTGTTCGCGTAGTTATACCCCACCTAGTACACGGAACATTAAATATCGAGCCTACTCTGTATTAATTCACAATTTTCTTTTTTTAAAAATATTCGAGAAGTATACTTAAGTACACACCTAGTTTTGAAAGTAATAAATTAACTAACAAAAGTATATCCTAGTCTTTTAATTTTTGTCTTGAAAAGCGGTTTATTACAATCTTCAAAGTAGTTCAGGCTCGAGTCCAAATAACGCGTCGCATGTAGGGGGTCCATCTTTTCGGTTCTTGTAGTACGTTTGTAGAACAGATTTAGTGGGCGATGGCGTGACCTTTACCCTGTCTCCATTGTTTGTGGCCATTTAAATTGTATCTCAAATTAGAGGCTCGTTTGTTATTTTTTTCATGTTAAAAAATTCACCTCTTTCGGCTTTTGAAATTATTGGAAAGATCTGCGATTGTTTGCATAAATGAAAAGAAGTGGTCTCGGGCTGAAAAGCGAGCTGCTTGTCTATTCAAGATGCCATAGACATCTTTCACCGGTGACTCCGACGGCCCTCAGGAGTGCCACACTGATCGGAATGATGGAATCTCTTAACCACGAAACGTGCAGCTAGGGAAAAATAGCCATGATTGAGAGTACAACCCATCAAACAGCTAACTCGCCCTTATTTCTCTTTTCTATCGTATCAAGATTGCGCGCAGCCTGCACGCACAACCGAGATACATTATGAAACACTTTGCGTATTTTTTATTGGCATCTAAATGCGATATCAATATGTCACAGCTTTTATATTGCGGCAGTCGGATTCGTGTGGGTCTTAACAAACGCTGAATTATATAACTAGGGGCTGCAGAAAATCGAACTACATTCAGCGAAACCCCATTTAAAACACACACACACACAAAACTTTCGCTTGCGTTTTGCGCCCGTTTAGTTTTGAGATACGTAAATTTTTATAAATTTAAGCTAACTAGGCACGCCTATGTGCGTTTTTGAAGTTATATTATAAAGGGGGCTACAACAAAACCCCTTTTAAATAAAATTGTCCTAAAAGTCTCTACTAAACAACCCTTGTGTTAGATTTAAATAATTTCAAAAAATAATTTTTTGCTTTTTGTATAATTTCAAAAACAGATAGGAACGGTAATTAATTTTTTATGGGCTTATAAGGCGAGCTACAAAAAAAACGTAATCGATATAAAATGGTTTTGAAGGTCCCCTCTAAACAGCTCTTGTGTTAGATTTAAATAATTTCAAAAAATAATTTTTGGCCTTATGTATAATTTCAAAAACAGATAGGAACGGTAATTAATTTTTTATGGGCTTATAAGTGAGCTACAAAAAAAACGTAATTGATATAAAATAGTCCCAAAGTTCCTCTCTAAACAGCCCTTGTACTAGATTAAAATAATTTTGAAAAATAATTTTCTGTATTTTGTATAATTTCAAAAACATATAGGAACGGTAATTAATTTTTTACGGACTTATAAGGCGTGCTACAAAAAAAACGTAATTAATATAAAATGGTCCCAAAGGTCCCTCTAAACAGACCATGTGCTAGATTTAAATAATTTCGAAAAATAATTTTCGGCTTTATGTATAATTTTAAAAACAGATAGCAACGGTAATTATTTTTTTACGAGCTTATAAGGAGAGCTACAAAAAAAACGTAATCGGTATAAAATGGTCCCGAAAGTCTTCTATACACAGCCCTAGTGTTAAATTTAAATAATTTAAAAAAATAATTTTCAGTTTTTTGTATTATGTATTTCAAAAACAGATAGGAACGGTAATTAATTTTTTAGGCGCTTATAAGGCGAGCTACAGAAAAAACGTAATCAATATAAAACGGTCCCGAAGGTCCTCTCTAAACAGTCCTTGTGTTAGATTTAAATAATTTTGACAAATAATTTTCGACTTTTTGTATAATTTCAAAAACAGATAGGAATGGTAATTAATTATTTCCGGGCTTATAAGGCGAGCTACAAAAAAAAACATAATCAATATAAAATAGTCCCAAAGGTCCCTTCTAAACAGCCCTTGTGCTAAGTTTAAATAATTTCGAAAAATAATTTTCGGATTTTTGTATAATTTCAAAAACAGATAGGAACGGTAATTAATTTTTTACGGACTTATAAGGCCAGCTACAAAAAAAACGTAATTAATATAAAATGGTCCCGAAGGTCCCTTCTAAACAGCATTTGTGTTAGATTTAAATAATTTCGAATAAAAATTTTAAGACTTTTCTGCATTTTGAAAACTTCTGGACATCCGGACATCCGGACATCTGGACATTTGGGCTTCTGGACATTTGGAAATCATATAGCAACGGTAATTAGTATTTGACCGGCTTATAAAAATATTTCTAAAAAAATAGATAAAACAGTCGTTTGTTAAGAGTCGTGCTCGCCTATCCCGCGTAGCAAAATTTGCATTTATTTAGATACAAAAAAAAAGTAACACACCGCAATATCCTTGGCGCTATTATTACCAGTCACTTCTTCGTAATGTGGGTTTAGTTTTAACGAAGTCTCCTACAATTGAGACTCATAATGGATATGTTCAACTGGTATGAAGAGCGTGAATGTCGGAAGCCGCAAGTGCCAGTAATCAACGTTCTCTTGCTTTTAAAATTTTACGTAACCCATTCCTTCCATATCTCTTTTCATCTCGCTCGAGTTGACTTCCTTGAAGGATCAAGAAAGTGGTATAATGTTCTTCAGGATAGATAATGCATACGAGCCGCTTTGCAGATATCCATTTAAACAGTACAATTTTTTGGTTTTTTTTTTTTGAAAACCGTGGCTCTTAGTTGTCACGATCAGAGACTGGTCACGATTTACCTAATGGAAAGGAGGGTAGGTGGGTGACGTCGAGCTTTTAAAACTTGAAAACTCGGTAATACTTCAAGAGATAATACGTGGTAAGTCAGTTAATAATGATAGGTGATAAACATTCTCTCTTCGCACGAGATTGTGCGTTCTTGGAATCTTGCAAATTAATAGAAGTTACTGCACTACGTAATTGCTATTTGATTACCCGAGCTTATTCTTTTTTTCTACAATTTTTTATCAAATTTTCCAAGCGTAAGGAGCTCTAAGTAATCCCAAATTACATTTCATAATTGTTAGATATGGGAATTTGTAATATATCCTAGCATTCCCTTTGCTTTGATAAAGGAATGAAAGCTCTTTAAAGAATGATAGAAATTGGTCAATAAATAACAAAAGTTATGGTCAAAAAATGTTAATTGTTTATTACAAGAAAGTTATATACAAATGTGATTTATTAATTTAAAAGGATATGTACTTATAATTGATGAAAAGTTCTTTTAAATATTTTAACTAATAAGAAAAATATAAAACTCCCTTTAATTTGATTATAGTAAACTTTTAGACTTTTAATTTGTTTTTTTTTTGGATGGCTGTAATCCAACTTAATCTTATAAACAAAAGGCCTTTATAATGTAAAATAAGTGTAGTATCATTTTTTAAGAATTGTCTTAAATACTATAAGTAATAAGAAAGACATATTTTGTTTATAATTACAGACGAATAAATAATTTTATAAAAGGATTTTATGCAGTATTTAAATTTTATATTTCGTGGTTTAACATAAATTATATTTGTGTTTGTTCATTAAATAGTTTAATTTTTTTTGTAATTGTTTAGGCTTAAATAAACTGTGACCAAACGATTTTTTTAAGAAATAGTTTTGTAATTGAAAACGTTCATATGAAGACCTAACGATATTCAAACGTGACACTTCTTTGACACTGAAAAGTGGCCATTTATCAAAAACAACCCAAAAAAAGCTAGGGGAGTAAAACAAACACGAACAGACTCAAAACGCTTGATTGAATATCCCTATAAAGAAAAATTCACCCTCATCTTTGTTCAATCCTTAGATTATATATAGATGCGCTTGTGCGTTTCGGAACGTTGAAAATTTAAATTGGTTTTATAAAAATATATAGTGACAGGCCACGTACAGCTTATTTTAAATGTCAGTTCAAAAATATATTTCATATCCCGGCACTGCTGTGAAACTATTAACTCTGAAAACGCATGCATCCGATGCCTTTCCTGTTTATTATCCCGGAATTATGAATGACTTTCTAAAATTATGTCATTTTTCGCTAGAATTAATTCTTTTTTCGTTTTAATCGTGACAAATAGCTTTTCTTCTACGTAATTTACGTGGAAAATTTATAAAAAATAGGTGCTTAACATTTAATATTTAATAATAACATGAAATTGAAGGAGTGTGCTCTAAACAAATTCATGTGTCTTAGTACTTAAAATATTTAAAAGAAATCTTCAGAAATTAATACTAAACATAATTATAAAAGATCATTAGTATTTAAATCAAACGGTTGTAAATGAAAAAAAAAATTCTATATATTGTGACTAAGCCATCGAAATATTACTGTAATTTTTTTTACATCTGAATGTACTTAAAAAAAACCAGAAATCGTTCAAAATCAATATTTCGTATTTTGACAACATTTCTGAATTATTAGTGTGGTTATTATTAATTTATTTATTGAGCTATTAATTTTTCATAATACTGAACGTATTGTAATACAAAATATTTTGAAGGTCAAATTGAAAGCATCCAAGTGGAAATAATGCATTTGGTATGAGACTACACAAATTCACATGTAAACAAGTGACGTCAGAGATAAGAATCCAATTTAGTTGTTCCTATCTAATTTTATTTTAAAGCAACTTTCACTTTATTGTATTTATCGATAAGGAATAAAATCGCTTCGCAATTTTATTATACATTTAATTTCTGTAAATTTTACAACGTTAGCGTGCCGTTTTTAGTAGAGTGCGTGTGTTTAACCCGCGAAGTGCTCAATTGTCATCGCCGTTTAAAAATTTAATCCTTATAGAAGAAAAGGTGTTTTATAAAGGTAATTTTCCTCATTATTATTGATAGAGAACGGGGGTGTAAAAATTCCGGTCTAAAAATACAATTATCGTATATTATTAACCTTCCGTGTACAAGGTGGGGTATAACTAACGTGACCAATTTTTTCTTGTTAAAACGGGACGCTTGGTAATCGTGCTTAAAACCGAGTGTGCACATTCGAGCTCAAAGTGGCACATTCCGATCTCGGGAAAATGAAGCGCGCCGCTCCGCGTCGCGCTTCATTTGCCTCCCTCGCTCGGAAATGTGCCACTTTTTGCTCGAACGCGCACATCCTTGTATTCATTAAATTTGGTTATATTAATTTTCCCTTTTTCAAATCAATAATTCATTTATTTTAAGTAATCAAAGATTTAATTATTCTGGTATAGCAACGGCTTTGTAATTTTTTATCAAAAACTATTTCAAATTCAATTAATTATTGTAAATTGTGCTTAAAGCCGAGTGTGCACATTCGAGCTCAAAGTGGCACATTCCGATCTCGGGAAAATGAAGCGCGCCGCTCCGTGTCGCGCTTCATTTGCCTCCCTCGCTCGGAAATGTGCCACTTTTCGCTTGAATGCGCACATCCTTGTATTCATTAAATTTGGTTATATTAATCTTCCATCTTTCAAATGAATAATTCATTTATTCTAATAAATCAGAGATTTAATTATTCTGGTATAGCAACAGCTTTGTAATTTTTTATCAAAAACTATTTAAAAATTAATTAATTATTGTAAATTGTGCTTAAAGCCGAGTGTGCACATTCGAGCTCAAAGTGGCACATTCCGATCTCGGGAAAATGAAGCGCGCCGCTCCGCGTCGCGCTTCATTTGCCTCCCTCGTTCGGAAATGTGCCACTTTTCGCTCGAATGCGCACATCCTTGTATTCATTAAATTTGGTTATATTAATCTTCCATCTTTCAAATGAATAATTCATTTATTCTAATAAATCAGAGATTTAATTATTCTGGTATAGCAACAGCTTTGTAATTTTTTATCAAAAACTATTTAAAAATTAATTAATTATTGTAAATTGTGCTTAAAGCCGAGTGTGCACATTCGAGCTCAGTGGCACATTCCGATCTGAATGAAGCGCGCCGCCCGCGTCGCGCTTCATTTGCCTCCCTCGCTCGGAAATGTGCCACTTTTCGCTCGAATGCGCACATCCTCGTATTTATTACATTAATATAATTTTTCCATAAGCTCCTTCAAATCAAAAATTTTAATTTAATTTAGTAAATATCGATTTTATATTCGAAAAGCGTATTTAGCATAGCAATGAGTGGAAGGGAAAGAAAAGATACAATGTGTTTTACTTAAACCTATTCATTATTAAAATAATGAACTGTCATAGAGTACAATTTTGTGGATTTTATTTCATTTTATTTTCGGAGTATGGCAAACCTCACCTAGTATGGCATGTGACATTTAGTCACCTAGTATGCGGAAGGTTAAAACCTCTAATTTTAATACATAGTATTTATCAAAAAGCATATAGAATGTTTTTTTGAAAAAAAAAATCTTAGGAATTATTCGTATTATATTTTCTGTTGATTTATTAAGGCTGCTTTAGTAAAACAAGTTTTTTTCAAAAATATGAATTTGACACCTTCTTTAAATTGCCGACCAAGGCTGTGTACCCCCACCCCAAGATGCGGGGCTGAATTTTTAATAGTAATAAAAATTGCCCAAGTTAAATTAATTTCAAAATGAGGTATGTGAAAGGTCTTTAATTAAAGCACTTTTTCGATTTACGGTCACAATGTTTTGTTATACGGCCAAAAAAAGCTGTACCATTAGCGGTCTTCTGTTTACTTTCATTGATTTGTTATACGGCTTTTCGCTTTACAGCTAATTATTGTGGAACGTATCTAGGCCGTAAAGCGAGATATGGGTGTATGTTCAAAAATTAATCAAGAAATTAAATGTTGATAACTACAGTAGAACTCCGATTATCCGAACGCCGATTAACCGAATTGCCAATTATCCGAATCGGTCCTAAGCGTAATACTCTGTATCTCGAATATAAAATTATTACCGTAGGTACATAATTATCTTATAAGGATTACCAATTCTATGAAATGTTATGGAATTTATAGCTGACGTCAGGTTTCGTATATTATATTGTTAAACTTAATAAAGTTTATTCTATGTGTGACAGTTCGTTTTTCTTTATTACCAGTCTATGTCGGATTATCCGAATTTTCTATTATCCGAATCGACCCCGGTCCCAATTAATTCGGATAATCGGAGTTCTACTGTAATTCTTTTTAATTATTAGCATAAATGTTAGGGTGTCTAATTTGAAAGTCAAAAAGATGGTTTTTGGTTGAGTTTATACATATTGTAATAGCAATACGGTTAATAAAGTCCCGGTAATAAATCTGATAGATCATTGAGTGACATACGGGGTGAGATTAGCCCTTGGGTATCATAACACGATAGGATGATATACACTTTCCGTCAAAATGTCTTATGGCCATCCAACGGCCCATTAGGTTCCGCTCTGCCGCCGCTATAGTCCAAAGAGCAATTTTAACAATACGATGGTGTTACGCTTGATGGTGACATTTTTATAAACCGGAATCTCGAATGTTCTTTTCTTGTATCCCAGATTTGGGGGTTCTTTTTTATTCGGCTCCTTCGAACTTTCTAAGGCACAAACGCACCCGCTGATAATCGTATAGTTTTAAGAGAACCGCAGCCATAAATTGCGTATTTAGAGGAATTATTTTGCTGTCGCGATAAATCAAAGAAGCGAAGAGCAAAGAAATATGTGCGAAAGAGAAAACGGAAAGAAAGAAGACGCAGGGTGGCTAACGACCAGCATGTGGCATTAGTTGGTCATCAGCAGCGTACAGTCTATCAACTGCCAATAATTGAGTATTGATCGCTACCCCAATGTGCAAGTCCAAATAAAATGAGGGCTAACAAACCCTTATGTTATTCTATTCTTGTTTGTTGTGTCGTATGTAAATCTTAGGACATGTTCTATATTATTCTTGGCTTCCTAATGCCACACACAATTTCGATTTTGCACCCCCAACCGTACCCTTAAAGAAGAGCCTGCAAATGTGCGTGCATAAGTATTCTTAAAGGTGCGACGTCTAATTTCATCTTGAATGTGATTACAGGTTAAATTATTCGAAATAACAATGTTTACGCGCAATAATTGCCGTATAATTTATATGTAAACATGTAAAACGTAAAGAATACGTTCGCACCATCATTTATATGTCGTAAATTCTTTCGAATCAACTGGACCTGGAGGCGACGAAATGAAACATGTCATAGCTGGGCTCACAGTTACCCAACTCGTTTACAAAATTCTTCTAAAATTCTTTCGAGCTTGCAAGGCAATCGGCCAACTATAATAAGCTTTCCGGGGTAGACGAATAGTGGAATTGGCCACTTTTTTCATGTTGACAGATGTACGTGGTTAATAAGTTGGAAAACTGTTGTCACTTTTTTTTCATCCTGAAAGTAGCGGAATTTCGAGGCTGATCCCTCTGTTTTTGGGGTCAAATTGAATTAAATTTTATCGCTTTGTTGCATCGTTTAATGAAAGGTATTTTGTTGTTCTTCAAATCGTTTATTGTTTGATAATAATGGTTTTTGGGGATTGTAGGGGTTTTTTGTATTCAGTGCATATTTCGTGTGTATAAATACACCCCTAATAAAGCTATTTTTCAGTGTATCCTTAATGCTTAATACTAACTTCCTGAAAAGTGCTCTCAACGCGAGAATAGGTCTGTGATTGCCCGATGTTCATCAAGGCACCCTTCTTATAGTGCTCATTCTACTCGGGATAGCACTTTAGATCACAACTAAGCAATTAATAGAAAGACGTTCAAAAGCGACGAGAATCTTAAATATTGTCAAACTTTCTTACTTTTTCATTAATTATTTATTTGAATTCAATAAATTTGCGTCTTCTTCCGCAGCGAAGTCTCTAAATATGGACCATCATAAGGTTTTTGTGAAATAAAATGTATATAACGTATTTCACCCTGTCTTCTTTATTGTGGTTATTTTTTTTGCTGTTAATAAAAAATACCGACAAAATTTATTTTTTTAAATGCAAACAAATGTAAAAAATGGTTATTTATGCTTTTACTAGAAAACTGAGAATTAAAAATTAGTTCTGCATTATGGACCACAGAGGTTTTAATATAGACACTTTTTTTAACCCTCCACATACTACGTGACTAAATGTCACATGCCATACTAGGTGGGGTTTGCCATACCCCAAAAATAAAATGGAATAAATTTCACAAAATTGTGCTTTATGACAGTTAAATGATAAGAAATATATTTTAATAATCAATAATTAATAGGTTTAAGTAAAACATTTATTTATGCATTAGAATAGACTTTTATTAATAACAATACAAAAACTTAACTTTTTCTTCAACTTATAAACTATTGAGTCTTTTCTTGAGTACTAAGTTCCAATGACACGTGTCAATTACGATACCGAATATTAAGAAAACCTAACAGGAATTTCATTTTTGTCACCTTATTGAAATACAAATTAATTTTACGGCAATTTCTTAATGATTCGCAATAATTTAGATCAATAAATTACACAAAAAATTAATTCAATAATTTTAATCGTTCTCTCTCACTTGCATTGACAAGATTATCGTATCTTCTCGCTCCCTTCCACTCATTGCTATGGTAAATACGTTTTTCGAATATAAAATCAATATTTATTAAATTAAATTAAAATTTATGATTTGAAGGAGCGCACGGTAAATTATACTAATATAATAAACACGAGGATGTGCGCATTCGAGCGAAAAGTGGCACATTTCCGAGCGAGGGAGGCAAATGAAGCGCGACGCGGAGCGGCGCGCTTCATTTTCCCGAGATCGGAATGTGCCACTTTGAGCTCGAATGTGCACACTCGGCTTTAAGCACAATTTACAATAATTAATTTAATTTGAAAGAGTTTTTAATAAAAAATTACAAAACCGTTGCTATACTAGAATAATTAATTTATTAAAATAAATTAATTGATTGATTGGAAAGAGGGAAGATTAATATAAACAAATTTAATGAATACGAGGATGTGCGCATTCGAGCGAAAAGTGGCACATTTCCGAGCGAGGAGGCAAATGAAGCGCGACGCGGAGCGGCGCGCTTCATTTTCCCGAGATCGGAATGTGCCACTTTGAGCTCGAATGTGCACACTCGGCTTTAAGCACAATTTACAATAATTAATTTAAATTTGAAAGGGTTTTTAATAAAAAATTGCGAAACCGTTGCTATACCACAATAATTAATCTCTCATTTATTAAAATAAATGAATAATTGATTTGAAAGAAGAAGATTAGCATCTTAGTTTGATTTTTTTTATGTCATCCTGTTGCACTTTTCGCTTTTATTTTTATACATAATTATACCATATTATACCACCCACCAATATTTATGTACTTTACCCTAACAATTGTTTAAATTTTCAGATAAGATGGGGGTAGACCGAGACCAGAAAATTGAGGGAACTTCTCTAAGTCAAAGGTTAGCAAATCACTTTTATTAATTTTTAAATTTGAGAAACCCACAACTCTAAATATTTTTTAACGGGTTGCACCTGGGAAAAATTCAACTAGCAGCGCACCTCAATTTTTTTTGTAAATAATTGCGCTTGCTTTTCATAAATTTCTACACTTTTTGATATTAACGAATTAATTTGCGTTCAACTATAAATAGTAAAAAAACTATGGTACATTTAAAAAAAATTAATTAGTCGTGCTTAAAGCGAAATGTAAACATTTTCTGCCCCCGCTCACAAATGCGTTTAATTTTCTCAAAATCGGTAATGTGCCACATTAATTAACGTTATAATTTTTTTTGTTTAAAATTATAAAACTACGGTGTCGGTTTTTATTATTTTTCATAATTTTAATTATAGAGAGACTAGGTGCAAGCCTGTTGTAACTATTTTATTTTTAAGTTAATTCTGCGCATTTAGCTTTTGATTTTTTTGCAACAATAATTTTTAAAAATCGTTTTTTTGAAGTGGTGGAGTTTCTCAATTTAATATAATGTAATTGATTCTTGCCGTATTTAAAAATTGTTTTAATAATAACAATAAGCGAAGAAAAACGATTTTATAGACTCTTTTGATTATGTAAACGTTTGTTGGAACATAAATGTTTAAGGGGTCGCGAGTGTTTCTAAGACTGGTAAGGGTTTCACCCTTGTTCCAGACTATAAGAGGGATGTTTACACATATATGATACTTCCCTCTTTGTATTACTGAAATGTGGGTTACTAGAACAAACTAATTTTCACCCTCGTTTAAGAAAATCGATAGGTTCAATGGGCGTCGATTTTAATTTTTGCGAGGACAAAAATGCTTTGTTTATAAAATAATCAAACCTAACGAAGGCATGTTTTAAAAAACGAGTTATAATCGAATGTTAATGTAGGTGAATAATTAATGGTTTTACACAATGGGAGATCAAGTCTCGCGAGGGTAGAAACTTTGATGCCATTTAGATCGAATAAAACTATAATTTCATTTATAAATGCTAACTTTAACGGTCTTATTTTTTAATAAAATAAGATGATCAATCATATAGTAAAATGTTCATAACAATTCTGTTTACTTTCGGTCCTTAAACGTACCCTACGTGGAAGATCTCGTGTCCGCGGGTTGTGTACTTCTTATGTTCGGACCACATGCTGGGTTCCATGTTGACCACTCAACCAGTTTTCCTCATTATCAATTACCTATATCTTAACACGCACATAAATAATCCTGGGTATAAAAATCTCATTATATTCCGGTGAAATATGAGTGTATATAAGAGAATAAAGTCATTTCGGTACCTGCGAACGAGTTTATTCGGAGCTTTTGTAGAGTTTTACAGTAGGACCTCTATTTATGCGCTCTTTGCTCCTCTTTATTATTGAAATCCTCGTCCTCTGTAAGGTTGTTCATCCTCAACATTTTTTTGCTTCCCGGACATGGGACAACCGTTTAAGGCTTTTAAAAATGTAAAAACAATGTAAAAAATAAATAAAATAGTTATAGAAAATAGCAATATAACGAACAGTAAACAAAATATTTATTAACCCTTCGCATACAAGGTGACTGAATGTCACATGCTATACTAGGTGGGGTTTGCCTTTCCCCGAAAATAAAATGATATAAAATCCACAAAATTGTACATTATGGCAGTTACACGAAAAATTAATTGATTCATTTTAATCGTTCCCTCTCACTTGCATTGACAAGATTATCGTATCTTCTCGCTCTCTTCCACTCATTGCTATATGGTAAATACTTTTTTTCAATATAAATTCGATATTTACTAAAGGCCATAGAGGGATAAGCACGGTAAAAATGCTTTTTGTAAATATCTTAATGATATTCTATGGTCATGTAGAGAATATAAAAATATAAAGATCCTGAAAATTTTAGACCATAATTATGAGTCCCGTCAAAAAGTCTAAATAAGTAAAAATTGAAAAATAATTTATTTCTTTGGATTGAGTGAATCGATTATTTTGAAAATTTAGTAATTATGCATGCGATAGAAGGCTTTAACGGATACCATGGACTGATTTTTAACTTAATAAATTGATGATCAAAAAAATTATTTTCTCTTACTTTTTCAATTTTTATTATAATACTTTTTGAGCAAAATTATGAGGCTATCATTTTTACATTTTTTAAAAGACTTATAATCACTCAGAATTTTTTCCAAATTTTCTTAATGGTGCGCCATAGTTAAAAAAATAAAAACTATTTTGATTACTAAACAAATCGAATTTTTGAACTAATTCTACCTAAATAATTACAAATTATACTATTATTATTACATAAATAATAAGCTGAAATAAATCTCTTACGTTAGAAATAAAAAAAAAATTGTTCTTACAATGAAATATAACGTCTATTAAAATTTAATAAAAATATAATTTGAAATAATTTGTAATTCAACTTTATTAAAATTATATTTCAGCGTATAATGGTATAATTTGTAGTTACTTAGGTAGAACTTGTTGAAAAATTCGATTTTTTAGTAATAAAAAACGTTTTTAATTTTTTTTAACTATGGCGGACCATTATGGAAATTTTGAAAAAATTCTGAGTACTTATAAGTCTTTTATCATGATATAAATTAAAAAAGTAAGAGAAAATAATTTTTTTGATCATCAATTTATTAAGTTAAAAATTAGTCCATGGTGTCCGTAAAAGCTTTCTGTCGCCTGCATAATAAACTAAATTTTCAAAATAATTGATTCCTCAATCCAAAAAAAAATTATTTTCCAATTTTTACTTATTTCGATTTTTTGAAGGCGACCTAAGATAAAGGGCCCAGTTTCTGACACTTTAAGAGTGACAGCTGAGGTTATAATAGGATAACTTATAAAAAATTTAATTTAAATAATTAATTTTTTTTTCATATATAAGTTCACGATTTCTAGAAAACGTCATATGCGTAAAATAATTATTTGAAGCAGATTAATAATTTAAATTAATGTTTTAAAAAATAATGTTTGAAGACCCAGTTTCGGACACTTAAAATTTCTATTAATGTAGTTTCTGACACTGGCATCTGCCTAGTTTCTAACACTCCATATTTCAAAATTATTCTTCATTTATTAGGTTATACACTATCAAGTTTAAATTTATTATAATCAAACATAATTTGTTATAATGTATAATTTATTATAAATAAAATGTTTATTTTTTCAACACAAAATAATTAAAATAATAAAATTAAATATTATAAAAACAAATACGTAAACATAACATATGTTAAAATTTGAGTGTCAATAACTGTAACATATCTATAAAATTGAGCCTAATTATTGACACTCTTATTTTAATAATAAAATATAATTTATTATGATATTTTAATATTTAAAAATAAAGAGTAGTTAATTATTAATCAAACCATATATTTTTTATAATATTTTTATACTTACATGATGATTAAATCACTAATTTAATAGTCGAACGCTCTTCTGTCAATTGCTTAGACTATAACCAAAAAATGGCTTTCACAGTCACTCTGGGCTTAAATATTATTTTATATTAAGTGAGTTTGTTTTTGTAACTGATATCGTCATCAAATAGGTATACGATGAATTTATTTTAATTTTGAAAAAATTAATTTATCAATTTGAGGTAATTTTCTTTTTATTAATTTAAAGTAAAGTTGAAAGTGTCAGGAACCGGATCAGTGTCAATAACTGGGTCTTTTACCTTATATAGATTAAAGTCTAAAATTTTCAGGATCTTTATATTTCTATAGTGTCTACATATTCATAGAATATCATTAGGTTATTTACAAAAGGCATTTTTACCATGCTTATCCTCCTATGGCCTTTAGTTTAAATTTTTGATTTGAAGGAGCGCACGGTAAATTATACTAATATAATAAACACGAGGATATGCGCATTCGAGCGAAAAGTGGCACATTTCCGAGCGAGGGAGGCAAATGAAGCGCGACGCGGAGCGGCGCGCTTCATTTTCCCGAGATCGGAATGTGCCACTTTGAGCTCGAATGTGCACACACGCCTTTAAGCACAATTTACAATAATTAATTTAATTTGAAAGAGTTTTTTATAAAAAATTATAAAATCGTTGCTATACTAGAATAATTAATTTATTAAAATAAATTAATTGTTTGGTTGGAAAGAGGGAAGATTAATATAAACAAATTTAATAAATACGAGGATGTGCGCATTCGAGCTCAAAGTGGCACATTTCCGAGCGAGGGAGCAAATGAAGCGCGACGCGGAGCGGCGCGCTTCATTTTCCCGAGATCGGAATGTGCCACTTTGAGCTCGAATGTGCACACTCGATTGTAAGCTCGATTACCAAACGTCCCGTTTTAACACAAAAAAAAATTGGTCAATAGTTATTAAATCGTTATTAAATCGACAATTAAATCTTTTTTTCGTAACTTATATTGATCTTGCTTTGTGGGACAACAAATATTCATCTTCGGGTCTCGAACAATAATTCCCGGGAATTTGCGGTTGAGCCCACAATAATGTAATTTTCGAAAATATTTTTACAAAGCGAAGGAGTTTAATTTAATAATTCGAGAGGGAAGTGTGTAGTAAAAGTAGTTAGCAAAAGCGAAAAGCTTTTAGAGTAAAATTGGGGGTGACTCAAAAACCAACAACATGTCATTTCGCGAGGCCTAGATAATATTTTTCGGATGCGATTTTAGGGGTGGAAGGAAATCTTATTTTATCCATAACGAAATGAGGCCTTCCACTTGTAATTGCTGGCGTTGAGTGCGTTTTCACACGCCGCCAGTTCGCGAATACATTAATTACTTGTCCCGGGAGCGTCTGGTGGCGGATTCGCGGGGGTTGCGTGTGTTTAGCGTGTCATTAGCGCGCTACGGTGATGGATGGCAACTTCACTGCTAGTGTCGTGGCTGTTTCACGCACTACCAATCACCTCCACCCCCCAAACCCCTAATGTATGTGCACGAAAGCTAAATTTGATAAAACAATAAAAAATGTACGTTTCGTTTCGTTTTCTCCGAAAGCGCCGCCCGGATCTTAACAAATCGGAAGGCAATCGCCTAATAACGGAATCTGAGCACCGAAAGAGATAAATTAAAAACGTACCGAATCATCAAACAAAATGCGCAACCTGGAATAATATATTCCAATGGCCATTTGAGTAATTGAAATATTTCCCTTTCATCGGGCTATTGAAAAGTTGAATTTGCAAATGAACGACGGTGTTCAAATTGGGGCGCTTTTAAACTAAAAGGAAACAGCTCGTTTCACGTTATTCTGCGATGATACGTATCTTTAGTTTTCCATACATACACATGCAACGGAAAGGTACCCTTTGAATAAAAAGTCTTTTTCCCCGCATTTGAAAATTTTCTGTCGGCCGTCGAGCAAAGGCTACGCCTTTTATAACGCAATTTCTATGGAATGTCATGGAGTTAAGTTGAAACTGGAATTGCTTTCTGACTCCTGATTTAGAACAAGTCGTGTTTATGTTTATGTGTACGTATGACCTTCACCTCACGATATATGAATCCATAATTACACGTAAAACATGTTCAAGTTCTTCGTCGGCAAAAAATTCAAGCCGCACTCCGCTTTGTCAAAAATCATTTTGGCGGTCCAAGGAAGAAACCCGATGCGTACAAATTTTGCATAAAATTCCCGTTGCGGTAATTGCCGATTCCAATTGCGCATTCGTAATACATAGTTGTAATCTCGTGTGTATCCAATTTTAATTCACACGACTTGAGAAATTCGAATCGAAGTGAAATTAAAGATACCATTCGGCCGCTAATAACAACGCACACATCCCTTAACGTAAGACCGTGAGATAACTTTCCTGCGCATTTTTATCTGTTCGTTTTTTACACTTTTGTAAGTCCGATCGATTAAAAATCGGAGGAAAAAAACAACGTTTCCTACTAGAATTCGAATTTTCCAGTCCATTAGAAAGATGTTGGTCACTGCTTGTGGTCCGAAGTCGGTGTGATGAATGGCATGGATCATCTATCAATGACAAATCACATATCCGTATGCTCCTAGAATTCGAAGCTTTTGATTCACTGGAGCGGGGAAATAAATAAAATCTCTTGTCTCGTAATTGCTAAATAAAATTGAAAATTATTCTAGACATCCCTCGCCTTTTTAAATCAGTGGTTTCAAACTTTACGTTTTAAAAGAAGTCTAGTCTTGGCGCCGCTTTGTTGTACAGCTGTCGCCCGATTTACGCGGTATATAGGTTCCGGAGAAAACTGTAAAACTGTAAATTATTTGTATGGGAAAGCGTGTGAATTGAAATCAAAACGAACTATGCATAAATTAATCAGTTTCTTTTAGAAGTTACTTAATCAATGTATGTCTGATACAAAAGTAGGTACAGTAAAACCTCATTTATACGATACTCAATTATACAAATTATTTAGTTATATTTATTTGAATCAGTTGACAAATAAAAAATACAGTCGAACCTCGATAAGTCGAAGTCGAAGAAACTAAAAATAATTCGAGATATCAAAAAGTGGAGTTAAATACTTTTCTGTGTATATATTTACCATCCTCTATACAAAATAATCAAAATTTGTAAACAATTATTAACATTATTTATTGTTATTGAATATTTAGGTTATATGGTTATCTACATCTTATTTATTGTTGGTTTGAAAGTAATCTAAAAATGTCTTTTGCTTTATTGATCCAAAATGTTGGGTTTCTACAAATTTTTCCAATGATCTCCTGAAACCAGAATAGTTTTACTACGTGTATACCAAAAGTAATCAATTATAGCTTTCTCCAAGTTGGAAAAAGGACACTCCTTTAGCCTTTTTTAAATTTTGGTTTATACTTTTGTCGATCGGTAAATAATTTTACAAAAAGTATTTAATTTTTTTAGATTTTCTGTTACACACTGTGATAAACTATAAACAACAAAAAATGCATTTAATCGTACTCCTGCTCGACGAATAACGACCATAGAAGAAAAGAAAAAGGCAAAAATAGACCCTTTTCTTGTAAAAGAAACGGTAAAACAATCTTAAATTTCATAACTGTTGAGAAAGCATTTAAACATAAATTAGTATTTAAATCCAATTGAAGTGCCGACGTCAAAACATCAAAGTTTTTTACTAGGTTTCAACCTTTTCATCCAATTTTACAATAGCCATTTGGACTAGCAATAACATCAAACAAACCCGTTCTTTAATCCTACCAGGTATTGTACTTTTATGAAAAGTTATAAAATTTAACTTCGAGTTATCGAAACATTTACTAATGGAAACTTGAATTTAGGGAATTGTAAAACGCTTCGACTTTAACGAAAAATTCGATTTATCGATATAAAAATTTTAACGTTGAAATAGGCAAGTCCTAGGAAACAGGTTTGAGTTCGAGTTATCAAAAATTCGGCTTATCGAGGTTCGACTGTATATGTAGAAATATAAATACGTGAGTGGTCTTTTAAGCCCATAGCACTATAACACTATAGTAGTACACAGTCGACCCTTGATAATTTGAAACTCACGGGACCTCAAAATAAATTCAAATTAGCGAGAGTTCAAAATTAGTTAGACTTCAAATAATCAAAAGATAGTAAGGACAAAATTCAAATTAACGAGTGTGTGATTTATGAGCAATAGTACATATATATATATATATATCTACGCAATAGCGCGTTTTTTTGAGAATTGTTAAAATTTATTGGGAACTCATTGTAAGATAAACAAGGTAATTCAAGCAATGTCAACTACACACTTGTTTATTGGAGAGTTTCAATATAACAAGAGCTCAGGCCCTCTCACTTCAAATTATAGAGTGAAGTCAAGTAAGGTACTGTCGTTGCCACTTCAAATTACTGCGTGTACCTAAATCCATTAATTTCTTTTAAAATACCGAGCGTTTCTTAAGGGACCAAGAATATATTTCAAAATATCGAAAGATTCAAATTATCAAGAGTCGAATTATCGAGAGTCGACTGTACTATTCATATTGTCGAATTTTCGTTAGCTGAGCGCGAACAACTTCCTTGGTCTGTTAAAATTTTACTCTCAATGAGTATAACAAAAAATTTAATTATAAATTACAGGTCCGTATTTATAACAGAAAGATCAAATATGTGATTTTGTGCTTTTAAACAAAGTTATTAATAAAAATAAACGCTATAACTGTTCCGACTATATAATATTTTACTAGCACTAAATTTTATTTGAAAAAAAAAGAAGAGTAATGCAGGCAAATTTAATAAATACCAGGATGTGCGCATTCGAGCGAAAAGTGGCACATTTCCGAGCGAGGGAGGCAAATAGAGCGCGATGCGGAGCGGCGCGCTTTATTTTCCCGAGATCGGAATGTGCCACTATGAGCTCCAATGTGCGCACTCGGTTTTAAGCGCGATTCACAATAATTAATTTATTTTTTAAATAATTTTGATTCCAAATTACAAGACTGTATTAATAGTAAAAATACCAAATCGCTGATTTAGAAATTTTAAACAGTTATTTTAGAAAAATAAATCCTACCACCTTTTCTTAATAAAAAAATTTAATTTAACTTTTTGATTTGAAAAGGAGATGAAATAATTTATTTAAAATTTAATGAATTTTTTTAATTAAAAATAACCGAACCGTATTTCTACCAGAAATCAAATCTCGGACCAAGGTGTATATTTTAAATCATTTTCATTCACGAAAATTTTTAGTTTTAATTTTTGTAAACCGTGTAAAACAAGTGGCGTGTAAATAGAGGGACAGGTGTATTTTATAAAATATTACACCACATTTTAAATGAAAGCAAATGTACTAATACAAAAAGTTAGGTTTTTGTTAATTGTTTGCGGCTCCCTTTACACTAGTCCACGACTCTTCAAGAGGGGGCGCGCCCCCCACTTTAACCTAATATAAATTAATGCCATTTTTTATTGTTTTTTTTTATAAAAAAGACACATATGCATGTCCATTTAAATACAGAAAAACTTATATTAAATTATTTAAGTTTCAGACGTGTATAATTTAGGTAAATTAAACAAAATGAAACTGAAAACTAAGGCCTGGAGGTAAATCCAGCCCTGTCCACACCTAACCCTAAGAACATCGTCCTTTCTCGAGAAATGTACAGAAATTAAATATACTAGCTTTGGATTTCTTTTTAATATAAAAATTCGTTTAAACCAAAAAAAAATGTATTTAATTTAACTACAACTTTTAATAATCTTTTAGTGCACTTTTCCGTAGTTTTTTTTTGGCGTGAGTTTCACATAAATTGTCTGTTGTTATACCAAAATAATTAAATATCTGATTTATTAAAATAAATTTAATTGTTTGATTTGAAAGAGAAGATTAATATAAACAAATCCAATGAATACAAGGATGTGCACATTCGAGCGAAAAGTGGCACATTTCCGAGCGAGGGAAGCAAATGAAGCGCGACGCGGAGCGGCGCGCTTCATTTTCCCGAGATCGGAATGTGCCACTTTGAGCTCGAATGTGCACACTCGGTTTTAAGCACGATTCAAAATAATTAATTTATTTAAAATTTGCCTCAGTTTTTTATTTAAAAGTTACAGAACCGTATTTCAACCAGCATCCAAATCTCTGGCAAAAATGTATATTTTGAATAGTTTTCCCACAAAATACTACATTTTTGTTACACTTTTTGCCCCCCCCCCTTTGCACTAGTCCGCGACTTTCCAGGCAGACGTGCCCCCCAGTTTGGAAATCACTGTTTTAAAGCATCGTTCCTCGGTCCTCCGAGACAAACAAATATTTCTCTTTGGAATTCTCGATCCTCTTTTTACGTATGCATATAATCGAATATTAATATCGGCTCGCATGTAAGTATATAATTAGAACCGTGAAAATAAAACTAGGTGATAGTTGCACATACTCACGCGAAAAGGAAGTGTCGAGCTGCCGTGATAACTGTTCCCTGAAAGCTCATGCAGTCCGGAAATTAAACAATTTCCCTGATTAAACGGAAGCTTTAAAGTGATTGACACAGTCGTGCATATAAAAATTTAAAAACCTTCACATTTACCAAGTTTTTACGGCTTTCTTAGCGGCCCCCTCAGATGTAAATCCTCCGAACGAACGTTCCAAAAAACCGTAACAAAAACGGGCGCTGTCATTTCTAAAGATTGATAATAATTTTTTTTTCCGCAGACAATCACGACCGCAATTTATGTACAAAAGTAAAATATTCGTGACTAATTTATAAATTAATCTCCTAGGATTTTTGCGTTGAACATAATCGGAATTGTTGTAAGATAAACATCTGCAAGGAACGTGACAATAATGTGCCGTTCTCGTAACGTCGTCCTTGTTTTTAATATCCTTGTCGAGTAAGGAGCTATTTAAAATCGTTAGTTCTAGACAATTTTTCAAGGCGTGAGTTATAGAAGACACGAATAGGAACATGAGGTGTGGTGTTGAACGATTTGATCGCAGAATTGCGTGACCGTCATCCTGCAGGACACCTCAAGGAATATTGCATCACTTGCTCTTGTCTATTTCTTTCGAATTGCTCGGTGCTGCTTAATATTAATTGAGCGCAACTCAAATCGCATTTCGAATAACAATCGCATCAATCTAAGTCGCTTTTAGAAAAGTTACTCAAAACGTTAATTGGAACAGATTTGACAAATTGCTCCTTTTTCTTCGGCCCAATAGACGAGCAACGTAATTTTTGCATTTCTAGCATCCTGTACAGTTAAGTTAGACTCTCGTAATGTATTTCAAAACTAGTCGTGTCCCAATTATTTTCTCGCGCCGGTGGCTCGATGCATATATTAAGAAGAATTGAGTCGCAATTATTTGTAATTGTCTCTTGAAAAAAGGCAGGACTGTAGTCTTGAATTTCTGCGGCCCTCTAACGTTCGCGCGAGGAGTTTTCGCGACGTTTAACAGCGCCACCTAAAATCAGCTCACGTTTGATTTCTAACCCTAACAAGTTTGTTCCTGCAGCAGTCACAAACGGTTGCCAACGGTTCGACGCTTGCGCACTCGCCGAATGAATTTTAAGTAAATTAATTTTGTAGAAATGGCTGATATAAGACATCTCGCGGTTATTTTTTTCCGTCTACAATTTTATGGACTAACTGAAAACAAATTTTGGACCAATTTTTGTTTGGTGCATAAAAGTTTTCAAACCGTTTGCAATTGCTGCAGGAACCAACCTAATATATACCTCCTTGTTTATACGAACGCATATTTTTTAGAAAATCAATTATTTATTGTGAATCGTGCTTAAAGCCGAGTGCGCACATTCGAGCTCAAAGTGGCACATTCCGATCTCGGGAAAATGAAGCGCGCCGCTCCGCGTCGCGCTTCATTTGCCTCCCTCGCTCGGAAATGTGCCACTTTTCGCTCGAATGCACACATCCTTGTATTCATTAAATTTGTATATATCAATCTTCTCTCTTTCAAATCAATAATTAATTTATTTTAATAAATCAGACATTTAATTATTTTGGTATAACAACTGGGTTTTTTAATTTTTATTAAAACTTTTTCAAATTAAATTAATTATTGTAAATTGTGCTTAAAGTTGAGTGCGACATTCGAGCTCAAAGTGGCACATTCCGATCTCGGAAAAAGCGCGCGCTCCGCGTCGCGCTTCATTTGCTTCCCTCGCTCGGAAATGTGCCACTTTTCGCTCGAATGCGCACATCCTTGTATTCATTAAATTTGTATATATCAATCTTCTCTCTTTCAAATCAATAATTAATTTATTTTAATAAATCAGGCATTTAATTATTTTGGTATAACAACGGTTTTGTAGTTTTTTATTAAAAACTCTTTCAAATTAAATTAATTATTGTAAATTGTGCTTAAAGCCGAGTGCGCACATTCGAGCTCAAAGTGGCACATTCCGATCTCGGGAAAATGAAGCGCGCCGCTCCGCGTCGCGCTTCATTTGCTTCCCTCGCTCGGAAATGTGCCACTTTTCGCTCGAATGCGCGCATCTTCGTATTTATTGAATTAATTTTTACACATTTAGTCACACCAAAGAAGTATTCCTTCTAACGCGCGTACAGTCAGCCCAAGAAGTAATCAACACCTTAGAAACAGACCTACAGTAATCGTATTATTTCAAGAGACAAAATCTGGCGCTGCATGGTTAAAAACAATTAAGATTGATCTTTGTAATTTTAGTACCTAGAAGTAAATTGGTAATCTTAAATAGACACGTAAGGGGGCGTCCATAAATGACGTGAGGTGTTTTTTTAAATTTTTGTCCCTTCCTCCCCCCTGGTGAGATGTCGTGAAATTTTATTCAACCCCCTCTCCCATCCACCAATCTCACGTGAGATTTTTCAAAATGTGGGTTTCTTACGTAAGAAATTATTTTCTTTCAAACGAATTAGTAAATGATATTAATCGTATTACAATTACGCTTAAGATTAAATCTTAAGCATGTACAATCTGGATTAAATATACCAAAATAATATAATTTTTTTTTGTTTCAATCAGAAAGAAAATTGCGTGATATTTGCCGAAACCCCCCTTCTCCCCAACGTAAGATTAGATGAGATTTGACTCCCCCCCAAACATCTCACGTAATTTATTGACGCCCCCTAAAGGTATATGTGACAGCTGTGTTTTTTGTTAGAAAAGATTTAGTAAATTGTTTATAAAGCTTTGGTTTAAACAATTAATAGAAAAAAATATTTATTGTACTTATAAAAACCATCATAAACACTGATTTTAACTAAAACCTGACTCTTGGAATAGCTTGATTACAGTAAGTAATGTTTTTAGGGTGTTGATTACTGCTTAGGCTGACTGTACATAAGTAAACGCGCCGTGTTTTCCCCATTAATTTTTTTAAATTAATTAATTTATTTGTATTTAATTAGAGAAAAAGAGGTTACAACCGGGCTATAACTATTTTCTTAATTAGTTCTAAGCGTTTAACTTTTGAAATGTTTTTCGGTATTTCGGCCCAATGCTGCCTTCCCCCGCAATTAGACTCAAGTCAATTTGTTAAACAAAATTTTTTTTAGAATTATTCGTAGAATTTTGGCAAAGAATATTTCAACGAGCTGTATTAAAACTAATTTTTGACCGAACTGCACTGGCGTATTTTGCATTTCTTAATAGAATTTTTTGTAATTAATTAATTGATTAATATTTAATTATATAACCCGGTCGTAACTATTTTCTTCGTCCTAAGCATTTAACTTGTAAATCCTTTTTCGTATTTCTACACGGAAACTAAATTGTAGTTGCTACAACAACAAATGTAGTTGAGTTTACCACAGGTTGTCATAAAAGTCTGACAACACCAATTTGGTGTTACTCCAACTACAACATTGGAGTAAAAACGTCAAAGTTGTTATAACGTGTGGCGGTCTTAACTTCTGCTGTGGTTCAATTTACTGCAGCTATCCTAAACTAATGTTATGAAACGTACGATGACAGAGAGATGTATTGGTTATTAATATAAATGGCTTATTATGTTATAATTTATTAAAATGCGTTATCGTCCAGTATATTTTTAAACACTTAAATCGTAATAGATATTACATGCTACTCAAAACAGTACAGTAAAACCTCGATATAACGGACTAATTGGGGGAAGGGGGTGTCCGTTAAAGCCGAAGGTCCAGTATATAAAAATAGGTTTATACTAATATACTATCGCTCCTGCTAGTTGCATCTAGTGCTAAACGTAAGACGTGATTATCATGGCCGCTAAAAATTGTTTACATGAGGCAACACTTAAATTTAAGCATGTATAATATTAACAAGACTTTTTAATTTTTTTACATTTGACCGGATTTTTTGTCCGTTACATCCAAAATCCGTTAAATAGAGGTCCGTTATATCGAGGTTTTCTGTAGTCTATTTTATGAAATTTAGTTTTATAATAATAATTGATTAAAAAACATTGTATATACAGCAAACAATTAATTTGTATGTGGCGGACATGAGTTCTGTGGTGCCCTGAACAACAACTGGTAGTAAAAAGAACCACAATACAGAAGTCAATTGAATTTAGAGATTTAATAACTTTTGACACTTTATCATTACTATTTATGCAATAATAGCATTTAACACAATCTTGTGGTAAAAAGAACCACAATTAATTTTCCGTGTACACGCGGCCTTAGTTAATTCGTTAACACAAAAATTTTGACAAATAAGCGCAGAATTTGGGCGATAAATAGTTCGATGAGCACCATTGAAAGGAGTCCTTCTCTGCATTGAAAGGACGTCAGTTGTCGGAAACCTCGCAATCCTATTTTGAAAGTCCCGTCCAAGCGTGGATTGTAACAGCGTTCGGTCTCGGTCAATAGTTACTTTCATATCCTCACCTTATGGACACTGGACAAAGCAGATTCATCACTACAGCGATTTCTTTTGCGTCTTCCTAATTAGACGTACCGAGCGGAAATAAATTTATGCAGCAAATTACTGGCAAGGTAGCAGAACGACTACTACACACCAATCCTATTGTCTTCGAGTAAACTATTTCCGTTAGTTTCTAATGGATTCAGAACGAATTCTTGCATCTTATTAGTTTTTAACTTTTTTTTATGTGTTTGATTTTTTACAACTTAACGTATCCAAGACTAAAGTTATTGTATTTGCTAAAACACATGTAGCTGCAAATTTATACATTAAGGGAGAAATTGTGGAACAGATAGCCGCCTTTAAATACTTAGGTACCAACATAAACAGCCAGAGTGAGTCCAAAAAGGAAATATTATCAAGGATAGAGCAAGCTCGAAGAACGTTCATGAACATGAAAACCTTATTCACTAGATCAGACCTCAGCTTAGAACTTAGAATTCGTATGACTAGGTCCTACATCTTCCCATTTTGCTATATGGATGCGAAAGCTGGACACTAGATCCAAACACTGAGAAAAGACTAAATGCTTTCGAAATGTATTTATACAGGCGAATGCTGCGTGTTTCATGGACGCAACGTGTAACCAATGACGAAATTCTCATACGAATGAATAAACAGAGAGAACTAATGAACACCATTAAAGTAAGAAAACACAATACATAGGACACGTGATGAGAGGCGAAAGATACGAACTATTGAGAGTTATCATAGAGGGAAAAATAAAAGGACGACGATCAGTTGGAAGACGCCAAAACTCATGGCTGAAAGATTTGAGAAGATGGTATGGGTGTTCATCCGCAGAAATTTTCCGAGCTGCAGTTTCTAAAGCTACAATTGCCATTTGGATCGCCAACCTTCGACAGGAGAGGGCGACATAAGAAGAAGAAGATTTTTTTATTTGAGAAGGACGTCGGTAAAGTTTAAAGAACACCTGCACAGGTCTTAGTTTATGCACATTAGCCATTCAAAGCTTATTTATTTGAAGCCATTAATCTAATAAATGCTATAGCTCCTTCTTTTTTTTTGGTATTATAAAATTAATATCTATATAATATGAAGTTAATAATGTTTGAATAGTTGCTGCATGATCTACAACCAATTATATGTCCTGAACTATTCCACTGCGTAAACAATCGCTTCGTAACGAACTTTAACCTTCCTGTATTCACATTGAAATATTCTTGTGGTCGATTTATAGTGTAAGTTACACCTTACATTTATTTCGCATAATTCCATCATAAATCAAGCTTTTTATATTTACACCACAAGAACGTTTCGAATTAAAATGTGAGTCCGTCGGGACTCGCTCGATTAAAATTGTAACGCACTTACTAATATAAGAAGAGCCGTTTTATTTCTAATTATTCACATAAAATGTATTAGGAAAAGGTTTTCTGTGTTAATAGCTTATTACTTTTCAAAAAACTAAAAAGGTTGTGTAAAAATCGGTTAGTTTGGCAAATCAATTTGAATTATGTGCTCTTTTTCGTTAATTGTGGTGCTTTTGATGAAAAAGGGGTTGATTATATTGTATTTGACTGCTTTTCACTTGTTTTCAAAACAAATACACAGCTATCAATGAATTGAGATTGATTGAGTCAAATATTTTCAAAATTTTCTCGTCGCAAGGTAAGAGTAAAACAGTTTTCTTAGGAATTGTCATGGTTGGGATTGCACGTAAAACTGTAGGTGCCTTGCATCTTTGAAACACAACAAAGATGAATGCGGGGAAATCGCCCGAACTTGACTCCAGATATACAAAATGTCAAAAACAAAAAGAACAAAATTAAATTCTCAAAAACTGGTTCTAGGAAATTTAACTATTGCTGTTTTTTGTTTGTATTTCGCTTATTTTTACTATATTTCGATCTGAAATTGTTAAATCCTGACAATTGACTTTGTGTCTTTCAAATTTTTACCACGAACAAAATAAAAAATTTTGATAAAACTAAATTAATAAAATAAAATACCCCTTCGCTCAAAAAAAAAATCGTAGCG
Organism: Sinopyrophorus schimmeli; assembly: GCA_036325965.1. NCBI lineage: Eukaryota > Metazoa > Arthropoda > Insecta > Coleoptera > Elateridae > Sinopyrophorus > Sinopyrophorus schimmeli. Next base: position 1,070,897 of record JARFIZ010000177.1, read on the forward strand.
CCGTTATTTTCGATGCAATCATTACAAGCGAGACGGATTCGGAATTCTGGGCCGATTTTACATAAGATACATGTAAAATAAGTATAAGGCGCGACGTACATTTTTCGAAAATTAAAAATTGCAATTTTTGGGCCTATTTTTTGCACAATTTCGAACTTTAAAAAAATTGTAGCGCCGTTATTCGTGGACGGATCTTTAAAAACTATTCAGATTCGGATTTGGCAGCCTTTTTGGCTTCGGATAGGCCTAAGAAACCATAGGCGTGCTATTTCAAGGCTTTGAAAAAAACGTTTTTCTTTTTGAAAAAACATGGATTTTAACCCATGTTTTTTGGCAAAATATGAAAAAAATAGAATTGCTTTATATTGCAAGGGGATGTTTCTACGTACCCCTAGCAACTATAGCCGGTGTCATTTTCCGGCGCTTTCCCTCTAAAACAAAAATTTTCGCCTTTTTGAACAATTTTGTAATTTTTATTAAAAACTTTTTCAAATTAACTTAAATATTGTAAATTGTGCTTAAAGCCGAGTGTGCACAATCGAGCTCAAAGTGGCACATTTTGATCTCAGGAAAATGAAGCGCGCCGCTCCGCTTCGCGCTTCATTTGTCTCCCTCGCTCGGAAATGTCCCACTTTTCGCTCGAATGCGCACATCAATGTTTTTATTACATTTATTTATATTAATTTTTACACGTGATCATATTTAATTAAGATACGCCAACAAAGTACCACTTCTGACGATTTTTATATAATTATTTTAAGGCGGCGCGGGAAATCACGAATCCAGTACAAAAGCATTAATTAATAATAAAAAAAAACGCGTTTAAGTTTTATGGGTTAAGCTTGATTTTCGATATTAACAGTTTCGGATCGCACGCGAATAAGGATAATGGAAGGCCACTCGTTCTTATTACTTTAAGGAAACTGCGACATAACATGTCAAAGATATATTAACTCGCCCTTCGAAAAAAGATTTACGCAACTTTCGTTAAATTTAAGGGTTCGTTTAATATTACTACTCAACCTATAGTAAAATCAACAAGTTTAGAAAAAGGGAAGCGCTAAGCGCACCAGTGTATGAAGGAGTACACAAATTTATGGCTTTCCTTATGGTTTCTCACACTGTCTTTGATGCTAATAAAAGATTTTATAACGTACAGCTACTTCTCGAGTCCACTGCACTATTATCTATCTACATTTCTATTTAAAGCTGCCATTAATTTCAATGACTAAATATTAATCGATCTCTGGCTATAAAAAGACTATTTATGTTACGTTTAAACAGCGTGGCACTTTGTAAATATCGAGGAATTGTTGAAAGTTAATTTTGTCGGAGGATACTGAGATATAAATATGTCTTGGGATGCCGCAGGACGTTTCAAATGCAAACGTTCAACCTAAACCATTGTGACAGTCAGTCACGACCGAAGTAAGGACTTCATCTTCAACCAATTCATTTCAGTTACTAATTTTACGAATGCCCTCCTTTTATAACATTTATAACATTCTAACAATTTTATAATTAAAACGATTTTTTTTTGTTCAATCCCAAAACCTTTGAATTTGCGGCCCTTTGATTTTTTTTTAAACACAAATTTAGATTACTTTTGGACATAGTTAACCTTTCGTGTACTAGGTGGAGTATAACTAACGTGAACAATTTTTTTTTTTAAAACGGGACGTTTGGTAATCGAGCTTAAAACCGAGTGTGCGCATTCGAGCGAAAAGTGGCACATTTCCGAGCGAGGGAGGCAAATGTGCCACTTTTTGCTCGAATGCGCACATCCTTGTATTCATTTTTGTTTATATTAATCTTCTCTCTTTCAAATCAATAATTCATTTATTTTAATAAATCAGAGATTTAATTATTCTGGTATAGCAACGGTTTTAAAATTTTTTATTAAAAACTCTTTCAAATTAAATTAATTATTGTAAATTGTGCTTAAAGCCGAGTGTGCACATTCGAGCTCAAAGTGGCACATTCCGATCTCGGGACAATGAAGCGCGCCGCCCGCGTCGCGCTTCATTTGCCTCCCTCGCTCGGAAATGTGCCACTTTTCGCTCGAATGCGCACATCCTGTATTTTTTAAATTTGTTTACTTTCCTTTTTGCTTTGTTTTCGATTACAAACAATTAGGATTTTGATTTACACGATTTACTGTCTTACATCAAAGAAGTATAACTTCTAACGCGCGTACATAAGTACAAGCACAAGTTTTTTTTTATAATTAGCGGTAATAAGTAAGTCCATGTATGTTCAAACAAGTTCAACAAGCCTCTTGTACAAATTTGCGTTAATTTTTCAATAATAATATTAATATTTTGTAGCTTTTAGACATAAACAATATAAATAGGGTACGTACCGTAAATTTTTAGCCGAGGAAAAAATGGATATGTGAAATTATCTATTAATTTTGTGATATTAGATATAGGTACCTACAGTCGAACCTCTATAAGTTGAAGTTCAAGGGAAACTAAAAATATTTCGAGTTATCAAATATTCGGCTTATCGAAGTTCGACTTATGGAGGTTCGACTGTATATGTATTTTTACTGTGTATAGGCATCTCTGTTTATAAATCTATTTTCTGTCTCCTTCTTTCAGAACACGTTTTTGCTCCCCATTTATTGTCGAAGTTTGTTATTAACGTTTAATTTTATTTTGGAAAATACTTTTCAATGATGTAAATACTCAAAATGAATAGATTTTATTATTTATTAGCAAATATCAATTTATACTTTCTTACCATGAAGCCATATCGTACCTCTTTAACTGCAATTTTTTCGCGTTTTCTTTGAGGTTCGACTTATCAAGGTTCCACTGTAATTTTGACGAAATCAGGGGCGCAACTATCATTGTTTTTCTTATGAACGATTTTACTTCTGCTCACTCTTAAATTAAACACTTATTTTTCAATTCAAACTACAATACCACTTTTGATTTAAAATTTTCCAAAAAGTAAGGTTAGAAAAGTAGTCAGAACTCGACCAGACTGAAATAGAACGAAACTCGTGCCGGAACACGTAGATTTACCTACTCGGTTCGATTATAAATGCAAATAATGTCCCTTGGTACTCACTTAGAGAGGATCCGAGATGTCTTACGTTGTGAATGATACAAAAAATCATTTGCTTCCCTCGCTCGGAAATGTGCCACTTTTCGCTCGAATGCGCACATCTTCGTATTTATTGGATTTGTTTATATTAATCTTCCCTCTTTCAAATCAATAATTCATTTATTTTAATAAATCAGAGACTTAATTATTTGGGTATAACAACGGTTTTGTAATTTTTGATTAAAAACTTTTTCAAATTAAATTAATTATTGTAAATAGTGCTTAAAGTCGAGTGTGCACATTCGAGCTCAAAGTGGCACATTCCGATCTCGGGAAAATGAAGCGCGCCGCTCCGCGTCGCGCTTCATTTGCTTCCCTCGTTCGGAAATGTGCCACTTTTCGCTCGAATGCGCACATCCTCGTATTTATTGGATTTGTTTATATTAATCTTCCTCTTTCAAATCAATAATTCATTTATTTTAATAAATCAGAGACTTAATTATTTGGGGATAACAACGGTTTTGTAATTTTGATTAAAAACTTTTCAAATTAAATTAATTATTGTAAATAGTGCTTAAACGAGGGGCACATTCGAGCTCAGTGGCACATTCCGATCTCGAATGAAGCGCGCGCCCGCGTCGCGCTTCATTTGCTTCCCTCGCTCGGAAATGTGCCACTTTTCGCTCGAATGCGCACATCCTCGTATTTATTGGATTTGTTTATATTAATCTTCCTCTTTCAAATCAATAATTCATTTATTTTAATAAATCAGAGACTTAATTATTTGGGGATAACAACGGTTTTGTAATTTTTGATTAAAAACTTTTCAAATTAAATTAATTATTGTAAATAGTGCTTAAAGTCAGTGTACATTCGAGCTCAAAGTGGCACATTCCGATCTCGGAAATGAAGCGCCGCCCGCGTCGCGCTTCATTTGCTTCCCTCGCTCGGAAATGTGCCACTTTTCGCTCGAATGCGCACATCCTCGTATTTATTGGATTTGTTTATATTAATCTTCCCTCTTTCAAATCAATAATTCATTTATTTTAATAAATCAGAGACTTAATTATTTGGGTATAACAACGGTTTTGTAATTTTTGATTAAAAACTTTTTCAAATTAAATTAATTATTGTAAATAGTGCTTAAAGTCGAGTGTGCACATTCGAGTCAGTGGCACATTCCGATCTCGAATGAAGCGCGCGCCCGCGTCGCGCTTCATTTGCTTCCCTCGCTCGGAAATGTGCCACTTTTCGCTCGAATGCGCACATCCTCGTATCTATTATATTAGTATAATTTACCGTACGCTCTTTCAAATCAAAAATTTTAATTTAATTTAATAAATATCGATTTTATATTGGAAAAACGTATTTACCATAGCAATGAGTGGAAGGGAGCGAGAAGATACAATAATCATGTCAAAGCAAGTCACCAAATATGCGGAAGATTAAAGTAACGGTTGCCCGCATTAATTTCCTTTTGCGAAATCTTTAAGAAAAAAATCGCTTTATTTATTTAATTCGCAACCCCTCCGAAGCGGTTGCGTGAAATAATCTTTTACGATTTTTTTGCACGCTATTTTGTGTACGTATCATAATTCTTTAATAGAACTGTTACGGCCATAACGAAAAAGAAAGAGCTGGCATAATTTTGTGGGTTTGCGCGCCGATATAAATTTTGTAAACGATAACAAGAATTAAAAAGTGTCAAAATTAATAAAAATCTAAGCCAGAAAAGAAAAAGGAGGTGAAAGTAGAGAACTTTAATTGTAGATTTCTCGTACGCCATTCATGTTATAAATAATATTTCTTTTACAACAAATCAACTAGCGTTAACGTTAGCGTGGAAGAGTTGTTTATTTTTTTTTATTGTCAGCAGAAGAGAACTACGGCAAAAAAAAACGTGAACGATTGTCGATTCGTTTGCGAAAAGGAAATATTCTGACATTACCGAGAATGACGTTGGATATATCTTTAAGGAATGAGAGACAATGCCTTTGCACAAAAGCTAAGTGTCCAGCAATGCGTGCAAGTCCTAAGGCGAATTCACGATCGCTTTGCCTAATCATTTCTAGCAAGTGCTGAACTGGAGTCCGCACCCACGATGTACCTTTAAAACCAGGTACGTATCGCACAGTTTTGGGCAGTTCATTTCCAAATAATTCAAAAAACAGGCATTAGCAGGTGTGACATGTTTATAGCAATTAAAGGCGAATTGTCGTTTTGCAAATGTATTTCGAGTCAACCGGACAGAAATAAATTTCGAAAGATTTGCGTTAAATTAAAGTCCCGCAGCGATTATAAAATATTCCGCAATAATCGAGTCCGTTCCTGTTTATAAGGCGTATACTCGAAGAAATTGCTTCGAACCGTAAAAATTAAATAAGAATACAGGTGTATCACGATCCAACAGCAGAATAAGCTTGTTTAAAGTGACAAGTTGTAAAGGTGAATATTGCGAAATTACATAAAACGTATGATGAAAATTACTCTCGCAGAAGGTTCGCCATAAATTGTTACAACATATCGAAAATGTTTGTTATAATATTTATGTATTGTATACGTATTTATATTTGTAATGAAGCAGTTATTTGGCAGCGCGTTAGATTTTGTAATACTACACGCCCATTACATAATAAGCAACTCATTATTTCAATAATAAGCAGCTCATTTCTACTTCTTTGCTCCTTTATTGAAGTTGCACTTCTTTTGGCGGTAGGAGAGTAAAATTTTAGCCGGCAACAGAAGTTGCGCGCGCACTGCTAACGAATTAACTAAATAATGCATATACACAGGGATTCACGAAATTTTGAATGCATGTCATCAACATGTTCAATTATAGACACACGTTATTTATTTTCAAAATGTATTAGATGAATAGGGGAAAATGGTACAAAATAATCCCTCGGTTTATAGAGTTTTAAATGTTAATGTTGGGCTCCGCGTAAAATGATCCGTGTGCTTGTGGGTTTTTTTAATGTCACTAAAAAACCGCCTAAAGGTAAAAATAAGCAAGCTCTAAGTATATCGATTTATTTATGCACCAGAAATGATTTTTTGTGCTACTAAAAATATATATGGTTATAAATGTTGTTTTCATTATTTAATATACCAAAAACATGGTTTTAGTAGATGATCTGCTGAGTGGATCTCCTAGTGTCATCTTACCCACAGCACAGGAATCATTTTGCCACCCCGATGTATAAACTGATCCTTTAGCAGACTTTTAAAAAATGAATAGAATATTAATAATGCATTAAATATTAAAGAATGCAAATATGCCAATAGTTAAACAGATAACCGTCTATTCAAAACCGCTTTAACATTAAGATTATGTTGGATAATTTCTGACTTACGACCATTCTCCCTTAATGAGACCATTTTACATCACTTTTCCCTATATCCTTCTAATTTGTACACTTATATGAGTACTAAGTGTGATATAGGTAGGACGAACACAATTTGGTCGTGCAATGAGCAAGAGACGTATTGACTAACGTAGTGTACCCATTTTGAAGCAAAACAATACTATTGATGACGTGCATCCATATTTTTATATCACATATTCGTAGTATTTTTGATAAACGGATGCACTAAAAAAATAACAAACTATTTAACGTAAAAAAATGATTTTAATTTACACGGCTTTCTCAAGAACCTATCTAACTTGTGAATAGGGGAATTGGTTTACAGTGGGGAGGTGCCAAGATTGGATATTTTTAAGGGTGATCCAGTAACATATAATTTGGAAACTACACAAACGCAAGGTGGGCAACATAATGCGTGGTTATAGATTATTGTGGTACGTCAAAGAAGTATAACTTCTAAAGCGGGCGCGCACATATGTACACGCACCGGGTTTTTTACCCTGGGCCTTATAAAAGAATCAGATGTACTTAAATTTTTCTGTTAATTCATACCAGTAATTATTAACCCTTCGCATACTAGGTGACTGAATGTCACAGCCATACTAGGTGGGGTTTGCCATACCCCGAAAATAAAATGAAATAAAATCCACAAAATTGTACTTTATGACAGTTCAATAAAAACAAATATATTTTAATAACCAATAAAGAATAGGTATAAGTAAAACACATATTTATTTATGCATTAGAATAGACATTTATTAATAAAAATACAAAAACTTAACTTTTTTTTCAACTTATAAACTATTGAGTCTTTTCTGGAGTACTAAATTTCAATGACACGTGTTAATTACGATACCGAATATTAAGAAAGGCTAACAAGAATTTTGTTCTTGTCTCCTTATTCAAATACAAATAAATTTTACGGCAATTTCTGAACGAAGAATTAATTGAATAATTTTAATCGTTTTCTCTCACTTGCATTGACAAGATTATCGTATCTTCTGGCTCCCTTCCACTAATTGCTATGGTAAATATGTTTTTCGAATATAAAATCGATATTTACTAAATTTAATTAAAATTTTTGATTTGAAGGAGCGCACGGTAAATTATACTAATATAATAAACACGAGGATGTGCGCATTCGAGCGAAAAGTGGCACTTTCCGAGCGAGGGAGGCAAATAAAGCGCGACGCGGAGCGGCGCGCTTCATTTTCCCGAGATCGGAATGTGCCACTTTGAGCTCGAATGTGCACACTCGATTTTAAGCACGATTCACAATAATTAATTTATCTTCTAAATAATTTTAATTAAAAATTACCAGACTGTATTTATGTGAGAAAAAAAATTAATACAATACAGGGTGTCAGACGAATAGGTACTACAATCTAAACATATTTAATAAATACGAAGATGTGCGCATTCGAGCGAAAAGTGGCACATTTCCGAGCGAGTGAAGCAAATGAAGCGCAACGCGGAGCGGCGCGCTTCATTTTCCCGAGATCGGAATGTGCCACTTTGAGCTCGAATGTGCACACTCGATTTTAAGCACGATTCACAATAATTAATTTATCTTCTAAATAATTTTAATTAAAAATTACCAGACTGTATTTATGTGAGAAAAAAAATTAATACAATACAGGGTGTCAGACGAATAGGTACTACAATCTAAACATATTTAATAAATACGAAGATGTGCGCATTCGAGCGAAAAGTGGCACATTTCCGAGCGAGTGAAGCAAATGAAGCGCAACGCGGAGCGGCGCGCTTCATTTTCCCGAGATCGGAATGTGCCACTTTGAGCTCGAATGTGCACACTCGGTTTTACTTTCTTCCACGGCTAACTTGTTAAATTAGCTGTGCGGGCCCAACTTCCGTTTCCAACTAAAATTTTACTTTTAATAGAAGTATAACTTTAAAAATGTATAATATGGAAATAAACCAAAATATTTTTTCGATTTAATTACGGTTTCGTTCTGATCATAACAGTTTTTTCGGTTTTCGGTTTGGTTCCGGTTCGCAAAATATGCATAAATTGGTTGGTTATATTTAGAAAATAATTAATTTTTGAAGTTATACTTCTTATGGCGTTTGAGAGTACCTATTATGCTCTATTATATTCTTTGTAAACCCTATCTGGTATTTTTTTAAGGTCATTCCAGAATAATTTTTCTTTTACAGAAAATTTTAAGAAACAGTCATAGAAATATATATTTTCTACCGGTATAGTAATAATATAAATGAGAAGGTGGCATTTAAATACAAATTTCCGAGTATCGTAGTATCCTCTAGCATTAAAAATTAATAAAATTGTTTTTTTTTTAAATTTTATCCTTATTTTCTTTCAATCAATACAAAAATTTGCTATAGGTACAAATAAAGTAGGTACTGCATAAAAACTTAAAACGTTTTAAAATATAGTTTAGTTAAATTCTATTAGACACTATGAGCCCTATCGAGAGCCCAAATAAGTACTAACAAAAGAAGTGCTGAAAGTGGAAAAAGCAAAGCTTACGAGGTCCTAAATAGAAGCCACTTTTATCTTATTTATGATCTAAATAAGTACTTTTATGTTCTACAGCACATAGATTTTGACAGAGCCTAACTAGGATTTAAATTTGGACGCGAGTATTTTAAATAGTTTTCAAGTTAACTTGCTAAAAATTTTTAATTACAAATTACAGGTCCGTATTTATAACAGAAAGATCAAATATGTGTTTTTGTGCTTTTAAACAAAGTTATTAATAAAAATAGACGCTATAAGTGTTCCGACCATAAAATCTTTTACTAGCACTAAATTTGATTCGAAAAAAAAGAAGAGTAATGTAGGTAAATTTAATAAATACGAGGATGTGCGCATTCGAGCGAAAAGTGGCACATTTCCGAGCGAGGGAGGCAAATGAAGCGCGACGCGGAGCGGCGCGCTTCATTTTCCCGAGATCGGAATGTGCCACTTTGAGCTCGAATGTGCACACTCGGTTTTAAGCACGATTACCAAGCGTCCCGTTTTAACAAGAAAAAAATTGGTCGCGTTAGTTATACCCCACCCCGTACACGGAAGGTTAAAGAAATAAAAGGGGAATAGTTTAAGAATTTTTCCGTTTATCTCAACACGTGAAAGCACGCTTTTATGATTTTGATGGAAGATGAAATAAGGATTTGAAAAATGTGAGTAGTTGAAGGGTCGCCACCTTCTCCCAGTACAATATAAGGAATTATATGCATCATTGCCCGAGGATTGACTGACCAACTTACTCAAGAACGACTAAAATATATTTTTAAAACTAAGAACGTTTCAAGATTTTTGAAATCCTAAAAGCTAGAGATTTCGAATGGACGTGCACGTCTCGGAAAAGCATCCAACATTTTAATATCGTTCCGCTTATAAATTAGATTATTTATAAATTTCGGAAGGATACCTATACGCGGATTGGAAGGATCGTTATGAAAAAGGGGGAATGCGGAATTAACTAAAATTGACTGATACGTGGTAAATGTGTCATCCTTTAGCACATAATCTGACGGTTGATTAAGCCGATCGAAAGACGGTCATTAGCAGAAAAACAACCCGCTTATATCCTTCCACATTTCCTGTTGTTTGAGCTTATGGGCTTTTCACGCATTTTATAAGGTTTGCCGTTTTTTTTAAACGTTCATTTGAGAATCGGCAGGAGTTAAAATTTTTGTAGACCTTTATGGTGAAAATTTAATGTGAACATTCCCAACACCAAATAAAAAATATCTCGTCGGGTTAACCAGTAGGAAGATCAAGCTAATTCTTGACATGTCGAAAACTGCTTTATTGTGTATCAATTTTTATAAAAAGCGTTTGAGTAGTTTCTAATACAGCCAAACCTCTATAAGTCGAATTTTTGATAACTCGAATTATTTTTAGTTCCCCTTCAACTTCGACTTATAGAGGTTCGACTGTATATAGATAGTGTAAGCTTATTGTGAAACAACCTGTATAAAAAAATTATAATTTAATTATTCATATTTGTTTTTAATTGGTTTTCGGAACGTAACTCTTTTTTTTGGGATAGCTCTGGGTCTCATATAACACGACATTTTCTAGGAACCTATATACCGTGTTATAAGAGGGTTACCTGTATTGTCAATCATGCTTAAAACCGAGTGTACACATTTAAGCTCAAAGTGGCACTTTCTGATTTCGGGAAAATAAATTTAAAGCAGTGGTTTCCAAACCTTATGTTAGGGGAGTACCCCTCTGTACACCTATTCCCCGATTTACACGGTAGATAGGTTTTTGAAAAAACCGTGTAAATAGAAAATAAACCAATATAAAAATAAATTAGCCAGTTATTTTTAGAAATTAATTAATTTCTTTGAGGTACAATAGTTGGAATATTTGAAGTTATACTTCTTTTGGCGCAAAGAGTAAAATTTTAGCAGGCAACGGAAGTTGCCCGCGCACAACTAAGGAATATTTGACAATTAAAGGTAGTCGTCTAAGAAAGTAAATTAATTATGTAAATTGTGCTTAAAGCCGAGTGTGCACATTCCAGCTCAAAGTGGCACATTCCGATCTCGGGAAAATGAAGCGCGCCGCTCCGCGTCGCGCTTCATTTGCTTCCCTCGCTCGGAAATGTGCCACTTTTCGCTCGAATGCGCACATCCTCGTCTTTTTTGGATTGGCTTACATTCATTTTTGCTTTATTTTCGATTACAAAAAATTAGGATTTTGATTTACACGATTTACCGTGTTATGTCAAAGAAGTATAACTTCTAACGCGCCTACATAAGTACAAGCATCAGTTTTTTTATAATTAGCAGTAATAAGTAAGTCAATGTATGTTAAAACAAGCTCAACAAGCCTCTTGTACAAATTTGCGTTAATTTTTCAATAATAATATCAATATTTTGTAGCTTTTAGACATAAACAATATAAATAGGGTACGTACCGTAAATTTTTAGTCGAGGAAAAATATGTGAAATTATCTATTAATTTTGTGATACTAGATATAGGTACCTACAGTCGAACCTCTATAAGTTGAAGTTCAAGGGAAACTAAAAATATTTCGAGTTATCAAATATTCGGCTTATCGAGGTTCGACTTATGGAGGTTCGACTGTATATGTATTTTTTCTGTGTATAGGCATCTCTGTTTAAAAATCTATTTTCTGTCTCCTTCTTTCAGAACACGTTTTTGCTCTCCATTTATTGTCGAAGTTTGTTATTAACGTTTAATTTTATTTTGGAAAATACTTTTACATGATGTAAATACTCAAAATGAATAGATTTTATTATTTATTAGCAAATATCAATTTATACTTTCTTATCATGAAGCCATATCGAAACCTCTTTAACTGGAATTTTTTCGCGTCTCCTATGAGATTCGACTTATCGAGGTTCCACTGTAATTTAGACGGAAACAGGGCGCAACTATCAATGTTTTTCTTATGAACGATTTTACTTCTGCTCACTCTTAAATTAAACACTTATTTTTCAATTCAAACCACAATACCACTTTTGATTTAAAATTTTCCAAAAAGTAAGTTTAGAAAAGTAGTCAGAACTCGGCCAGACTGAAATAGAACGAAACTCGTGCCGGAACACGTAGATTTACCTACTCGGTTCGATTATGAATGCAAAGAATGTCCCTTGGGACTCACTTAAAGAGGATCCGAGATGTCTCAAGTTGTGAATGATACAAAAAAAAATAATTAACAGTGCGCAAAGACATGGTGAAAGCACGCACGCCTTTTGTCACAGCGCGACAAAACTACAGTCAGTGGTAGTTTGACTGCCGTAGTAAGAGCGTCGATTCTGGGTTGTCACTGGTTGTCGCCGCGTGAAACGCGCGCACAAACCGGTAAATAAACATGTTTTCAAACTTTGTCACATCCTAAAAAAATTTTAGTTTCGGAACTTCAGTTCAGTGAGTGATCCTTCTTTACGAAGAAAAACCGAGGGAAATTGTTTAAAAAAAAACAACCTTCAAAAAATGACAACATGCAATGTGAGCGCTAATACCATTTTTTAACTCGCGCAACAGAAGTGTGCTTCTACAAAAAATCTATTAATAAATCCTCGATTGTTTGCATTAAAATAATTCCTGCATACCAAAGATTAATATTAAATTTTACGTAATTCCTGCGTTCTTAAAAATAAATCAAAAGTTTACAAAGTTGATATCTATTTAAAAAATAGTTTATACTTCTAATTTTTGTGAAGTACGACATGGGTGTTATAGGTATGTGACCTAAATTTAAATCTATAGGTATTTTTGCCATTTTAATTTCGAACCTAATTAATTTGTTAAAAAGTAAAATTGTAGGTTATTTAAATAATCTTAGTTTAAAAATAAATAATACTAAACAAAGTTAAATGTTGGTACCCAACTTTATTTTGATTTTGAATAGCAAAACTTTGAGAAAGGTTTCTTTATTATTGTTTCTAATACGGATCATAATCCTTTAATGACAACTTTATCCTTTTCGCGGTTTAGCAAAGATAAAGTTTTTCCGATTTGTAGGTCATGCTGTGCGTTAATATTTAAGAAGTGTTGAAACGAAATGAAAATTGGGTTACTCGTAATCTTCTTCTTCGCAGTTCTATAGGGGTGGATTTTTTTATACATTAAAACAAATGAACGTTGGGAACCCGATAGTGGACACTACTAAATTACGGATTTGTGTGGATCTTAAATGAGTTACATAATTATATTAATGGTATATGTAACTCATTGTTTGTTCCATTGTTTAAGTGAACCCTGAAAAGGTCAAAATTCGATTTCTGCAGTGCTGCCGTGATGCGGAGATAAACAGACCTAGTTAGTTGACAGGATCTTCTGCGCAAGAGGACCACATACGGCATGCCCTTTTATCCTGATCGTTATTCAACATCCCAAAAGTTTCAAATCGTCCTTAATTTTCCCATTCGCGCAAAACGTTGAGAAACGCGCAAAACGCAAATTTTCCGCCTTTTGTCATAAATAGTCATAATTTGTGTCATAATTGGTTAAAATAGTCATTTCTAGGAATATATAACCAAATTAAGCGGAAAAAAGTGTGCGACTTATCGTAGTATTGGTGGCACATTCACCAATGGGACAGGTGGGTACGCCTGTGACAATGTCACCGAGCAGCGGGGATGTCACCCATATAAAAGCGCAAGCGCTGGGCGGATCGTGGTTGTCACCTGCAGATACGCCTATTTCGCCTACTCCGTGGACTACCATCTGGAGGGGGTGCTGGTTGTATAATCTGGTTAAGAATTTCAGAGCAATTACTATAATGTAACTAGTCATCCCTAAAATGCTATGGGAATCTTGATTCGGAATTAAGAATCATTTCTTGTAAGGGCAATAACTCCTCTCCTGCCCGGAAGTCACAGTGCCGACCTGACTGTATACATGCGTCTCTTTCCATTATTTTCGAACGGCAAGTACACCCCTTGGCGGCGTATCGATCTTAGATGCTCGTCTTGTCTTTGGTAAACGTAATTGAAAAAGCTCTGATGTCTTATTTCTTGTTGCATAGTTGGGAGCTATGAGGAAGCGGAGCTTTACATATTAATAAAGTACGTATGACTTCTCGAGACTCCTTAAATATTAATCTATCGAAATCGAATTAGTTTATTAAAGTAAGATTACTATATACAATTCGGAAATACATAAGTGTTTTACATAAGTGCTTTACATCAGTGTTTTAACGAAAAAGCGCAGTTAAAACGCGCAAAGGCGGAGCCCTCTGGATTTGTCACTGCGACGGAGACTGTCACTTGTCCTCGACGCCGACGCATGCGCCCCGTCACAGGGACCATAGGCCGTCGCGACGCTGTGACACGCCCGGCGTCCAGGCGACCCTTGACCCCTCAGTGCTTAACTGACGGTCATATGTGTGTATGCTCCTCGACCTCGCTACTGCTCGGGTTGTCATTGCTTCACGCATGGGGGTTGACGATTTGTACTTTTGCCACCCCTAAAATTCACGTATAATGCTCACGCAAATATTACGATAAATCTTGCCACATAATGCAATTTTCTTCTTTCGGCAGTTTTTTAAAAAATGGTGAGTGGAAATTAATTGCGTTATAATTGTGTTTTAAGAGAAAACCCGTCTCGAAACTTTTCGATCACGTGCTTCAATTTTTAATTGGAAGTTTTTTTCTCAAATCGCCCTTCAAATTACGACGCCTCGTTAAAATAAATCAATCGAGACGTTTCTAAATACCACTTTAAAATTTGCTTCTCGTCGAAGCCGTTTAATTTGTGTTAAAAACATCCGTAATACTTTCGGCGTAATTTTTTTTCGGATGACATCTTAGAAAGTGCCTTCTTTTTTCAATTGGGCTTGTGAAGCGCTGCAGCGAATATCTTCCACCCTTTTAATAAGCATTGAAAGCTGTATGTAAACATTTAGAATAAAGTCAGCTGAGACGATGATAGTGTGCAATGCGAAGCCTAAGGGCTGAATACTTAAGTAATCCGCTAAACACTTATCTCCACATATTACTCTATTAAGATTTTATTTATCGAAGGCTGTCGAGATAATAGAAAATGGAAAAGTGTTCGATTCTATTTACTTAGCTTTTTTCTCTCGTTTCAGGAGAAGGAGGCAATCGAAGTTCCATTGTGCCCAATCAAAAAGAAAGAACAGAAATGCCTGCAGCCGCACTTCCATTAACAGACCGACAGTTTCCAACATCTTCAAACACAGGACTCATGATGGAAGTAGTACGTACTCGATTTTTTATGATTTTTTCCTTTTTTTCCCCATTCCTCGCCCATACTGACCAACGCAACGCGTCCCACGATTTTCCCGATGGGAGCTCGACTTCTTCGGAGCCGGAGCGGCTGTCGCGAAATTTTCGCGAAAATTTCGCCGTTTAATTAGGAGTTTTCATTAGGAAAACTAGTTATTTTAAAGAAAATTCGCTTTTAACCGCCTACATTCGGTTTCCATCGAGGAGATGACCTGGTGGGGGAACTCTTGGTTAGCTCTACAGCTAACTCACCATTACGGGGATTGCAACGGCGTGAGTTGTGAATCAGTTGAATGATTCATATTTTACTTAAATGTATACACACTTAAATACATAGAACATGTGCTCTGACGGTAGAAATTGATCTGAAAATTTTGGTCCGGGCTGATTTTCGAATGACACGCACGTCTTTGGGGTAGAGATAATGAAAAAGAGCTCGACGCCATTGAATTTTTTAAAATTGGTGCGCGTTTTAAATAATTGAAAACTCTAATCGAATGCGAATGCTTAAGAATATGTGATGATTTGGTGACGGTGTAATGAAACCGTGTAAGTGACAGTGCGTTTCAACCACCGATGCTTACTTGCACCCCAATGCTTCTGATGCCTAACAGCAGCAGAAGTTCTTCCGTGGGCCCAAGGAGAGGGCCCTCCAGCAGCTACGGTGCGACACTCGATTCGTACTCGCCACTTAATCTTATTGCTAGTTATCAGCATCTGCGACCCTCTTTAAGTGTAAGTGAGGGTCTCTTGTTCTTTTAATTCGCATAACTCGTTAGCTTCGTCTCCGACTTTTTTCAAATAAATTACTTCGCGCCAGTCTCTCACGATTTATTGTAGAATATTTATAAGACGTACCCGATGTCTTATTTTTAAGCCGCCGCGAAGGCGTAGCTATCAGAAATTTCTTTGGCGAGCTCGAGGGGAGTTGAAATTGGACGACGGGTAGGTGTAACAAAATATTTAGACGTTCGGTCCGAAAACAAATTACTTTTAATTTAAAAACGAGGATCGGCATAAAGTAAACAAAAAAATTGAACCCGTTTTTATTATAATAGCCGTTTAAATAATTCGACTAAATTATACGGTGTGGTAACGATTTAGTTGTCATTTAATCAAACATTTAAGCGTTTTGCGTGCTAAGAAACATAGGGTCCCGCAATTATGTATACTTACGGCTTGGTCACAAGCTCGCTGTATATCTGTTTATATTTTTTGCCCTTTTTCTTTTCGGCTGCGGCGTCATAAGCGGGGGCGCCGCGCGTCTTAGCAATTTTCCAGCTTTAATCAACTCAAAAGCTAATCCCATAAACGGGCCGATGAAACAATCGCTTTTAGAAATTTAATTGATTTTAATTGTGTTCACGCAGCATTACTGGTGTGCTCTCTGTAAGTTTTTAAACAACCCCAGGCGGTTCGCTGTTGCAGCTCTGTTTGCTTCTCTGCATATATTAAAAACGAAAACCTATAACGTAACTTATTATCGACGATTTATTAGTTGGACTTATTTAATCAGATTCCACTTTTCAACTTAATCATAATACTTATTAATTTATTGGGGCCGATAAGTAAACGTATAAGTCGGATAATTAACTAACGAGCTTTACGTTCGCGCGGAAAAGAGCTTTTGTTTTGCGTCTCAGACTTTTCAAAATCGAATTTTTTATAGGTATATCGTTGTTTTACAAAAAAAATGAGAATCTTGTAATCAAACTAAAAAACAATTTGGAACTTATTTCAAAAAGTGCTTTAACCCTCCGCATACTAGGTGACTAAATGTCATATGCCATACTAGGTGGGGTTTGCAATACCCCGAAAATAAAATTAAATAAAATCCACAAAATTGTACTTTATGACAGTTAAATGATAAGAAATATATTTTAATAACCAATAATGAATAGGTTTAAGTAAAACACATATTTATTAATGCATTAGAATAGACTTTTATTCATAAAAATACAAAAATTTTACTTTTTTTCCAACTTATAAACTATTGGGTTTTTTCTTGAGTACTAAATTCTAATGGCACGTGTCAATTACGATACCGAATATTGAGAAAACCTAATAAGAATTTTATTTTTGCCTCCTTATTGAAATACAAATTAATTTCACAGCAATTTCTTAATGATTTGCAATAATTTAGACCAATAAATTACACGAAAAATTAATTGTAGAATTTTAATCGTTTTCTCTCACTTGCATGAACAAGATTATCGTATGTTCTCGCTCCCTTCCACTCATTGCTATGGTAAATACATTTTTTTAATATAAAATCATTATTTACTAAATTAAATAATAAATTTTGATTTGAAGGAGCACACAGTAAATTATATAAATGTTATAAACACGACGATGTGCGCATTCGAGCGAAAAGTGGTACATTTCCGAGCGAGGGAAGCAAATGAAGCGCGACGCGGAGCGGCGCGCTTCATTTTCCCGAGATCGGAATGTGCCACTTTGAGCTCGAATGTGCACACTCGGTTTTAAGCACGATTACCAAGGGTTCCGTTTTAACAGGAAAAAAATTGTCACGAAAAGCCATTTGAATCATTTTAATCGTTTTCTCTCACTCGCACTGACCAAATTATCGTATCTTCTCGCTCACTTCCACTCATTGCTATAGTAAATACATGTTTTGAATATAAAATCGATATTTACTAAATTAAATTAAAATTTTTGATTTGATGGAGCGCACTGTAAATTATACTAATATTATAAACACGACGATGTGCGCATTCGAGCGAAAAGTGGCACATTTCCGAGCGAGGGAAGCAAATGAAGCGCGACGCGGAGCGGCGCGCTTCATTTTCCCGAGATCGGAATGTGCCACTTTGAGCTCGAATGTGCACACTCGGTTTTAAGCACGATTACCAAGCGTTCCGTTTTAACAGGAAAAACATTGTCACAAAAAATCATTTTAATCGTTTTCTTTCACTCGCACTGACCAAATTGTCGTATCTTCTCGCTCCCTTCCACTCATTGCTATAGTAAATACATTTTTTGAATATAAAATCGATATTTACTAAATTAAATTAAAATTTTTGATTTGAAGGGGCGCACGGTAAATTATACTAATATTATAAACACGACGATGTGCGCATTCGAGCGAAAAGTGGCACATTTCCGAGCGAGGGAAGCAAATGAAGCGCGACGCGGAGCGGCGCGCTTCATTTTCCCGAGATCGGAATGTGCCACTTTGAGCTCAAATGTGCACACTCGGCTTTAAGCACGATTCACAATAATTAAATTATCTTCTAAATAATTTTATTTAAAAATTACCAACCAAATCTATAATTTAGTGGTTGTAAACAGTTATTTCCGAAAAAGTCGCATTCATTAATTTAAAACTTTTTAATTCTAAGTTACAGAACTCTATTTCCACCAAGACCCAAATTTCCGGCAAAAGTGTTCATTTTAATCGTTTTCTCTCACTCGCACTGACCAAATTGTCGTATCTTCTCGCTCACTTCCACTCATTGCTATAGTAAATACATTTTTTGAATATAAAATCGATATTTACTAAATTAAATTAAAATTTTTGATTTGAAGGGGCGCACGGTAAATTATACTAATATTATAAACACGACGATGTGCGCATTCGAGCGAAAAGTGGCACATTTCCGAGCGAGGGAAGCAAATGAAGCGCGACGCGGACCGGCGCGATTCATTTTCCCGAGATCGGAATGTGCCACTTTGAGCTCGAACGTGCACACTCGGCTTTAAGCACTATTTACAATAATTAATTTAATTTGAAACATTTTTTAATAAAAAATTACAAAACCGTTGCTATACCATAATAATTAAATCTCTGACTTATTATAATAAAAATAAATTATTGATTTGAAAGAGGAAAGATTAATATAAACAAATCCCATGAATACAAGGATGTGCGCTTTCGAGCGAAAAGGGGCACATTTCGCTCAAATGTGCGCACTCGGTTATAAGCTCGAATACCAAGCGTGCCGTTTTACCAAAAAAAAAAATTGTTCACGTTAATTATACCCCGCCTAGTACACGGAAAGTTAATAACAATTTTCTAATGAAAATCGAGTGTAATCGGGAAAACTTTAATAATTCGCTAATGTTATTTAAAAAGAAGTGTAGAGGAAACGTTTTACGCTCGAACGAGCCCGTTTCTTGCGAGAGGTGCTTTAAAAATTTTAGTAATTATAAATTTGTTTATAAAAGAATTTGGCGGATGGAAGTGCACCGCTCTGAATTGCGTGCCGGCGAATAATAAAATTTTTTAAACACCCGCGAAATTATTAATCTTAATATAACTACATAAACTATTTTTCCTGGCAATTTAAAGCAAATTTATAGTACTGAGCGAAATAATTAATCCGAACAAGCTTTTTATTGGTCTAATAACGTGGGAGCAGGTTAATAAAAATATTCAAATCTAAATATTTGGGAAAGCGTTTCCTTTGGGAAACTTGAACTGGAAATTAGAGAACCGCCACAGATTAATTAATTAATATTTAATTGTCGCATGATACAATGACTAATAAAAGTTTTAAATCAACAATTAGCATTCGCAACAATAAAATGGGCTTTAATTCTACTTTTGTGAGAGAGACCTGTTGGTACCGTGCAACACAACAAAAAATAAGAGGTTACTACTATTAAAATTAGAAATACACACATACCTCGCTTTACGGCCTAGATTCGAAAGGCCGTATAACGAATCGATTATTTCGATACAGCAATTTTTTTGGTTTTTGGTCTTATAACGAAACATTGTCGCTCGCAAATCGAAAAAGTGCCACAATTAAAAAACGCCGTTACATGGCGAGCGGCCGTACAGCGCGCTATGGGTGCAATATTATTAAAAAAAAAGAAAAATAGGAGATGTTTAATTACAAAGATATTCAGTTGTGTGAGCTTTCGCCATTGGAGAAGTACAAATTAAGTAGCAAACTTTAAATGCAGCTTTGAAGACAAGAGCAGTGGAAACTACGGCTATGTAATTACATCAATCGTGTTAAGAGTCGATTTTTTCTTTGAAAATTGGCCTTCGAGTCGTGTTGTGAGCTCAAAAAAAAAAAAGAACGAAGAAACTGTTGCACGGAATCGCATGTATTCCTAGTAGTTGTTAAAAAATTGGAATCGTTGGCTTGTCAACATATCACACCGTATGTTGCCCATTCCTGTACGAATATTTAGGATAAATATAATTAGGGACGGTTATTAGGGTTAAGAAATGTTCGGGTCTTTGTGAAATTTGTCACGAACGCACGAAATCCATCGATGATGTTAATTGGTTATCGGACATGTGTCGATGTAGTCATGAACACAGGTCTATTGTTCGTACCTGCTTTCGAATGCCCTTTTTAGGGCCCTTCTTCTAAGTATGCGGTTCTTTACCATGTGTTCTTTTACACACAGGCCCTCCGACTGTCATATGGTCTTTACAGGTATAATTATAGATGTTGGAAACTTGCCTTCGGTTAAGTTAATGTCTACATACATCCTTAAAATTAAACCGTAAAAAATTATCGAGTTTTCACTGGCAATTTGGAGATGTGACATGTAAGTACAAAGAACATGAGCACGTGTCACTCCACACCAAAATCCCTGATTTTCGATGAGTAATAGTTTTGCTTCGGCCTTATTAAAGCGGAGTATTGTTTGTATTTAAATATTATAAGTTACAATATGGCCTCCAGGTGGATAGACGAGTCCGACGTCCAAGGACCAGGTGCAGGATTGGACCAAACCATATTGTATAATAAGTACAGTCTTTAATAAATTTTGGGAGGCCGCTTATACTGTGATATATAATGTAAAATACATCAATTTATACCTGCTCAAAGATATGATCGTTTATTTCGGTGCTCACGAGTTTTGCTCTTAGAAAACGAAATCTAAAAGTTATATTTTCAAATAAGATTTAAATTAGAGATTTTTATACTGGGGGGGGGGGTGCCGGTCACTGAGGTTATTGCATACGAAAACTATTTAAAATGCACACTTTTGCCGGAAATTTGGGTCTTGGTGGAAATAGAGTTCTGTAACTTAGAATTAAAAAGTTTTATATTAATGAATGCGACTTTTTTCGGAAATAACTGTTTACAACCACTAAATTATAGATTTGGTTGGTAATTTTTAAATAAAATTATTTAGAAGATAATTTAATTATTGTGAATCGTGCTTAAAGCCGAGTGTGCACATTTGAGCTCAAAGTGGCACATTCCGATCTCGGGAAAATGAAGCGCGCCGCTCCGCGTCGCGCTTCATTTTCTTCCCTCGCTCGGAAATGTGCCACTTTTCGCTCGAATGCGCACATCGTCGTGTTTATAATATTAGTATAATTTACCGTGCGCCCCTTCAAATCAAAAATTTTAATTTAATTTAGTAAATATCGATTTTATATTCAAAAAATGTATTTCCTATAGCAATGAGTGGAAGGGAGCGAGAAGATACGACAATTTGGTCAGTGCGAGTGAGAGAAAACGATTAAAATGAACACTTTTGCCGGAAATTTGGGTCTTGGTGGAAATAGAGTTCTGTAACTTAGAATTAAAAAGTTTTAA
Source organism: Sinopyrophorus schimmeli (assembly GCA_036325965.1). Taxonomy (NCBI): domain Eukaryota; kingdom Metazoa; phylum Arthropoda; class Insecta; order Coleoptera; family Elateridae; genus Sinopyrophorus; species Sinopyrophorus schimmeli. The sequence goes on from JARFIZ010000177.1 coordinate 1,092,576, forward strand.
ATTAATGAATGCGACTTTTTTCGGAAATAACTGTTTACAACCACTAAATTATAGATTTGGTTGGTAATTTTTAAATAAAATTATTTAGAAGATAATTTAATTATTGTGAATCGTGCTTAAAGCCGAGTGTGCACATTCGAGCTCAAAGTGGCACATTCCGATCTCGGGAAAATGAAGCGCGCCGCTCCGCGTCGCGCTTCATTTGCCTCCCTCGTTCGGAAATGTGCCACTTTGAGCTCGAATGTGCACATCCTTGTATTCATTAAATTTGTTTATATTAATCTTCCTTCTTTCAAATTAATAATTTATTTATTTTAATAAATCAGAGATTTAATTATTCTGGTATAGCAACGGTTTTGTAATTTTTGATTAAAAACTTTTTCAAATTAAATTAATTATTGTAAATAGTGCATAAAGCCGTGTGTGCACATTCGAGCTCAAAGTGGCACATTCCGATCTCGGGGAAATGAAGCGCGCCGCTCCGCGTCGCGCTTCATTTGCTTCCCTCGCTCTGAAATGTGCCACTTTTCGCTCGAATGCGCACATCCTCGTATTAATTGAATTTGTCTATATTAAACATCTTTCTTTCAAATCAAAAATTTAAATTCCGATTTTTTTTTAGTTAGAAAACGTTGTAGGGCTTATTTTTCTACAATAACTGTTGAAAAGCACTAACTCAGAGATCTGGTATTACTGGTATAAATACAATCTCGTAATAAATTTAGAAATTAAATTATTACGTGTGTATCGTGCCTTAAAGTCGAGTGGGCACATTCGAGCGAGAAGTGACACATTCCGATCTCGGGATTGTATAAAATGCAAATTTCTCAAAAATTGATACTCCGAATTCAATTCAGATTTCACAGATCCCAAGCGAATTAAATTTAAACAAACAGTCGTCTCGGTGATTTGTAAAAAAATATTAAACATACGTAAAAGAAGACGAACGGTTTGTTTTCAATATTGTAGGGTGCTTTTGGGGGTTTTTAAATCTCTCTTTTTAATGTAATTAATTTACTAGAGCCCGTGTAATTTTTATTGTTGTATTTTTAATTTTCAAAGCGTTTATTGATTTTTGGTTTGTAGAAATAAATTCAAGGTGAAAACGACTAAGTTTTGCTATAGCCCGAAGCACGGCTGATATCGCTCGTCGACAAAAATGTTTTTGTGTTTGGGTCAAATTAAAGATATCAGTATATGAGTGTGTGCACACCTTTCTAGATTTTTAATATGTAAATTGTAGTATTTACGTGTCCGTGGTGTCGGCTTAAACAACGAAAGAGCCTTCGTTTAATTTTAATTTGATTTTATTGTGTTTTTAAGGGTGCCCAATTTAATTAATTTTAAAAATAACTTACGTCGCTTTTAAAAATTGTGTTCTTTTTCCAAACGATTCCCCAATCAACTATTTTGGAACTTTCGGTGAGTTGTTATTTTGATTATTTTGAAAAGTTGGTTCTTATTAATAATAGGAATCCAAAACTTTAATAAAGCTCCCTTTCTTAATGTGTGTATTAGGGTGTTCTGAAAAATTCCATATTTTTTTTAACCCTTACATTAAAATATTGCAGAATACTACTAAATAAAAAAAAATTCCAAATACCAGCCCTTAATTCCAATTTTAAGAGGTCCCTCATCGAACTTAAAGATGTCCTATTTAAATGATATAGGAATAGTTTGTATTATTGTTCGCTCGTTATATTTCTATGATGTTGTTCCCGTTTTATTACATTTATAGAAAATCTGTCGGATTTAATAAGTTTAGGAAACGTAATTTTTTGAAGTTATACTTCTTTTAGCGCGTATAGAGTAAAATTTTAGCAGGCAACGGAAGTTGTGCGCGCACAGCTAACACAAATTCGACTATACCAAGTTATCACTCTAATAAAGTAAAATAATCATTGTGAATCTTGCTTTAAATCGAGTGTGCACGTTAGAGCTCAAAGTGGCACATTCCGATCTCGGGAAAATGAAGCGCGCCGCCCCGCGTCGCGCTTCATTTGCTTCCCTCGCTCGGAAATGTACCACTTTTCGCTCGAATGCGCACACCCTTGTATTCATTAAATTTGTTTATATTAATCTTCCCTCTCTCAAATGAATAATTTATTTATTTTAATAACTCAGAGATTTAATTATTTTGTTATAGCAATGGTTTTGTAATTTTTTATTAAAAACTCTTTCAAATTAAATTAATTATTGTAAATTGTGCTTAAAGCCGAGTGTGCACATTCGAGCGAAAAGTGGCACATTCCGATCTCGGGAAAATAAAGCGCGCCGCTCCGCGTCGCGCTTCATTTGCTTCTCTCGCTCGGAAATGTGCCACTTTTCGCTCAAATGCGCACGTCCTCGTATTTATTTAATATGTTTACTTTAATTTTTAAATTTAAAGAGAAAATAGTATTGTTCTCACGTTTGGGCACATCGAAGCGAAAAGTGCACATTTATCTGAAACCAAATTGCACACTCGAATCGAGAAATAAATAAAAATGAATAAAACCATATAAAAAATTGATTCACTAAAGTTATTACCATAAATTATGCACGAAGAGAAATACAACTATCTGCTTTCTCCGTTTAAATCTGCTCTTTATACAACTATAATTATAACATAGACGAATAACTTTGTGTATCCAGATCAAATAAACTTTAATATGCAATAAGCAACTCATTAATAATTGTCTAAATCAGGAATAAGTTGTATGTGTTAACGGAAAGGTGTTTTCGACGTTTGTGTATGTGTGCGTTTATATCAAAAACACGATCTCCACTATTAACATTAATAAAAGAATAAAAGGTGCGACAAATTAATGTGCGGTTAACACCGTGGAGCTTCCGACTACATTTGCCCAAATCTTAGCCGATTTTATCAAAATTCGAGATCGTTTAAAATTTTTATTAGCTTTGGAGCTTTTGCATTCATTCATGAGTTTTTATAGTTTCAATGCAATTTATGACTGTTTCATATTCATCAGCCGCTAAGCTGATTGTTATATGTATGCAATTGGTTGTTTCGTTTTGCTTTTACGACTCGCCATTATAAATTATTAGGGAGCAGTTATATCTAGTTTGTCTTCGGTTATACCAAAACAATCAGTTTCGTTTGTACAAATTGCATTTTAAAATAATTACTTAACCGTCTATCAAAATTCAAACAAAGAATAAAATCTTTCTTATTTGTGCCATTGTAAATCTCAAATCGTTTAATTTGTGTGTTGGTAGATTGTTTATTTAAAAGTATATGTTTGTTTTGAATCTTTTGAACTTTCTTTGTTGTTATTTTCACTTACTGACTTCGAGTAACTTCGAAACAGTTAGAAAAAATCTACGAATAAATAGAATATTTTCGAGCGCGGCGTCCGCGAAAAGTCGAAGAGAGTTAGCCGTCGATTAGGCCTCGGTATCGGCCAAGATTTAAGCCCGGCAGCCCGCACATACAGTCTGCTTAGCATAAAGGGTGTGTATTTATTTAAATAACTACATCGTTTGGTAGTAGGTTTGAGGTGGCTATTGTTGATGAAGAAGTGCTACCTAAAATACATTAATATAAGTTTATTTTATAATTTACTCTCACTAATCGATCGGCAGTGGGCGACTCGAGTGATACGAATTAAAAGAGAACTCTTTAGACGCTTCTCTAATGTATATTTATTTGTCAACAACCGCTGTAATTTTTTGTTACAACATTACTCCTCGCATCACACTTTTAACATCAGCATCTATTTACATACAAAACTTATCACCTTTTTGATGCAGCCAAACGACATCTTCTTTCGAGCAAAGCTATTAAAAGAAACCGTGTCTCAGGGAAACGTTTATTCATATCTTTGTGTTTATATATAATTTTTAATCTCAAAACAAAGCTCGTTATTGCTATCAATTATATAAAAGTGGTTGCTACGATAATTTCTATCTGATAGCAACAGTTCAAAGGGTTCATATTTTTTAAACTTGCATTATCAATGTCAATTATAAATTGCATTACTAACAATTAAATATTGCACATTAATTACGTTATTTTTAAAAACTTTGCGGACCAGAAATTTTTAAAAATACAGAATAACTAGGAAGTCCTTCGATTCAATTCAATATTAATAAAAATTTTGTGGCCTTCCTTGTGAATAGAAATAGGGAGCGAAATAATAAGATAATAGAAAAATTTAATAATTACTTAATCTGTCGTACTGAGTTAATTAATTAAAAAGGAATTAAAAAAACAGATTAGAATGTGAAGACGTTCTTGGAAACGCAGCGGATAAGATTTGACATAAAAAAGTGCATAACACGATAAATTGTTGTATGGTACAAGTCACACGAATAAAATGTTACTAATATGTAATTGCAATTTTTAGTTTAATAAATCGTGGTGGGGCTTTGGAGACTTTTTTCGGTGTGGATTTTTTGCAAATTGTCTAATAATATATTATTGTAATTATCAGTGCGCGTGGAATATTCTTATCACGTGACCTTAACTGGTAATTTCTGTATGCGACATGTGACAACCATATTTAATGATATTACAATTATCAAGAGTACCTTTGTATTAAGCCGCGATCATCATGGATCATTTAACATGCACATGCAATTTTTAAGAGAAATAAATGATCTCATTAAACGATAGCGCAAAATATGAATTAGAGGATCTATTTGTACAGCAAGCTATTTTCATTAAAAATATCGATTTTGATAATTGCGAGACGTATCGTTATTTTCCTCTCCAAATTAATCGCTATTGGTATACTCAAATATATATTAACATCCTGCAATTTCGAATTGTTAATTATTTCAGGCGGGACCAAACAACGATTTTTTGCTTTGCAACACAAAGAGCGTGATTTTTATCGTAGTGATATGTAAAATTATTTTTAGATAATCTTTATTAAAAAAAAAATGTTGTTATGTTTCCAAGGCAGTGGTTTCCGAACTTTATGTTGCTGCGCTTCCCTTAAAATAATTTAATCTTGGCACCTTTTTTCTGTACACCTATTTTTCGATTTGAACGGTAGATAAGTTCAGGAGAAAACCGTATAAATCAAAATCATGGTTTTTTTATTGGAAACCGCATAAATCTAAAACAGATCAAAATATAAATAAATTGGACAATACAAAAATCTAGTAATTTACTTCTATCTATACTTGATAAACAAGAAGTTTCACTTCTATCGCGCGTGGACTTCACGCACACATTTTTTTCTTTATTTTATATAATTGTTTTAGTTTTGAATCGAAATCTTTGATGATGTTTTGTTTACTTTCCAAACGTAATGTTTTTCTTTTTGCATTTGGTACAAAAAAATCAGTTATACTTCGTTTAGATGGTATAGTTGCTCTTAAACAATGTAATAAACAAAATAATTTGTACCAGAAACACGAAATCTATGATTTAGTGCTTTTAAACAGTTATTTTCGAAAAATAAACACTATAGCGCTTTCCAAATGAAAAATGCGAATTTATGTTATTGATTTGAAAGGAAATTATTAAAATGGACATTTGGGCAAGAAGTGGCACATTTTCTCAAGATCGGAATATGCCACTTTGAGTTGAAAAGCCCGCACTGGACTTTAGCCCTCCGCATACTAGGTGATTAAATGTCACATGCCATACTGGATGGGGTTTGCCATACCCCAAAAATAAAATGAAATAAAATCAACAAAATTGTACTTTATGACAATTAAATGATGATAAATATATTTTAATAACTAATAATGAATAGTTTTAAGTAAAACACATATTTATTTATGCATTAGAATACACTTTTATTAATAAAAATACAAAAACTCAACTTTTTGTTCAACTTATAAAATATTGAGTTTTTTCTTGAGTACTAAATTCCAAAGACACGTGTCAATTACTATACCGAATATTAAGAAAACCTAACAAGAATTTCATTTTTGCCTACTTATTGAAATACAAATTAATTTCACGGCAATTTCTTAAGGATTCGCAATAATTTAGACCATTAAATTACACAAAAAATTAATTGAATAATTTTAATCGTTTTCTCTCACTTGCATTGACCAGATTATCGTATCTTCTCGCTCCCTTCCACTCATTGCTATGGTAAATACGTTTTTCGAATATAAAATCGATATTTACTAAATTAAATTAAACATTTTGATTTGAAGGAGCGCACGGTAAATTATACAAATATAATAAACACGAAGATGTGCGCATTCGAGCGAAAAGTGGCACATTTCCGAGCGAGGGAGGCAAATGAAGCGCGACGCGGAGCGGCGCGCTTCATTTTCCCGAGATCGGAATGTGCCACTTTGAGCTCGAATGTGCGCACTCGGCTTTAAGCACAATTTACAATAATTAATTTAATTTGAAAGAGTTTTTAATCAAAAATTAGAAAACTGTTGCTATACCAGAATAATTAAATCTTTGATTTATTAAAATAAATTAATACAAGTACAGCAAACCTGGATAACTCAAAGTTACGGGAAAACTAAAAATAATTAAACTTATCGCAAATTTCAGTTGTTAATAAAGCGCAAAAATTAATTGTTTTGTGTGAAATCTTTTTTATGCTTTACAGAAAATAATCGATCATTAACATTACTGATTGTAATATGTTTATTTACAATTTATTGTTTGATTTAAAATCAGTTTTTTAACAAATTTTTCTAATGGTGATATTTCTGCAAAAACATTCTGTTGCAGCAAATAAAAATAATACTCTTTGGGTTAAAAATTGAAATGTAGTTTTTTGAAAAGTTGAAAAATTTAACTTCGCATTACAAAAATATTTCTTGATCAAAAATCGAATATAGGGAATTATCAAAGACTGTTATTCGTAGGCATACATCAAATTACCTTTCTAAAAATTTTTAATTATAAATTACAGGACCGTATTTATAACAGAACTATCAAATCTGTGATTTTGTGCTTCTAAACAAAGTTATTAGTAAAAATAAACGCTATAACGTTTCCGACCATAGAATCTTTTACTGACACTAAATTTTATTTGAAAAAAAAAGAAGATTAATGTAGGCCATTTTAATAAATACGAAGATGTGCGCATTCGAGCGAAAAGTGGCACATTTTCCCGAGATCGGAATGTGCCACTTTGAGCTCGAATGTGCACACTCGGTTTTAAGCTCGATTACCAAACATCCCGTTTTAACAAAAAAAATAATTGTTCACATTAGTTATACCCCACCTAGTACACGGAAGATTAAGAACAATTCACAATAATTAATATATTTTTTGTAAGTTGTGCAAAACCAGTAGCGTATAAATGGAGGGATAGTTATATTTCATATAATAAATGGAAAAAAAATATTAATACAAAAAATTACATTTTTGTTAAACTTTTTGTGCCCCACTTTGCAATAATCTGCGGCTCCTCATTATCGGCGAGCCCCCCAGTTTCGATATCACTGCTCTAAAAAAGTAATTTGCAAATATGAGGATACATATCGAAACGAAGTAGAAATGCATTATTCCCGTTATTAACGCGAGATTAATTTTTGCAAAACTGTTCGGCGGGGTTTATTTGCAAATACGTTAAGCAATTACGGTCGGAGGGAAGTAAGTTCGATTATTATGTCTTGTAACTCACCTATAATCAACATACATAGGAGAATATGATCGTTTAATGGGTAGTTCGCTGCAGATGTTATGGGAAGGGTTGACATTTAACGAAGGGCTTAATGTAGAAAATGGGGTGAAAATCTATGACGACGTGTTGTAGATTGTTGGGAAAAGGTTTACGGTTATACTCTTCCGATTCGATAAAATTTGAAAGTAGAAATAAAATTAGTTTAGCAAGCGCAATTTCTTAAAAGGCTTTCTAGCGTTTAGGTGCAATAAAATGAATAGTTTTCTTTTGAATTTAATCAACGTAGAGGAATCAAAATTCGAATGGAAATGATAAGGTTTCCTTTTGTCTTGGCCATCGGCAGACGGCTACAGTAAGGGATGAGAAGAGTACATCGTTCGCCAGTTGTCTAACTCAATTATTGATCAAATATGGCGGAGTTCCCACCCTACGGTCTCTATTAACCCTTTCGCGTCGAGGGGTTTGATAATTATGTACCTTCCCCCATATTAGTCCCTTAACATAACCAACCTATTATATTTATATTCGAGGAAAAACGTTAGAGAATGAAATACAATCGCAATGGATGCTGCCGCTCCCAATCTCCCGTTTGTTATCCAATTTTACACAAACAATTCTCGCCGGCGAAATATTTAATAAACAAAATTCCATCGACCCCCTTGTCAATCCCCGATTATTTTTATTTCGATAACTCGATGATTACGAAGCGTAGGAGGAGTCGTATGACATAAAATTGTCATTTCATCGCTATCGTTATCCAGAAATAATCTTAAAAACTACTCCACCCCCATTCGTTATGTATTGCTTTTTTTAGAAGCTTTCGAAGCTCGCTTTTATTTCATTTTTTTTAATTTGTTTAAAGACCTCGGCGCTTAATGGAACTTGTTAATTGATTTCGTTGTTGATTTTTAATGTTAGTCGTAATTTTTGGGGGTTTTATTTTGACGGTCGCGTTGCAACAAAGCGCGCCTAAGCCGCTAGCCAATTTACAATTAGAAATTATAAAATAAATATCTTAATTTGCCTTATTTACAAAACCTGTTCTTCTGGTTGTTTCGAATGTTTTATCAGATTTCTTTAACGGCACAAATGGTATTATCCTTAGCGGCATTAATTATAACGTGCTCCCACATTAAAAAAAATGGTGTTTGGTAACGCTTTAAAACGTAAACACAATAATCATATTTACAATTTATTAGGTGCCCTTAACTGAGCAGGTAATAGATTTTTACTTTTCTATGTGTACCGAACTATTTATCGCTTGTATGTCATATGCTTATTATCCTTGTTATGTTCTATGTTTACCCACTTTTCTAAAGATTTTTTAAACAAAAGATAATAGGATAATAGAGCCGCTCAACACAGACACTTTATACCAGTGATTTCCAAACTGCGGGGCGCCGCCTCCTGTTTCAAATTATTTTTACCAGAAATTTGGTTTATGGTAGAAATACGTTTTTTAATTAACGAACTTCAGTAAATTTTAAATAAATTAGTTATTGTGAATTGGGTCTAAAGCCGAGTGCACACATCCTCGTATTTATTAAAAATGTTTATATTGCAGTACTTATTCGTTGGACACCCTGTATTGTATTAATTTTTTTTCTCACATAAATACAGTCTGGTAATTTTTAATTAAAATATTTAGAAGATAAATTAATTATTGCGAATCGTGCTTAAAACCGAGTGTGCGCATTCGAGCTCAAAGTGGCACATTCCGATCTCGGGAAAATGAAGCGCGCCGCTCCGCGTCGCGCTTCATTTGCTTTCCTCGCTCGGAAATGTGCCACTTTTCGCTCGAATGCGCACATCTTCGTACTTATTAATTTGTATTTATTAAATTTTCTCCTTTCAAATCATTAATTTATTTATTTTAATAAATCCGAGATTTAATTATTCTGGTATAGCAACGGTTTTGTAATTTTTTAATAAAAAATCTTTCAAATTAAATTAATTATTGTAAATAGTGCTTAAAACCGAGTGTGCGCATTCGAGCTCAAAGTGGCACATTCCGATCTCGGGAAAATAAAGCGCGCCGCTTCGCGTCGCGCTTCATTTGCCTCCCTCGCTCGGAAATGTGCCACTTTTCGCTCGAATGCGCACATCTTCGTATTTATTAAAATTCCAATTGAAATGCAAATTTTCCTCTTACAAATTTTTTTCTGTATTAAACGTTTTACCTACTTTTACTTTATTCGTCTGACACTCTGTATTGTATTAAATTTTTTTCTCACATAAATACAGGCTGGTAATTTTTAATTAAAATTATTAAAAAGATAAATTAATTATTGTGAATCGTGCTTAAAACCGAGTGTGCACATTCGAGCGAAAAGTGGCACATTCCGATCTCGGGAAAATGAAGCGCGCCGCTCCGCGTCGCGCTTCATTTGCTTTCCTCGCTCGGAAATGTGCCACTTTTCGCTCGAATGCGCACATCTTCGTATTTATTAAATTTTTAATTGAAATGCAGATTTTCCTCTTACAAATTTTTTTCTGTATTAAACGTTTTACCTACTTTTACATATACACTTACAAACCTTTACGCAAATTTTTTGACCTAAGCCACGACTGTAACTAATTTTTAATTTCTCAAGATTTTACGAAGTACGCAAAAAAAATTATATATGTATTTGTAGTTCTTTTTCAGACAATTCGTTGGATGACTGATATTATAGCCAAAAATAGGCATTATTTCTATTTTTATTCACACAAAAAGCAATTCATATAAAATACTCTCAAACTCCGTTTTACAGTGAAAAAAACTGTAAATCGAAAAAAAATAAATTAGCAAAATTGAGTCATTTCATAATGCATATACATTCTTATGAATTAGATATACAGTTAAACTTCCATACCTCGAACTTCTTTAAGTCGTTTTTTTCTGTAAAGGAATATCTGTGTCAAGCTCGCATTTTATATTAAATTATTTCCATGTCTCGAATTGTGCTATAAATCAAAAATAAATTCAAAAGTTTTAATACTTTTTAATTTCGTCGACTCCAAGTTTTCTATTGTGTATCGTTTACCCACAGGTACGAGAAGACGAATTATTGCCATTAGTTAGATAAATGAATATTCTTAGAAATTTGACCGCTGTAATCCTCCATAAGTACCGATAATTAGTTCTTAGTATTCCGTCGGCTACAATCGAAAAATTTTGTAGAATGTTACATAATGTGCGCTCAGTGTAAAAGATTACCCAAAGGTTTCCAGCCAATTAAAGGCCTGTTTCTATAATTCTCAAGCGTCCATAAATTTTAACGGCGAGTATGCATTCTTTATTTGAATACATTACTATACGAGGATGTGCGCATTCGAGCGAAAAGTGGCACATTTCCGAGCGAGGGAGCAAATGAAGCGCGACGCGGAGCGGCGCGCTTCATTTTCCCGAGATCGGAATGTGCCACTTTGAGCTCGAATGTGCACACTCGATTTTAAGCACCATTCACAATAATTAATTTATCTTCTAAATAATTTTAATTAAAAATTACCAGACTGTATTTATGTGAGAAAAAAATTTAATACAATACAGGGTGTCAGACGAATAGGTACTACAATCTAAATATTTTTAATAAATACGAAGATGTGCGCATTCGAGCGAAAAGTGGCACATTTCCGAGCGAGGGAAGCAAATGAAGCGCGACGCGGAGCGGCGCGCTTCATTTTCCCGAGATCGGAATGTGCCACTTTGAGCTCGAATGTGCACACTCGGTTTTAAGCACGATTCACAACAATTAATTTACTTTCTTCGACGGCTAGCTTGTTAAATTAGCTGTGCGGGCCCAACTTCCGTTTCCAACTAAAATTTTTCTTTTAAAAGAAGTATAACTTCAAAAATGTACAATATGGAAATAAACCAAAATATTTTTTTGATTTAATTCCGATTTCGTTCTGATGATAACAGTTTTTTCGGTTTTCGGTTTGGTTCCGGTTCGCAAAATGTGCATAAATTGGTTGGTTATATTTAGAAAATAATTAATTTTTGAAGTTATACTTCTTTTAGCGTTTGAGAGTACCTATTATGCTCTATTATATTCTTCGTAAACCCAATCTGGTATTTTTTTAAGGTCATTCCAGAATAATTTTTCTTTTATAGAAAATTTTAAGAACCATTCATGGAAATATATATTTTCTACCGGTATAGTAATAATATAAATGAGAAGGTGGCATTTAAATACAAATTTCCGAGTATCGTAGTATCCTCTAGCATTAAAAATTAATAAAATTGTTTTTTTTTTAATTTTATCCTTATTTTCTTTGAATTAATACAAAAATTGGCTATAGAAATAAAGTAGGTACTGCATAAAAACTTAAAACATTTTAAAATAGAGTTTAGTTAAATTTTATTAGACACTATGAGGCCTATCGAGAGCCCAAATAAGTACTAACAAAAGAAGTGCTGAAAGTGGAAAAAACAAATCTTATGAGGTCCTAAATAGAAGCCACTTCTATCTTATTTATGATCTAAATAAGTACTTTTATGTTCTACAGCACATAGATTTTGACAGAGCCTAACTAGAATTTAAATTTGGACGCGAGTATTTTAAATAGTTTTCAAGTTAACTTGCTAAAAATTTTTAATTATAAATTACAAGTCCGTATTTATAACAGAAAGATCAAATATGTGTTTTTGTGCTTTTAAACAAAGTTATTAATAAAAATAGACGCTATAAGTGTTCCAACCATAAAATCTTTTACTAGCACTAAATTTTACTTGAAAAAAATAAAAGAGTAATGTAAGCAAATTTAATAAATACGAGGATGTGCGCATTCGAGCGAAAAGTGGCACATTTCCGAGCGAGGGAAGCAAATGAAGCGCGACGTGGAGCGGCGCGCTTATTTTCCCGAGATCGGAATGTGCCACTTTGAGCTCGAATGTGCACACTCGGTTTTAAGCACGATTCACAATAATTAATTTACTTTTTTATACAGATAACTTTAACTATCAAATTTTTCTTAGCTGTGCGCGAGCAACTTCCGTTGCCTGCTAAAATTTTACTCTCTCGCTCCAAAAGAAGTATAACTTCAAAAATTGCAATTCTTTTACCTCAAAGAAATTAATTAATTTCTAAAAATAACTGGCTAATTTATGCTTATTTTGGTTTGATTTCGATTTCCACGGTTTTCTCCGGAACCGATCTACCGTGTAAATCGGGGAATAGGTGTACAGAGGGGAGCAGCACACAGTTTGGAAACCACTGCTTTAAATGTTTGCAAAAACAATTTAGAAAAAGCCAAAATTGTTGCTTCTTGGAACTCATCCACTTTTCATCGGGAAAACAATAAAAATAAAAGAAAAAACGATTTCTCGGGTATAAGGAAGAAAATAGTGACGGGGATACCCACACACACATACACCTATCTAGTTTTTCATTAATCTACATATAGCTGGGAACTCGTAAAATGCCCTCGCCGCATAGTAATTTTCTATTTCACTTTAGAATCTTGGAGAAGATCTAACAGGGTATAAAGGTTCAGGATGAATACGGAACGGGAGTAAAAACACAAGCTTTTTGTAGAGATTTACGTATTTACTTAGTATATTCAAATGGCGTTGTAGGAAGGCAAGGGGGGGTGGCATTTTCCGGTGATGTATGTAACACTTACAAGCCGAACGGTGTATTTCCTGACATTGCGACGCTTTAAAAACAAATAGCAGCTCTCAACTAGATTGGATTTCGCGGTTTGCATTTTATATGAGCTACCTTATCCATGAACATCGTATGACCGTATTTGCCTTGGGCGATTTTAAGATGGACGCAAAACATGGTCTTCAAATTTAGGTATTCAGTGTTGAATACAAATACTGAGAGCAAATTTCGCTTAAGGGAAAAGGATTTATTAGTATATCTACCCTAAACTCGGCATATTTTAAAAATACTTTGGAGAGGCTCCAGTTAATTTTATAACATGCAAATATGTACTCGTAGGCGGATGCTTTGAGGCCTATAAGACCAAAATGCTAATTTTTTATAAATACCTCTTATAGCTTGATTTTCCTACTAATTTCTTACGCTTAGATAATCGCGTTTTTGAGAATTTTTTTCCAAACGTATTTATTCAGTCATGAAAAATTTACGCGCCGAGATTAAGCTCTAAGCTTTTAACCCTTAACGAATATTACGCAGCTTTTTGTTGTTTAATGGCCTCAAAGGCTTTTTTAACTAAAAATATCCAATTTCAATTCGTATTTCTATCTTCCATTTTTTTTTTTAATTTTGTTCCAATCGAAAAAAACTCCAGCTTCTCTTTTTCTTTATACAAAAATCCATATTTTCCAATTATTTTTTAAAGGAAAACAACATTATAAGGCTTATTTTTAAAAAATTCGTCAGGATTGATGTAAATTATTTATCATCTCTTCAAATTTTTTATTGAGTCATTGAAATGGGTTAAGAGCCAGCGCGCAACTTCTATTTTTTTCCGATCTTATGTTTCAATTTTAAAAGCCCGTGGGAAGAATTTCCATCAGATTAGATAATTGGTTTGGTGACAGTTTCGCGTAATATATCACCGAACTACTTTAAGTATAATTAAGTCTTTTTGTACTAAAAATCAGTGGCGGCTCGGCGCTATAATAAGTGGGGGCGTTGCTACAGAAATTTTTGAGCAATTATTTGATAATTGTGGAAAACGAAAGAAACATCTATAAAAAGGAAAACTTATTCAGAAACTTGATAAAATCCTAAAAGAAGAAAATCTAACATTTTTTTCTTTAACCTAAATTGTTACAGTTCAAGCTTAATTTATTCGTTTAAAAAGAAAATCTATTGTTTTTGTTTTAACTTGCGCGAATAGATCAATAATAATTTTTTTGTTGATCTTTAATTGACAACTAGGGATGCAACTTTTTATTTCATCAAATATTTATTGTTAAAGGTAGGAAAAAAAGTACATTGTATCAAAATAAAGTAATTATACACTTTACTTTATTATTTTGCTTAAATACATATTTTTTATTACTTTGAGCAATATTTAACAGATAATTGTCACTCATAAATAGCTTCACACATTCACTTGAATTAAAGTAAATAAATAATTCGTTTTTCATTAAACACAAACCAAAAACTTTGAGATTGACAATATGAGGTTAGGTTGCGTCCAAATACAAGTACTCGGTTCAGTCACTCAGCGAATCTGTTATATATTGAATATTGAACAAGTATAAAGAAAAAATAAGTCATTATATTAGATGGGATGCTACTGGTCAAAATGTATGGATAAAAGATGTACTACCAGTGGCGTAACTATGCTATGAGGGCATGTGACAAACTCATCAGATCAGACCCACCCTTAATTGTCTCATAGAATTTCATAAATATGTTTTTATCTATTTTAATTATGAAAATGGTTACATTTTGCTACATTTTTTATTTAATTTGTTTATGTACTTTAGTAGGCAACTTAAATTAATTCAATACAAAACTAATAAATTTTACTAATAATAAATATTAGGATCCTCCTGTGTTCAGGACTCTCAGGACCGAGAACCCCCTCCGGCCGGCTGCCTTTGACATTTTGCCCATCGTGCTACCCTATTGTTACACCACTGTTGTTACACCATTGAATAAACAAACAGAGACCATCGTCTTCAAATGTCGCATCGTATGCCTACGTATCACTCGTCATCGTGTTTGGAATTGTTTATTTATATACAAATCGTTCCTTTCTGTGGTCGTGCTAATGAACTTACGAGCAAACTAAAAATTAACAGCTATTGCTAAAGTATTTTTGTAACATTTTAATGGAATCACTCGACACATTATCATTATTATTTTTGTTACTATTATATTCTGGTGACATAACCAGAACACGTGCTTAAGAGTGGGTGTAAAGACATGGTTTTTAGTTACGCACGGAACATGTCATGCCTCAACGTACAATTTTAACACTCAACACGACAAATTCATTTTGCCGCAAAAAAATTCTTCGTCAAACGTGTGAGCTTCATCGAAATTCTTTTAACCCTTCGCATACTAGGTGACTAAATGTCGCATGCCATACTGGGTGGGGTTTGCCATGCCCCAAAATAAAATAAAATGAAATAAAATACACAAAATTGTACTCTATGACAGTTAAATGATAATAAATATATTTTAATAATTTCGACCAATAGATTAGGGAGACCGGGGTTAGAAGTCACAATTTTTGTTCTTTTGCATTTATAGAGCCCATGGTCTTAATTTATCAATGACATTTATATATCAATAGATAGTGTATTTATTCTAGTTTAAGAAAAAATAAAGACTTTTTCTCTACCATTATCTAATGAGAACATATTATAATTTTTATGAAAAAAGAGAAGTGTGACTTTTAACCCTGTGTCTGGGGTAAGTAGTCACATACTAAATAAAAGGTAAAATACAAAACGACAAAACAAATGCCTATTTTTATTAAAGGTAAAATGTTGTTTGTAAGAAATTTTACCTAAGAAAGGAACGAAAAATATCTTATTCATAATTAAAAAAAATAAAAAATATTTGCTGTGAGCGAATAGTAACTTCTATCTAACGAACTTAGGTTATGTTAACAAAAATGACACAAATATAATTACAGCCAATCGTTTATGTAGTAAAACCCCTAGAAACCAATAAAAAAGGCCGCACATATTTATGGTGTTGCTTTGCACATGTGACAACTAGCCCCGTTAACTTGAGACAACTTTCCCCAAAACAGTTTTAGACAATTAACTCCCAAAATAAATTTAAATCAATGGTCATTTAAGAAACCATATGAATGATATCATGAAGCATATCTTAAACATCATAAATACACGAAAAAGTATATCACCATGCAAAATTTAAATATACTTACGAGACTCACAACAGATTCACAAAAAATTACTTTCACTGTACAAACAAAGCGAACGCATATATTTCTTTTACGGTATTTCAGAGCGAACTGAAGTGAAGTACGCAAGGAGGTATTGTGCTCGGGCTTCTTTGGCACGGGTAAACAAATTTATTAATTCATTAGGTTTGCTGTTATGACTTTTGTGACAACTTACCCGTGAGACAACTATAACCGGTCTCCCCTACACTAAAAATAAATTGAATAATTGTAATCGTTCCCTCTCACTTGCATTTACAAGATTATCGTATCTTTTTGCTCCCTTCCACTCATTGCTATGGTAAATACGTTTTTCGAATATAAAATTGATATTTACTAAATTAAATTAAAATTTTCGATTTGAAGGAGCGCACGGTACATTATACTAATATAATAAACACGAGGATGTGCGCATTCGAGCGAAAAGTGGCACATTTCCGAGCGAGGGAGGCAAATGAAGCGCGACGCGGAGCGGCGCGCTTTATTTTCCCGAGATCGGAATGTGCCACTTTGAGCTCGAATGTGCACACTGGGCTTTAAGCACTATTTACAATAATTAATTTAATTTGAAAGATTTTTTACTAAAAAATTACAAAACCGTTGCTATACCAGAATAATTAAATCTCGGATTTATTAAAATAAATAAATTATTGATTTGAAATGAGCAAAATTAATATAAACAAATTTAATGAATACAAGGATGTGCGCATTCGAGCGAAAAGCGGCACATTTCCGAGCGAGGGAGGCAAATGAAGCGCGACGCGGAGCGGCGCGCTTCATTTTCCCGAGATCGGAATGTGCCACTTTGAGCTCGAATGCGCACACTCGGTTTTAAGCTCGATTACCAAACGTCCTGTTTTAACAAAAAAAAATTGTTTACGTTAGTACACGGAAGGTTAAAAACGTTGATTAATCTGTAACACAATAAAACTCGTTATAATTCTTAAAATGATTTTAATTGTTATTTTTGTTGTTTTAGTGGGCATCGGTGGCGTCTTGGTTCTTCAGACCATCAGACGCTTTACCCTTAACAACGACGGCCAACAATGATCAACTTTCGCCCACTTGTACGCCGTCGCTTCGCCCATTAATACCATCAGCGAGAGCAAACACACCCCCATCGAATTCTGCTCAAACTTCTCCTCCAAAGCCATCTCTGGCAAGCACCAGTGCTTTGCACAGAGAAGAACACGCCGAAAGAGAGCGCGTTTTTCAACCCCCGACCATCTGCACGGTGAGTACCTGTTTTAATTCTGTCTTTATTTATTCTGCATAAAATATTTCGAAGTTGTGTAGTAACGTGCACGTGAAGGGGTTGACATATTAGCGGGCGAAAGGAAATTGCTGGTTGTCGCCTTTGGGGTAACACGCACCTATCAATCGAAAACGACTTTAGAACTCCAGTAATGGAATTCTTTATTTCAACCCTCTAATCGGTAATAAATATGCTACAACCACTTTATTGGAAACTACACATTTTAATCACGAGTAAAAATGAAAATTTAATTTCCAAATAAAAATTTATTGCGTTTTATTTGCGGTGTTGCAACATCGCTGTTCTACAACTGCACCACTTTTTTTTTTCGTGGCGCAGCCGCACCGTAGCGGCACGCTATTTTATTTTGCTCGGTGGCATATAGCCGCAACACCATTGCACCATAGCTGCACGTTCATTCACAGATAGATATTTTTTACATATTTAATAAACAATAATTAGCACTCTGAACATTAATTAAATAAAAATGATTATTAGTTATATAGCCTGTCAGACGAATAAGTACTGCAACTTAACCTACTTATAAATGACCCTAAACTGAATAAAACCATAGCCCAAGTAAAGTAAACAATAAATATATTATCAATTAATAACCTCACTTTTTTACAAGCAGTTATTATTTTTGATGTTATTTTATCGAAACCAAAAAAAATCGGGAAAATGTAATTTTTTATTAAAAACTTCTTCAAACTAAATTAATTATTGTAAATTGTGCTTAAAGCCGAGTGGGCACATTCGAGCTCAAAGTGGCACATTCCGATCTCGGGAAAATGAAGCGCGCCGCTCCGCGTCGCGCTTCATTTGCTTCCCTCGCTCGGAAATGTGCCACTTTTCGCTTGAATGCGCACATCTTTATATTCATTGGATTTGTTTATATTAATCTTCCCTTTTTCAAATCAAAAAATTAATTTTTTTTTAATAAATCAGTTAATTATTCTGATATAACAACGGTTTTGTAATTTTTTATTAAACACTCTTTCAAATTAAATTAATTATTGTAAATTGTGCTTAAAGCCGAGTGTGCACATTCGAGCTCAAAGTGGCACATTCCGATCTCGGGAAAATGAAGCGCGCCGCTCCGCGTCGCGCTTCATTTGCATCCCTCGCTCTGAAATGTGCCACTTTTCGCTCGAATGCGCACATCTTTATATTCATTGGATTTGTTTATATTAATCTTTCCTTTTTCAAATCAAAAAATTTATTTTTTTTGAATAAATCCTATTTCATTATTCTGATATAACAACGGTTTTGTAATTTTTTATTAAAAACTCTTTCAAATTAAATTAATTATTGTAAATTATGCTTAAAGCCGAGTGTGCGCATTCGAGCTCAAAGTGGCACATTCCGATCTCGGGAAAATGAAGCGCGCCGCTCCGCGTCGCGCTTCATTTGCTTCCCTCGCTCTGAAATGTGCCACTTTTCGCTTGAATGCGCACATCTTTATATTCATTGGATTTGTTTATATTAATCTTCTCTCTTTCAAATCAAAAAATTAATTTTTTTTTAATAAATCAGAGATTTAATGTTTCTGATATAACAACGGTTTTGTAATTTTTTATTAAAAACTCTTTCAAATTAAATTAATTATTGTAAATTGTGCTTAAAGCCGAGTGTGCACATTCGAGCTCAAAGTGGCACATTCCGATCTCCGGAAAATGAAGCGCGCCGCTCCGCGTCGCGCTTCATTTGCTTCCCTCGCTCTGAAATGTGCCACTTTTCGCTCGAATGCGCACATCTTTATATTCATTGGATTTGTTTATATTAATCTTTCCTTTTTCAAATCAAAAAATTTATTTTTTTTGAATAAATCCTATTTCATTATTCTGATATAACAACGGTTTTGTAATTTTTTATTAAAAACTCTTTCAAATTAAATTAATTATTGTAAATTATGCTTAAAGCCGAGTGTGCCATTCGAGCTCAAAGTGGCACATTCCGATCTCGGGAAAATGAAGCGCGCCGCTCCGCGTCGCGCTTCATTTGCTTCCTCGCTCGGAAATGTGCCACTTTTCGCTGAATGCGCACATCTTATATTCATTGGATTTGTTTATATTAATCTTCTCTTTCAAATCAAAAATTAATTTTTTTAATAAATCAGAGATTTAATGTTTCTGATATAACAACGGTTTTGTAATTTTTTATTAAAAACTCTTTCAAATTAAATTAATTATTGTAAATTGTGCTTAAAGCCGAGTGTGCACATTCGAGCTCAAAGTGGCACATTCCGATCTCCGGAAAATGAAGCGCGCCGCTCCGCGTCGCGCTTCATTTGCTTCCCTCGCTCTGAAATGTGCCACTTTTCGCTCGAATGCGCACATCTTTATATTCATTGGATTTGTTTATATTAATCTTTCCTTTTTCAAATCAAAAAATTTATTTTTTTTGAATAAATCCTATTTCATTATTCTGATATAACAACGGTTTTGTAATTTTTTATTAAAAACTCTTTCAAATTAAATTAATTATTGTAAATTATGCTTAAAGCCGAGTGTGCGCATTCGAGCTCAAAGTGGCACATTCCGATCTCGGAAATGAAGCGCGCCGCTCCGCGTCGCGCTTCATTTGCTTCCTCGCTCGGAAATGTGCCACTTTTCGCCCCGAATGCGCACATCTTATATTCATTGGATTTGTTTATATTAATCTTTCCTTTTCAAATCAAAAATTTATTTTTTTGAATAAATCCTATTTCATTATTCTGATATAACAACGGTTTTGTAATTTTTTATTAAAAACTCTTTCAAATTAAATTAATTATTGTAAATTATGCTTAAAGCCGAGTGTGCGCATTCGAGCTCAAAGTGGCACATTCCGATCTCGGGAAAATGAAGCGCGCCGCTCCGCGTCGCGCTTCATTTGCTTCCCTCGCTCGGAAATGTGCCACTTTTCGCTCGAATGCGCACATCCTCGTATTTATTACATTCGTCTTATTAATCAACTCTTTTTCAAATTAAAAACTTAAATTTTTTCGATTCAGAAAATATTCATAAAAGTAGATACCACATAGAGGAAGATGACTTAAAAGGGGTAAGGTGCCGTATTTGGATATGCTATGTATTGGCTCGAATTTATTTGTTTATTTACGCTATCTATACCCTGCCGAATGGATCTCGGACTAGTTCTGACACCTAAATTTCCTAAAAAAATTTCTAAAAAATTAATAATTTCTTAAAGCTTTTGTAGTTAATGTACCTCCAATTGCTAAAAAGCCCTTAACATTAGTTCATTTTCAATATTGAGGTTCTGTTTTACAATAAATTAGTTTTATTTATTTGACTAAATATTTTAATGTCTATCTATAATTTTTTTATGTTATTTAATTGAAACGAAAAAAATGTGCGTTTGGGCGAAGCGGGTAGGTTCCCTGTTTGCTTTTAACCAGACGTAGTAATTTAATTATAATGGATAGGAATAAATTGGGACTAAAAATAAGTGATTTAAAGCGCTGAAGCAACTAGTTGTTTATAACATTAAATTAAAATGCTTAATAACTTAATACCAAATTTGACTTTTAAGCACAAGTACACGCACCGGTTTTTTTTACTCTAGTGCGGGTATAGTGCAATCGTGTTACGGGGATTCATATTTATAGTTAATCAGGTCGTTTCAGGGTAATATTTTTAAATAATACGGCTATTGTAAAATTATTAAAAATATAACGGACACGGTCATCTAAAACCCATGCTGCGGCAGTGCGGCTATATTTCACTTTTACTCGGGGTAAACATCGTCATTATTTTTAACGTAAAGGGCTACGTGTATTTATTTAAAGATCGTCCCGAACGGAATTATTCCAATTAAAATGATATTTTACTTCGGTAAGTTTCAAGGCGTCGAAAGTAATTTTGGTAGAAGTTATTTACTTTTTTGGGGTCATCTTTTGTGCTTCGGGTTTGGGATGGGTTCATTGTATAAGCTTTTTATGGTAGTATTCAATACGACACTCAATAATCGATTCGTGTCGCGTATTCTTAATTAACTCTATTGTAGCAGGTTCTCTCGACAAGTGTCCTTTTGTAAAAATCTGATTATCCTGTACTACCTCGTGTCATATAAGCGGCATGACAAATTTTCTTACATTATTTCCTGTTAACCTCCTATTGATTAGCGACCAAATTACCACACTGAATGCGATGAATTTTTTCGGGGAAAAATTTCGATTTAATTTCTAACATTATATAGTTTATACACAAAAGGCCCTTCTCCAATAGTCCTTAACAAAGACCTCTCGAATTTTTTTTAATGACTTTCAAAATTGTATTGACTGAGTGACATTATAGATCTTTGTCACTTAAATAAGCACTTATTTGTGTGAAACGTCTTCAGACACAATGGCTTCTATTTCTTGTTTTATTTAAAAATGAATCGAACCCCGCATTTAGTCAAGTCAAGAGGTGACACGATTAAAAAAATGAGACGCCTGGGTGCGTCTATTATTTGTCGAAAAATCGACGGGTCACTAAACTTGAGATGTTAATTAAAAGGCTGCGATTTTTGTCGTGGAAATGCTGTTTACGGTTTCCAAGCGACGGGCAAGAGGAAATGCATTATCGATATACAGTCAAATCTCTCGCGGCGAAATAATAACTGCTTTAATCTAATATAGTATTCGTTATTACATTTGCATTGACTGTCTTTGTCTTTCTCTCTAAGACGACCACCTCTACAAAAGACCAATTTGAGGAAGAACCGACGGTGGTCGTGCTAGAGAAGTTTTACTGTAGATTTTTTAGAAAAATAAACGCCACAACTTGTTTCGAATAAAAAATGTTAATTTAAGTTTTTGATTGGAAGGTGACAATATTGATATAGACAAATCCATTGAATTAAAAGCAAAAAGGGAACTTACCCGCTTTGCCCAAACGCACATTTTTTTGGTTTCGATTAAATAACATAAAAAAATAATAGATAGACATTAAAATATTTAGTCAAATAAATAAAACTAATTTATTGTAAAACAAAACCTCAATTTTGAAAATGGACTAATATTAAGAGCTTTTTAGCAATTGGAGGTACATTAACCCATTGACATACAATGACGTCTGGGAGACGTCAATCATTTAGGGTGTCATTGTAGATTTTGACGTCTCTAAGACGTCAAGAACAGTCTTCAATAAATAGGAAAAAAAAGAAGCCAGGAAGAAAATGTTTTAAAATGTTTAAAAAATGCCTAGTTACTCTATATCAGTGTTTCCCAACGCGCCACATGGGGCAATTTAAATGTTTGGGGAGGGCAATATCATTATTCAAGGGAACAATTTGAAAACGCACTTGATTTTTAATTTATGTTTTGAAAATTTACTTATTGTTTTTTTTTTCTTAATAATTTCCTTCTGATTTCTTGCTAAAACTTTAATCTTTTGTCTTGAACAAGTTGTAATTAGGCTTCATTTATGGAATAATTCAATTTTTAAATATAAAAAAATATTTATATGTTACATAGGGGGGCACTAAAATTTTTGAATGACTTAGGTGGGGAATGTTAAAAAAAGGTTGGGAAACACTGCTCTATATATTTCAAAATGTTTTAAAACTATTAATTATTTAAGTTATTTCAGTTGTTAATAAAGCGCAAAAATTAATTGTTTTGTGTAAAATCTTTTTTATGCCTTACAGAAAATAATCGATCATTAACATTACTAATTGTAATATGATTATTTACAATTTATTGTTTGATTTAAAATCAGTTTTTTAACAAATTTTGCTAATGGCGATATTTTTGCAAAAACATTTTGTTGTAGAAAATAAAAATAATACTATTTGGGTTAAAACTGGAAATGTAGTTTTTTGAAAAGTTGAAAAATTTAACTTCGCGTTACAAAAATATTTCTTGATCAAAAATCGAATATAGGGAATTATCAAAGACTGTTATTCGTAGGCATACATTAAATTAACTTTCTAAAAAATTTTAATTATAAATTACAGGACCGTATTTATAACAGAACTATCAAATCTGTGATTTTGTGCTTTTAAACCAAGTTATTAGCAAAAATAAACGCTATAAGGTTTCCGACCATAAAATCTGTTACTGGCACTAAATTTTATTTGAAAAAAAAGAAGATTAATGTAGGCAATTTTAATAAATACGAAGATGTGCGCATTCGAGCGAAAAGTGGCACATTTCCGAGCGAGGGAAGCAAATGAAGCGCGACGCGAAGCGGCGCGCTTCATTTTCCCGAGATCGGAATGTGCCACTTTGAGCTCGAATGTGCACACTCAGTTTTAAGCACGATTCACAATAATTTATCTTCTAAATAATTTTAATAAAAAATTAGCATACTGGATTTATGTGAGAAAAAAATTTAATATAATACAGGGTGTCAGACGAATAGGTACTACAATCTAAACATTTTTAATAAATACGAAGATGTGCGTATTCGAGCGAAAAGTGGCACATTTCCGAGCGAGGAAGAATGAAGCGCGACGCGGAGCGGCGCGCTTCATTTTCCCGAGATCGGAATGTGCCACTTTGAGCTCGAATGTGCACACTCAGTTTTAAGCACGATTCACAATAATTTATCTTCTAAATAATTTTAATAAAAAATTAGCATACTGGATTTATGTGAGAAAAAAATTTAATATAATACCGGGTGTCAGACGAATAGGTACTACAATCTAAACATTTTTAATAAATACGAAGATGTGCGTATTCGAGCGAAAAGTGGCACATTTCCGAGCGAGGGAAGCAAATGAAGCGCGACGCGGAGCGGCGCGCTTCATTTTCCCGAGATCGGAATGTGCCACTTTGAGCTCGAATGTGCACACTCAGTTTTAAGCACGATTCACAATAATTAATTTATTTTCTAAATAATTTTAATTAAAAATTAGCATACTGGATTTATATGAGAAAAAAATTTAATATAATACAGGGTGTCAGACGAATAGGTACTACAATCTAAACATTTTTAATAAATACGAAGATGTGCGTATTCGAGCGAAAAGTGGCACATTTCCGAGCGAGGGAAACAAATGAAGCGCGACGCGGAGCGGCGCGCTTCATTTTCCCGAGATAGGAATGTGCCACTTTGAGCTCGAATGTGCGCACTCGGTTTTAAGCACGATTCACAATAATTAATTTATCTTCTAAATAATTTTAATTAAAAATTACCATACTGGATTTATGTGAGAAAAAAATTTAATGTAATACAGGGTGTCAGACGAATAGGTACTACAATCTAAACATTTTTAATAAATACGAAGATGTGCGTATTCGAGCGAAAAGTGGCACATTTCCGAGCGAGGGAAGCAAATGAAGCGCGACGCGGAGCGGCGCGCTTTATTTTCCCGAGATAGGAATGTGCCACTTTGAGCTGGAATGTGCGCACTCGGTTTTAAGCACTATTTACAATAATTAATTTATCTTCTAAATAATTTTAATTAAAATTTATATCAGAAAAAATTTAATGCAATACAGGGTGTCCGACGAATAAATACCACAATCTAAACAATAAAAGCTGGTATCAAAATGTCATGTTAGAGAGGTTGTTCTGTAGTTGGAAATAATTAGAGATAGTCATCGTTAGCTGTAAAATAATTAGGAATTGTGTGAGTACAATACAGGTGCGAGTATTGGATATACTGGAAGTACTGCAAAGTACTCGGAGCTTGTTTCACTATTATGTGTTAATGCACGAATGCGTTAGGTTATTCTACTCAGGAATGTCGAGGCATTAAAACCAGATGATTCTAAAATACCTGTGCGGCAATACCTTATGACAGCTTTTACTCTATAATTTTCCGTATTAATTAAAGAAAAACATTCCATTCATTATTGTGAAGCTAGAGAAATGAAATGTACTTTTTGTAGAGGCCGATATTAATTTTAGTAATTTGACAGTGTGAACGACAGGCGGCCTTTTACGTGTTGAAAAAGCGTCAAATGCGGCAGTGACAATGTTCGATAAAGGATTTGGCGAGTCATCTTCTTGATTAGGGCAGATCTTACTTGCCTCTGGACCTTTCGATGATGCGGCAGAAACATATTCTACTTTTTATATACTTCGATGTCAGGGAGAACCATCTCGGTTCTAAGCTTTTTACCTTCCTACATTGTAATTATTTAAGCCAGTAAGTTAATATACATATTGGCGAGATTTGGCGATAGTTTTATTCCGTTATCGCAGATTTTTTTCTTCTTCTTAAGATGCTTCACACATTCCAACCGTTTTCTTCTATAAAAATTGACTTCCACTGGCGTAACCACATTTCGAAGTAATACTTCTTTTGGTATTTAACCAAAATCTACAATAGCGCCACATCTAGTCCTTGAATTAAAAAAATTTAAATTCCAATAATTTTCATGAATGAAAACTATTTAAAATATTCATTTTTTTTATACAAGATGTTTATTTTTTAAGACAATGCGTTGGATAACTTAATATTAGAGTCAAAAAAGGAATTCTTTTTAGGTATATATAACACATGGCTATATTAAATTTAGTTCAGCCAAAGAAGTGTAACTTCTAACGCGCGTACATAAATACACGCACCAGGTTTTTTCTAATTGGATGTATAATCAACTACTTCCATACTACTTTGTTTGAAAATCTATACAAATTGCAACACGCTTCCTACATTTTTAAATTGTAATTTAAAGTTAACTCAATTCAAAGTTTTTTAGCAAAAGAAAAAATGTTAACATTTATTAATCGATGGAACTTTATTAATACTGTGTCTATGTAGCAGACTTCACATAATTATTATATAAATTCGAAAAAAATCGAAGAGATCGGGTATTGGGTCCTGATCGGCTATTGGGTCTCTTATCTTTAAATATTTAAAATCGTAGCCAGAATTATTTAAATATTTTTCGGTCTTGTAATTAGTAATGATTTTTTTTCATGTAACATTTGACTGTACAGGAAATTTTTAAAAAATATTTTTATTAATAGAGTGCCTTGTAATTTTCAATATTTTAATTACATTAACTACAGGTTTTAAAAAAATATGATACAAATTTATAAGATCTTTATCTTTGACAAATCTCATCTCTATTTATATGTACCACTGCATTGATATAGTGCTTGACTTCATTTCAGCTGTATTTGATGAAATTTCAAATTGAACTTGTTCGCATTTACATCGGGGCAGTTAGAACTTGTTTTTTCTTGTTTACTATAATTCATATTAAACCACTTTCAGAAAAAGTTTTAACCGTACAAACGATTGCCAAAAATCGAGCTTTTTATGGAGCTTTTTTATACAGCGCGCGGTTTACCTGCAACCGACGGCGTTTCATTTTAATCTAAAAGCAAATAGGGAATTGATGGGAATATAAACATTATTCAATAATGTATTGATCCTTTTAAGATAGAATATTTGTGAAATCCAATCGCATTTCAAAATGTAATGTAATTTCAGCATTTTTAATCTCTACAAGGCCTTCATGCCTTTGTTACAGTAGCCAAAATTTTATTATTTTTTTTTTTAGTTTCTCTTAAATGCATAATACATTATTTTTCTGTCTCAAATTAAAAACTTTCAATAATTGTGTTTTTCTGATCTGTTCATAGGTATTGTTATTCTTTTGGGTACAATTCCCTTGTTCTTTTATTGATTATTCATTATTTTTAGGAGTACACATATTTAATGCATTTAATATTTGAAGGTCAATTTGTTAAAAATTAATTTTATTTAAAAAGCGTTGATATACATACAAACAACCCAACATGACTAAAACGATAGGAAATCCGAAGGCGTTTTGAACACATTTTTATCTTGTTACGTCACAATTGCGATAACTGCAAATATTTGCCTTTGTATTTATTCAAATTTTAAAATAATCAATATCAAAACCAGTATTTTGCTCTAGAAATAAAACTCGATCATTCTAATGTAGGTGTTTGTAGTGTGAACAGTGTTAAATCGAACTTTATTTATTCTTAATTTATAACAATTCATTCTAAGCAAATCTGGTGCCACACGAACAACAAAAAAGAACAACTTAATACGGTCTGCATTTTTCAATTAACTACTTATTTAATTCAATAATAATCAACATGCAATTGTGATATCTAATTATATCAATTTAAAAAAAGAGTAATATTTTTTTGGCTTGTAGTTAAATCAATATTGAAAATTTTTATTGAATTTACTACATATAACAGTACTAAAGTTTTTTTTTTAATAGAAGCTTTTAAATCTAGAATACGGTGGGTGTAACAAAAACGTTTTTAAGCTTTGATACTTATTAATTATCTGCTTTCTTCGATTTTTTTTATTTAGGACAATTATAGTAACATTAAAATCAGTAATTCCATTGTCGAAATTTTCTAAAATATGTCGTGTTGATAAACGCTATGGCACCAGATTTGATTTAATTCTAAATTAATAACGTGTTTTAAACTTTGTGCATCGTTTGATTAACGAAAATCATCCCCAGAGGTGAGTCAATTTATCTGAAAACTTTTCCCTATTATTAATTATTAATGTGTGCATCATACAATTTTTGCGTTAAATAATTTTTATGCTTAATTAATGAAATAAATCGTACATTTCGGTTTTAATTTAAAATCGCTGCATTTTTTCGAGTTTAATCATTTTAACAAACCCGATAAAATAATATCCGCATATTTATTAACAAAATTAATATTCTAGGAAAATACATCAATTTAATTTGATCATTGCCAAACCAATACGTAATTTGCGATTTTAATTCAATTAGTTTTAATTAATAAAGCGTCTTGAATTGATTTAACGTGCTTTATCGAAAATATGAAACAAACACAGCACTTTCTCAATCGATTGTTGATGATAGAAGAACCACAAAAGATTGCGTGCTTTTCGAAACCGTGCGTTTATTCTTCAACAATAAAGAATTTTCATTTTAACAACATATTTTTATCAATTTCTGGTGTTGTTCGCCACAAATAATCGAATATGTCGCTGCTGCCATTATCATTTTATTTGATCCCAAAGCAGTAGTTTTCGCGCTTTTTTTTTTTAATTTAATCTTGGCGCCTTCCCATTGTAAACCGATTTCCATGGAAAATAGATCCGGGAGAAAACAAAGCAAAATATGCATAAATTGATTTTGTTCGTAAACTATTAAGGAATTTTTTTAGTGCATGTTTTCATCAAAAAACTACTACATATCTGTGATATAAAAGTAGGTACAGTACTACCTATGTATGTTACGACCTCAGAATCTTTGAATTTTCTTATTTTTATGATCTTCGCTCAATCCTAAACTTTTGAGCTCGAATGTGCGCACTCGGTTTTAAGCTCGATTCACAATAATTAATTTAGTTCAATAAAAAAGACTGTATTTATACCACAAACACCATATCTCCGATTTAGAGTGTTTAACGTTCTGTGTACTAGGTGGGGTATAACTAACATGAGCAATTTTTTTTTGTTAAAACGGCACGTTTGGCAATCGAGCTTAAAACCGAGTGTGCACATTCGAGCTCAAAGTGGCACATTCCGATCTCGGGAAAATGAAGCGCGCCGCTCCGCGTCGCGTTTCATTTGCCTCCCTCGCTCGGAAATGTGCCACTTTTCGCTCGAATGCGCACATCCTTGTGTTCATTAGATTTGTTTATATTAATCTTCCCTCTTTCAAATCAAACAATTCATTTATTTTAATAAATCAGAGATTTAATTATTCTGGTATAGCAACGGTTTTGTAATTTTTTATTAAAAACTCTTTCAAATTAAATTAATTATTGTAAATAGTGCTTAAAGCCGAGTGTGCACATTTGAGCTCAAAGTGGCACATTCCGATCTCGGGAAAATGAAGCGCGCCGCTCCGCGTCGCGCTTCATTTGCTTCCCTCGCTCGGAAATGTGCCACTTTTCGCTCGAATGCGCACATCTTCGTATTTATTATATTAGTATAATTTACCGTGTACTTCTTCAAATCAAAAATTTTAATTTCATTTAGTAAATATCGATTTTATATTGAAAAAATGTATTTACCATAGCAATGAGGGGAAGGGAGCGAGAAGATACGATAATCTTGTCAATGCAAGTGAGAGGGAACGATTAAAATTATTCAATTAATTTTTCGTATAATTGATTGGTCTAAATTATTGCGAATCATTAAGAAATTGCCGTGAAATTAATTTGTATTTCAATAAGGAGGCAAGAATGAAATTCTTGTTAGATTTTCTTTATATTCGGTATCGTAATTGACACGTATCATTAGAATTTAGTACTCAAGAAAAGACTCAATAGTTTATAAGTTGAAAAAAAGTTAAGTTTTTGTATTTTTATAAATAAGTCTATTCTAATGCATAAATAAATACACTAAGACCCCGTTTAACGCGGGGGATACGTTCCAATGAATTTAAGTGTTATACGAAATAGCGTTAAACGAGGTCATCTCATGTAAATAATGGGGTTAGGGGAAAAAAAGGTATAAAATTGAAAAATTGTTCAAGTATTTTGTCATTTAAAAATGTTTTTTTATTACAATGCAACAACAAAAACTTATTTCTTACAAATTTAGACACAACAAATGAATATGTATATAAAAATTATTAAGTTGTAAGTCACTATTTATATTTGAGATCATGCATTTTTAATTTTCTGCTTTTTTATCAAGAAGGTATCTAATGTCATTTGTATTTGCTGATGACTCTATTTTTTCTTTATTCTTGAGAATTGTTCTTATTGTCGAAGTTGACAAGTTTAATGCAACACCAATTTGACATTGACGTTTACCACTATCAAATCTTCTAAGCACTTGCATTTTAGTTTCCTGAGAAATGCTTTTTCTTGTCCCTTTATTTTCGTGTTTTTTATTATCACCCATATTAAAAATAAAAAATTATTATATTTATCACTATATCAGTCATTATATTACAAAAATTTATACTTACAATAACAGCAGCAAATGTTTGAAATAATAAAAATACGTTTGTGTAACACTACAGACAAGAAATGCAGATAAATTACTCTGAATTTCGGGGAACCCCCAATGCTGCATGAAATTTTCAGGGAATCCCAGTTCCAATAAAACCGCGTTAAACCGAAACAGCGCTAAACGGAACAGCGTTAAGCGGGGTCTTACTGTATGTTTTTTATTTAAACCTATTCATTATTGGTTATTAAAATATATTTCTTATCATTTAACTGTCATAAAGTACAATTTTGTGGATTTTATTTTATTTTTGGGGTATGGCAAACCCCACCTATTATGGTATGTGACATTTAGTCACCTAGTATGGGGAGGGTTAAACAGTTAATTAAAAAAAATAAACACAACTGTTTCCTCATAGGAAATCTGAATGTTCAGTTTTTAATTTAAAAGCGATTTAGTAATATAGACAAATTGGATAAATGCGGGGTAGATGCACATTTTCCCGATATCGGAATGCGCCACTTTTCGCTCGATTGTACGCACTCGGCTTTAAGAGCAATTCCCAATAATTAATTTACTAAAATTTATTAATTAAAAGTTTAGAACCGTACTTCAACGAGCAACCAAATTTCTAGCAAAAATCTATATTTAAAATAATTTTCATTCTTGAAAATGTTTAGAATTTTTGCTATCCCAAAGCGAAAACCAAAAAATGCAGTAAAACGATGTTAGATTTACAAAAAAAGCAAAACTCTAAGGTGAAGAAAGAAAAGACACGTCCTTTGCTCGTATGCCAAGTAACTCTCAGAGGTCACCTAAGCTAAAACACTTTCGACATTAACCAGGCTTATAAACAACCTGAAAGAAAATGCGCCCATAAAATATATTACGTATAAACATTAGTGTAAAAATTAAATTGGGTCGCTCCTTGGAAGTGGTACTATTTAAAAAGTCAATAATATGAAATGATTTTCAAAATTTGTTTACACAAAACA
This sequence comes from Sinopyrophorus schimmeli, assembly GCA_036325965.1. Lineage (NCBI taxonomy): Eukaryota > Metazoa > Arthropoda > Insecta > Coleoptera > Elateridae > Sinopyrophorus > Sinopyrophorus schimmeli. The sequence continues at coordinate 1,124,039 of JARFIZ010000177.1, forward strand.
GCGCGTTGATAGACCAGAGTAGGAGGCAGGGTGCTGTTATTCGCGTTTAAACAGAAATAATGTAATCACAAAGTCGTTGAATTTAGACCGAAGACATCGTCTGTCTGTCTATAAAGATGTAAGCAGAGGCGGCAGGCATTTGTATATTTGTTTAATCGACTTGAACGTGTCGGTAAACAAACCAGAGCTGTGAAAATAGATCCAGGTCTTAGCGAACGACAGGTAGACCGAAACTGCCTTTAGAATTTTCCTGCACCCTGTATATAACACAAGTCCATAAATAATTGTTAGCCCAAAAATAAGATAGTTTTTTATAATAAACGAGAGGGAGGCGGAATATTTTAAGAGATCGAAGGATCTCTCGACTCCAAAATAAGAGCATTTATACGTATTCATGTCAAATACCATTAGCATTACAAATAAAACCGAAAATGACATCTAAATCCGAAATCTATAAAAGAGATCCATTTGTCATGTAACCCAACAATGGATCTTCGAATATAAGAACTATGACAGCGTTCCTTTTAAACCGCAATTTTTTATTTTTAATGTTTGTTTAAAAAACAACCTTCATTTACTCCGAATCCACTTTTTCTCTTAAATTCCTCCAAAAATAATAACGTTATTTAGCTAAAGGGTTATTGACGTTCCTTTCGATATTCTCGATGGCTTTAAAAGATAAAGAGACCTAATAACGATTGTCATGTGAAACTGTGGCAGTTTTCAGGTGCTTTTAGTGATAATGATTGTTATATAAAGTGCCATAGTTAATTATTACAATTACCACAATAAGCGTACGATTGCGTGCACTAAATTATTTACTAGAAACCATGTAATGTTTATCTTTTTTTAAATCTGAAAAGACGATATTTAACTGTTTACCTTTTTCTATTGCTCGAAATCTGTGGAGGGATAGGCTTTCCGGAAATTAATCGCCGATTTTTTGGTCGGCTACATAAAATTATAAATCTAAAGTTTTTCGGCGGTTTTACGATTTTTTATTCATTTCCAAACTTAATAAGTAAATGATTAATTATTGTAATCGTTCTGCTTCGTTAATCTCTTCCACTTTTGCCCTTCTTTTCGTCTCTCAAATAACTTAATTCTGTTTTTGCATGGGAACGACTTTTTTCTAAATTTGACATTTTCAAACTTTAAATAATTAACTTTTTGTTCTAAACAGCTGTATGTATTAAATTGATTATTGTAATTTAGGGATTTCTTAAGTTATTTGAGGGACGTGGCAGTGGAAGGATGTATTTGGTCAAAATACAAGTACAGGCAAACCTCGATAACTCAAAGTTAAGGGAAAACTAAAAATAATTGAACTTTATTGCAAATTTCAGTTGTTAATAAAGCGCAAAAATTAATTGTTTTGTGTAAAATTTTTTTTATGCTTTACAGAAAATAATCGATCATTAACATTACGGATTGTAATATGTTTATTTACAATTTATTGTTTGATTTAAAATCAGTTTTTTCACAAATTTTTCTAATGGCGATATTTCTGCAAAAACATTCTGTTGCAGCAAATAAAACTAATACTATTTGGGTTAAAAATTGAAATGTAATTTTTGAAAAGTTGAAAAATTTAACTTCGCGTTACAAAAATAATTCTTGTCGAAAATCGCATATAGGGAATTATCAAAGACTGTTATTCGTCAGCGTAAATCAAATTAACTTTTTAAAAAATTTTAATTATAAATTACAGGACCGTATTTATAACAGAACTATCAAATCTGGGATTTTGTGCTTTTAAACAAAGTTATTAGCAAAAATAGACGCTATATGGTTTCCGACCATAAAATCTGTTACTGGCACTAAATTTTATTTGAAAAAAAAGAAGATTAATGTAGGCAATTTTAATAAATACGAAGATGTGCGCATTCGAGCGAAAAGTGGCACATTTCCGAGCGAGGGAAGCAAATGAAGCGCGACGCGGAGCGGCGCGCTTCATTTTCCCGAGATCGGAATGTGCCACTTTGAGCTCGAATGTGCACACTCAGTTTTAAGCACGATTCACAATAATTAATTTATCTTCTAAATAATTTTAATTAAAAATTACTTTTTTTTAAAGTTCTTTATTAATGTTTTTCGATTTTTATTGTGTAAAATTAATGGTATTTCAGAAATTTTTGTACCGCTGTGCTTACAAAAAAATTGGCAATTTTTGAGCTATATTGGTTTTGGCAAAAAATTAAAACTAACCCCCTAATTAATTTCCTTTGTGTTGATTTTTGATACGTCACAGAATAACGTAGAAAGTTCGGGCTATTTGCGAGCTGACTTTATCGCATTTCTTACCTGGCTTTTGAGATATTATTTTATTTTGCCTTTTTGCAATATAAGTTTTTAATTTGTACTTTACAAACGAAAACAGCTCGAAAACCACGTCCGTTTCTAACGATAAAATCCTATTCAGATAAATCTTCGATGAGAAATTCACAATAATTTAGACCAATAAGTTAGACGAAAAAGCAGTTGAATAATTTTAATCGTTTTTTCTCATTCGGACTAACGAAATTAATGTATCTTTTTGCCCCCTTTCACTCATTGGTACGGTAAATATGTTTTTCGAACATAAAATCGATATTTATCAAACTAAACAATTTATTAATTTGAAAGAGTTAAGGATAAAGTAGACAAACCTAATGAGTACGAAGATGTGCGCATTCGAGCGAAAAGTGGCACATTTCCGAGCGAGGGAAGCAAATGAAGCGCGACGCGGAGCGGCGCGCTTCATTTTCCCGAGATCGGAATGTGCCACTTTGAGCTCGAATGTGCACACTCGGCTTTAAGCACCATTCACAATAATTAATTTACTTTCTAGTAATTTTTAATTAAAAATGCCAGAACCGTATTTATATCAGAAACATCTTTGCGTGCATTTAAACAGTTATTAAAAAAAATAAACATTGTAAACTTTTTCCAAATACATCAAACCTAAATTTATTGAAATACATTTTTTTTTAAATTAAACCAGGAGTCCTCGGACTTTTGATCACAGGGCCAAATAGTACAACAAAATTTTTAGCAGGCCCACATATTTTAATAATCGATAAAGAAATACTTCATTTATTTTACATAACAATGTAGTATAATTTATGATTAAACGAACTTGCCTTATGTGAAGTTTGATCATAATTATATTAAGTCTTGAATTATAACATTACAAATTGCAATTGTGAATATTTAAGAAGAGAAGCTTGAATCAAGTTTGAGAGCCCAGATTACATTAGCTTGCACTTTGAGAACCCCTGATTTAAACGGAAAAGAATAATGTAGGCAAATTGGGGTACATTTATCGATAGAAAAATGTAAACATTGGAATACACTTTTTGCGACAAATTTCAAAGTTTCAAATTCGAGTAATTAAATAATTAAAATTGTAGAACTTTGAGTTATCAAGGTTTGCCGGTGATTCTACAACATTAATTAGGCACTTGCAATTTGGGCCGAGAAAATGGATCGAACGGGTTTTTCAATGCGGCAGCAAATAATCTGTTCAAAGAATAAGCAATCATTTTGAAGACAGGGTATGTGTAGCTTATTGTTGTGTGTATTCGTTATTACACGAACATCTAAATGAACCAACCCGACTATAAAGGAATATAAACAATGTTATTTAAAATGAAATATTGTACATATGGGAATACGTAACAAGCTTCACGTTAAAGAATATACCCTTTGTTCGAAACCGCAGTTCGAACAACAAGCTATAAATACACAAGATAGTAGTAAACCATAGGTATTCCAATGACACTTCGGAATGAAATGGGTGTCCTAAAGCATATTCGACATGCAACACAGAGCCGTACTTCCTACACGTGTCTGAAAAGCCATTATCCTTCGGGCACTCTCTTTCGCAAAATCCGCCGAGCGTAACCGCCAAATCCTCGCGGCGGCGTCCTCCTCGAAAAGGCACCCCTTCGATTTCATTGCCTCGTAATCCCAATTGCGTTCAATACGGCCCAGCTCAAAATTCAAAACTGGTTATGAGTTGCCACTGCATTTTTGATTTGTGGTTGGTAATGTTACGCCCTCTCAGAAATCTAGTCATGAAATTTCATGCCTGGTCAAGCAGGCATTACAGCCAATAGAGACCTGCAGAACATTGAAATTATTTTTATCTCGTTACTTTTAAAAGCCGGCCGTATATTTTGCGCCCCTTTTAAGCGGGTTAACGGTTCCAAAATTATTGCGTACATAAATACTTACCTGTTCTTTTGTTAACGCTGACGAAATCATTACAATCTTCGGAAAGGTCCGTTTTTTATTTTTTTGGCGGCGCAAATATTTTTGAACCGACTAAATTGGCGTGCGCTCTCTTTGCCCTTTCGCGCAATTTTTTTTATATGTAGCACTATTCTTAATAAATTGGCATTTAAGAGCGGCGCGCTTTCCTAAGCAAACGTCCTCGCGTTGAATGCTAATCCAATAATAATTGGTTAAGAAACTTTCGCTTAAGCAACTAATAATTCAATTTATGTAGTTCGCTAATTGGCAATAAAAACAAATACTATTTCTGTGCATCAAACTCCCGCTATTATATTCGAAATAATAATAATCTTGTTTATATAATCAATCTTCGGTGTATATACGGATACCGGTGATTCATATTTCGAGGGTTATACAGGACTATAAATCAGATCCCAATTATACGAGCAACAATTAAGTGATTGTCTGGACCTAACATTAATAATTTATATTATACTAAATATTTAAAAACTAGATTCTAAATTAATAACCTTAACGTATTCCTCTAGGGTAACAAATCTCCTTCGTTCTCTCTCGTGATATGATGCTGGACACCCATTATAGGGAATAATTTGATGGTTTCGAGGATGTTCCTTTTTTCATTGAGGAATGTAATATTTTGTAGAAAAACTATTTAAAATACACATTTTTGCCAGAGATTTGGTTGCTGGTAGAAATACGGTTCTGTAACTTTTAAATAAAAAATTGAAGCGTTTGTTTTTACTAATAATTTTGTTTAGAAGCACAAAATCACAAATTTGATAGTTCTGTTGTAAATACGGTCCTGTAATTTATAATTAAAATTTTTTCGAAAGTTAATTTGATGTATGCTTACGAATAACAGTCTTTGATAATTCCCTATATTCGATTTTCGATCAAGAAATATTTTTGTAATGCGAAGTTAAATTTTTCAACTTTTCATAAAACTACATTTCAATTTTTAACCCACATAGTATTATTTTTATTTGCTGCAACAGAATGTTTTTGCAGAAATATCGCCATTAGAAAAATTTCTTTAAAAACTGATTTTAAATCAAACAATAAATTGTAAATAAACATATTACAATCCGTAATGTTAATGATCGATTATTTTCTGTAAAGCATAAAAAAGATTTTACACAAAACAATTAATTTTTGCGCTTTATTAACAACTGAAATTTGCGATAAGTTTAATTATTTTTAGTTTTCCCGTAACTTTCAGTTATCGAGGTTTGCCTGTACTTGTATTTATTTATTTTAATAAATCAGAGGTTTAATTATTCTGGTGTAACAACGGTTTTGTAAATTTTATTAAAAACTCTTTCAAATTCAATTAATTATTGTAAATTGTGCTTAAAACCGAGTGTGCACATTTGAGCTCAAAGTGGCACATTCCGATCTCGGGAAAATGAAGCGCGCCGCTCCGCGCGCTCCGCGTCGCGCTTCATTTGCTTCCCTCGCTCGGAAATGTGCCACTTTTCGCTCGAATGCGCACATCCTCGTATTTATTGAATTTATCTATATTAATTTTTTCTCTTTAAATTAAATTAAGTTTCAACAAAATCTTTTAGATTTGAAAAAACTCAAATTTTATTAATAACTTTGTTTAGAGGCACTAAATTATATTTTTGGGGTTACTATTATAAATACGGTTCTGTAATTTTCAATTAATTCGTAGAAAGTAACTTAATTGTTGTGAATCGTGCTTAAAACCGAGTGTGCATATTCGAGCTCAAAGTGGCACATTCCGATCTCGGGAAAATGAAGCGCGCCGCTCCGCGTCGCGCTTCATTTGCTTCCCTCGCTCGGAAATGTGCCACTTTTCGCTCGAATGCGCACATCCTCGTATTTATTAAATTTGCCTACATTACTCTTCTATTTTTTTCAACTAAAATTTAGTGCTAGTAAAAGATTTTATGGTCGGAACACTTATAACGTTTATTTTTATTAATAACTTTGTTTAAAAGCACAAAAACACTTATTTGATTTTTCTGTTATAAATACGGACCTGTAATTTATAATTAAAAATTTGTAGCAAGTTAACTTGAAAACTATTTAAAATACTCGCGTCCAAATTTAAATTCTAGTTAGGCTCTGTCAAAATCTATATGCTGTAGAACTTAAAAGTACTTATTTAGATCATAAATAAGATAGAAGTGGCTTCTATTTAGGACCTCGTAAGCTTTGTTTATTCCACTTTCAGCACTTTTTTTGTTAGTACTTATTTGGGCTCTCGCTAGGGCTCATAGTGTCTAATAAAATTTAACTAAACTCTATTTTAAAATGTTTTAAGTTTTTATGCAGTACCTACTTTATTTTTATAGCCAATTTTTGTATTGATTGAAAGAAAATAAGGATAAAATTAAAACAAAAACAATTTTATTAATTTTTAAAGCTAGAGAATACTACGATACTCGTAAATTTGTATTTAAATGCCACCTTCTCATTTATATTATTACTATACCGGTAAAAAATATATATTTCTATGAATGTTTCTTAAAATTTTCTGTAAAAGAAAAATTATTCTGAAATGACCTTAAAAAAATACCAGATAGGTTTTACGAGGAATATAATGGAGCATAATAGGTACTATCAAACGCCAAAAGAAGTATAACTTGAAAAATTAATTATTTTCTAAATATAACCAACCAATTTATGCATATTTTGCTTCGTTTTTATTTTACACCGTTTTCTCCATGGAAATAGGTGTACAGTGGGGAGGCACCAACAATATTTTTTAAAGTTTGGAAACCACTGCTCTATTCTATACATAGAAACGGCGCGATAGGGATTACCGATTTAATTATGAAAAGGACATAAATCCGTCGGGAAGATTTTTTAACAGTAATTCGGATGTCTTATCGGTTTGTAGTGTTTACAAAAAGAGGCTTGATAAAAGCACGTTGGAAAGTAGAGGGTCACGGCTTGTCTTCAGTTCATTTATAGACATATTGCTTGTCGGCATGCAAATCAGACAGCTACGCAGGATTTTGATTGATCTATTCAGAAGATGGATTGCGTAGCGACCACATCCATTGTCAAAGTACTTCTCCATTGTATTCTTCAAGTCCAGGCGTACTATTAAAGATAATGCATACTTTATGGGGAAGATACGCTAAGAAAACAATCATTTTTCCGTTTAAGTATCTCTTTTTATTCGTCGATATTTACATTTAAAGACCTGTTTTTATTAGAGCCATTAACGAGCTTTAAAAACTAAACGCTTTAATTACGAAGAGCTTTTTATGTGCTTCGGATTAATGCCTAGTTCTGGTAAAAAATAAGCTCGGAATAATTACGAGTAATGATTTATGGAATATTTTAGAGTTGAATAGTGACAAAATTGACTCGACTGCAATCTTAAAACGCGAGACCAAATAAGAATCAATCTTGAAGAGTAGGAAACATATCGACTCCATTACTCTTAATGTCATGATTTTGAATTCCGGTTGCTTTTTGTTCGCAAAGTATGCTCTTTGTAAGGATGACTAGACGGAATGTTGTCTAATGCATATACATACACGAATGTATTAACATGTTTAGGGATCACTTTTTTCTATTTTCCAAATAAAATTCGATGCGAAACTTCCAAATGACGGTCCACTATTTCTGATCGGAATGGAAATCGATTAAGACTGCTATCATGAAATTTACACTCTTTATCCGTATTGGACGATGAAAATGATGAGTGTTGACAGTTCAATACTGCATTAATCCATTAAGCCACACACACAACACACACACAAACACCAGTTTAACGATTTCGAAGATCGTTCGAGATTGAGGGTTCTTCTATCTTGAACTGCGACATCCTTGCAGGTATCTCGACGTAACGACTTCGTTCCATTAGACACCTGGTGTTAGGTTATTAAAATTTCGATCACATTGAAGAATTCAAGGCTCTCTTTTAGATTTTTATTTTATAATAGAGATTCAAAGGCCTTCTGCTTACAATCATAATAATTGCCTAACAGCAGGATCCGATATCAGAGTCCTTGTTACGTAAAACAATATCTTTACAAAATACAACTTTTTAAATTTTTTAAATAATTCACTAATATTTGTTTAAGGTCGTAGTTTCCAAATTATACGTTATCAGTTCCAAACTCAAAACCCCAAAATTGGCCAAAATTGCCAAAAAACATGGATTAACCTCTTGCGTATTTTTGAGGGAAAAAAATTTTAGGTAAGGGATTTGCTTTAAATTTTTGCGGGACGTTCCTATGGACTTCAAAGCGACATAGCCGGAACCATTCTTTTCTGCTCCCCCTTCAATCCTTAAATTTTTCGATAAAACTAAAAAAATAAAAAAAATACACTTTGACTCACGAAAACAATTATGGGACTTTTCTACATAAGATACTTGTAAAATAAGTATAGGGCGCAACGTAAATTTTTCGAGTAATTAAAAATTGCAATTTTAGGTCCACTTTTTTGCACAATTTTGAACTTTAAAAAAATTCTAGCGTCGTTATTTGTGGACGGATCTTTAAAAACTATTTAGATTCGGATTTGGCAGCCTTTTTGGCTTCGGATAAGCCTAAGAAACCGTAGGCGTGCTATTCCAGAGCTTTGGGAAAACGTTTTGAAAATTCAAAATCGATGGGTTTGAACCCATGTTATTTTTGCAAAAAATGAAAAAAATAGAATTGCTTTATATTGCAAGGGGATATTCCTACGTACCCCTGGCAACTATAGCCGGTGTCATTTCCCCGCGCTAACCCTCTAAAACAATTTCCCTTTAAATCAATTGCATTAATTTAAACGTTTTCTAATTAATCGTTAATTAGTATGCTTCATTAACCATACGAGTAAAAACTACACAATAATTACAGGTCGGTCATTCATTTGATTTCTAAGCTCTTAATTAAATGTAACTCCAGTACTTAATTACAACTTAAATATTCTGTTGCGACTTATTTACTTACACAAAAAAATAAAAAGAAACATTTTACAATATTTGGACGTGAAATGATAAATATCATAAACCATGCATTGTGCGCCACATTGGAAGTTGCACTATCATTTAGGGTTTACTAGAATTTTAGACAGATGCATAGAAGCGGGCAGGTGCGAAAATCTGATTCAGAACCGAATATAATTAACTAAATAAAAAGGCGCTACAATAATAGCCTTCACTCTTACGAAGGCGTTGGTGCTTCTAAAGCCCTTCTTTGTTCCACGAAAAAATTGTACGGAAGAGTGTTGATGTCTTTATAAAATCTCGGTACATAAAGTTTTTTGCTGGTCTTCGGGGTCGCAAAAGTGTGTTATATTGTGCGGTTATAAACCCGCACATCGGTGCACGTACTTTGATGAAATGCATTGCTGCAGTTTGTAAATGCATCATAAAGATGTTTAGTTGTCACCTTACTAACTTTACGGTGTCGCGGTTTACCACATCTTTTCAGTTGACTTCTTTTTACTCTTGTCAACTTTATAGAATTAGTCTTAAAAAAGGACCTTTTTTAATTTTCTGGCGAGCTTGGCAACTTTCAAATTCTTTACCCATTTATTTTAGTTCATAGAAAACAATTAATTGAATATATGTAATCTAGAAAAATTTTGAGCATAATTACATCAGAAAATATAATCTAGCAAGTTCTGCTATTAAAATGCATAATCATTTATAATAACTTGGAAATTTCTATCTTTTTTATTTTTATGATTTTCTTAAAGACTTTACTTAGTTGAAACGTATAGATTTGGGGACCATAATTTATTTAAAATATTGATACAAAAAATTTTGAGTAAAATGCGTTCCAAATTATATTATTGTTTTCCTATGCGCACGAGTGCCATTTAACGCGCTGTCCCTCGGTTATTTTACAAAATGTTTTAATTGCTTTACATGGCTAAAAAATTGAGATTCGGGGCTAGAAATTTAAGTAAAATTTTAGTACCGACGTCCGAATAAATTTTGAGTAAAATACGATACAAGAATATGTTGTTCTTTTCGTGCGAAGTTGTCTGCAGACTAGTGCCCGCATTTAACGCGCTGTCCCTCGGTTATTTTTGCGAATTTTTTAAATTATTTTAGATGGCTAAAAAATTGAGACTTGGAGTTATTAATTTATGTATAATTTGGGTACCGACGCTCGACTAAATTTTCAGTAAAATCGGATACAATGTTACGTTGTTTTTTCTAACAAATTGCTGTGCGCACAAGTGCCCGCATTTAACGCGCTGTCCCTCGGTTATTTTTGCGAATTTTTTCAATTACTTTAGATGGCTAAAAAATTGAGATTCGGGGCTATTAATTCATTTATAATTTTGGTACCGACGCCAGACTAAATTTTGAGTAAAATACGATACAAAAAGTGTTTTCTTACGAAGTTCTGCGCGCACAAGTGCTCGCATTTGACGCGCTGTTCGTCAGCTATTTTTGCGAATATTATTAATTAATTTACATGGCTAGAAAATTGAGATTCGGGGCTATTAATTTATGTATAATTTTGGTACCGACGTCGGATTACATTTTAAGGAAAGCAGCATACAAAAACGCGGTTCATTTATTAACGTAATTATAATTTTTGGAAGAGTTACATCTTACTTGTTTAGACGATTTTTTTAAGCATTTGACTTGTACAAAAAGCAGAGATTTGGCAGTCTAAGTTGGCTTAAAATTCGGTAAACCGACGGCCAACAAAACTGAGTAATATTAGATATGCAATTAACCTTCCGTGTACTAGGTGGGGTATAATTAACGTGAACATTTTTTTTTGTTAAAGCGGGACGTTTGGTAATCGCGCTTAAAACCGAGTGTGCACATTCGAGCTCAAAGTGGCACATTCCGATCTCGGGAAAATGAAGCGCGCCGCTCCGCGTCGCGCTTCATTTGCCTCCCTCGCTCGGAAATGTGCCACTTTTCGCTCGAATGCGCACATCCTTGTATTTATTAAATTTGTTTATATTAATCTTCCTTCTTTCAAATCAATAATTCATTTATTTTAACAAATCAGAGATTTAATTAGTCTGGTATAGCAACGATTTTGTAATTGTTTTATTAAAAACTCTTTCAAATTAAATTAATTATTGTAAATTGTGCTTAAACCCGAGTGTGCACATTCGAGCTCAAAGTGGCACATTCCGATCTCGGGAAAATGAAGCGCGCCGCTCCGCGTCGCGCTTCATTTGCCCCCTCGCTCGGAAATGTGCCACTTTTCGCTCGAATGCGCACATCCTCGTGTTTATTATATTAGTATAATTTACCGTGGGCTTCTTCAAACCAAAATTTTAATTTAATTTAGTAAATATCGATTTTATATTTAAAAAATGTATTTACCATAGCAATGAGTGGAAGGGAGCGAGAAGATACGATAACCTTGTCAATGCAAGTGAGAGGGAACGATTAAAATTATTCAATTAATTTTTCATGTAATTTATTGGTCTAAATTATTGCGAATCATTAAGAAATTACCGTGAAATTAATTTGTATTTCAATATTTCTATTAAAAAAGATTAATGGTGGGTAATCTAAAAAATTAGCATTTCACTTGATTTATGAACAGTTATGCCCATAAATCGATCAGTAATCTAACATTTGCCCATTTATTAAATTTTTATGTACCGTCTCATTGTAATAACAATTATTTACAACTTCTTTTTAAAAACTGATGAAATTAAATAAAATTATTTCAGTTCCCCAACGGTAAAGCAGAATTTTCTGCCAATTTAAATAAAAAAAAGTTAAGGGTGTTTTTCTTCTAATCTAATTTAATTATTTAAATTTAGTTTGAGATTGTTTTAAATAAATAGTCAGTTTATTATAGAAAACTGTACGTAATTTATTGGCATTGTTAATTAATTACGGCGATTAAATTTATTTGTCGACTTTAAAATCCGTAAAACGTTTTTCGCGATTACAAGATGGCTGATTGTGATTTTTTTGTACGTAAACGACCACACAGTATGTCCCCAATTAACCCTTCCTCCATGTTATTATATACTAAATACTGTGCAAGATTTAAGATAACGAACACGAAAGCTTAAAACGTACAAAATTTCAATCCCATTTTATGAGCCGCAAATTTGTAATTATCCACACACGCATTGTGTGCAAGTTGGAATGTTTTTTGTGTATCTTCCCATGTTCTGACGTTATTGGCATCGGGTACAGTTATTTAAAGTGGAACAAGTATTAACATACAGTGAAACGCTAATTAAAATAAAATAGCGCCTTACGGAACGACCGTGATTTCGGAGGACAATGAAAATTTGGACCGAGACACTTCTCAAATATGTCTTACGCTTTCTCAGGTGCTTCCGATTTGAATTTTCGACGTTAATTTGCTCATTGTGGAAGAAGAGACTTCCTCTGCTTTTTTAAACTTAATAAAAGCGGAGAAGTTTGTTTTGAATATTTCAAGCGGCGAAGCATCAGGTAAAAGCGTGTTTTTTTTAATATTTAATAAAGAAAAGTAAGAGAATGAAATCGCACATCTGTGTCAACTAAAACAATATACGTGCCTCGAAAGAGACAACACATAAATTATTAGAGTTGTTTTTGTTATTCTCGCACCATTACACGCCGCAAGGAACGTCTGGCTTTAGGATATTGCACTATAAAGTCACATTTTTCCTTCTGGCGGAAAAATATATGGGGAGCTTGTGGCGCAATTTGAAGGGTAGAACAACGAACGAAGAGCAACTCGCATATTAAATATCTTCGACGAAAAATTTTCCTAATAACCGATGTATTTGAAAAGCGAGCGCACAGAGAACAAAGGTGCTAAATTGGACGCCGAAGAACACGCAACTTACGCAATAAATACAGGCGACGTCCACGAATCCTAGACGCTCCTTCCAATGAATCACGATAACATTGCAATTCTTATAAAAGGTTCGACATAAAAGCTCGCATAATACAATGCGACATGAAACAAGACGGAAATGACAACCATGTACCGGAACTAAGTCCGGGAAAACATTTTTTTAAGATGGCGATTCGTTAATCAGAACGAATGGGGCGCACCTATTCCGGATTAAGACCTACTACCTCTTGTCACGACATCCCAAATCATTAGAATAAATCAATAACAAACCGAATCGCTTATGTAACAAACAAACATGGACTCCCACCTGCAAAGATTAATCTAAAAAATTATACCAATCTCAGACTCACATTTTCCTTCGCGAGATGAAACAATTAGAAACTTTGATTTACATGAAAACATAGGGAAATAAATCAAACCACGAACCTACTTAATTTCCAAAAATATAGATTTTTAAAAGTAATAGAATTTTAAGTTTTCTTCACAAATAAAATCAAATCAAATCCACAAAATTGTACTTTCTGACAGTTAAATGACAAGAAATATATTTTAATAACCAATAATGAATAAGGTTTAAGTAAAACATATTTATTTATGCATTAGAATAGACTTTTATTAATAAAAATACAAAAACTTAACTTTTTCTTCAACTTATAAACTATTTAGTCATTTCTGGAGTACTAAATTCAATGACATGTGTCAATTACGATACCAAATATTAAGAAAACCTAACAAGAATTTCATTCTTGCCTCCTTATTGCAATACAAATTAATTTCACGGAAATTTCTTAATGATTCGCAATAATTTAACCAATAAATTACACGAAAAATTAATTCAATAATTTTAATCGTTTCCTCTCACTTGCATTGACAAGATTATCGTATCTTCTCGCTCCTTCCACTCATTGCTATGGTAAATACATTTTTCGAATGTAAAATCGATATTTACTAAATCAAATTAAAATTTTTGATTTGAAAGAGCGCACGGTAAATTATACTAATATAATAAATACGAGGATGTGCGCATTCGAGCGAAAAGTGGCACATTTCCGAGCGAGGGAGGCAAATGAAGCGCGACGCGGAGCGGCGCGCTTCATTTTCCCGAGATCGGAATGTGCCACTTTGAGCTCGAATGTGCACACTCGGGTTTAAGCACAATTTACAATAATTAATTTAATTTGAAAGAGTTTTTAATAAAAAATTACAAAACCGTTGCTATACCAGAATAATTAATTCTCTGATTTATTAAAATAAATGAATTATTGATTTGAAAGAAGGAAGATTAATACAAACAAATGTAATAAATACAAGGATGTGCGCATTCGAGCGAAAAGTGGCACATTTCCGAGCGAGGGAGGCAAATGAAGCGCGACGCGGGCGGCGCGCTTCATTCCGAGATCGGAATGTGCCACTTTGAGCTCGAATGTCACACTCGTTTAAGCACAATTTACAATAATTAATTTAATTTAAAAGAGTTTTTAATAAAAAATTACAAAACCGTTGCTATACCAGAATAATTAAATCTCTGATTTATTAAAATAAATGAATTATTGATTTGAAAGAAGAAAGATTAATATAAACAAATGTAATAAATACAAGGATGTGCGCATTCGAGCGAAAAGTGGCACATTTCCGAGCGAGGGAGGCAAATGAAGCGCGACGCGGAGCGGCGCGCTTCATTTTCCCGAGATCGGAATGTGCCACTTTGAGCTCGAATGTGCACACTCTGTTTTAAGCTCGATTACCAAACGTGCCGTTTTAACAAAAAAAAAATTGTTCACGTTAGTTATACCCCACCTAGTACACGGAAGGTTAATAGGGACCTTTTATCCTGTGAATTCATATTTTTTTCAAAATTGAATGAAATTTTTACAGCATGCTAATTGACCCTTAAAATGACCGTATTTTACGTATATAGTAACAATAACAATCACATATATGCGTGTCCTAAAATACCGTACCTACCACGTACAGTCAGCCTAAGAAGTAATCAACACCCTAAAAACAGTACTTACCGTAATCGAGCTATTCCAAGAGACAGGTTTGAGTTAAAAATAGTGTGTATGACAGCTTTTATAAGTACAACAAATAATTATTTCTATTAATTGATTAAAAAAATCCTTTATAATCAATTAACTAAATATTTTCTAACAAAACGACAGCTGTCACAAATACCTTTACGTGATTTCAAATTTACTTCTAGGTACTAAAATTACAAAGATCAATCTTGATTGCTTTTTAACCATGCAGCGCCAGATTTTGTCCCTTGGAATAGGGCGTTTACTGTAGGTCTGTTTCTAGGGTGTTGATTACTTCTTAGGCTGACTGTACATATAACCTTCTTATACGGCTAACTTCATGCTGTCAAATTTTTTTTAGCTGTACGAGCCCAACTTCCTTAGCCTGCTAAAATATTACTTTCAATGCGCGAAAAGAAGTATAACTTCAAAAAATTTATAGTACATACATACTAAAATACACACCTAATTGTCTGCTATAAAGCAATTTACTTTTTGACAACCCATTTGAAAAGTGTTTGTCGCCTTCTTGCTTTGGCTTTATGCTCCACGAAAAACAAAGTTTTAAACAATTTTTTGTATTGACCTTGCGTTATTAATTACAATGAAATTCCGTTTTAAAGACTCATGAATAAATACATAAATTATAAATATCATGATTTCATTATTAGCGAGCGTGACAATTTTTTTTAAGCCAATTTACATTTTGAAATGTTCTTTCTAGGAATTGTGTGTTCTCATAGCACGATTGTCTTTGATTTGGTTGACGCGATGCTAATGAATATTTTCCGTTCGAAGGAATTTTCGTAGTTATTCAAACCGTGCATATTGTAGGAATATTTGCGAGCTTACACGAGAAGCTACTATAAGGAAGTAACTAGTTGAGTGTGAATCCATGTTTGCCTTTCACTCTTATCAATTTTAATTGATCAACATTAGCGACAAATTTTTCGAGATAACAAATTCACTTTGCGAGAGGAGAAGCACAAAAAGAAAAGCAGTTACAAAAATTGCTAGGAATAAGGAACAAAAACAAAACTCGAGGAGCGTCTTTAATCTTCTTAAATCTTTAAAGCGCCAGAGAAACGCGCTTAAGGCATCTTTTACAAAGTCGAAAATATAATTTACAAAGTTGATTATATGTCAAGTTTTTTTTACACTTAGCTTCAAATTATGACTTGACAAATGCACCGTAGTAAATATTTAATTAGTAGTAAAATTCGTCGGGCGTTTTAATTAATTCCGAGACAAAAATCTTGCTGATAGAGGAGCTCTTCGACTTTTGCTCGTATTCCTTTAACCCCTTCGCTACGTTTTCGTTTAAATTAATTTTAATATTCAACTATGCACCTTTAGAGAGATAATTACCGGAGGAAACGAACGAGCTTGTTTAACATAGAACGTTGGAAGGCAATACTGGTCGCCTTCGTCGTCGTCGTCGTCCCCTACGCCGCCAATTCAATATTCACTACGCGATAAAAATTCACGCTTCTTAAAATCCATGCTGAAAATATTCAAATTAGCCCTCTTTAAGGCTCACCGGGGAGCCATTGAGGTTGACGCCAATTTCCCTGACATGATACAATGAGCTTGGTGCCATCCCAATCCTACCTATCATCCTGGACCTTCTTCTTACTTCATACTACAATTTTTAGTGTGAGGATTTCAATTGCTTTGTTTCTTCGCAATTCCCCCTTTTTGTAATTCCGAAGGGAAAGGGTTGCACTCGCCGTCTCTGCTTTTAAAAAAAAATTAAGATCTGCAACGTTAAGAAAACACGACAAGCCATGTACCTATAATTATTTTCTAATTAAACGTTATGTTCCGTAAGTAATTTATAATTAAATTAGGTCTTGTGCGTGACACGAAGAAATAAAAAGGTTAAAGCACGTTAACGTAAGGATGTCATCAAATTTAATTATTATTATTTATCATTTTACGTAGCAAATCGCGTATCCGCAATTTAAACTTTGTCTTTGTTTTAACGGGGAACTCGCCTTGGATGATGTTATAGCTTAAAGGGTAATTTTTTAAGCTTCTTTTTTAAGCTAAGTTCAATCAAGGCTGTTTGCTCACAGATAACATTGAAGCTTAGCTCGCCTCCCAATTATTATTAATCATTAGCATTAATTACGTGACAAAATGCTTTTCAATCTTGTTTGTGATTGTTTTGAAAAATAATACAAAGGTTGCCCTTAGAGTTACTTTTTTATTCGCCATTGTTTAATAAAAAATTAAAATACTAATTTTATAATAGATTCTGATTTGGTTTTTTGTTAATATGTCCCTAAAATTAAGCTTTTTTAGGTACGTTATACCGCGTATCAGACAAAATAAGCACTGGAACTTAACTCTCTGATACACTGAACAAAAATGTTTATTCAGGTTAAGTTTCAGTAACTATTCGTCTGACAGTTTGTATATCGTTGAAAAACTTTTTCTAACTGAGCAAAAATCCAACATGCCTGACATATGAAAACAAAGAAATGGCCCTAATTATTTGAAAAAACAAGTGCAATCGAGGTTTGTTATTCACACCAAAATTTTTATCTTAAAAACTGTGCTGAACAGTGTAAAACTTTAGAAGCAGAAACAATAGGTATTATCGAATTATCGAGGAAACTTGAAGTCGGTAAATTTAGTGTTTTTCTAAATATTTAAAACTGAAAAAAATTAATGTGAAAATGATATGAATTTTTTGGGAATATTGAATTCTGCAAAGTATTTCTTATTTAATTGTTGATCTATATCATTTAATAACCCGAGATACCAATGGTAAGCATCAAAATGTGGGCACGGATATGTTTATTTCTAATAAACAAAACAAATTGGTTATAAATTATATAAACACGAAATATTTGTATTATGTTGGTTCGTTACGAGAACTGTTTTAAATTCTATGGATTCTATAGAATTTATTTTTCTTTTAGTATTATTGTTAAGCGAGGATGTCAAGTTTATAACCTTATAATCGAATATTTCACAGTTTGACAACTATATATTTTAAATAGAGAGACAGATGTAATGCATACCTACTTTTATAACTATTAAGTGCAGATACAAATTATGATATATTACTTTACAACTAAATGACTGCAATAAAATTCACAAAATAACCGAATAACGTCGAGCAAGCCGTTTTTAGGATACATCAACCTTCAAAACTTAAACAACAAAAAAACCATTTATTGTTTAAAATATTTTGAAAATCTTTGTTTGACTGTTATAACGATGTAGAATTGTTTTTTGAAACTAAAGAAATCGCATATCAAAATAAACGCACTCTCTTTTAAAGACATATGGAGACGATGCTGTCTTACTGGAAAATTAAAATGCATTTTCTCAATTTTTTTTAGATTTATAACATATTGTATATAAACTTTTATTGTTTAGATTGGTGGCAGTTTTCCCCGTTAAGTTTCAGTACCTATTTGTCTGATGCCCTGTATAATCACATTAATTTCACAGTAATGCAATTTTGCATAGCTTAATCCGCGAAGCAGATTTATCCAGTTGTTTACTAACAAATTAAAACCTCGTATTTTTGCTAAATTGGAAATAAATTAAAAAGTGTGTGCGCCCGGGATTTATCGAAAAATCGATACGGGAACTTATAAAAAAATGACTAACAAGTCCTTTGTTAAGTTGTATTTATGCAAACTTATGTTTTTGTTACAGGCCATTAAGTGCACGGTACCGAACTGCAGCTGCGAAAGCTTCATCCCTGGAAAACGACATCTTCGATACTGCGAGACTTGCAAACACGGCTGGGTTCCTCATGGTGAGTTTTTAACTCTTGTTTATCTGCTCGCGGTCTTATAATTAATTATTTGCGGAATAATGTGGCGCTTAAATACCGACAAATAATTTCCTCTTCGAGTCTCCGAATGGGGTTGGGGGTTGCGTTTGGAAAACGTTAAAACTTGCCTCGTAAATAATAGTGTTCGCGAAAGATCAATCTGCAAATCTTATCAGTGCGATCTCTTTGTTTATTGGATGGTCAGCGTGTAGGAGCGTTACAAGTTATCGAATAATGAACTGTCATATTTGAGTTATCGACGGCAGGGCACCGCGCCCAGTCATACAGAATTTACATTCGTTTTGGAAACGGTTTACGAGCATCCCCGGTACCATCTATAGTCAAATTGTGACCAGTTGACCACGGCCCCGGGCCACTGTCTATGCATAGGAAATGATGTCCAAGATGAAATTGTACTCCGGGGACTTCCACGCTTTGATATGTATGATATACTGCATCACCTACGTATCGAATTCTTTTTTTCCTTTTTTTCGGTTCTGCCTCTTCTTTGTAACAACCGACACCTTAAATATTTATGTCCCATATATCTTTCCCCAAATACATTACCAATATCGACGCTTTAAATCGACCAAATTTAAATCAACCCCCTTTATTCGTCTATCTCTTTCGCAATGTTTCGGCTAAGCCACTTAACCTTCCGCATACTAGGTGATTAAATGTCGCATGCCATACTAGGTGGGGTTTGCCATACCCCGAAAATAAAATGAAATAAAATCCACAAAATTGTACTTTATGACTGTGATATGCTAAGAAATATATTTTAATAACCAATAATGAATAGGTTTAAGAAAAACATATTTATTTATGCATTCGAATAGACTTTTATTAATAAAAATACAAAAATTTAACTTTTTCTTCAACTTATAAACTATTGTGTCTTTTCTTGAGTACTAAATTCCAATGACACGTGTCAATTACGATACCGAATATTATGAAATTTTAACAAGAATTTAATTTTTGCCTCCTTATTGAAATACAAATTAATTTCACGGCAATTTCTTAATGATTCGCAATAATTAAGACCAATAAATTAAATGAAAAATTAATTGAATAATTTTAATCGTTCCCTCTCACTTGCATTGACAAAGTTATCGTATCTTCTCGCTCCTTTCCACTCATTGCTATGGTAAATACATTTTTCGAATATCAAATCGATATTTACTC
This sequence comes from Sinopyrophorus schimmeli, assembly GCA_036325965.1. Classification (NCBI taxonomy): domain Eukaryota; kingdom Metazoa; phylum Arthropoda; class Insecta; order Coleoptera; family Elateridae; genus Sinopyrophorus; species Sinopyrophorus schimmeli. The sequence goes on from JARFIZ010000177.1 coordinate 1,144,051, forward strand.
AATTAAATTAAATTTTTTGATTTGAAGGAGCACACGGTAAATTATACTAATATAATAAACACGACGATGTGCGCATTTGAGCGAAAAGTGGCACATTTCCGAGCGAGGGAGGCAAATGAAGCGCGACGCGGAGCGGCGCGCTTCATTTTCCCGAGATCGGAATGTGCCACTTTGAGCTCGAATGTGCACACTCGGCTTTAAGCACAATTTACAATAATTAATTTAATTTTTAAAAGAGTTTTTAATAAATAATTACAAAACCGTTGCTATACCAGAATAATTAAATCTCTGATTTATTAAAATAAATGAATTATTGATTTGAAAGAGAGAAGATTAATATAAACAAATTTAATGAATACAAGGATGTGCGCATTCGAGCGAAAAGTGGCACATTTCCGAGCGAGGGAAGCAAATGAAGCGCGACGCGGAGCGGCGCGCTTCATTTTCCCGAGATCGGATTGTGCCACTTTGAGCTCGAATGTGCACACACGGCTTTAAGCACTATTTACAATAATTAATTTAATTTGAAAGAGTTTTTAATAAATAATTACAAAACCGTTGCTATACCAGAATAATTAAATCTCTGATTTATTAAAATAAATGAATTATTGATTTGAAAGAGGGAAGATTAATATAATCAAATTTAATGAATACAAGGATGTGCGCATTCGAGCGAAAAGTGGCACATTTCCGAGCGAGGGAAGCAAATGAAGCGCGACGCGGAGCGGCGCGCTTCATTTTCCGAGATCGGAATGTGCCACTTTGAGCTCGAATGTGCACACTCGATTTTAAGCTCGATTACCAAACGTGCCGTTTTAACAAAAAAAAATTGTTTACGTTAATTATACCCCACTCAGTACACGGAAGGTTCATAAGGAGCTGTAAATTCATGTTTTTTCAATACTTTAGTGAAATTTTTACAGCAAGCTAATTGACTTTTAAAATGACCGTATTTCACGTGTATAGTAACAATAACAGCCACATATATGAGTGTCCCCAAATACCGTACTTACCACGTATACTCAGCCTAAGAAGTAATCAACACCCTAAAAACATATTAAGAAAACCTACAGTGAACAAAAAAAGTATTTGAACACCCTGTTTTTTTTAATTTTAATAGTTTCTTATTTGAATAAATTTGCATTTTATAGCAATAGACTAACTTACGTGAGTACAGTACAAATTACCACAAATATTTAAAATCTTAAAAGTTTTTAGGTATTTTTTCAGTAAAAACTTAAAAACCGATGCAAAAAAAATATTTGAGCGCTATAAGTTATAAGATAAACGCATGTCCATAATAACACATACATGCAACCGCGCTTGCTTCAACAAATGTGTGAATTAATATGATTGTTTTATTTAGTAATCAGTTGTATTTAGTTTAGCAAATCAAAATTTCTTCTAAAAAATTGAAATTATCTGAAGGTATGCGCGCAAATATTGTTTTGTTAAGAAAACAAAACAAAAGCCTTAGGAACCTTCAATTTAAATATTTCTACTGTGCTGTACATTGTAAAGAAAAAAAATGAGACTGGTTCGACGGCAAATAAATAGCGATCTGGCCGTCCCAAATCACAAAACGCAAAAAATGTGCGATTTATACTTGCGGAAGTTAAGAAAGGTCCTTTTAATAGTGCACAAACATTAGCTAAAGAGATTGCAACAACTTCGGGCAAAAGTATTACATCTCAAACGATTAGAAATTATATATATTAAGGCGTTTTCAAAAGCAGAACACTAAAAAAAAAGCATACATAAACGAAAGAAATAGACTAAAAAGATTTAATTTTGTAAAAGAATATGTTAATAAACCAGAAGAATTTTGGAAATAAGTTATATTCAGCGATGAAAGTAAGTTGAATCTTTTTGGTTGCGATGGTCATAAAACAGTGTGAAGAAAAACAAATACAGCACTTCAAAAACAACATTTGAAACCTATCATCAAACACGGCGGTGGACACGTTATGGTTTGGGGGTGCATGGCATGGGAGGGCATAGAAAATTTGTGTTTTATTGAAGGTAATATGGATGCAAAATTGTATATCCGTATTTTACGTGATAACTTGAAAGCGAGTGCTAATATTGGATCTGAAAGACACTTATTTCTTTCAACAAGACAGTGACCCGAAAAATACAGCACTGGTTACGCAAGAATATATGCTGTAGAATGTGCGAAAAAGACTCATTACACCCCCACGAAGTCCAGACACCAATTCTATAAAAAAATCTATGGAGTATTCTGGACCAAAAAGTAAGAAAATAAAGAATTTCTGAAAAAAAAACAATTTCAAACAAATTTTAAAAGAACAATAAGCAAACATTAGCCCAGAACGTACTAGAAATATAATGCACTCGACGCCCAGGGATTTTAAGTCGTTATAGACGCTTATGGTTTACACAAAGTATTAATTTTTTTTGTAGTAGTAGATTTAGTAAGACTGAGCAAGTGTTCAAATACTTTTTTGGCTTTGTTTTCTAATATTTGTTTCTACTTTTAAAAGTTCTTTTAATTTATATTTACCACACAGTACATATACACTGTAAAAAATCGGGAGTGAATCCGGAGTGAATTTTCACTCCCATCACTCGGAGTTTCGGAGTGAAAACAAAAATCACTCCTCGCTCGGAGTTAACTTGGAGTTTATTTTAGCGGATTAATTGCGGAGTGATTTCTCATCAATTTCGGAGTGAATATAGATGTTCGGAGCGAATATCGATTTAACTTACAGAAATTATTATAATTCATTAAACACAATAGATTAAATTTAACATATAACCTAAATCTTCTTCTAAATCTTTACAATATAATTATAAAATTATTTGCATGACTGTAGTTAAGGTTAACGAAAGAAATAAATAAATAATATGTAAATAAGTCAATAAATTATATATTCAGAACAATATAATAATATAACAATTTAATCAAAAAATTACCCGGTAGATGGCGTCCAAAGATATTTTTACAAAAATAATTTAAAAATAGAAAGCACTTTTAGTACTTCCGAACGCCATTTTCTGTTTTTTTATTTATATTATTATGAATCTAAATAATAATGATATTATTATTAATAATAATAACAATTTTTGTAATAATCACATGTATTATGCACGGTCCTTATATCTAAAATTTATTCAGAGTGAATTTTTTGAATTGTTCATATAAAATAATGTTTGGAGTGAATTTCACTCCGAGCGGGATTAAACTAATTAAAAGTCATCCACTCCGCAAATTTTTTACTGTATATATTGTACAGTATGTAAGTAATCGATACATATAACTTATGCAGCTATTATGTAAAAATATTTTGTAATAAACAATAAAATATGGGTGTTCAAATACTTTTTTTGTTCACTGTAACAAGAATTTCATTCTTGCCTCCTTACTGAAATGCAAATTAATTTCATTGTAATTTCTTAATGATTTGCAATAATTTAGACCAACAAATTACACAAATAGCTCATCGCACAATTTTAATTGTTCCCTCTCACTTTCATTGACAAGATTATCGTATCTTCTCGCTCCCTTCCACTCATTGCTTTGGTAAATACGTTTTTCGAATATAACATCGATATTTACTAAATTAAATTCAAATTTTTGAGCTGAAAGAGCGCACGATAAATTATAGTAATAACAAACACGGGGATGTGCGCATTCGAGCAAAAAGTGGCACATTTCCGAGCGAGGGAGGCAAATGAAGCGCGACGCGGAGCGGCGCGCTTCATTTTCCCGAGATCGGAATGTGCCACTTTGAGCTCAAATGTGCACACTCGGCTTTAAGCACTATTTACAATAATTAATTTAATTTGAAAGAGTTTTTAATAAAAAATTACAAAACCGTTGCTATAACAGAATAATTAAATCTCTGATTTATTAAAATAAATGAATTGTTTGATTTGAAAGAAGGAAGATAGATTAATATAAACAAATTCAATAAATACGAAGATGTGCGCATTCGAGCGAAAAGTGGCACATTTCCGAGCGAGGGAGGCAAATGAAGCGCGACGCGGAGCGGCGCGCTTCATTTTCCCGAGATCGGAATGTGCCACTTTGAGCTCGAATGTGCACACTCGGTTTTAAGCTCGATTACCAAACGTCCCGTTTTAACAAAAAAAAAATTGTTCGCGTTAGTTGTACCCCACCTAGTACACGGAAGGTTAATAAGCACTCTTTCGCTGTTAGAAGGAGAAGATTTATTACTTGATTAGGCGTCCGTGTTTTATGTTCCGCTACGACATATAAAACTGAAATGAATTTCGTTACGTTTTGTCCCCTAACTGTTTTGGCATAAAATTTAATAAACACAGATATTCGGTACAGTTGCCTAATTTAATTCGTAAACGGAGCAGTAGAATATTAGCAACGTTTAATCCTTCCCTGGCGATGTCTTGATGTGTCACCGAACTGGACGACTTCCCCCTAATGCATGTCCCCTGCGGCTTACAAATTGTTTGGGTTGTAAATTAATATATCAGAGTCCCAGTTTGTTTCAGTCTACCCTTCATTTGCTAACAACTCGAAATGTGTATAAACGTCTAGATTTGTTTTTGTAATACACTATCATTTTCCATTATTAACTTCCCAACCACCGACTTTGTAATTCACACTACGAGAAAAATCGTTTTTTTTTCCTATATAGAAAAGCGCGCCCGAGCTTATTAAATTAAATAACGAGTTAAAGCTTTTAATATTTTATAAATTTTTGAATAAAAATATTAAAATTTGCGCTTACAGATGAAAGCTCCGATTTTTGATTTAACATAAATTAAGCGCGCAACAGGGTTCAAATTTTAATATTAAATTAGGAAATCAATCTATAAAAATAATTGAAGAGTAAAAAAAGTGGAAGGGATAATTTTAGAAATTTCACAGGGGTTCAGATTTTTATGTATTTATGGTTTAATTATCTTTATGTAGCTGATAATTTTAATTATGGAGATTCCGTTTTCGTGCCAATGTTTTGGCGTGTTTTATTAACGATAACTATCTCGAGTATTTAAATATCCATTAAGTTCGACGTTGTTGAAATTAGCCCCATATTTAAAAAGCATTAATTTAGAGCGCCTAATTGTGATTTGTTTTTATTAAAATTTTGAACTGTTTTTAAATATTAATCCGCATGAAGGTAGAAAATGACAGATTGGTTTAGTTCAAAATTTAATTTCGTAACTGAAACTCCGGTAAAAAGTACCCCAAAATCACAATGCATCAATTTGCGGCTGTCATAATGTCATTTCCCGTGGTTCACATTAATTATTGGTGGATCTGCGTGATGCGCGTTATGGGAACAAATTGTTGATTTGCTTTTAAAGATTAATCTTCTATTTTCTACTCCAAAATTTGTTGGAATTTTTTGATTTGTTCATTAATATTTATTGAACTTTAATTAAAGTGGTATAAATAGAGTTTTGAAGTTTTTCATTAAAATTATTTAGAAAAATAATTTAATTTTTGTGAATCATGCTTAAAACCGAGTGTGCACATTTGAGCTCAAAGTGGCACATTCCGATCTCGGGAAAATGAAGCGCGCCGCTCCGCGTCGCGCTTCATTTGCCTCCCTCGCTCGGAAATGTGCCACTTTTCGCTCGAATGCGCACATCTTCGTACTTATTAGATTAGTCTATTTTATCCTTAACTCTTTCAAATTAAACATTTAAATTTAGCTTGGTAAATATTGATTTTATGTTTGAAAAATATATTTACCATAGCAATCAGTGGAAGGGAGGGAAAAGATACGATAATATTGTTAGTGAAAGTGAGAGGGAACCATTATAATTGTTTTATTCAATTTTGTCTAATTTATTTGCTTAAATTATTGTGAATCGTGCTTAAAACCGAGTGTGCACATTCGAGCTCAAAGTGGCACATTCCGATCTCGGGAAAATGAAGCGCGCCGCTCCGCATCGCGCTTCATTTGCTTCCCTCGCTCGGAAATGTGCCACTTTTCGCTCGAATGCGCACATCCTCGTGTTTATTACATTAGTATAATTTACCGTGCTCTCCTTCAAATCAAAAATTTTAATTTAATTTAGTAAATATCGATTTTATATTCGAAAAACGTATTTACCGTAGCAATGAGTGGAAGGGAGCGAGAAGATACGATAATCTTGTCAATGCAAAAGAGAGAGAACGATTAAAATTATTCAATTAATTTTTCGTGTAATTGTATTTATTGAATTTATTTATATTATTTTTATCCGTGGCTAAATTTTTACAAGTATAACTTCTAAAGCGCCTAGATAAATACAGTCAAACCTCGATAAGTCGAAGTTGAAGGGAAACTTAAAATAAATTATTGTAAATAATTTTTGCAAATTGTGCTTAAAGCCGAGTGCGCACATTCGAGCGAAATGTGCCACTTTTTGCTCGAATGTGCCCATCCTCGTATTTATTGAATTTGTCTATATTAAACATCTTTCTTTCAAATCAAAAACTTAAATTCTTATTTTTTTAGTCAGAAAACGTTGTAGCGTTTATTTTTCTACAATAACTGTTGAAAAGCACTAAATCAGAGATCTGATATTTCTGGTATAAATACAATCTCAAAATTATTAACTAAAATTATTTAGAAATTAAATTAATACGTGTGTATCGTGCCTTAAAGTCGAGTGGGCACATTCGACCGAAAAGTGACACATTCCGATCTCGGGATTGTATAAAATGCAAATTTCTCAAAAATTGTTACTCCAAATTCAATTCAGATTTCACAGATCCAAAGCGAATTAAATATAAACAAATAGTCGTCTCGGTAATTTGTAAAAAGATATTAACCATACGTAAAAGAAGATGAACGGTTTGTTTTCAATATTGTAGGGTGCTTTTGGGGGTTTTTAAATCTTTCTTTTTAATGTAATTAATTCACAAGAGCCCGTGTAATTTTTATTGTTGTATTTTTAATTTTTCAATGCGTTTATTGATTTTTGGATTGTAGAAATAAATTCAAAGTGAAAATGACTAAGTTTTGCCATAGCCCGAGGCACGACTGATATCGCTCGTCGATAAACATGTTTTTGCGTTTGGGTCAAATTAAAGATATCAGTATATGAGTGTGTGCACACCTTTCTAGATTTGTAATATGTAAATTGTAGTATTTACGTGTCCGTGGTGTCGGCTTAAACAACGAAAGAGCCTTCGTTTAATTTTAATTTGATTTTATTGTGTTTTTAAGGTTGCCCAATTTAATTAATTTTAAAAATAACTTACGTCGCTTTTAAAAATTGTGTGCTTTTTCCAAACGATTCCCCAATCAATTATTTTGAAATTTTCGGTGAGTTGTTTTTTTGATTATTTTGAAAAGTTGGTTCTTATAAATAATGCGAATTCAAAATTTTAAAAAAGCTCCCTTTCGTAACGTGTGCATTGGGGTGCCCTAAAAAAATCAATATTTTTATTTACTCTCACATCAAAGTATTGCAGAATACGACGAAATAAAAATTTGGTCCAAATACCAACCCTTAATTCTAATGTTAAGAGGTCCTATATGTCCTATTTAAATGATATAGGAAAATGTTTTTTTAACATAGCCACTTTCGGAAACCATGTAATCATTTTTTTTTTCATAATATTCATTGATGTCCCTTTACCCGAATTAAATTTTATACAAAAATATTCTATTTGCCCCAATTTGTATGTGTTCGTTATACAGTTGAACCACGTTAACTCGAAGTTGAAGGAAAACTAAAAATAATTCGAGTTATCAAAAATTCGGCTTATCGAGGTTCGACTTATAGAGGTGTGACTGCATTTTTATGATTTTCTCGTTTTGCCAAAACTCTTTGCACTATGTGGTCCTGATTTTGACGTCGAACATGTCCATACCATTTGTTTATAAAAATATTTGAAAATGTTTTCCTTGCAATTAAATTGTATGATAATTTTGTAGGGATGTGCCGAGTTAGAATTTTACAAATCGGTCTATTTCCACTCGTTGCATCTTTATCATAAAAGAAAATCAATTGAAAAAAGTACTCCGGCACATGCCTAAAAAATTCCGTGTGTAAAAAAATTAATTATTCTTTATAGTTGGGGCGGAAACAGGGTCGCAATTAACATTATTTTTCCGATGGACGGATTTACTCTTATACACTCCTAAGGCTGCGCATTCTCGTAGAAACACAAATTAAGACATCTAATATTAATAGTTTAATCCGATATTTTATTCATAAAGCACAAATTTATATAATCAAAACGGGCTCCAGAAAGTTACAAAAAAAAATGTATCGAGATTAAAATTAATAATAATCACTGTCGTCCTTAATTAAACGAGGAAAGCTCTGACGCATAATAATACTACGTACTTATTTTTTTTTTTACAAATTAACTCTGTAAATAAACAGAAAGTTGAAAGCAATTACCTCTTTTGTCATCGGTTAAATTTTAAACAAGCGTGAAATGTAAACAGATGTAAAGGTGTTTTATATATACTGTCGCAAGTCATGTAGCAACCGGCGCCGAATTGTTTACACGCGCCGCGACGCTAACTGCTAGAACACATGTCACCTTTCATAAACACGTACTAATATCCCAATTTTTTCCTAGCATTTTGCTGATAGGAATAAACTTGCCTCGCCAACTTTGAAACAAATACCCATCCGGATTTCCTCTCGGCGAAAATCTCCAAACTTCTCATTTCCAGACTAAACAAATTTTTTTTCCTTGCACAAAAATAAGGACAATTGATTGCGGCCGTCTAAGTTAATTCATAACCGTATGACACTAACCTAATATTAGAGATAGATGGGGGGCTAGCAAAAGAGACTGCCGCTATTTATCAAGGGCTTCCAATCGCCGATGTCGCGTTGGTAAATGATGTCATATGTCAAGAAAAGAGCAGCCGAGCCTCAGGATTCACGCATTATCTTCTTCACCATAAATAATCCTCGATAACTTTCATACAAAATATTCTGCGAGCTCGGCGCTATCGCCTCTTCAAGGGTTGCGAGCTTTTTTCTAACGCCATTAGTCGAATTCAAAATTATCCTCTTTGTATTTCGTACTTATCCATAAGAAGCGCTTGATGGATGGACGAGGCTATATTTTGTTAAAATTAGAAACGTTCGATTACGTGCGATGCCTTTGAGGTGCGTTTGAAAAATTTATGGACGATGAATAAAAAATGCCGTTCGATATGGTTTTTCGAGGATGCGGCTATTTCGAATTTTGCGAGTAGTAATGACAAGCAAGTGACTCAATACGTCTTCGGACCCTTGAGGGTCAAATTGCGGCGTCTTCCAATTTTGCGTCTTGATCCTTCGGGACGGCTACCTGTTCCTGATTTATCACTCGTCGACTTCACTTCCCGCTAAACTTATCCTTTCTTACGAGGGATCCTTTATAGTTAGTTAGATTTAGGAGTTTCCCGAAGAATAAACTATTAAGAAAACCGTGACCGAAGCGCCTTAAGAAATTACGACAATTATTAGAAGCGCTTTCCTAATGATTAGAAAAGTCTGAAGCCTTCTCGTTTATTTGCTCGGTGCTCCATGCGCTTTTTGTTAATTTTCTTAACACTTGGGGAGCGGAAAAAATAATATTCGAGCCCGGGGATAAACAAGATCTGAACGATAATAAATATCCTTTGGCATCTGAAGTTATAAAGGATTCAAATTACATCATTAATCTTTTACAATTCGGTCCGTTTTTGCATGGTTTGTCCATTCTATTATACGTGATCGAACATCACTGACGAGAATAGGGATTGCGACGTCCAGTCTCAACCCCAGGTTTTTGGGTGTTCGGGAACAAGGGAAAACACGAGGCAGGGACCAGTGATACGGTGGCTTTCTTTGCATTATTTAGCAGATGCCCGTATCGCACCGCCAGAAATGATCGCTTATTCTCATAAACCCAATTTCTCTGCTCAGATTCTCTTCTGCATTACCGGAGGTTTAATTAAGTGGCGCTCTTCCTTCAAAATCGATTGCGCTATTTTACATTAAATACAAACAATTATCTCGTTAATTTAATGCAAATGAAAAACAAACTAAATTCTAGAAGGAAACAAATAATCAAAAGTCAGTTGCATGCCATGGTGCACTTATAATCTATATCAAAATCTCGACTTGGACATACATAGCTACCTACGTGTACTGCATATACGCTTAATGCAGTATTGCATTTACAATCAGTTCTAAATGTAGTTGAATAACAATTATTCGCCCATGATGTATGAGTTTCTTCGATAATGTCACCATCGTCTGCGATCATGGGGAAGTAAAACGGTCACGCAATCCTTTTAACGATTTTCATTAAATGCATTTCATTCTTATCGAAAATTGTGTAGGAACGTCATCAGTGGTTTCCAAACTGTACTGTACATTCCTAAAAAAAAATTAATCTCGACGCCTTCCCACTGTACACTTTTTTCCCGATCCGAACAAAATCGAGTTAATCGCAAACAAAGCAAAATATACATAAATTGGTCAGTTACTTTTAAAAAGTAATTATTTTTTTACGTGAATTAGTGCTAATTTTTTTAGTGCATCCGTTTATCAAAAATATTTAAAAGAGTGTACAGTAAGACTTTGCTTAGTGCAGATGATACGTTCCAATGACTTTACGCACTAAACGAAACAGTGTTATACGAGATCACTTTGAAATATATCACAATAAGTTGAACTGGCGTAAATTTTGAGCTATTTTGAAAATTCGTGCAGACCACGTTATATCGAATCAGTGTTAAGCGAGGTCCTACTGTATATCTAATTCATAAAATGTATATGCATTATCTACTTTTATTTCACATTGAAATAAATGATTGAATTACGCACATTTTGATTTTTTTGGATTTAGAGTTTTCTTAGGAACCTGTAAAACGGTATTTAGGAGTATTTGAGATGAATTACTTTTTGTGTCTATGAAAATCGAAAGAATTCATCTTTTTTCCTATAATTTCAGTATGATGCAATGAATTGTCTTAAAAAGTAACATAAAAATAACATTAATTTAGTCCCTGATAGTACACACATTGAAATACAGAAAACCTCAATTATCCGGACCTCAGTTATACGGATTTGCAATTATCTGGATTGTCAACCGCATTTTGATTGACGAAAACCGTATTTAAATCGCCATAAAGAATTATTTCTTGATATTTAATTTATTATGAAAAAAAATACTGGAAATTGCCTGTAGGTTAAAATTGCAGTAGACGGGATATAAATAGATAAACAAATAAAAAATTGACTTGATAGATACAATTCATAATTTGAAAATATTAAAAGGACTACTGAGTTTGACTTTTTGCCCTTTGACTGCCGACCTTTTTCTGTCAATTAATGATTTGCGACATATTAATGTGTCAATAACGGCTGGTAATTATTGTAAAGGTCAGAAAGATCAATTTGTTTATATTTGTTGCGTACGCAAATTTCTGTGGTAAATATTTAATTAGTGAGGGCACACATAATTATGGAGATAGCAAAATAATTTTTGTCGAAAAAGCGAAGGCTTAAGGCTACATTTTGAATTAATTGTAAAATCGAAGAGGAACCACCAATAACAAACAGAATGGCGTCGATATCTACTGAGCTGATAGTCAAAGGACATAAGGTATACACTAAGCAAGCAGGATTTCAGTTCGCAGTATTTGTTCCCAGGAGGCACAAGGATAGCAGGAAGTTACCGAGCTAAAAGGAAGGGTTAAACACTAATACAAACGAACCCCCCCAGAATAACAATACCGACTTCCGTTGTATGGCTCTCCCAGGAAAAAGCTGTGAATATTTATCATAATTAACAACTTTTACGTTACTGCACGATAAAAAAAAAAGGAAAGAAAGAAAAAAGAGTAAGGCGAACAAAAAGCGCAATTAAAATTGTTAAAACACCTCGTTCTATGTGTTTGAGAAAACGTTTATTACTTTAGCCCTTTTTATTTTATTTTGAGATATAATTGCAACTCATTTCATCCCTCCCGTTCTTCGGAATAAAGGGAGCTGCCTCACTAACAAGCACAGTGCCAAAAAAGCAAAAAGAGCGAACAAAGCTACACAAACGCATCTCCAAATAGAAATGCAGCCACAAAACACATCAAATTGGACGTTCCTCAAAATTAAAAAAAAAATAAAAAATTCGAAGAGAAGAATCGGTTGGCTGAAATAAAGTGAAGGTAGGAGAGTATTAATTTTGATGCCTGCAAAGGGTTCAAAGATTAAAATGAATAATTAAGAAATCGCCAGTATGAGATAATCCGTGGGAGCAATTACAAGGGTAAATCTATAGATAAGATGAGAGTTAGGATACTGTTGATATAACTCTGCCAATTAAAATTGATGTCTTAATTACAAAGCCAATCAGAACTTTTGGAAAGATCAAATTACTCGCGAAATTTAATTAAAGCGCCAACATTTTCCCCGTGACAAATTATGGAAATGTGAGGTTTTATCTGGAAAGTTTTGCGGGTTGATTTTTCTTTAAGGGCACAAAAAATTGCGTCGACGAACTCTTTGTGAAAGAGATTTCTGTGGAGGGGTTGCCCAAGGTATGATTTAATAAGTGGTTAGATTTAGCAAACCACAAAACTCTATAATATAATCTAAAGGCACCGAACCAAAATTAGGGGTTGAGATAGTTGCGTCGCAGTCTCATTGCGGTATTTACCGAACGGTTGGCGTTTGTTCACCGTCTTCGTGGCTTTAAGCGCGCACCCAACCTTAAGACGCCGTGATCACTGTTAAATTTATGCCAAAATTCATGGATTAGGCACCCCCTGTTTACTTAGTTTAAGTTGTAAGTCAACAAATAGTCGAATACATAACGAGTGTACTTATGTCCATTTCCTCCCAACTCCACAATTAGAGTCACGTTTTCTAACAACAGAATTGGAAAAGCTCCCGAATCGATTCTGTGCTTTATGTGTAATTATTTACTTATCCGAATATTGCATATATCGGAGATGCTCGGATATATATGTTCCTCCGTTAATTCAACACATTATTGCTGTTGATGTGAAGGGCTGTAATTAATTACATTATACGATATACGCAATGATATGAAATACTGTCAATATCGGTTTCCAAGTTTTATATTTAGCTAAATTCTGCACGAGCGTTATTGATTAATAAACAAAGTCAGCTATGGCAATTTTTCATCTCGTCTTTGCATTTAAATTGTTTATATCCAAACCCCTTACCGAAGAGACACGGAAATATGAGACACCCGAATGTCGTAGTATCTTTTTCATTAAAAGCTCTTGAAATACGTACGATGTGTTGGGTTACTTTTTTTTTAAAACGAAGTGCGGAAATTTCATTTTTGAAGTTATACTTTTTGGTGGTTTTCAACCCTCTAAATTATTGGTTCCATAACTGAACGTAAAATTAGATGACTAATAGGTGAATAATAATTAATTTAACCGAAATATGTTATAAGTAAAGACTGGAAAATATGCGCTTAAAAATATCCAATATATGCATGCAATATGCACTAAAAATTGCCTAAATATGCAGTAAAATATGCAAAAAGCATTAATAATATGTAATTTAGTTTTTTTTGAAAATAAAATACATTAGCAAATATTAACAAATTATTTATTATAACAATATATAATATATTTTTCAATATTTGACATTGTTAAATGATAGCTACAATTACTTAAAATATATTTGTACGATGAAAATGATCTTTTCCACATCGCAAGATGTTATCGCTGTATATTTAAAACTATAGCAGGTCTTATAGATATACTTTCATTAACATTGCCACTTAAAACGTTGTTAGCCAATTTTGAAACATTAATTATTTATTTTTATTTAAAATATCCGTCAATTTATTTTTAATTTTGTTCCCAACTAATCCCCCAATGGCTCCTATTTTTTCTTCAATCCGGTTGACAATGTTAATACTATTGTTTAATGATAATTTTAGGTTTTCTAACTCTATAATCCGTTCTCCAATTATTTCCAAACGTGCTTTTATAAAGAGTAATTCTTTTTGAATTAAAGTAGGTATTTTGTAACGTTTTAGTTGCTAAATACTACTTCTTTAAATATAAATATTGACTTGAAAAAAATCAACTTACCGTTTTATTACAAAGAGTACAAAAAACATTTTTTTCGTCAATGATTTTTAATTCACTAAGATTGCCTATCCATCGTTTTAGTGCTGTCAACTTTCCTTTCGGTGCTTTTGACATTTTCAGAACGTAAAAATAGTTTAAAAAAGATTCGTTAGTAAATATATCATTTACACCACGATGAACGATGTATGAACAACAACAGAATGAAGATATTCCATTTTCGTTCTTACATTTACCTACCTAAGTATTAGTATTTCTGTGAAAAATGCTAAAATTTTTAATCGATTGTCCGTAGAGTCAATAGAAATTGTTTCTACCCTAAGGATTAATATTGTCCTTTAATCCCTTTTTGTAAATTCCCACCCAAGTAATTTGTTGACGGAATTTTTACCTATTAGGAAAAATGCAAAAGATTTCAGAATATTTAAATATGCCAACATATGCAAAAAAAGCAAATATGGACCAGCATATGCACTTATGGTAAAAGTCCAAATATGCATTATATGCACTAAAAAAACTTTAAAAAAACAGCGTGTTAGTATGTGAAACGGATACATATATAATTTGGGACAAATATACCCGAATATAAAAATATGCTTTTTGCTTATTTTCCAGTCTTTAGTTATAAGTATTAACCTTCCGCATACTAGGTGGGGTTTGCCATACCCCGAAAATAAAATGATATAAAATCGACAAAATTGTACTTTATGACGGTTTAATGATAAGAAATTTATTTTAATAATTAATAAATAGGTTTAAGTAAAACACATAGTATCTTCTCTCTCTCTTCCACCCATTGCTATGGTAAATACGTTTTTCGAATATAAAATCGATATTTACTAAGTTAAATTAAAAATTTTTATTTGAAGGAGCTTATGGTAAATTATATTAATGTAATAAATACGAGGATGTGCGCATTCGAGCGAAAAGTGGCACATTTCCGAGCGAGGGAAGCAAATGAAGCGCGACGCGGAGCGGCGCGCTTCATTTTCCCGAGATCGGAATGTGCCACTTTGAGCTCGAATGTGCACACTCCATTTTAAGCACGATTCAGAATAATTAATTTACTTTCTAGATAATTTTAATTAGAAATTACAACGCTGTGCAGAGTGTACAATTTAATCTTGAAAAAATGTTGACATATGTCATTTTATTTGAATACATTACTTTTTAATTCAACGTAATTTAAACAAATTCAATAAATACGAAGATGTGCGCATTCGAGCGAAAAGTGGCACATTTCCGAGCGAGGGAAGCAAATGAAGCGCGACGCGGAGCGGCGCGCTTTATTTTCCCGAGATCGGAATGTGCCACTTTGAGCTCGAATGTGCACACTCGGTTTTAAGCACGATTACCAAGCGTTCCGTTTTAACAGGAAAAAAATTGGTCACGAAAAAGCAGTTGAATCATTTTAATCGTTTTTTCTCACTCGCACTGTCCAAATTGTCGTATCTTTTCGCTCCCTTCCACTCATTGCTATGGTAAATATTTTTTTCGAACATAAAATTAATATTTACGAAACTAAATTTAATTTTTTGATTTGAAAGAGTTAAGGACAAATCTAATAAGTACGAAGATGTGCACATTCGAGCGAAAAGTGGCACATTTTCCCGAGATCGGAATGTGCCACTTTGAGCTCGATTGTGCACACTCGGTTTTAAGCACGAATACCAAGCGTCCCGTTTTAAGAAAAAAAAATTGGTCACGTTAGTTAAACCCCACCTCGTACACGGAATTTAAAAAAAAACGAAGTTTTGCTTTTATATAAAATAAAGCTTGGGCGTCCCCCACTAGGAGACTTCCCCCTAATTTACTTGCGCCAAAGAAGTATAACTTTTGAGGCGCGCACATGGTTTGTATTTTTAGGGCTTTGATTTTTGTGGGAACGCGAACGGTTTTCTCGATAAAAGAAAAGTGTATTAATTTTCGTGTAATTGAAATGGATATAAGTTCATCACCTTAATTATGAGTCGTAATTAGAACCACGATCAAAAAGTCAACATCTAAGGATAATTTAGTTGCGGGTAATTAAAAATCCATTAGCAGAGCCTGTAATGTAAATTCGTATTTTTAATAAGGAATACATTAAGCAGAGGCTGCACACACACCTTTAAAGCTATAAAATACGTAGCTCACCGTCAGAGAGTTTTTGTATCAATTAGTCGGAGACTTAAGATGTGATCTTATTTAGAGCGATACATTTTTTTTTATTATTCTTTTTGCGTTTTAGGAAAACCGAGCCTCGCCATTGTTTTAAATGAATTAGTTAGAGCGTAGATTTGGAACGTATTTACTTATTTTTAATTATATATTCGGAGTTTGTTATCCATAAAAAGCACCGGCGTTAGTCCTACATAATTAAATCCGCAATTTTAAAACGCGGCATAACGTTACCACTATTTGTGCTAAAGCACCAACCAAAACGCGAGACACTAATTATAGTTAACAGAAACGGTACTTTTATAATCAATCTAACTTATTTCTTACTGTCGAGAATTTTAATGTCTCCGGCGAAATCATCAAGCTTTCAAGCAAAATTGCTTTAAGACAATTTTAAACAATCGGGGCCGGTGGAAGGGTATCCGACGCCCTTAAGCCACAAACGAATTAATGCACCCCTTTCCAATACGTCTCATATTTTTATAAAGTATTTTAGTGATTTTGGCAAAAAACAATTAGAGCTATTTTATTTTCTAAATTTTTTGAATAGAAGATTAATATAAAAAAATTCAATAAACACGAAGATGTGCCACTTTGACCTCGAATGTGCACACTCAGTTTTAAGCACGATTCACAACAATTTAGGCCAATAAGTTAGACGAAAAATCAATTGAATAATTTTAATCGTTTGCTTTTATTCGCACTTGCGAAATTGATGTAGGGTGGGTGTACCAGTCCCAGACCAGGTACCAGTAGTTGACCACTCGCATGTTCGATTGAATAAATTAAGAAATGGCGGGCATTTTTGAAGAATTCGACTGTTTTGTTACGTAGCCTAGAATGTTAACAACGTTCCAAACATATTTTAAAAATTTAGTGTTTATTTAAGAGCTATGAGCGCAGTGGTCAACCTTAGGTGCATTACCGTTTTTGATCTTGTTCACGAAATCTATAAAAAACTTAAATATTTAGATTCAAATAATTTATTAATATTGCAGCGTTAGTAAACACTAAACAATTTTATATATACATTTCTACGTTAAAACTACATAATACCAGTTCAGAGCATTTCAAAGTCAAAATTTGTCCTTAACTGGTTTGGGACTGGTACACTCACCCTATCTTTGTGATCCCTTCCAATCATTGGTATGGTAAATATGTTTTTCGGACATAAAATCGATATTGACCAAACTAAACTTAATTTATTGATTTGAAACAGTTAGGGATAAAATAGACAAATCTAATGAGTACGAAGATGTGCACATTCGAGCGAAAAGTGGCACATTTCCGCGCGAGGGACGCAAATGTGCCACTTTGAGCTCGAATGTGCACACTCGATTTTAAGTGTAATTCACAATAATCCATTTACTTTCAGTATAATTTAATTGAAAATTATTTTTTTATAATTGCATAGAGCTCCTTGGGCGCTTTGCAAAAAATTATTACTTACAGAAAATTCGTCACCAAATTATTTAAAACGTAGTCAAAGTTTTATGCGCCGCAACTCACTTTAAAAGGGTAGTTTTTTTTTCTTATTCTAACTCTTGTAATGCTTAATTTAAAATAAAATTGGTGGTGACTTATGTACGCGCATTAGAAGTTATACTTCTTTGGCGAGGCTAAATTAAATTTAACCACGTGTAAAAATTAATATAAATAAATCTAATAAACACGAAGATGTGCGCATTCGAGCGAAAAGTGGCACATTTCGGAGCGAGGGAGGCAAATGAAGCGCGACGCGGAGCGGCGCGCTTCATTTTCCCGAGATCGGAATGTGCCACTTTGAGCTCGAATGTGCACACTCGATTTTAAGTGAGATTCACAATAATTCATTTACTTTCGAAATAATTATAATTAAAAATATTTTTATTTTAATTAAATAGAGCTCCTTGGGCGCTTTTAAAAAATGAAAAATAAGTTACCATTTGATTAATAAATAATTTCAAAATGCAAAAGTCGAATATTTACCCAATCACAGAAGTCGTTCAAGAACTATGTAAATGCCCAAAAATTTATTTCGAGTAAAACGCAAACAAAATGCTTATCGCAAACTGTAATTCCCACACCCGTTCCCCGCATATTTCATTTGTGAAAGGCACGTCGAAGAGTTCAGTTAAAGGCTCCCCAAAATTTTAATTTACTAGTGACTATTTAAATGTGTAAAGTGACAGTGTTTATCAGAGGCCTTCTATCCCTAACAAGCACCCCTTCTGCAAAATTCAAACCTGTAAGTCTTTTTTTAAAGATTTTATTAATGTTTTTCGATTTTTATTGTGTAAAATTAATGGTATCTCAGAAATGTTTGTACCGCTGTGCTTACAAAAAAATTGGCAATTTTTGACCTATAGTGGTTTTTGCAAAAAATTAAAACTAACCCCCTAATTAATTTCCTTTGTATTGATTTTTGATACGTCTCAGAATAACGTAGAAAGTTCGGGCTATTTGCGAGCCGACGTTATCACATTTCGTACCTGGCTTTTGAGATATCATTTTATTTTGCCTTATTACAATATGAGTTTTTAATCTGTACTTTACAAACGAAAACAGATCGAAAACCACATCCGTTTCCAACGATAAAACCCTATTCAGAAAAATCTTCGATGAGCAATTCACAATAATTTAGTCCAATAAGTTAGACGAAATAGCAGTTGAATAATTTTAATCGTTTTTTCTCATTCGCACTGACGAGATTGTCGTATCTTTTTGCTCCCTTCCACTCATTCCTATGGTAAATATATTTTTCGATCATAAAATCGATATTTACCAAACTAAACTTAATTGATTGATTTGAAAGAGTTAAGGATAAAGTAGACAAATATAATTAGTACGAAGATGTGCGCATTCGAGCGAAAAGTGGCACATTTCCGAGCGAGGGAAGCAAATGAAGCGCGACGCGGAGCGGCGCGCTTCATTTTCCCGAGATCGGAATGTGCCACTTTGAGCTCGAATGTGCACACTCGGTTTTAAGCGTAATTCTCATTAATTAATTTACTTTCTAAATAATTTTAAATAAAAATTACAACGCTGCGCACAGTTTACAATTTAATCTTGAAAAAATGTTCAGAGTGAACTACGTTAAATTTAAAAATATAAAAAAATGTATTTAAACAATGAGAAGTGACCGGCACGTATTATAATCGACGGATTCTTTGTCCCCTTAAATTAAAAAAATAATAATAAAAACTGTGAGGACAAGTAACGCCTTCGATAGAATCCGTTCGGAAGGTATTCGATCCCATGACAGGTTGAAGAATTATTATTCATAGTTGATTAGATTATATTCTAAAGTTATTATCATTTCAACGACAACCGGTGGCATACTCCATACATTTATTAACAGTCGAAAGCATGCAATCTAGGAATCCTGTTAATATTTTATGATCCTTCGACTGCTTTGTATGTGCAATAAAATTTTCCATTGTTAAACAACCTGAAAACATATCTGTTTTTTTTCTAAAAAGTACAAAAATAAATAAACCGCAACAAAGATACAAGCAACAATAAACAATATTCATATACAGTGGCAGTCAAAGCTTTGCTTTAAAACGCAAAATACAACTCGACATTGCTGTTTTAAAAATCTCAAAATTATTTGTATTTTAAACGAACGTTCCTTTGTGCCAATAATTCGAGCTCGACTTAGAAAGTAATTATGGTATAATTTTTTTAATGGAGTTTGGTATTGTTCTTTCATCCACAAATTAAAACGTGCTTGATTTTTAACAGTTAAGTTCCAAAAAAAGGTAACAACTTTTGAATTTCTCGGTATTAGACCTGGATAATTTTCTTGTCACCCGGGGCGAGCGTATAATTGATATTAATCCGAGTTTTTGGCCATTTCTTAGAGCGATAATTGCGTATTGTTATGTAATGAGAAGATTTACAAATAGGAACGAAATTCTAATAAAGTTAATCCGAAGGAAAACGCGGCGTGTGTGGAAACGCACACGAAAAACAGAACGCACTTGCCAAATTAATAAATTCGAACATGAATGTGAAAAATAACAAAAGTTATACTTCTTTTGGCGTTTGGGAGCAAAATTTTGGGCGGGCAAGGAAAGTGCGCGCGCACAGCTAACAAGAAGTCTGCAGTTGAAGTTAGCCATCTAAGAAATTAAATTAATTATTGTGAATCATGCTTAAAACGCAGTGTGCACATTCAAACTGAAATAACTGGTAAAAGCACTAAACGAAAGGTTTGGTGTTTCTGGCATAAATACAGTGTTGTAATTTTTAATTAAAATTATTTAGAAGGTAAATTAATTACTGTGAATCAGGCTTAAAACCGAGTGTGCACATTCGAGCTCAAAGTGGCACATTCCGATCTCGGGAAAATGAAGCGCGCCGCTCCGCGTCGCGCTTCATTTGCTTCCCTCGCTCGGAAATGTGCCACTTTTCGCTCGAATGTGCACATCTTCGTACTTATTAGATTTGCCTAATATATCCTTAACTCTTTCAAATCAATAAATTAAGTTTAGCTTGGTAAATATCGATTTTATGTTCGAAAAATATATTTACCATAGCAATGAGTGGAAGGGGGCGAAAAGATACGACAATTTCGTCAGTGCAAGTGAGAGGAAACAATTAAAATAAATCGACTGCTTTTTCGTCTAACTTATTGGTCTAAATTATTGTGAATCGTACTTAAAATCG
Source organism: Sinopyrophorus schimmeli (assembly GCA_036325965.1). Lineage (NCBI taxonomy): Eukaryota > Metazoa > Arthropoda > Insecta > Coleoptera > Elateridae > Sinopyrophorus > Sinopyrophorus schimmeli. Next base: position 1,164,882 of record JARFIZ010000177.1, read on the forward strand.
AGTGTGCACATTCGAGCTCAAAGTGGCACATTCCGATCTCGGGAAAATGAAGCGCGCCGCTCCGCGTCGCGCTTCATTTGCTTCCCTCGCTCGGAAATGTGCCACTTTTCGCTCGAATGTGCACATCTTCGTACTTATTAGATTTGTCTACTTTATTCTTAACTATTTCAAATAAAAAAAATAAATTTTGTTTGGTAAATATCGATTTTATGTTCGAAAAATAGATTTACCATAGCAATGAGTGGAAGGGGGCAAAAAGATACGACAATTTCATCAGTGCGAGTGAGAGGAAACGATTAAAATAAATCGATTCCTTTTTTGACTAACTTATTGGTCTAAATTATTGGGAATAGATGTACAGTGGAGGGTGTGTGTGCAAACACAAGAATTTTTTTAGAGTCCCAAAAACATATAATTTAAAAATCAGTGGTCTAGCTATAAATAAACAAAATTTTCCGAGTGTGATACAGCTGGTGCGGGAAAGTTGTTGGTGCCGATGCATACATACGAGGGACACGCGATATCCTAACCGCAAATTCTATTCGATTGTTGGGAAAAGTGGAAGGAAATCGATTAAATCGTCGCGAAAAGCGTATTTTGAAAATGAAAAGTATTTTACTATGATATCGAAAGCTGGGAGCATTATTTATTATATTTCGTATATTTTCTTATACGTTCTGGAAGGAAACCATATCGATCATCCGGATACATTGGCGCTGACAACTCTTTCACATAAACTTTATGCAGCTGCCCCAAGGGATTTGCTTATCCTTGGAAAGAAAGCTTTCTTAAACGAAACTTTTAGAATATCATGTTAGGTTTTGACTTTTATATGCCCCATTGTCTGCTTTCAGAATTTAAAGTTGTTAAATTGTTTTTCTTGTTTCGCATTATACTTGGAAGGTTGGTTAAGAATTTAATTTTGATGTATAATTTTGATCCCGCCCAAGTTTAATAAAATGTCGGTATTTAAGAGGTAAATTTTAGGCGATACCTTTAAAATTAGAACAAGGAATACCTTTGGGTCACATAAATTTATGGCTAGAACAACATAATAAGTACGCACCAAAATACAAGGAACTAAATATTAATTCCCGCCATTTTAAGCGATCAACGCCAAAGCTCGTCCGAAAAGCTCCCCTCGACCTGGCATTACTGATAAATTTCATCAAACCCCAATTTTTTGTTTAGAACAAATTGAATTATATAAAAAAAAAAGGCGATGGAAATTCTCTCGGCAATCTTCATGCAAATGAGGCGCTTTATAAATTTTATAATTAGTCTCCTTGGAACGCTGCGAATGCATTGCAACAAAAATTAGCCGTCTTCTTATCCCCGGAGGGTTCTTGAATCAGAATTAGGAAGGGTGAACTAAGAAAGCACGTCTGCTATTCGACATGCATGTATATTTACTTGTAATGTTCTTAAATTCTTCAACTGACCTAAATTGAAATATTTCTCCGAATATTTCTGAAATGTCTTTTGTGGCTTATCGTCGGTATATTTCAACGAATTTGCTAAATTACTACAAAATACCGAGCCCGCGCCGGAATCTCAATTATTTATATGAACAGCCCTTAAAAATTACTCCCACATAAACTACATTAAATTATTCCCTAATTTCATTATTTGGACGTGTGTGTTATGTGCGCAAGTTTTTAGCACGCCAAACTAAAGGGTCACTTCGCAACGAAATTTCGCCTTGGGAAGAGCTTCACGGAGCTCAATTTTAGGAAGTCACTTTTTTTTCATTTCTACTACGAAATTGTGAATAGTAAACAAGTTTTATTTCTCTGCAATCAATCACCCATAAATTTTCCTGTTCTACCAGTTTATGACCTACCCAAGAATTTTCTAAATCGGTCATTGTGCCAAAAGGTTTGTTTACCTCGACGACTCCTCAAAATTTTCATTTTCGCGAAAGCGTCGCCTGGAAGAAGTTCAAATGAAGCGTTACTTCGTAATGATCAGTGAATGTCACTTTAAGAAGCATGACGTCATTTATGTTCTCACATATCACGTGATTTAATACAAAGTCCGTATTGTGAAGGCTCATAAATGGAAGTCTCTGTTTTTTTTTTGTGGAACGTATATGTCGTACCCAGAAAGCCGCTCAGAAATGACCTCGAGGAATTTACAGATTGACTCAGTGTCAAGACTACCGAACAGGTTTCTTATATAGCTTTCAATTATTTGATTTTAAAAGACCCTCTTTGCAATCTGCTTAGAAATTATCCTTCAATTAAATCCCGAACTACTTCCAGGATACAGTCACATTATGCAGGTGGGGGGCACCCTGTGGGGTCGCGGACTAGTGCAAAGGGGGGCGTAAGAATGTCATTTTTTGTGTTAATATGCTTTTTTTCAAGGCTTCGAAATATTTGGATTTTCGTTCCGGTTTAATTACAAAATATATATCGGTTTGGTTCCGGTTTTCGTTCCGTCAAATATACCGGTTTTTTTTCGGTTTTCGGTTCAGCTCGGAGTGATTAATTTAGGATATTTTATTTTTTTCTAATACTTTATGAACTATTTCAAATCAAAAAATTAAATTTAGTTTGATAAATATTGATTTTATGTTCGAAAAGTATATTTGCAATAGCAATGAGTGGAAGGGAGCGAAAAGATACGTTAATCTTGTTAGTGCAAGTGAGAGGGAACCATTAAAATTGTTTTATTAAGTTTTTGTCTAATTTATTTGCTTAAATTATTGGGAATCATGCTTATAACCGAGTGTGCACATTCGAGCTCAAAGTGGCACATTCCGATCTCGGGAAAATGAAGCGCGCCGCTCCGCGTCGCGCTTCATTTGCTTCCCTCGCTCGGAAATGTGCCACTTTTCGCTCGAATGCGCACATCTTTGTACTTATTAGATTTGTTTACTTTATCTTAAACTCTTTTAAATAAAAAAAAAAATTTAGTTTGATAAATATTGATTTTATGTTCGAAAAATTTATTTACCATAGCAATGAGTGGAAGGGAGCGAAGAGATACAATAATCTTGTTAGTGCAAGTGAGAGGGAACCATTAAAATTGTTTTATTAAGTTTTCGTCTAATTTATTTGCTTAAATTATTGGGAATCGTGCTTATAACCGAGTGTGCACATTCGAGCTCAAAGTGGCACATTCCGATCTCGGGAAAATGAAGCGCGCCGCTCCGCGTCGCGCTTCATTTGCTTCCCTCGCTCGGAAATGTGCCACTTTTCGCTCGAATGCGCACATCTTTGTACTTATTAGATTTGTTTACTTTATCTTAAACTCTTTTAAATAAAAAAAAAAATTTAGTTTGATAAATATTGATTTTATGTTCGAAAAATTTATTTACCATAGCAATGAGTGGAAGGGAGCGAAGAGATACAATAATCTTGTTAGTGCAAGTGAGAGGGAACCATTAAAATTGTTTTATTAAGTTTTCGTCTAATTTATTTGCTTAAATTATTGGGAATCGTGCTTATAACCGAGTGTGCACATTCGAGCTCAAAGTGGCACATTCCGATCTCGGGAAAATGAAGCGCGCTCCGCGTCGCGCTTCATTTGCTTCCCTCGCTCGGAAATGTGCCACTTTTCGCTCGAATGCGCACATCTTCGTACTTATTAGATTTGTTTACTTTATCCTTAACTCTTTTAAATAAAAAAATTAAATTTAGTTTGATAAATATTGATTTTATGTTCGAAAAATTTATTTACCATAGCAATGAGTGGAAGGGAGCGAAGAGATACAATAATCTTGTTAGTGCAAGTGAGAGGGAACCATTAAAATTGTTGTATCAAGTTTTCGTCTAATTTATTTGCTTAAATTATTGTGAATCGTGCTTATAACCGAGTGTGCACATTCGAGCTCAAAGTGGCACATTCCGATCTCGGGAAAATGAAGCGCGCCGCTCCGCGTCGCGCTTCATTTGCTTCCCTCGCTCGGAAATGTGCCACTTTTCGCTCGAATGCGCACATCTTCGTACTTATTAGATTTGTTTACTTTATCCTTAACTCTTTTAAATAAAAAAAATAAATTTTGTTTGGTAAATATCGATTTTATGTTCGAAAAATATACAGTCAAACCTCGATAAGTCGAATTTTTGATGACTCGAACCTGTTTCCCTAGGAGTTGCCTATTTCAACGTTAACCCTTAGTTACTCGCGCAGTTTGCCGTAACGCAATTACTCGCGCGGTGCTTTATAGGCACCACATATAAAATGTCTTGGTTTTAAGGATTTTGAAAGTATTTTGCCAATGTTATAATGACATTCACATTATGCACTCTTGATTTCCCAACAACAACAAAAAAATTAATACCCAACTTGAAATTAAGTGCAAAAAGAAAATTAACTAAAATCAATGTAACAAAATCTATAAAACTGTTCAATAATCATCTTCTATTTTTTCAATTTGCAATAAATTGATGTAGGATTAACAATTGGCAATAGCCCGTTGTTTTTTACTGGTCCTTTTAAAGTTTAATTTTTTCTTTGAATTTTGACAACAAAAGCTTAATTCTAGTTAGTAAATTTTCTAATTTGGCTGTTTTGATAGAATGTGTTTCCATCCACATCACCGTTAAAGTTTTCAAAATCGTTCATAGTTTCGAAGGCTGATCACAAAAATGTGTTCCATTATATATTTGTGCGTTAGTTCCAGTTAGATTGAGCAAGTGAAAAAAAAATTCATAATGGTCAACTTTTGGTTCTTCAAAATAATAAATAGTTTTATAAAACTGATCAATAGTGTGCCCCTCGCCCTTCCAACCCGTTAGAAATGTATCTAATACATCATATTTTAAAATAAATGTCGTTTTGAAAATAATAACATTAATACTCGCGCGGTGTTTTTCAGGCACCAAAGCCACAACAGTTCAAACTTCGACAAATAACACACTTTTATAATCTCCAAATTAATACTTTCAGGTGCCTATCGCACTCTAGAAAAACTAAACAAAGGTTACATGAGGGTGTACAGGGTCGCAAAAATTTATACATTTAGTAATTACAAAACTGTGGCGCTGGTGCCTGAAAAACACCAGCGCGAGTAATGAAGTGTTAAAAACTATTTTGCTTTGTTTTTTTTTCAAGAATTTGTCCTGAACCTATTTACCATATAAATCGGGGAATAGCTGTACAGTAGGGAAGCGCCAAATTTAATTTTTTTAAAGGACGCCGAACTGCATTAAATCGGTGCTTCTTTTGATACAAACCAAAATTATTTTTCTAATAGACTAATCGTTCTAAAATTTGCTATTATAGGATTTTGCACGATTTAAAAACTTCGTCGCTTACGGTTTGTTAATAAAAGGAAAAAAAGTAACAGTTCTTTATAAAATTGTGAATTTTTTGAGTTTTATAGAGTTGTCGATTATCAAATAAAAGTTGGTATAATTAATGGGCTCCGAGGATGACTGAAAAAAGTGCTAACGTTTAACAAATAAAGATTGGAAGACAGCAGTAAAATATCGTAAACGCGTGTATTGGAGGTTTATATCGGTAATTTCTCAGTTATTACCTAACGATTATTGCTTTTCCCGAAGACTTTAATTGCGCATCTTGACACAATTTTATTTCGTTTTATTGTGGTCATTATTCTTATTGTAGTTATCAATTTTTTTGTCGCCATACAAAAGCTATTCTAACGTACAATAATGAAACAGCCTTTCTGTACAGTGGACCAACACTTTAAAGAGGGACCTCGGCTCGATTTCACGCCAACATCGGACTGGTAACGTTTTTTAAGGAAACGAGCAAAAAATAACTTATACAAGCCTGTGTCAATTATGGTACAAGGTGTAAAAATGTTCTTCGAACGATTCTTTAATGTTTGGCGATTAGAAGTGTTTAGGAATTTCGCTTTTGTGGAGGGAGTTCGGTTTTATTTTGGTCGTAAAAGGGAAAAGACAAGGCGCTTTGGGAGAACGTATCTTTTACCTTTAGGGCACACCGTAGGGGTCACCCCTTTTATTATTACCATTATACGAAGATAAAAAATTTCTTCCAATTAAAAAGCTTGCGGCTGACTCTATTTATCAATCTATAAGAACGCAGCATGGGGCGTCGTCTTCTGGACTCGGGTCTAAATATGCATAAATATTGAAGGCAAAAAATAAATTACTTTAAATTATACGCTACATATATATCGCAGTAGCTTCCTCTAACGACTGATTCTCGTTTTGCGCTTTTCGCGTAGTGCTTTTTGCGTAATAAAGAAATGGACAGGGGGGACGCTTTTTTCAAACGAAAGCCATTTGTTTTACAACGGCTGCATATTGATAGATAGTTTTCATCCCCGTGTAGTGTTATAATAGGTAACTAATAGTTGATGTCACGATGGTATTATAGTAAGCAGCGGGGGTGCGTCTGTCCCCTAGAAAGGAACTCCTGCTAAGGTTAACTCGCGCCGCCGCTGTTGGACCCCGCATTGTGTCGTGAACCTGCTTCAATTTATATTTTAATGTGTTTTCCCCAAAACAAATGGATGACCATCGTCGGCTCTTTTGACTTTCGAATGCCGAAACCATATTTATTAACTTTTTCAAATGTAAACTGTCAATGTGGATATATGTATACAATACCCTTGTTAGTTATTAATTTTTTAACCACCATAAGAAAGGGTACTTTTAATTAATGCCACCTCAACTTTAATGTCCTTTTCGTTCCTAACTACACTATAAATAATATCCTCGCGGGACAACCAAAAATTAATTATACCTCTTCTTAACAATTTCACCAATCAAAAAAATCCTTCCGAAATAAATTCGGCGACTCGATGTCTTAATTAATAAAAACATTTACATTGCTGATAAAAACTAAGGACCATTTTCGAAGACTACCTCCAACAGAACTGTTTTTATGACACTGATCTATGTTTCTTAATGAATGGAGTTCTTGTTAACACTCATCTCGAACATTTACAGATGCTTTTTCATATGCAGTGGTACAAGTCGAAATAACATAAAAAAACAATCAACTTTTTTTTAGGGGATTAACTTATTATAAAAAAAGCCGCTTTCCTAATTTTGAACGATTTAAAAATTGGATGATTCGTCCTTTTACCTTCTATTGTTAGATGTTAATTTTGAGATGCGGCCAGGCTTTGGACATCCTACTGTGCTTTAAAAGCAATTTCGGAGCGTCACTAATGTTGTTGAATATATATTTCTATGTGTGTGTATTAAAGAAACGATGGTGTGTGTGGTATAACAAAGTACATGTCTCGACGAAATATTCATTTATGAATGCATAATTTATTGTTTCGTATATGCGATACCCGAGTGTAAGGTAGCTTCGTGATTTAAATGTCAGTGCCAGATTAAGGATAATGAGGGCTCTGGGCTAATATGTTTTGAGAGCCCACGTAAAAATTTTTAACAAAATTATTGCGTTTAATTAGATCACATTTTAAAGTTAGAAATTAAAACTCTTAACCCTCCGCATACTAGATGACTAAATGTCACATGCCATACTAGGTAGGGTTTGCCATACCTCGAAAATAAAATAAAATGAAATAAAATCCACAAAATTGTACTTTATGACAGTGAAATGATAAGAAATATATTTTAATAACCAATAATTAATAGGTTTAAGTAAAACACAAATTTATTTATGCATTAGAATAGACTTTTATTAATAAAAATATAAAAAACTTTCTTCAACTTATAAACTATTGAGTCTCTTCTTGAGTGCTAAATTTTAATGACACGTGTCAATTACGATACCGAATATTAAGAAAACCTAACAAGAATTTCATTCTTGCCTCTTTATTGAAATACAAATTAATTACAAGACAATTTCTTAATGATTCGAAATAATTTAGAACGATAAATTACACGAAAAATTAATTGAATAATTATAATCGTTCCCTCTCACTTGAATTGACAAGATGATCGTATCTTCTTGCTCCCTTCCACTCATTGCTATGGTAAACACGTTTTTCGCATATAAAATCGATATTTACTAAGTTAAATTAAAATTTTTGATTTGAAGGAGCGTACGGTAAATTATACTAATATAATAAACACGAGGATGTGCGCATTCGAGCGAAAAGTGGCACATTTCCGAGCGAGGGAAGCAAATGAAGCGCGACGCGGAGCGGCGCGCTTCATTTTCCCGAGATCGGAATGTGCCACTTTGAGCTCGAATGTGCACACTCGGTTTTAAGCGTGTTTCACAATAATTTAGCCCAATGAATTAGACGAAAAATAAGTTGAATAATTTTAATCGTTTTCTCTCACTCCCATTGACACAATTATCATATCTTTTCGCTCCCTTCCACTCATTGCTATAGTAAATACGTTTTTTGAACATAGAATTGATATGACTAAACGAAATTTAGATTTATGATTTAAAAGAGCGAAGAATAAGTAGAGAAATTCAATAAATACGAGGATGTGCGCATTCGAGCGAAAAGTGGCACATTTCCGAGCGAGGGAAGCAAATGAAGCGCGACGCGGAGCGGCGCGTTTCATTCCCGAGATCGGAATGTGCCACTTTGAGCTCGAATGTGCACACTCGGCCTTAAGCACAATTTACAATAATTAATTTAATTTGAAAGAGTTTTTAATAAAAAATTACAAAACCGTTTCTATACCAGAATAATTAAATCTCTAATTTATTAAAATAAATGAATTGTTTGGTTTGAAGGAAGGAAGATTAATATAAACAAATGCAATAAATACAAGGATGTGCGCATTTGAGCGAAAAGTGGCACATTTCCGAGCGAGGGAAGCAAATGAAGCGCGACGCGAAGCGGCGCTCTTCATTTTCCCGAGATCGGAATGTGCCACTTTGAGCTCGAATGTGCACACTCGGTTTTAAACACGATGACCAAAGGTCCCGATTTTACAAAAAAAGAATTGTTCACGTTAGTTATACCCCAAGGTTAAACGCTCTCCATTGTATTATTTAACAAAGTAAAATTTTCAAAATTTAATGTCTTGTATTCCCATTGGGGTGTACCAAAAAAAGACACAATTTTTTTGACGATTGCGCTTAAAACTTCTGTAGAGGATACCGAAATATAGATCGAGTGAAAATTTGAGCTTTTAATGTTATTAGCAACTCTCAAAAAGTGATATTTTTTGTTTCACAGGTTAAGAGGGTTAAGAGATTACTCACCGTAATTTTTTTTTTACTATTTAAAAGACATTGAAAAGAATTCGGCGACGTTCTAAATGTTTTATATAGTGAGTGACTTAACCAAATTGAGATTTTTCCAATCATTCTTCTAGGAAACCATTAATGATAATTTCAGATTTATTTTGATAAATGTAAAAGAATAAACGTAATTGTGCATACGTCAATCTTCAGAGCTCAATATCATTTGAACGAGACGATATAAGTTACACTAAAAGTAGTTGAATAATTTTAATCGTTTTCTCTCATTCGCACTGACGAAATTAATGTATCTTTTTGCTCCCTTCCACTCATTGGTATGGTAAATATGTTTTTCGAACATAAAATCGATATTTACCAAACTAAACTTAATTTATTGATTTGAAAGAGTTAAGCATAAAGTAGACAAATCTAATGAGTACGAGGATGGGCGCATTCGAGCGAAAAGTGGCACATTTCCGAGCGAGGGAGGCAAATGAAGCGCGACGCGGAGCGGCGCGCTTCATTTTCCCGAGATCGGAATGTGCCACTTTGAGCTCGAATGTGCACACTTGGTTTTAAGCACGATTACCAAGCGACCCGTTTTAACAAGAAAAAAATTGGTCACGTTAGTTATACCCTACCTCGTACACGGTAGAGTAAATAAATTCTGGCGTGCAACCCCTTAATATTAATTCAATTTTAATTGGATCTATATTTCGGTACCTTCTACTGAAATTTTGGGATCAGTCGTGAAAAAGAATTGTCGATTTTTTTGGCGCACCCGAACCCCCAGAGTTTATTACCTAATTATTTTTTATAAGATGTTATATTGAAAGTAAAATAATAAAAAATACAAGTGCAGACGACAAATCTATTATAATATAAAAAAGGTGGCTATGACTTAAATGTACCAATTAAATTATTAAGAAAATAAATATTTCAGCAATTATTTACAATTGTTGACTTGTGCGTCTTGGTTCAAAGTCATAAGCTGGAAAAATTACTCTTTAGTTATCCGAAACTCTATTTAATTTTTTTTATTAATAGTAAAACTTCGGTACTTAAGTGCATCGATGATTTGCCATACAGGAAGCTGCGTTTATAATTACATCAATAAAATACAGTATTACTTATGAAATCGTAAAGGTACTAATTAAAATTAAGTACTCCGTGATTTATGTTGTAATTACTTCTTTATCGTCTTAGATTTTTTTTAATAACCATAAAACTAAATGCACAAAAAAAGAAAAGAACAATAAGATATAATTTTTAAAAAAAGTAAATCACCGATATTAATTTATGGCTTGAAAGCGTTATGTTGTTAAATGGAATGATGAATAAATGCCACCGGACACCGGCTTCCAAATACACAATACACTAAATTGAAGTTATACAAACCATTTTATGGTAATAAAAAAAAAAACGAAAACCCATTGATATATTTTTTCCAACGGTGGTGTGCGATACAAACTGTTTGTCTTGTACATTCCATTATGTCCTGAAGAATCGTGCTGATTGCGTCGATTTAAGTATTGGAAATTGGGATGGTGCTGGTAGTCCTTGGAAGTTTGCCGATGATCTGGTATTTCGGGGCTTTGAATATCATTTAAACGTTACCGAGGGTCTATAATAATTAACAAAGCCGCTGTCGTAACGTAAACACCAAAATAACACCGGTTACACACATTTACGGGGTGGTTTAATATCAGTTATAATTCCCGAGACGATCGTTTTATAAAGTTTTTCGTTTATCGGTCGTTAACGCGTGTATATTATTAACTGCATAACGTTTATGACTGCATATTCAACAAATACGAGGGGGATAATTTTGCTCATTTTGTTATAAACATGTCCTTTTTACGTGTAAGGGAAAACGCACGCTCTACGTACAATACTCGAGCTAATTATTAAAACAATGCGTTTTAGATGAAAGTGTACACGGTATAAAAGTGGCTACTTGGCCATTTTGTGGTTAGACTTTTGTATTCTACAATTTGCGTTAGGGGACTGCTTATAAAGGGGATTCCTTTGAATTCCCGTTGTTTACTTAACATTTGTTATTAAACACTGCTCTTTTCTCTTCCGTATATGTGTTAGAGGTTCGCCCGCATTTGTTGAAAATTTCACTGCTATTGACGACTTTTTAATAACCGAAAGTCGATTTTTTTTAAAATAGATTTAAAGCGGAGGTTTCCAAACTTTATGTTATTGCGCCTCCCCACTGTAGATTTATTCTCCAATTTACACGAAAGATCCGTCCACAAATAACGGCGCTACAATTTTTTTTACGTAAACTTTTGTGCTACAAAAATTAATCTAAAACTTCAACCCGTAATTACTCGAAAAATTAACATTGCACCCCATACCGATTTTGCACGTATCTTATGGAAAAAAGTGTCAGAATTTCAAATCTGACTAGTTTTTAATGATTTGATCGACAATCAAGACGCTACGGTCGTTTTTGTAGGTCGAAGTGTATTTTTTTCGATTTATTTAGTTTTCTGGAAAATTTTAGAGGTTGAAGAGAGAGCAGGGAAGAATGGCTCCGGCTATGTCAGTTTGGGGTTTATAGGAACGTCCCACAAAATTTAAAGCAAATCTATTACCTAAAATGTTTTTTCCTCAATTCGAGCAAAGTCCAAAATCCATGTTTTTTCTCGATTTTGGTCGATTTTGGAGTTTTGAGTTAGCACATGTTTCGGACGTACTAAGGCCGAATACGTTCGAAAATGAACGCATTCCGCGTACTTCTCAAAAATAAAAAAGTTCTTGCGTTTTAAAAGTTTCATTTTAGAGCCAAATTTAATTTTTCAAAAAGGCGAAAATTTTTGTTTTAGAGGGAAAGCGCCGAGAAACGACACCGGCTATAGTTGCTAGGGGTACGTAGGAACATCCCCTTACAATATAAAACAATTCTATTTTATTTATTTTTGGCCAAAAAAACATGGGTTAAAATCCATGTTTTTTCTCGGAGGAAACGTTTTTCTCAAAACTTTGAAATAGCACGCCTATGGTTTCTTAGCCCTATCTGAAGTCAAAAAGGCTGCCAAAAATTTAGTGATTGAAGGGGGGGCAGAGAAGAATGACTCCGGCTATGTCGGTTTGGGATTCATAGGCACGTCCCGCAAAAATTTAAAGCGAAAACCTTTACCTAAAATTTTTTCCACAAAAAAGCAAAGGGGTTAATCCATGTTTTTTTACTTTCTAAATAATTTTAAATAAAAAATACAACGCTGTGAAGAGTGTACAATTAAATCTTGAAAAAATTTGCATATATAGTAGTCGAAGAACAAAAATTTTTATTTTAGAGGAGAGCACGGGAAATGACACCGGCTATAGTTGCTAGGGGTACGTGGGGAAATTCCCTTGCAATATAAAGCAATTCTATTTTTTTCATTTTTTGTCAAAAAAGCATGGGTTAACATTCATGGTTTTTCTCGAAGAAAAACGCGGTCCAAACATTCAAAACATATGTTTTACCTTTTTTGCTGTTGTCTTGCGCTTATTGTTACAGTCGGTTAATGTAATCACTTTATCTAGGTCCCAAAGTGATCACATTAAGCGGCGTCTACTGTATGTCGTTTTATTTGAATACATTACTATTTTCTTTTTTTAATCCAAAAAGTAATTTAAACAAATTTAATAAATACGAAGATGTGCGCATTCGAGCGAAAAGTGGCACATTTCCGAGCGAGGGAAGCAAATGAAGCGCGACGCGGAGCGGCGCGCTTCATTTTCCCGAGATCGGAATGTGCCACTTTGAGCTCGAATGTGCACACTCGGCTTTAAGCACAATTCACAACAATTATTATACGCTCTAAATAAATTTAATAAAATATTACAAGACGGTTTTTTCTCGATTTTGGAGGTTTTGAGTTAGCACCTGTTTTTGTGAGTCGAAGTGTATTTTTTTCAATTTATTTACTTTGCTGGAAAATTTTAGGGGATGAAAATTTAAAACAAATCCATTACCTAAATCTCTGATTAGAACTTTTAAACAGTTATTTTGTGTTTATAAACAATTAAATAAACAAATCTTTGGGATGTAGGGAAGAGTAATCGTGGCAAAAAGGGCGTCGTATTTTCCGACCTATTTATTTTGTACGAAAAGTAGTTCGATTATTTAACATCTGCCGATATTAAGAAAGTGTGTATATTTAGAGAGGGGTCTGGAATTAGTCATTAGCGTTTTTCGAGCGTCAACTATCTAGGTCCCAAAGTGATCACATTAAGCGGCGTCTACTGTATGTCGTTTTATTTGAATACATTACTATTTTCTTTTTTTAATCCAAAAAGTAATGTAAACAAATTTAATAAATACGAAGATGTGCGCATTCGAGCGAAAAGTGGCACATTTCCGAGCGAGGGAAGCAAATGAAGCGCGACGCGGAGCGGCGCGCTTCATTTTCCCGAGATCGGAATGTGCCACTTTGAGCTCGAATGTGCACACTCAGTTTTGAGCACGATTCACAACAATTAATATACGCTCTAAATAAATTTAATAAAATATTACAAGACGGTTTTTTCTCGATTTTGGCCGATTTTAGAGGTTTTGAGTTAGCACCTGTTTTTGTGAGTGGAAGTGTATTTTTTTCAATTGATTTACTTTGCTGGAAAATTTAGGGATGGAAATATAAAACAAATCCATTACCTAAATCTCTGATTAGAACTTTTAAACAGTTATTTTGTGTTTATAAACAATTAAATAAACAAATCTTTGGGATGTAGGGAAGAGTAATCGTGGCAAAAAGGGCGTCGTATTTTCCGACCTATTTATTTTGTACGAAAAGTAGTTCGATTATTTAACATCTGCCGATATCAAGAAAGTGTGTATATTTAGAGAGGGGTCTGGAATTAGTCATTAGCGTTTTTCGAGCGTCAACTATAAATAAAATTTTAAAGAATGTTACACACAAACTTTTAATTTGTCATATGGTTTACGTCGTACATTAAGATGAACCTACTTATGTACAGCGAGACAAATAGTTTTTCTATAGCCTCCACATTTTGATCCCGCAGTATAAATAGTTTGAACACCCCTGGTATAATTTTTCTAATCTAAATTTTGTGGAGTTGATTTAGAGTTACGTTTTATAAAGAGATGACAAAAAGTACGTACCAAAGAGAAGTCAAGTATAGTTCCAGAACATGGGGGATTTGAAGATAGAAATCAAAGATCTAACCATTGACTTTGATGGGCACGTTCTCTTTGCGCGTATGTATGTTACAATTATGTTGAAATTTAATCATTCGTGTAGCGATTATTTCACGCTTGGCGATCACAGACAGAAACGCTAGGAATGTCCGCGCCAGAGTTAGGATTAATGCAATGTAAATTGTTGACGATTTTCTAAATGAAAACAAAATGATCAAAGGTAGCCCTTTTCTGATATTCAAACACACAACATGCCCATCCAAACAAATCCCATACAGTTTCGCCCGATTTATTTGTTTAACAAAATTTCAAAGTCGTCCTTTTCTCATCTTAAATATTTTAGCAAAATCGAAACGCGATATTACTTTGTCTTCAATACCAAGCATTCTACCGACCGTGAAAAAGGAGAATAGCTTTTCACATCATACGCGTAGGGATAACATTTTTAAATTCCTTCACAAAGCGAACCATTTAGGAATAATTCGAGGGAAAGGCACAAATTTCGCGTCTTATTTTCAATTTTTCTTTCGCCAAAACCTTAGTCTTTCAGCGAAACAATCGGACGCGATCTGTAATTTCCTATCGTTGTTTGCGGGTTTAAATATTTAAACCAGATGTGCAAATAATCGGCGAAAACGTTTGAATACATATAATTTCGCAGCGCTAAATAACTTTGCGATTTGTGGGAGTGTAATGTATTATTACTGTGCAAATTCTCGGCAGCATTGCACGATATGGTTGCAACTACAGATTGCACCTGCAGTGACATCCAAGTGCAACAGACACTGCAATTCCGGACTCCCCCATTCCCTGCCTATCTCGCCACTGTCACGAATAACTAAAGTGCATTCATGTTATTACTGCATTCACGATGGCTACTTAAAATACAAATTCAGTGTTAAATCTTTTAAAAATACTTACTTAAGTACACGTTTTCACAACGCACTCGATCACATCTTTTAAAGCTTTTTTCTTATGCAAAACTCTTTCATATTTTTTTGAAAATGCATCTCGAAGCATATTTGATGCTACGAATTATTAGTTTGAAAAATTTCTGGTTACTTATAAAAATTTTAATAGCGCTAATTTTAATACTTTCGAATTTGTATGTAATTTTATTTTCTTGACGATTTATTTTTTTGCTAACTACACTTTATGAGCTTTCTTTACAGTTGATTATTAAAAAAATTTTTATTTTATTTATGAAATATGTTCAATAGAATTATTATAGGTGTGGGTTGAATTTGATCAAAAATAATTTTTGAAACTGGTTTTTGGGGCATGTCTCATACCATAAATTGGTTTATAACAATTTAAAATAACCCAAAAAAACAATTTAAAAAAAAAATTCATACGTTTTTCAATTTTCATCCAGGCTTTGCAAATTTGTAGTTATATTTTCTCATGAGCCCTTCGCCCTTTGATTCCTTACGTTTTTTTAGTTAACTATAGTTTATTACATCATTTTGCAGTTAATTATTAAATAATAATATTAATTTTTTATGAAATGTGTTTATCATAGTTGTATTTGCCTGTGTAAAACTATATCAGTAATACTTGATTTTTCAAAATGACTTTTGCGGGATGTCTGATGATCTAAATATATTTATAATAATTTTTAATACCCAAAAAAGCAATTTAAAAATTTCTAGTTAGTTATAAACAAAATTTCTTACATTTTTCAATTTTTATCTAGGCTTCTCAAATGTGTAGTAATATTTTCTCATAAACCCTTCACCTTTGATTTTCTAATTTATTTCAATTAACTATTAAATATTAAATGCATTTACAGTTAATTATCAAATAATAATTTGCTTTTATTTATCAAATATATGTATCAGAGTTGATCTTGCTTATGTAAACTTTTGTAGAGCTATCTTATATGGAATCAATTTGCAAATTTGTAAAATTACAAATTTTCAAAAACGCCTGCATTTTTTGATTTATTTGCAGACCATGAAAGAATTAAAATGTCAATCAGGCTTAGAATCATAAATAATGCAAGTAAATGCTTGTTTTTACACCTATTATTTATACAAAATTTTTGAAGTTTAAGTAATTTTGAAAAGTAGCACAATTAACAGTCGCGGTCGGGTTAGAGAGTGGTTGTCTTAGAGAAAAATTTATAAGATGAATTAAATTACGGTACATTTGTTCTGAAACATATTCTCCTTATAGAGATGGTCGCCACGAGAAATATTACTGTACTTGATTTTTTTATTATATTAAAATACATTAATTTTTATAGTATGTATTTATTTTTTAAAAAATTAATTTAATTATTACTATTATTTCTTATACTATGAATAATATAAATATTGACATTACTGAACAAGCTATCCCGGATGGGAAGCAGTTCTTTTACAATTGTAATTTCACATATTGTCGTTTAAGTTCTAACACCATGTATGTCAAAAATAGTAACTTCTCAGGAGAGTGAAAAAACTGCATAATTTTACATAGACATCATTACAATGCCATTTTATAATTTGTGTACACTTCATAATATATTTATTAAATATAGAACTATTAGTCGTTAGTAAAAATTTTTGACAGACATGGCATCAAAAGTTCCAAACGCCCAAAAATGACTTACGGGGTGTTAGAACTTAAACGACGACATGTAACATGGGAACGATTAGCATGTAGCATGGAAATCATTCTCATGCAGCATGGTCAGTCTTACCATTCAAAATAGGGATAATTACTATGCCCAACAAATATTTGTTGAGAAAATCTTCGTCGCCATGCTGCATGGTAACGATTCCCATGCTACACAGTAAAAATTACCATGCTCTTCTCTCCGTGTATGTTCAATATAATTGCTGGAGGTACGTTAAAATCCAGATTGAAAACCGAAGATTTTTTGTTATTAAAAGGCCCTCTGCCATAGCTTTTTTGGAGCGGCCCTGATTAGAGGTCGCAATTTTTATAATAGAGTATAAATAATTATAGTGACATTTCGATGGTCCGGGTTGAAGTCTTAAAATCCATTATAAACAATAATGGATTTAGAAAGTATTCAAATTCGTATTACTATAATCACGATTATGTAGAAATTGTAATTTATTTTTAACAAGTAAAATACCAACACGGACCGATAATTTGATACAGTAAATAATGCCAGATCGAAAAGATTTGGGAACCGCGCGGACACGCCCGCCGTCGTGACACTTTCCAGACAAGTATACAAACCTATCATTAGATGTTGAAACGAAATTGCGGCGAATTATATGATAATTGTTTGTTTCTTCCTAACTTTCAGGGGTTATTGCTACCTTCTTCTCTTTCTCATACGCACGCATCGGTCTCGTGCAAAAAAAACACCTCGAAAATCCCGAAACAACCCTTCACGAATAATCGCTCGAAACTGAAAAGGTTACGAGTTCGATTTTCCAAAAAGAAGTACAACGCCACGGCGGACTTTTGTCAGACGTACTTCACAAAATGCTCTTAGAATCAAAGTCAATTAAAGAGTACTATTATACGAGCTTACGTAACCTACACAATAATTAAGGTAATTATAAAACCAGGTGATGCAATCTCGTAAGGTTTTTTGCCGTACAAGCATTCCGAATCACCGCCTTCAGGCAACACTGAATATAAAATTAATTATAGACGACCGAGCGTACCGAAAATACTATGCCTTCGATTAAAGGGACAAATGACACTTTAACGTCTCGGCTCTTTTCCATCCCAATATTTTCATAATTACCTTCGAGTGACGCGGAATGGAAAAAATTATGGAAAAAAAATAAAAACGAGACTAAGAGGGTAAAGTTTGGGAGGGTTGAAGTGTTTGAAATTTTATTGGATTAACTTAGTTTTCTTGCTATCTGTAGGAAAGCGTTTTTAAGGGTTTTATTGTAGCGGAGGGTGCTTTTTATTGACCACTTCGTCGTTCACGTTGACATCCACTTGTTGAATAGTAGATTTATAAAATTTCCGGGGACTCCGGAGGAAATTGATGAAGTTATACTTCTTGTGGCGCAATTTAAGGTAAAATTTTAGCAGGCGACGGAAATTGCGCGCGCACAGCTAATTATACAAGTTGGCCGTTTGAGAAAGTAAATTAATTATTGTGAATCGTGCTTAAAGCCGATTGTGCACATTTCAGAGCGAGGAAAGCACACAAAGCGCGGTTCATTTTTGAATTAAAAAAAAAATAGTAATATATTCAAATAAAACGATATATGTGCTCGTTTTTTCAAGATTAAATTGTACACTCGACACAGCGTTGTAATTTTTAATTCAATTTATCTTAAAAGTAAATTAATTTTTGTGAATCGTGCTTAAAACCGAGTGCGCATATTCGAGCTCAAAGTGGCACATTCCGATCTCGGGAAAATGAAGCGCGCCGCTCCGCGTCGCGCTTCATTTGCTTCCCTCGCTCGGAAATGTGCCACTTTTCGCTCGAATGTGCACATCCTCGTATTTATTGAATTTGTTTAAATTACTTTTTAAATTTAAAAAAAAAATTGTAATGTATTCAAATAAAACGACTTATGTGAACATTTTTTTAAAATTAAATTGTACACTTAACACAGCGTTGTAATTTTTAATTAAAATTATCTAGAAGTAAATTAATTATTGTGAATCACGCTTAAAACCGAGTGTGCACATACGAGCTCAAAGTGCCACATTTTGATCTCGGGAAAATTAAGCGCGCCGCTTCGCGTCGTGCTTCATTTGCTTCCCTCGCTCGGAAATGTGCCACTTTTCGCTCGAATGCGCACATTCTCGTATTTATTGAATTTGTTTAAATTACTATGAAATTAAAAAAGTAATGTATTCAAATAAAATGACATATGTGAACATTTTTTCAAGATTAAGTTGTACACCCTGCGCAATGTTGTAATTTTTTAATTAAAATTATCTAGAAAGTAAATTAATTATTGTGAATCGTGCTTAGAACCGAGTGTGCACATTCGAGCTCAAAGTGGCACATTCCGATCTCGGGAAAATGAAGCGCGCCGCTCCGCGTCGCGCTTCATTTGCTTCCCTCGCTCGGAAATGTGCCACTTTTCGCTCGAATGCGCACATCTTTGTATTTATCAAATTTATTTAGTGTACACTCAGGATACATGTCTCACATTTTAAGTTATTCATATATTTTCAAAATTATTAAGACCTAAATAATAATATTTGGTAACAAGCTAGTTTAGTTTATAATAAATTGTAATTACTAGGTTTTTATAAAAATACTATCATAAACAACATAATTACATATACTAAAACGAGTATCAGAGGGGATAGATACCTAAAGCTTTGGTTAGATGTCCTACTGCATAATGTAGCACTTGGGGTAGATGCCCTTAATAGAAGTCTACATTTTTTGTAAATAATAACGTATAAAAATTGCTATTTATGTGCAAAATAGTAATTTTCAAAAAATTTAAACGAAAATATATTTTTAAGATATACGAAAAATTTATTAATACAGAAAAAATTAAATTAATTATTTACATTATATGCATAGATTTTTATATAGCCAATTTACGCACAATAAACATCTTATTTAATCAACTAATACGATCCCTATAAGCGGCTTAGGGCGAAATGTAATTTCACAAAAAAAACTGAAATGGGAACGCGATTAAATGAAGATTCAAATTTTAAAAAACTTCTGGGTGTAATGATAAAATTATTAAAGGGATAAAGGTACCGCTAGATGAACGTTACATGACAGGGGTGGCCAGCTCCTCGATAGTTCGAGCCATTTTTCAAAATTTGAAATTTTCTGCGAGCCGCAATTAATTACATATTTAGAAGACATGACAAAAAAGTATTAAAAAAAAATTGTTTACAGAAATTATATTTATTGAAAACTAAAATAGAAGTACAAAATATGTGTATTGAATTTAAATATTAAAAATTAAACACAATTATTATACTTCTTTTGATAATTCTTTCAAATTGAGTGAATAATTGGTGACAGCACTTTGAAGTAATTCTTTGAGATGCCCCCCCTGTTATAAGACGTCGGTTCCTGGTCTTGACTGTATGTAAATAAGGGCAACTCTACTCACAAAAAATGCATCCATCGTTTTCCTAAAGGATAGACGCCTTCTTTATTTAAAAAGTAAACAAAGTTCATATTTAATTAAATACAGATTTCTGAAATTCTTTATGCTCTAGTATTGAACAAATCCTTCGTCGTACACATATGTTGTTAATATGAACAATAAGTTGCAATATATCGAAAAAAATGAACTCTTTTCGAAAATCCAACTTCTAGAAAATAGGGCATTTCTACCAGTGAGTTTTATACGGTTATATTTAATTGGGTCACGCCAAAGAAGTTTAACTTCTAACGCGCGTACATAAGTACACGCACCGCTTTTTTTTTAATCGGGGAGCGTCGCGTTTGAGCCACAAAACTTAAACAAGTGTCCTTCCATGAATGACTATAATTAATCTTTGTTGTAAGAATACTTTCAATAATTAGTTTTCTCACTGCAATCCTTGAACTGTCAATCAGGGAAACTATAAAGATGTTTTTAATTTTTGTGACTGTAATAATTACATAAAATATTCTCGGATAAGTTTTATCGTTAACGAAATTGAGGAACGCTTATTAGACAATCGCAAACGAATTCAAAAGCCTAACCTTGTATATAATATTTCTTTTTAAAACAACTACGAATGTTATTTAATTATGTTTTCTTTACAGGTAAGTCTGAGTCCTTTGTTTTGCTACGTGACATCGAACAAGGTTGCACAAGGTTACTCGCTGGTCCTGGTGAGTTTGTCGTGTCATATTTTGATTATTATTATCGATATTTATTTATACACGTCCATATCCTGCTACGTTTCTTCGTTTTCGACGGCGCTCGCGGCTACGTTTGGCTACGACGGTAATTAAACGCGAAAGGACGAATCCTTTGGGTATTAACGGCGTAAAAAAAGTTGTGGGTCGTTTTAAACGATTTAGAGTTGAAATTTGACATCAAATGTGTCTTCGACGATTCGCCTCGGGATGACATTAGTCCGTCTCTATTGTGGAACAAAGGCCGCCCTGTCAAGCAATAATGTATGCTAACGTGCTTGCGCTTTCGGCGTTTAACGTTTTATGACGCTCTTACGGAATTTATAAATCGAAAATTATCGTAAGGGCATACGTGCATCTTAAAATGTGACAAGCCCCGAGCGAAACTCGGGAAAGCTCCCATGATCGATAGATAACAATGTTAGAAGTTTAGTACGTAACGGAAACGTTTCGTTCTTATGGCGTCCTGCTTTGGGGTTTGGGTATCTCTTCCGATCCGTCCGATCCGTCCATATTTGGACGTGTGGCGTCGTTTTGGAAAGTGCAACGAAGCGCCACCGTTTCTGTCAGTAGAACACCCCATATCGCGCTTTCATGAATAATTCCTGGCATATTTAGAGGCCTGTCAAGTAGTCCTTTGTCATGCAAAACGCTGTCGCAACGTCATTTTCACATCATGTAACGTGAAACGGAAAAATATCGGGTCGCTTTAACAGACTACGCTTTGAACGAGCACGAATTAAATGTAAATTTAATAACGCCGTAACCGGGACGATATCCTACTGCAACTTTCATGAAATTCGCCGAATAGTCATGGATTTCTCAGTAGTTTTTTGCCTTAGAAAAAATCGGCGGGTCGAGTTCGCGAAATTATTTTGCAGTCGCCTACAATTCTCGAGCACGCATTCATCGAAACTTCGAGTTGTAATTAGTTTTTAAAAACTCCGCTTTTTTTGTCAGACCGATTTTTAATTAAGCCAAACCTCGATTTTTATATACGAAAGATGTTTTTCAACTGGAAAAATGTTCAGTTCATTTGACGTTTGCGCGCGTTCGTTTCAGTTCGTTTATTTTCTTTTTTGTTACTTGAAAATGAATTCAGCGAGAAACCCTTTGCTTTTAATACGAAATAAAGAAATACATATTCAATATAACAGCATCCTTCCTCTTATTTTATTTGATCGAATCATCCAATGTTCATTAGCTCTTTCTTTAATTCGCTTTTTTAAGACTGCGGCCGGTCGTTGAAAGAAAATATTTAAATCAACGCTTTTGGTCGAGAATTGGTTGGTTGTATTGTATTTAAACAAATATTGACGATAATAGACTAATATTTTAGGCAAATTTTAAATAATTTCCAAATTAATTTAATTTATAATGTTTATTACTGCGACGACAAAATATTTCTATTTTTCTATTAACTGACGGCAATAATTATTAAATGTTTGATGGTCTAAATATATACAGCCTGTCAGACGAATAAGTACGGAAACTTATACATGTTCCTAAACTGAACAAAAACATGCCCAAGTGTCTCTGTGTGTAACATTTTGTTCATTTAAAAATGTGTAATAAATACCTTGTTATTTTTAATATTTGGAAAATTTGTATTTGACTATCTTATAACGATGACGTTCAAGTCATATGTAAAAATTGTTTTTTTAATCAAAAAATTAATTGCACGACAATTTCCTAATGAAAAACGTGGAAAGCTATGAATAATAAGCAAAGCTCCAAGAAGAATATTTAAGAGCGCACTACGGTTTTAGAATTACTTCAATTTTTTTTAAGAAAATTGATCATTGTTAATTGTGGTAAAAAACGGAGTGCGCACATTCGAGCTCAAAGTGGCACATTCCGATCTCGGGAAAATGAAGCGCGCCGCTCCGCGTCGCGCTTCATTTGCTTCCCTCGCTCGGAAATGTACCACTTTTCGCTCGAATGCGCACATCTTCGTATTTATTGGATTTGTTTAAACTACTTTTGAATTAAAAAAGTAATGTATTCAAATAAAATGACATATGTGAACATTTTTTCAAGATTAAATTGTACACTGCACAGCGTTGTAATTTTTAATTAAAATTATCTAGAAAGTAAATTAATTTTGTGAATCGTGCTTAAATCGAGTGTGCACATTTGAACTCAAAGTGGCACATTCCGATCTCGGGAAAATGAAGCGCCCCGCTCCGCGTCGCTCATCATTTGCTTCCCTCGCTCGGAAATGTGCCACTTTTCGCTCGAATGTGCACATCTTCGGATTTATTGAATTTCTCTATGTTAATAGTCAATCTTTCAAATAAAAAAAATTATTTTAGTCAGTTTTATTGAATTATTTGATTTAAAATGAAAAAAATTGTACAGCCATCTTCAAAATGTACCTTAACCCGTAGTTATTCGCGCAGTTTACCGTAACGCAATTACTCGCGCGGTGATTTTCAGGCACCACATAGAAAATGACTTGGTTTTAAAGATTTTGAAGGTATTTTGTCAATTTTTTAATGTCATTCACATTATGCACTATTGATTTCCCAACAACAACAAAAAAATTAATACCCAACTTAAAAGTAAGTGCAAAAAGAAAATTAACTAAATTCAATGTAACAAAGTCTATAAAACTGTTCAATAATCATCTTCTATTTTTTCAATTTGCAATAAATTGATGTAGGATTAACAATTGGCAATGGCCCGTTGTTTTTTACTGGTTCTTTTAAAGTATAATTTTTTCTTTGAATTTTAACAACAAAAGCTTAATTCTAGTTAGTAAATTTTCTAATTTGGCTGTTTTGATAAAATGTGTTTCCATCCACATCACCGTTAAAGTTTTCAAAATCGTTCATAGTTTCGAAGGCTGATCACAAAAATGTGTTGCATTATATATTTGTGCGTTAGTTCCAGTTAGATTGAGCAAGTGAAAAAAAAATGCATAATGGTCACCTTTTGGTTCTTCAAAATAATAAATAGTTTTATAAAACTGATCAATAGTGTTCCCCTCACCCTCCCAATCCGTTAGAAATGTATCTAATACATCATATTTTAAAATAAATGTCGTTTCGAAAATAATAACATTATTACTCGCGCGGTGTTTTTCAGGCACCAAAGCCACAACAGTTCAAACTTTGACAAATAACACACTTTTATAATCTCCAAATTAATACTTTCAGGTGCCTATCGCACTCTAGAAAGACTAAACAAAGGTTACATGTGGGTGTACAGGCTCGCAAAAATTTATACATTTAGTAATTACAAAAACTGTGGCGCTGGTGCCTGAAAAACACCAGCGCGAGTAATTAAGTGTTAATATTGCACTGTTTTTGAACGTTAGATGCTTGACTGGAAGATTTTTGAATGGTATAATTAAATACAATAAACGGTATGGTAGTTTAATTTATTGTTCGAAGTTCCTGAAGGGATTGACTGAAATATTGAACTGAAGAATTTTACTTGACATGATACATCCCCTATACAATTTCAATTGATCAAAAATGCGGTTTAGTAAACACTCGAAAGTACACCTGAATTATGAGAACTTACCAAAAGGAATAAAATCTATACCATTTTTCAAACCAAAAATAAATCAAACTTTATTCGAATTTTAATTTATTGAATTTAAGAATAGAAGATTAATATAAGCAAATCCAATAAATACAAGGATGTGCACATTCGAGCGAAAAGTGGCACATTTCCGAGCGAGGGAAGCAAATGAAGCGCGACGCGGAGCGGCGCGCTTCATTTTCCCGAGATCGGAATGTGCCACTTTGAGCTCGAATGTGCACACTCGGTTATAAGCGTAATTCACAATAATTAATTCACTTTCTAAATAATTTGAATTAAAAATTACAAGACTGTATTTATACCAGAAACACCAAATCTTTGGTTTAGTGCACACTGTGTTTTAATAGCAGAAAAATTGCTCACGTTAGGTATCGCCCGGTGAAGCCTTAGTACCTATTCGTCTGACACCCTGCGCAAACAACGTGAGGTTAACCGATTATCGGAAAACTGTCAATGAATTTTACGTGGAAATTTCAAATTGTAATTCGTGGGCTTTTCGGCTAGTTTCAATGGCTCGAGATTGCGCAGCGCAAGATAATAAAAAACGGGAAAAAAAGAGGCAGATTTGATTGTAAAAAATAGACGTAGGGTACCGGAGGGAAAAAGCTCGTACTTGTAAATATGGCTAAGTCTAACGTAATGATTTAATACAGACAGGTAAATATTTATAAAAGCAACTGCGAACACGCGAATATTGGGGCTTTCTACCCCGCGAGAATAAAATTCGGCGGATGAAGTAACGATTTTAAAAAGGAACTAGGAAAAAGGGAAAATTTAAAATTTCATTTTGTGCGGGTAGTCACCTAAACATCAGGTAATTTGATTTAAAAATCCAGAGAAAGCCCCTTCCGCGCGTCGTACACGTGCGAGCATACGCTGGACACAAGCACCGAGGAATACGTTATTGAATCGATTCGTAGGGAGTAGCAAAGTGGATAAACAAAATTGCCCCCGAACTTTTATAATTTCGCGAGGCGAACACGCGGCCCCTGCATATTCAATAAACCACGTCCGTCTACCCCGACTGACTCATTACGTTCATTTCCTATTATATTAATTATCAACTTATTCTCCGTTACAAGTAGCCATATCTTTCACATCCTTGCCCTTCTCTCCAAATCACACAATTTGCATCGCCAAGCCCCAATTCCATTATTCTCGCCGAAAAAAATATTTCTTAATGAAAAAAGTGGAAAACTATGAAAAATAAGCAAAGTCCCAAGAAGAAAATTTGCGAGCACACTACTTAAATTTTTTTTTAAGTAAATTGATCAATGTTAATTGTGGTGAAAAGCGGAGTGCGCACATTCGAGCTCAAAGTGCCACTTTAAGCTCGAATGCGCACACCGTCGTAATTATAAGATTTGTCTACTTTATCCTTAACTCTTTCAATTCAAAAAATTCAATTTAGTTTGATAAATATCGATTTTATGATCGAAAAATATATTTACCATAGCTATGAGTGGAAGGGAGCAAAAAGATACAACAATCTTGTCAG
The DNA here is from genome assembly GCA_036325965.1 of Sinopyrophorus schimmeli. Lineage (NCBI taxonomy): Eukaryota > Metazoa > Arthropoda > Insecta > Coleoptera > Elateridae > Sinopyrophorus > Sinopyrophorus schimmeli. The sequence goes on from JARFIZ010000177.1 coordinate 1,190,931, forward strand.
TGCGAGTGAGAGGAAACGATTAAAATAATTTAAATGCTTTTTCGTCTAACTTATTGGCCTAAATTATTGTGAATCGTGCTTTAAACCGAGTGTGCACATTCGAGCTCAAAGTGGCACATTCCGATCTCGGGAAAATGAAGCGCGCCGCTTCGCGTCGCGCTTCATTTGCTTCCCTCGCTCGGAAATGTGCCACTTTTCGCTCGAATGCGCACATCTTCGTACTTATTAGATTTGTCTACTTTATCCTTAACTCTTTCAATTTAGTTTGGTAAATATCGATTTTATGATCGAAAAATATATTTACCATAGCAATGAGTGGAAGGGAGCAAAAAGATACAACAATCTCGTCAGTGCGAGTGAGAGGAAACGATTAAAATTATTTAAATGCTTTTTCTTCTAACTTATTGGCCTAAATTATTGTGAATCGTGCTTTAAACCGAGTGTGCACATTCGAGCTCAAAGTGGCACATTCCGATCTCGGGAAAATGAAGCGCGCGGCTTCGCGTCGCGCTTCATTTGCTTCCCTCGCTCGGAAATGTGCCACTTTTCGCTCGAATGCGCACATCTTCGTACTTATTAGATTTGTCTACTTTATCCTTAACTCTTTCAACTTAAAAAATTCAATTTAATTTGGTAAATATCGATTTTATAATTGAAAAATATATTTACCATAGCAATGAGTGGAAGGGAGCAAAAAGATACAACAATCTCGTCAGTGCAAGTGAGAGGAAACGATTAAAATTATATAAATGCTTTTTCTTCTAACTTATTGGCCTAAATTATTGTGAATCGTGCTTTAAACCGAGTGTGCACATTCGAGCTCAAAGTGGCACATTCCTATCTCGGGAAAATGAAGCGCGCCGCTCCGCGTCGCGCTTCATTTGCTTCCCTCGCTCGGAAATGTGCCACTTTTCGCTCGAATGCGCACATCTTCGTATTTATTGAATTTGTTTAAATTACTTTTGAATTAAAAATGTAATGTATTCAAATATGTGAACAATTTTTAAGATTAAATTGCACACTCTGCACAGTGTTGTAATTTCTAATTAAAATTATCTAGAAAGTAAATTAATTATTGTGAATCATGCTTAAAACCGAGTGTGCACATTCGAGCTCAAAGTGGCACATTCCTTGCCCTTCTCCCCAAATCTCACAATTTGCATCGCCAAGCCCCAATTCCATTACCCACGCCGAAAAAAAAACTCTCGTCGAAAAAACTAAAAAATAACAAACATTCTTTCCGTCCCTTATTTTTTAGAAGCGCCCACAAAACACAAATTGATAGATTTGCGGCTATTGTGTGCTTGAAATGCACCCCCAGAACTTACGTTCGAGGACAGGCATTTATCATTCGCTTTTGCATTTACATATTTAGTTCGATTGCCTTCCCGAAACGATTTCCATTTTCACTTAATAAATTATTTCTCGGGACGTGCTCGAGCTTAACTTTAACCGAAATCTAAATTAAAACTGCGCCGACTTGTCGCATTTTTAAAATGTAGATTTCGCACCTTCGCCCGCAGACATTCGCACTCAATTTCAATTCGCCTTGTGTCATTTCGGAAAACAGTGCCGCTTAAATGTAGCGCGGAGATCCTATAAAAAAGGGAGATTTTACTATTACGAGAATATAATTTGAGTTTATATCTCGCAGGATATGACTAACGTCCCTATAAAATGTTTGCCTCTTGCAACAGAGCTTCCGAAACCCCAATATGAGTTTTTCTGCCCGCCGCCGCCCAATTTGCTTTTTTATCTTTGTTTCGACATTTTGATTTTCATCAACACACCGTTGATAATTAATTAACTAATTAGTGGTGGAGATATCTGGCGTTGACGAGTTGTCTGTGATAGACAAATTAGGGGCGCTTTTCATTCGATTTGTCTGCAAGAAACGAATGCTATTTTGCGTGCACGAATTTCTTCTATTTGTTATTAATAATCGAAACTATTGTAAATATAAATTTTAAAATAATCGTTTTACGTTTTACGGTAGTAGTCGATCAAATTATACTCTTTTCAAGTAGACAGTGGGACGTAATATTAGGGATTAACCAGTAATTTCAACAGAATGCACACGAAAATTTTAAAATTTCATCATTACAAAATTTGATTATTTTTTCGATTGCTGTGCTATAATTTGCGTGTGTTTTATTCCAAATTATTACTTACAGAAAATTCGTCACCAAATTATTTAAAACGTAGTCAAAGTTTTATGCGCCGCAACTCACTTTAAAAGGGTAGTTTTTTTTCCTATTCTAACTCTTGTAATGCATATTTTAAAATAAAATCGGTGGTGTACTTATGTACGCTCGTTAGAAGTTATACTTCTTTGGCGAGGTTAAATTAAATTTAACCACGTGTAAAAATCAATATAAATAAATCTAATAAACACGAAGATGTGCGCATTCGAGCGAAAAGTGGCACATTTCGGAGCGAGGGAAGCAAATGAAGCGCGACGCGGAGCGGCGCGCTTCATTTTCCCGAGATCGGAATGTGCCACTTTGAGCTCGAATGTGCACACTCGATTTTAAGTGAGATTCACAATCATTCATTTACTTTCTAAATAATTATAATTAAAAATATTTTTTTGTTATAATTAAATAGAGCTTCTTGGGCGCTTTTTAAAAATGAAAAATAAGTTACTATTTGTTTAATAAATAATTTCAAAATGCAAAAATCGAAGATTTACTCAATCACAGAAGTTGTTCAAAAACTATGTAAATGCCCAAAAATTTAATTCGAATAAAACGCAAACAAAATGCTTATCGCAAACTGGAATTCCCACACCCGTTCCCCGCACATTTCATTTGTGAAAGGCACGTCGAAGAGCTCAGTTAAAGGCTCCCCAAAATTTTAATTTACTAGTGACTATTTAAAAGTGTAAAGTGACAGTGTTTATCAAGGGCATTCTATCCCTAAGAAGTACTCCTTCTGTAAAATTCAAAGCTGTAAGTCTTTTTTTAAAGATCTTTATTCATTTTTTTCGATTTTCATTGTGTAAAATGAATGGTATCTCAGAAATTTTTGTACCGCTGTGCTTACAAAAAAATTGACAATTTTTGAGCTATAGTGGTTTTTCGAAAAAATTAAAACTAACCCCCTAATTAATTTCCTTTGTGTTGATTTTTGATACGTTACAAGATAACGTAGAAAGTTCGGGCTATTTGCAAGCCGACCTTATCGCATTTCGTACCTGGCTTTTGAGATATCATTTTATTTTGCCTTTTTACAATATGAGTTTTTAATTTGTATTTTACAAATGAGAACAGATCGAAAACCACGTCCGTTTCTAACGATAAAATTCTATTCAGAAAAATGTTCGATGAGAAAATATACCGGGTGTATGATTTAAAGTGCTACGAGCTTATAATTTCTAAACTAATAAGAATTTCAAAAAAAAGTAGAAGTATAAAAGTTTTTTTTTAATTTACTTGTTCTATGCACTGGAATAAATATAAATTTTGTTATACCTTCGTTTGAAGCGGAAATTGTGTCAACTTTACCATTTGATTAATAAATAATTTAAAAAAAATGGTTTTATTTTTTGTTACCAGCGTGTTTCAGTAAAAGTATTTTTTTGAGATTTTTGTCAGTTTAGAAGTTATAAACTCGTGGCACTTTATAAAACACTTTATAATCCGAAATAAAAAAAAAGTTCAATTAAGTTATTAATTAAATGGCAACTTGTTATACATTTTTGGAAACCCTTCAACGAGCTCTATCCAATTGTAAAAGAAAATTAATATTCTTCTATTTAAGATAAACAAGTTCATACTATTTCCGGTTCATCCAGGAGTAATACAAAATATATATTTATGCCAGGACATAGATCAAATAAATTATAGGAACTTGTACTTGTACTTTTTTTGAAATTTTTTTAATTTAGGACGTATAAGCTCGTGGCATTTTAAACGAATCACCCGGTATATTGTTTTATTTGAATACATTACCATTTAATACGAGGATGTGGGCATTCGAGCGAAAAGTGGCACATTTCCGAGCGAGGGAGGCAAATGAAGCGCGACGCGGAGCGGCGCGCTTCATTTTCCCGAGATCGGAATGTGCCACTTTGAGCTCGAATGTGCACACTCGGCTTTAAGCGCAATTTAAAATAATTAATTTAATTTAAAAAGTTTTTAATAGAAGTTATACTTCTTTGGTGTAACAAAATTATATATAGCCACGTGTAAAAATTAATAAAAATAACTTCAATAAATACAAGGATATGCGCATTTGAGCGAAAAGTGGCACATTTCCGAGCGAGGGAAGCAAATGAAGCGCGACGCGGAGCGGCGCGCTTCATTTTCCCGAGATCGGAATGTGCCACTTTGAGCTCAAATGTGCACACTCGGTTTTAAGCTTGATTCACAATAATTAATTTACTTTCTCAGACCGCTAACTTTAACTGTTAGTTGTGTGCGTACAACTTCCTTTGCCTTCGACGCCAAAAGAAGTATAACTTCAACAAAGTGTGTCATTTCTTAAAGAAGTAAAGATTTTGCATTAAATATTTGTGCACTTCAATTTGGATCCCTAGGCTTCGAAATTAAAGACTAAGGGATGAAACATTTTTTACCTAACCAATGCAGGTGGCGGTCAATAAAAGAAGCAGCTGCAAATAAATAAAAATCGTCCGACCTTCTCCATCTGTATTTTATGATTAATATTGTTCTTTCGCAAATTTTTTTTCGTCCAATATTATTTAAAATTTGTGACGCTTCTTAATAGATATTTTAGTGACAACTACAAATTATCTTGGAAACGTTACTTACGTACAAGGACTCCCATTAATTTTTTTTTTAATGGGAGAATAAAAAGATTATAACTCAAAATTAATGGACTTGCAGCTAATATTTCGTGGCTGTACCTTATTTGATAATTGCGAATTGTTGCATAAGTGGTAAGCAATTATTTTTTGCCGATAAAACCAAAATGCGAGGGATGGAAATTGAGATGGAAAGGTATTTGCGTAGATTTCGTGTCTTAATTTGAAATATCTGTGTCGTTATTGACATTATGCCCGTCCCTTCGTACAATAAGGGTTAATGTTAACCTATTCGCAGTTCGGTTGCCGACTAATTATTTCGGTCGGAAGATTATAATCCCTCAACATAATGGTTACTTCCCAACTTATGAAATCTAGCATCATGGCTGCCATTTCGTTCTATAAGTTGTTGATCTCTCGTATTTGTATAATGTAATAAGTACTTACATAAAAAACGGAGAATTAATTTCGCCCCTTAATAACTTTAGGTAAAAATTAATAATTAAAAGGGGAACCCTTCCGTTTGAGACATGGTGGTAATAAATAAGGGCGCTTATCATATTCGAAATTCATTTGCGTAAATATTAATAAATAACAAAGGAAATCTTGATACTGTCGTTAACTTGTAAGGAGGTTTTAACGAGTCCATTATTAATCACGTGCAATTTAATCTCGATTTGGAATCTAGTATTTTTTAACAGTTTATTGCGATTAATATTCGTGCGCGTTGAGGTGTTGAAAGGCTATATTAAAATTAATACTTTGTACCTATTAATTCTTTTCTACGCGCTTTTTATTTATGCATCTACTCCATTATCGTAATCGCTTAATTTCATAAGCTAATACACTGGCATATCGAAAATTTTCGGACGCCCACAAAATGTTTAGGTTTTGATGTTCTTCTAGCTTAAAAATTAATTAAAAACAAGAAGAAAGGTAATAACCTAGAAGTTATTAAGCAGAAATGTATTTTACTAAAAAATAAGTTTGTATACTGAAAACGACGTGTACAAAATATTCGGACATCACAAATTATGTAGAAATAAGCACAAAAATATTTTAATATTAATTGTTTGTTGCAAATTATTTATTTTTTAAAACACTTTGTAATATTCGGGCCATCGAAGCTACTAAATGTTCTAATGTTTTATTATCTAATTTCTTTTATTAACTTGCGCTTTATTTTTATTAATTTAAAATTGGGTTTGTTTGCAGTTTTTTGTATAAATATGCCTATATGGTAAATGTATGATAGATTTAAGGTCGGAAGATTGGAAGGGTATTTCGAACACTTTTGCGCAATTAATGCTCTAATTAAAGGTTATTACCGTGATATAACTTAAATGTCGTTATGTGGCAATTTTTTTTGTATTTTTTAATAAATTATTTTCTAGCATATTCGTATACGTTGCAATGTGCATATTTCCATTAAAAAGTCCTAGGTTATTTAACCTTCCGTGTACGAGGTGGGGCATAACTAACGTGACTAATTTTTTTTTGTTAAAACGGGAAATTTGGTAATCGTGTTTAAAACCGAGTGTGCACATTCGAGCTCAAAGTGGCACATTCCGATCTCGGGAAAATGAAGCGCGCCGCTCCGCGTCGCGCTTCATTTGCTTCCCTCGCTCGGAAATGTGCCACTTTTCGCTCGAATGCGCACATCCTCGTATTAATCGGATTTAACTACTTTATCTTTCGCTCTTTCAAATCAAAAATTTCAATTTAATGTAGTAAATATCAATTTTATATTCGAAAAGCGTATTTACCATAGCAATGAGTGGAAGGGAGCGAGAAGATACAATGTGTTTTACTTAAACCTATTCATTATTAATTATTAAAATATATTTTTTATCATTTAACTGTCATAAAGTACAATTTTGTGGATTTTATTTCATTTTATTTTCGGGGTATGGGAAACCCCACCTAGTATGGCATGTGACATTTAGTCACCTAGTATGCGGAAGATTAAAACCCTTTGACAACGAACAATCTCAAGCTTTTAATTTTTTTTTCTATAATTCCGGTTTGAATGTCCATTGCAGTTTTAATACTTTGTTTATTTTACTCTGATAAAATAGAAAACCTTCTGCTTCATGCCATTGATTCGAATCAATTTTAGAAGTTTTTATAATATCATATACAGTAAAACCTGTTTTTGTGCGGTGTATAGGGACCGCATAAAGGAAATCGTACAAAAAAAAATTCGGAAATTTTATAAATACTTACATATAATAAACAACTTTGTACGCTATACTACCTAAATTTTTTTTTCTGCGGCGGACAGGTACCGCATAAAAAAAGTCGCACTTAGAAAATACATCAATTATTTACGAAATAGATGAGAAAATGCTTTCAAGTAAATTAAATAATTAAATTAGACCTGGAAAAATTGTAAAAACATTTAATTCTTTATTGTACATATACATGGAGAAGTTTTTAAATTGTACAGTCAGCCTAAGAAGTAATCAACACCCCCAGAGCAGCACTTACAGTGATCGTGCTATTTTTAAACAATTAACAGAAAAAATTATTTGTTCTATTTATAAAAGCCGTCATAAATCTTTTTAAACACTATTTTTAACTAAAACCTGTCCCTTGTAATAGCTCGATTACGGTAAGTACTGTTTTTAGGGTGTTGATTACTTCTTAGGCTGACTGTACATTAAATAGTTTGCTGCTACTCGTCGTAATCCAAAACGCGCATCTTCTTGTGATGAATTGGTCCAAAATCGCTTTCGTCGCTTGATGATAGGATTTCAATTGTTTTTTTTTTGGTACCATAAAGTCAGTGCCAACGCCGCTGCGATTCATATACCGCATAAAAATAAATCGCACAAAAAAATTGCACAAAAGTAAAATCGCACAAAAATAAAATCGCATAAAAAGAACCGCACAAAAACAGGTTTTACTGTACTGAACTTTTTTTAATATCAATAATTTGTAATATTTCTTTAACTAATTTGCATTTTTACAATTTAAAAATTGTTTTTGGTCATATGATGTATTTTTACTTGTAGATTCCATGACTCAATCAACAATGATTTTACTCTTGACTTATGTATTAATTTAAATGCAAAAAAAATCATATTAAGATACGATAACTTTACAGTAATTATTTTTTTATGTTGTTAACACCAGCAAAACCTAATAACGTTAGTGTCCAATTATTTTTTATACATGTTTTATGTTTTATTCGTATTTTTATTAAGCGGATTTTATTTAATTAATAATTTATTGTTCTAGAACCTTTATTTTATGCTGATAATTATTTAAAAATAATTTGGGTACTAAATTTTAAAATTACATTAAGTGTCCGAAAATTTCTGATATGCCAGTGTTAATTTCCAAAGAAAGCATTGGGCGCACTGCAAAACTCACGTAGAGCTTTTTAGCAATAGACGGAGAGTTGCTGGAAACAGATAAGGTGCGCTAGTTAGCAATTACAAAATAGTGGTGACGTTATTTTTTTTATTACATTCATAATGGGGAAATTCTCAGAGATTCGTGTCGTGACCAACGTTTCGTTCATCAGATATTATTCCAGCTCATCCATCAAGCGTTGGGTGTTAACGCCAGATGAAGAAGATACAATAGCACTCTGTAAAAACGTTGGTCTAACTGACCTTTTACATGGGTTTTGGAGAGAAAGTCATTTATCTTAAGTGAGGGTTGAAATTACCTTTGACGGTCATTAAAGTCCTGTCTTAAAATTCGGTTGCTTCGAACACCACTCGGTCGCCTTATCAAGGATAACCATCGCGTTGTATAAAACAATACAAAACATTACCATGGTTAATTATGGGTTGTCAAGGTGTCGATTTGTAGACTCGGAGATCCTATCAAAAATAAATATTACGCGTTGAAATTGTATAAAATTGGCCGTCTCCCATTCTTCTCTTTTTTTTCGGCCTTACGAGTGCCACGATAGGGTCCAATTTCGAATATGCTACGGAATCGATCTTGATAAATTTGATTGAGAGAGCTTAGTTCCGATTGCATGTTCACCTTTGTTGGCGGAAGCGGAAAACTATGCAGATGGCATTCTACTAGACACTTTACATGCACACCACAGGAAACTAAGTCTGTTTCATGTCCAATATTATTGCCTACCGCTTTGTTTAAGAAATTACCCACGAATTTGCCTATTTTAACCATCTATTTTTCTTTTCCTAAACACAATAGCGCGTGTGTGGCGACTTCTTAGGGACGCATTGAATTAGGGCACAGATTTTCCACTACTATTGAAAATACGAAGTATAGGGCACAAGTTTGCAAAAACGGTGCAGGAATCACAAGTTAGCCGTTCTCAATACAAGTACATGAATTGCGTTTATTAATAATCTTAATTACAGTAAAACCTCAATTATCCGGACGGATTCGCGATTATCCGGATTGTCAACCGCGTTCGGACTCGTTGCGAAAATTAAGCCTCGGTATTTTTTACTAAATATTTTATTATTTTATTTTGTATTTCGCACTAAACAGTGTTTTTTTGCTTTGTTGATTTTAAGATAATGTGCGACTATTTTATTTAGTGATTAATATTTGTTGCGTTTTTTGTAAACATATATCTAACAATTTGACGCTTTGTAATCGTGCTTAAAACCGAGTGCACATTCGAGCTCAAAGTGGCACATTCCGATCTCGGGAAAATGAAGCGCGCCGCTCCGCGTCGCGCTTCATTTGCTTCCCTCGCTCGGAAATGTGCCACTTTTCGCTCGAATGTGCACATCTTCGTATTTAACGGATTTGCCTATATTATTATTTCATTCTTCAATTCCAAAAATTAAAAGTCGAATAAATTAGATCTATTTTTTGTTTGAAAAAGGTTAGATATTTCATTCCTTTTGATAAGTTATCATGGTGCTCTTCCGCACACCTAATTGTAGCGAGCTTGACAAAAATATTTTCGGGTGTACCATGAGCACAGGATAAAAGTTACCTATTCTCGAGGGTTTAACTCCTCCTTAAGACAAATCAAGTCAGAGTGTTTATCATAATAAGATATGGTGGGTTGGTCTTACAATTATTATACAGTGTTTCTTTATCAGTCACGATTTATTACCAATTAAAATCTTAAGAAAAAAAAATAAAGCCGGATCGTATGTCATAACTGAACTGCTTACATCGAAGATTTGGAGTATTTTAACTTAGAAAAATCTCGACTGCATGCTTCATATTAAATAATGATGAGGTCATACAATTTTGTATTTTAAAGTTACCACATATTTATCTATGGATGAATACAGCTTTTCAAATAATTCTTTACACCTATTTAGACATATTAAAATTTGATTTTGATAAAATCTAAATTAATTAAATATCCAAACATTAATTATAAATGTTGAAACTAGGTGGTAAAAATGTATGGCTTATTGATATCTTCTAAAAACACTAAGAATAATACTTCATTGTATTCATTATATTCACAAGGACAAACTCAGATAAGGTGAATCACATATTTTGTTAGGAGTAAGGGTCGACACATCTGTATACGGAGCATTAAAATCTGTGGTTCGAATTTTGCTGATAGGTTGTTTTTCGGTACATGTTAAATAAAAACAATTGTTTTTTTTAATTACGTAGCATTTGTTCTTTGTGTCCCAAATATCATTTAAAAGTAAATATGGTATTTGCCAAAATTATATTTAATATGACACAAATCATAACATTTTTTTTAACTATAATTTAAAATATGAATAAGTTTATTTTTCAATGTTGCATAATTTAAGATGATATTTATCAAAATCAGAGAAAACAATATATTTCGTACTAATCTAGATAACTGCAGACACATCATGTTCAACTCGAATTATTTAGTACAGCGTATAAAAAAGAGGCTGTCATTGGGATTCGAACCCCAAAATACGTTTTCTTTAGACCACTGCTTTAATCTTTAGAGAAAGGGGGTCTTATCATGATTACGGAATTTTATTTTTTATTGTATTTAGCTGACACGTCTTAGATAATTTGAAATTACAAGCGTTCATTCTTTATAACATCGTGCAAAATAATACCTTATCGAGAAACTAAAATTGTAAATACTATAAAGAGCAAAAATACTACATAAGCAGTTTCTTGTCATTGTAGAATGAAAGAGCAATCTGATTTAATTCTATATTTTCACAATCTCCTAATACTGTAAACATACGGGCTGGTTGTATTTTGTTTTCATATCTTAAGTGGTTGATAAATAAACATTTCTACAATTACTTCGGAAAAATAAACTTTAATAATAAAACACTGTTAATAATTTTAAGGCCAACCTACCATATTTTAATGTGATAAACTCTTGACTTGTTTTGTCTTAAGGAGTTAAATCCTCAAGAATAGGTAACTTTTATCCTGCGTTCATAGTACTTTCGAATGTTAACTAATTCGCGTTTTTGATTAATTAAAATTGTATATGAGTCAAATTTTCTGAAGTGGGCCACTGAAAATCAACTAGTTGATTTTTATATCATCTTTTGTAGATTTTTGAAGGTTTATATGTCACAATAAATGTCTACAAATATTTTTGGGTAATTTTCATTTTTCTGAAAATTATAATCAAATTAGTTTTAAGGCGCATTTTGTATACACTCTTGTAATTAGTCTTCATTTATGGATTAATTCAATTTTTAAATATAAAAAAATTATTATATGTTACATAGGGGGTGCATCAAAATTTTAGAACGACTTGGGTGAGATATGTTAAAAAAAAGGTTGGGAAATAAGAGTCAAAATCCGGAAAAAGTATTTTTTTTCATGTACGATGATGTCTCCCATCTAGTCTAGCTTAAAAGTACTAAATTAGAAATGTGGTTTTTGGTAAAAATTCCTTACTGTAATTTTTAATTAAAAGAAAAGCGAGAAATGGTACATTTAGTTCAGTTTGATTTAATTAATGTTATTTGTAAGAGAAAAAAATAAGATAGGCAAATTCAATTATTAAGGACTATATGCACTTTCAAGCGAAAACTTTTTCCGGATAGAAAATCTGGATTTGAAGGATTTGTTATTAATATAATCAAATTCAATTAACACGAAGATGTGCGCATTCGAGCGAAAAGTGGCACATTTCCGAGCGAGGGAGGCAAATGAAGCGCGACGTGGAGTGGCGCGCTTCATTTTCCCGAGATCGGAATGTGCCACTTTGAGCTCGAATGTGCACACTCCGCTTTTCGCCACGATTAACAATGATCAATTTATTTTTAATTTTACCTAAACATTTTATGATTCTATTTGGTATTTTTTACTCTTGATTTTATAATTAACCCTTATTTGTTTCGTTTTTTTTTGTAACTAAATACCTAACAAGGTAAAATTGTTTTTTTTTGCAATTATCCGGATTTTCGATTATCCAGATGAGCTGCAACATTAATTAGTCCGGATAACCGAGTTTCCACTGTATTTAGAAAGTAAATTAATTAGTTGTCTATAATAAACTGACTATTTATTTAAAACAATGTCAAACTAAATTTAAATTATTAAATTAAATTAGAAGAAAAACACGCTTAACTTTTTTTATCTAAATTGGCAGAAGATTCTGCTTTACCGTTGAGGAACTGAAATAATTTAATTTAATTTCATCAGTTCTTAAAAAAAAGTTTAAATAATTGCTATTGTAATGAGACGGTACATAAAAATCTAATAAATGGGCAAATGATGGATTATTGATCGATTTATAGGCAGTAACTGTTCACAAATCAAGTCAAACACTAATTTCTTAAATTTTCGCCATTAATCTTTTTAAAAACAAAATAAATCCGCCGATAAATAATTAATTTGTTAAAAAATCGGTCTATTTCACTTTGTTTTAGGACTGTGCTATGATTCTTCGTTCTCCATTTTAACGTGGAGCTTTTACCGAGTGAATTCTTTTTTTAAAACGAAAACCGGTATGTGTACTTATGTTAGAAGTTATACTTCTTTGGTGTAACTAAATTAACTAGAACCATTTGTGTATAGCTAGAGCAGTGATGTCGAAACTGGGAGTCGCGTCATATTGGGGAGTCGCCAACTAGTGCAAAGGGGTGCGCAAATTTTTTTTATTCGTATTAATAAATTTTTTCCATTTAAAAATGTGCTGTATTTTTAAATTTTGTGCCGAGATGGGTGCTGCCCGTTTTGAAAGCGTCTTAGTCGATAGAGAACTGATTTTGTTTGAGTCCCACCCCTTTTAATTTTTGTATATGTACGCTTCATCGCTAGTCAAAACACATTAGAGGGTTTTGCTGGCGTACACAATTGTAACGACGGAATTCTGTGGGATCAGCGGTTATGAGATTTCAGCCATTGCAAATCTGTCCCTAAACAAAAATGCGAAAAACGTCGATTATCGGACTAATTAAATTCCGAGCGCCGTTCCGCATTAATTCGCCTTGTTTTTATTTAGAAGAGAATTATTAAAAATTGCTAATGATAAAAGGCATTCTGTGTTTATGATAATTCGGAGGTAATAAAGTGAGGAAACCGTAGTTTCTGTTTGCATACATCTTCATCCGCTTAGTTACAGGTGAAGCGTTCACATTTTTAAATAAGTAGAAATTCGGTGAGGAAACCGTTTATTTAAATAAAGAGTAATGTTTAAAAGCACCAAATCAACAATTTGGTATTTCTAGTAGAAATAGAGTCTTGTAATTTTTTATTAAATTAAATTAATTATTGTGAATCGTGCTTAAAATCGAGTGTGCACATTTTCGTATTTATTAAATTTGTTTAAATTACTTTTTGGATTAAAAAAGAAAATAGAAATGTATTTAAATAAAACGACATACAGCAGATGCCGCTTAATGTGATCTCATTGGGACCGCATTTTCCGCATTTTCCATGCAATCATTACAAGAAAAACGGATTCGGAATTCTGGGACTTTTTACATGAGATACATGTAAAATAAGTACAGGGCGCAAAATAAAATTTTGAAAATTAAAAATTGCAATTTTAGGTCCACTTTTTTGCACAATTTTGAACTTTAAAAAAATTGTAGCGCCGTTATTTGTGCACGGATCTTTAAAAACTATTCAGATTCGGATTTGGCAGCTTTTTTGGTTTGGATAGACCTAAGAAACCATAGGCGTGCTATTTCAAAGCTTTGAAAATAACGTTTTTCTTTTTGAAAAAACATGGATTTTAACCCATGTTTTTTTGGCAAAAAATGAAAAAAATAGAATTGCTTTATATTGCAAGGGGATGTTCCTACGTACCCCTAGCAACTATAGCCCGCGTTATTTCCCGGCGATCTCCCTCTAAAATAAAAAATTTTGTCCACTGTATATGCAAATTTTTTCAAGATTAAATTGTACACTCTTCACAGCGTTGTAATTTTTATTTAAAATTATTTAGAAAGTAAATTAATTAATGAGAATTACGCTTAAAACCGAGTGTGCACATTCGAGCTCAAAGTGGCACATTCCGATCTCGGGAAAATGAAGCGCGCCGCTCCGCGTCGCGCTTCATTTGCTTCCCTCGCTCGGAAATGTGCCACTTTTCGCTCGAATGCGCACATCCTCGTACTTATTAGATTTGTCTATTTTATCCTTAACTCTTTCAAATCAAAAAATTAAATTTAGTTGGGCAAATATCGATTTTATGTTCGAAAAATATCTTCACCATAGCAAATGAGTGGAAGAGAGCGAAAAGATACGACAATTTTGTCAGTGCGAGTGAGAGAAACCGATTATAATTCTTCAACTGCTTTTTCGTCCAACTTATTCTCTATATTAATCATCTATCTTTCAAATCGTGAAGTAGAGGGAAAGTGGCATGAAACAGACAAGTTTTGAAAGAGCCATTATCAATTACGTGGTAGTTTTCATACGAATCGTTTATGTATTATTATTTTAACATAGCAACACTAGCCAGATATCCCCCACAAAAATTTGACCGTTCACCGTCAATAAACAGCGCCGATACGCGGTATTGAAGATTTTGTCGTCAAAAAGTAAGGTTTTGAGTTCAGTTTATTTGTTTTCTAACACCTATACGTACAAAACTAATAATAATATGATTACACTATAATTTTATAGATATATTAGGCCTTCTAATAACGTATATATTTTGTAGACTAATCTTTGATTTCATAGTAATTTTCGAGATTTTGTTTCTTGAGAGAATATGTTTTGAAATAGCCGGACTGCAGTGTAATGAAAAAGCCACCTTTTAATTGCATAAAATGCAATAATAATTGTAGTAACAGCAATCAAGAGTGGTACCGATGCAAAATTGTAATGGTTGGGCATATAAATCCTGTGGCGTAAAAGGGAAATTGCATTATTTTTGCTAAAAACGTTTTTAAGTTTTTGCAATGATTGATCTCAAACGTCAAATTTTTTGACAGTTTCTTAGATTTATGTAAGTAAATATTTTATCGAGAGTTTGCGTTATTTAAAACGTTTTATAATTATATAAGATCTAAAATTATAGCTTAAGATTATTATTAAATAATATCTTCGTTAATGTGCAGTTTTAATCTTGTAATAAGAACATGGCTTTTTTAAAACTTGGGTTGGCTGTTTCAATACCTATAGGTTATGAAAAAGCCAAATTTTATTTTTTTTATAAATGATTAGAAGTCGAAAAATATCGTTAATTTTGAAAAATGTTTTATGACATTACGTACATAAATGCATGAACAATTACAGATTTAAAAAAAAAATTGATTTATTTATGTCCTATATTATTTATCTCTTTTTTTAAAACTGGCTGTTTCATGCCACTTTCCCCCTATATAATAAAGTGAGGAAACCGTAGTGTCTGTTTGCATACATCTTCATCCGCTTAGTTACAGGTGAAGCGTTCACCTTTTTAAATAAGTAGAAATTCGGTGAGGAAACGATTTTAATTTGAACGTAATTGTCAAAATATAGCCGATTAAAAGAGAAGATACAAGTTAATTAAGTAAATACGACCGCATTGATCGCGAACCATAGCGCGGCCACTTCCTGGGCAAAAAATTCTTAGTACTTTCCCATTACGGCATAATCGCGGATAGACATGTCACTGCATTATATGCAGATAGTGCATCGACTGTGACAATCTAACGATCTCTAATTGTAAGGAGATTTTACAACATTCTCGCTCTTTCTGGTTGAAAGTAGTAATTTAGTATTTTGAAACGAGCGCTTTGTGTGCTCATCATTATTCCATTGTGACGGGAGGATATTTGGGTTACAAGATCATAATATTGATATTTCTTTATAGAAAAACACGGGTATCACTAAAAATACTGACATGCAAATAACTGTGTTCGAGTATTTCGTTAAAAAGCCACCTCGGAATTGGACGGATCTTATTCTTCTCTTCGGTGTGCGTGGCGAGTCGAAGTTTTATTGTATTTGAAACGTCGACGCACACATACTACTTACTTCAATTTTTCCGAAAATAATTGAATATTTACGTTTGCATACTTCTGGGTAAAAGCCGGCAATTTGCATGTCGAAGTATGGGAAAGTTGAAACCTATAACCGCAGTCCTTGTTTTGGATATTCAGAAATTTTGCACAAAGCTGCGCCCAAACTGTCAGCATTATAGAGCTCCACCTACGATTTCCTTTGATTGGCAACTAAACCGTCCCTGTGTATATACGTGCGTGTATTCAGTCCACTTTTAACAAGTGTACTTAAACTTCTCAAATAAAGGGTATGCGTGCTTTATGAGCGACCCCATCGCATGGGAACAGCCATGACGTGACAGATGTTCTATCCCGACCAACATGTCCGTATTCCTCCTTTCTTTATTATATACACAACCAAAATACATACGACAGCTATATATGTGAAAGCTCGGTCTTAATCCTCCTCCATGTTTAATCCCCAATCTGATGCTCCTCGTAATATTAAAATAGATAAATCGATGCACCCCATCTTCAATTAATAGCAAACGTTTGCCGTAGAGGAAAGTGACCAAATATGGAATAGAATACTAATATGGAGTTGATCAATATTTTCAAGATCAATCGTTTCAAACAAAATACAAGATCATCTTCTGTACCTATCTTTTACTCGCACTAGCATCATACTTATTGCATTATAGTCAATCCAGCAAACGCTAGCTAAATTTTGGAAATTTTATATCAGAGTGAAATCTTTTAAGGTTGATTTAATTTAGAAGTTTTTCATTAACTACATAATAATGTGATTGTGCTTATATATTGAATTTATTAAATACGGTAAGACCCCGCTTAACGCGGCGGATACGTTCCAATGAGTTTAAGCGCTAAACGAAACCGCGTTAATCGAGATCACTTTGACATATATCAATATAAGTTGAATCGACGTAAATATTGAGTCATTTTGAAATTTCTAGCAGACCGCGTTGTATTGAATCAACGTTAAACGAGGTCTTACTGTACATCTTTATTTTTATTAGGGGTGTGCGAATACTTAAAACTTCGAATTATTCGTGACGAATCGAATCGAATAATTCGAACCGAATATTGCAAAGATTCGAATGGTTTGAAACTTTTTCGAATAGTTCAAAACTTTATTGAGTATTGTGTAAATTAACTTTACGTGTTATCAGAAGTTTATAATTGTATATACTGGATGGTTTTAAGTGCTAATTTAAATAGTATAAGGATTAATTTTTCATTCCATAAATTCGTAAATATTTGTTAATTATTTATAATCGATATTTAAATATCGATTAAAAAAAATAAATAAATAAATTATTATTATTGTTATTCTTACTATTATGCTAAATGCAATTAGTTTTACTAATTTATATCTTATATTTTTTAAGGCGTAATCAAACAATTTATATAACATTCGAAACATTTCAAAATACTCGAAAAATTCGAATTATTCAAAGGATTCGAACTTTTCCAACTACGTATTCGATATTCGGCTCGAATATCAAATTGAATCAAACTATTCGATTCTAAGAAGATTCACACACCCCTAATTTTTATGTTAGCAATGCGTTTTATTCTTTATTTGTTATTATTTGTAAAATATGAAAAAAATCTTAAACAATCAATGAGGGTCCTATTATGGAATATTTCTACTATACAGATTCAGAATGTAAGTATATTCTGTTAATAACATTTTTTCTGAATATATTAAACAAAAAGTGTAGATTTTTGGCCAAAGTTTCTTGATGTTTTCAAAGATTTAAGTAATTTTTGTTAATTATTAAAATAAAACTTATAGTTTATTCTTTGATCCCATATTTGGAAACTATTCCATAAATGGGTACGTTTTTCGTTAGTTCCGTTTTGTGAAATTTTAATACTATTAATTAATAGTAGAAATGTAAAACTGTTACGTGGTTAAACAAACATATATGACTGATTACCAATAAATGCAATTAGTTTCTACTGCAAACTATTTATTTTTTGTTCAAAAAACAAAATGGTAGTCCATATTTGGTTACTTTCCTCTACAATAATCAATTTGAAAAAAATTCACGCTAGAATCATAAAGCATATTGAAAATATCTAACAGCTTTTAATAACGACCAACTTTTTCTTTGTTAAACAATTAGAAACATGATATTTTAAGGGTAGGGTTGATAACCCAAGCGTCACTCCACGCTAAATCATTCAAGAAAGGAAAATAAACAGTTTGACCATCTCAAGATAAAAGTATTGTGTAACTTGTTTACGTATATAGGCATAATACAAATAAATTTAAAAAATTGTCTATGTGTTTTGTTTAGCTCTAGTTCTTATTGTTAAGTCACGGTCTACGCACAATTTTCAGAAAATCGATGTTTATAGAATTTTGTTTATTTGTTAATGTAAAAAGGTACAGTACTCGAACAAAAATTAAATTGTGGATTATAGATAAAAAATTTAGAAAATTATTTAAGTTTAACGCAAGGGCTGTTTAATATGATCTTTCACAAAATTGATTTAAATAACTGTTAGTTCTACCGTCCCTAGTAAGCCAGGAAAAAAATTACGATTTTGATCTGTAGTGAAATACCTAATTTTGTAAAAAAATTAATTAAACCTAACGCAAGGCCTTTTTAATAAGATGCATCACCAACAATTTATTTAAATAAAATGTTGTAGCGTCACTAATAAGACAGGAAAAACTTAATCAAGATTTCAATCAATTTTGAGCCGGCTTCAAATAACTAATTTTCTTTTTTTTCAAATTATTTAAAACTAAAGTAAGGGTGGTTTAATATGGTCTTTAAAAAACAATTAATTTAAATAAACTTTTGTTGTAGCACCAGTTAGTAAGCCCAGTATAACATTCTTACGATTCCAATTTGTCGCAAGCTGTGGTTAAATAACCATTATTTTTTTTTCAAACTTATTTAAATCTAACGCAAGGACCGTTTAATATGAGCTTTAACAATAAATTTATTTAAATAAATTTTTGTTGTATTGCCGCTAATAAGCCCGCAAACAATTCATTAATATTCCCATTTGTCTCGAGCTATGATCAAATGACCAAATTTTTTTTCTGAATGATTTATTTAAATTTATGTACAGTGGAAACTTGGTTATCCGGACTAACTATTGTTGCAGCTCATTCGGATAATCGAAAATTCGGTTAATTGAAAATGAAAAAAGTAAAAAATTATGAAAAATAAGCGATGCCCAAAGGAGACGGTTTTAGAATTACTTGAATTTTTTTAAAGTAAATTGATCATTGTTAATTGTGGGGGAAAGTGGAGTGTGCACATTCGAGCTCAAAGTGGCACATTCCGATCTCGGGAAAATAAAGCGCGCCGCTCCGCGTCGCGCTTCATTTGCTTCCCTCGCTCGGAAATGTGCCACTTTTCGCTCGAATGCGCACATCTTCGTCTTTATTACATTTGTCTACTCTATCCTTCGCTCTCTCACATCACAAATTTAAATTTATTTTTATAAATATTGCTTTTGTGTTCTAAAAACGTTTTCACCATAGCAATGAGTGGAAGAGAGAGAAAAGGTATAAATATCTGGTGAATGCTAGGGAGAGGGAACGATAAAAAGTTATTCAACTGCTTTTTTATTATTTTTTTGGATTAAATTATAGTGAATCAGGCTTAAAGCCGAGTGTGCACATTCGAGCTCAAAGTGGCACATTCCGATCTCGGGAAAATGAAGCGCGCCGCTCCGCGTCGCGCTTCATTTGCCTCCCTCGCTCGGAAATGTGCCACTTTTCGCTCGAATGTGCACATCTTCGTGTTAATTGGATTCGACTATATTAATAACAAATCTTTTAAATCCAGATTTTCTATTCGTAAAAAGTTTTCGCTTGAAAGTGCACATACTCCTTCTTAATTGAATTTGCCTATCTTATTCTTCTTTCTTACAAATAATATGAATTAAATCAGACTGAAGTAAATGTACCACTTCTCGTTTTTCTTTTAATTCAAAATTACAGTAGGGTATTTTTACCTAAAACCACATTTCTAATTTAGTACTTTTAAACTAGACTAGATGGGAGACTTCATCGTACATGAAAAAAAAATACTTTAACTTTTTTCGAATTTTGACTCTTATTTCCCAACCTTTTTTTTAACATATCTTACCCAAGTCATTCTAAAATTTTGGTGCACCCCCTATGTAACATATAAATATTTTTTTATATTTAAAAATTGAATTAATCAATAAATGAAGTCTAATTACAACAATGTATACAAAATGTGCCTTAAAACTAATTTGTTTATAATTTTTACAAAAATGAAAATTACCCAAAAATATTTGGAGACATTAATTGTGACATATAAACCTTCGACAATCTACAAAAGATGATATAAAAATCAACTAGTTGATTTTCAGTGGGCCACTTCAGAAAATTTGACTCATATACAATTTTAATTAATCAAAAACGCGAATTAGTAAACATTCGAAAGTACACCTGAAAATATTTTTATCAAGTTCGCTACAATTAGGCGTGCGGAAGAGCACCATGATAACTCATTAAAAGGAATAAAATGTCTAACCTTTTTCAATCAAAAAATAGATGTAATTTATTCGACTTTAAATTTTTTGAATTAAACAATAAAATAATATAGGCAAATACGGTAAATACGAGGATGTGCGCATTCGAGCGAAAAGTGGCACATTTCCGAGCGAGGGAAGCAAATGAAGCGCGACGCGGAGCGGCGCGCTTCATTTTCCCGAGATCGGAATGTGCCACTTTGAGCTCGAATGCGCACACTCTGTTTTAAGCACGATTACGAAGTGTCCCGTTTTAACAGGAAAAAACGAACGCGGTTGACAATCCGAATAATCGCGAATCGGTCCGAATAATCGAGGTTTTACTGTAATTTAAATTTAAAATTACAAGACTGTATTTTCTACCAGAAATACTCCGATTTAGTGTTTTTAGGGTCTTTATTTAAATAAAACACAATTGCAGCATTGTCAGTTCCGTGCCGAGTCGTGATATTTTTAATCGGTATACCTGCATCATGTGCCGAGATTGGTACACCCCTTCAAAATAAACTACAACGGACGTTTGACCAGGTGCATTCGCTTTTTCCATTTGTAAAAGAAGAGCGACTCGAGGGTCGTCGGTACAAATATTTTGAATATGCAATGGCCGTCGAAAAAAATAATAGTGCCTGAAATGTGATACAAAATATTAATATGTCCTACGCCCGGATGAACAAAAATGATCTTTACATGAGTGCTCTGTACAAAAGTTTACGGATTTAAAATACAATAATGCTTACACCCATTGATACAGATTACCAGACCCTCTTCGAGAACGATGGTGCAGTTTATATAATCGTTCAAAAGCTGAGTACCGATCTCGAATGGCATTTTCTGTACAGAGGATGTTTGATTTATCTTTTATCCTGTCAATCATATTTTAGTTACGTCATTCGAATATAGAATTTTACACAAGTTTCGAAATTTTCTAAAGCCCAATCTTTTATCTCTTAATTATAAGAATTTTTCGTTTTCCGCTTCGATTTGCTCCCCATTTATGTTTTGAGCAAAATCGAGAGGGACGGTTCCCTCGAAATTGGTACGCAAAGAGCTTTTACCTGCACGTGTAGAGCTTTTTAAATTTACGTAACCAATACGAGAAGTTCCCTATATTTTTGTCATTGTGTCGTTTTGTATGTCATTGGTTGTCAACATATTATGTACTACTAGCCAATCGCATTTATACCTTTTCTACATTGTTCATGAAACCACCATTCTCATTAAAGTCACGCAACTTTATTATGCGATCCTATCTTTTTAATTCGTAATAATTTGATTCGCCAATTAAAATTACTCGTTTCCTCGTAAAACAATGCGCGACAGATCTTACAAAAGAAAATGACTCGTGGAGCTTTTAAATCCACCTAGAGAATTATTTTTCTCACATCTTTTACATAAGACGATCAAATTAAAAAAGCGGACAACAAAAATGTAATGGCTCTAATTTAGTTTGATTTTACGACTAAAATATGGCCTTAAAAATAATCGAACACGGTATATGGAAAATTAACGAGAATTCAAATTCCAAACAAACCAGTTTTTCTTATCAATTTTAGAATTGCAAGGCTTGTTCCTCGCACAACTCAGTTACGAACTTATCGTCGACGTGTAAACAGTGTTTAAATGTTTTTCAAAAATTTTATTTATGAAGTAAAAGTGTTACAATGGGTTGACTACTTTCGTGCAGCATCCACTGTACAAAACAACTAATTGTGAGTGTTGTTTTATACAACTTTATTTATTTTTGTCAAAAAAAATGGTATCTCGAAAATTGAAAATTTTTCTGAGGGAGTTTTAAAAAAAAATCACAGGTTTTGCAACTAACGCTAGCATTCACAAGTGCATTGAAAATATATGACTCAGCTTTTATTCGTAGCAATCAAACGCACCAACTTATTTAAATTATCTTTGTTTATAAATTAAAGCGATACCACTTTGCAGGCATGGTTTTTTGATCTCACCTGATGCCTATTTTTAAAGTCTACATTTTGAAAAAGTAAAACACAAGTCCGAGTCTTCAACCTCTATTTTCTCGAAAATTTCAAATAACACCCTTATGATTCTTTAATGCTATCCGAATTCAAAAAATTTGGGAATTTTGAATCTGTAAAGCTATTAAAGATCCGTTCACAAATAATTAACGACAATTCCTTTAATGTTTAATTTTGTTGCGTAAAAATCAACTTAAAACTTCAACCCCCAATTACTCAAAAAATTAACATTGAACTTCATACTGATTTTGCATATATCTTATGGAAAAATGTCTGAAGATTCAGAATCTGGCTCGTTTTTAATGATTGGACCAAAAATGACGGCGGTATGATTTTTTTTCTGAATCAAATGTAAATTTAATTTTTCGAAAATTTGTGGGCTTGAAAGGGGAGCTGAAAAGAATGGCTCCGGCTATGGACATTCAAGTTCCATAAAAATTTGAATCAAATCGTCTCGGGATTTTCAATCTAGTTATTCAAAATCTGTTCACAAATAACCGAGATACATTTTTTTAAATAAACATTTTCATAGCAAGCAACAAATTTAATTTTTTTTTAAAGTAGCTTCGATATAAACGCACCCAGTAGTTTTTTTCAATACTAACAATTAAAGCTCCTGTCTAATTTTTCTTCTGCATTAAAATATGACTAAAAGCTATGAAATTACATGTGTCGAGGGTTATCAGTTTTGTTACCTGCGTTCGAGCTATCATTTTATTTATCATTAAAGCCTTTAATCTAGCAATGATTGTACAATTAAAGAAGCTACAAACACTTATTTAGAACCACAATTATAGAAAATTTGTTGATGACCTTCTGTAATTAACGAATTTATAAATCTCTTTTTACAACCCTTAAAAATTTTACTGTAGTAAAATATAGCAATATATTTGTATACTTAACCCTCCGAATACTAGGTGACTAAATGTCACATGCCATACTAGGTGGAGTTTGACATACCCCGAAAATAATATAAAATAAAATCCACAAAATTGTACTTTATGACAGTTAAATGATAAGAATTATATTTTAATAACCAATAATGAATAGGTTTAAGTAAAACACATCTATTTATGCATTAGAATAGACTTTTATTAATAAAAATACAAAAACTTAACTTTGTCTTCAACTTACTGTTGAGTACTAAATTCCAATGACACGTGTCAATTACAATACCGAATATTAAGAAAAACCTAACAAGAATTTAATTCTTGCCTCCTTATTGAAATACAAATTAATTTCACAGCAATTTCTTAATGATTCGCAATAATTTAGACCACTCAATTACACGAAAAATTAATTGAATAATTTTAATCGTTCCCTCTCACTTGCATTGACAAGAGTATCGTATCTTCTCGCTCCCTTCCACTCATTGGTATGGTAAATACGTTTTTCAAATATAAAATCGATATTTACTAAATTAAATTAAAATTTTTGATTTGCAGGAGCGCACGGTAAATTATACTAATGTAATAAACACGAGGATGTGCGCATTCGAGCGAAAAGTGGCACATTTCCGAGCGAGGGAGGCAAATGAAGCGCGACGCGGAGCGGCGCGCTTTATTTTCCCGAGATCGGAATGTGCCACTTTGAGCTCGAATGTGCACACTCGGTTTTAAGCACGATCCACAATAATTTAAGCAAATAAATTAGACAAAATTTAATAAAACAATTTTAATGGTTCCTTCTTACTTGCACTAACAAGATTATCGTATTTTTTCCCTCCCTTCCACTCATTGCTATGGAAAATATATTTTTCGAACATAAAATTTATATTTACCAAACTAAATTTAATTGTTTGATTTAAAAAAGTTAAGGATAAAGTAGGCTAATCTAATAAGTATGAAGATGTGCGCATTCGAGCGAAAAGTGGCACATTTTCGAGCGAGGGAAGCAAATGAAGCGCGACGCGGAGCGGCGCGCTTCATTTTCCCGAGATCGGAATGTGCCACTTTGAACTCGAATGTGCACACTCGGTTTTAAGCACGATCCACAATAATTTAAGCAAATAAATTAGACAAAATTTAATAAAACAATTTCAATGGTTCCCTCTCACTTGCACTAACAAGATTATCGTATCTTTTCGCTCCTTTCCACTGATTGCTATGGAAAATATATTTTTCGAACATAAAATTTATATTTACCAAACTAAATTTAATTGTTTGATTTAAAAAAGTTAAGGATAAAGTAGGCTAATCTAATAAGTATGAAGATGTGCGCATTCGAGCGAAAAGTGGCACATTTCCGAGCGAGGGAGGCAAATGAAGCGCGACGCGGAGCGGCGCGCTTCATTTTCCCGAGATCGGAATGTGCCACTTTGAGCTCGAATGTGCACACTCGGTTTTAAGCTCGATTACCAAAAGTCCCGTTTTAACAAAAAAAAATTGTTCACGTTAGTTACACCCTACCTACCGAAGGTTAAGTTAAAACCAAAAAACAATCGTTTTTACTTTTTTAAATTGTAAACAAATCGAAGGAAAGAATTATACTTTGAATTTATTTTGATTGCAGATTTACTTATGTAATTAATTTCAATTAAAAAAGCCCAATTGAATTTTAAATGAAATCAGGCATTGAAGTGTAGAAAAATAATAGCGAGTACGATTTTAATAAACGAAAAGAATAATTATCGGGACTTAATAAAACGGAAATGGATCGTTTATCAATCCATTGAATTTAAAGCGTTTTTAAGTTCACCATTTTACATAAGAGAGCTTGCAGCTGCATCTAAAAAGCCCTTATGTAGTTAAGGGCTTAAAATTTTTACCTTTTCTGATTGATGGAAATTATTATTATGTTTATCCTACTTCAATTGAAATCATGGCTAGTCGGCGCATTGTTTAATATTCTAAACTCTCCCCGCAAATAGGAGAAATTATACAAAAGGAAAATGACGAGGAATTTGCTTATAATTTTCACGAGTTTAATACTTAATTAAATTTGTTACGGTATCAGTTTTAAGATTTATATTGGGTTTTAGGAGAAAGTGAATTGTTAAATTCTAAAATTACACAATTTCTTTTTTTTACATTTAATTAGGGTATTAAATTTATATGTTACGCGCGATAAATATAATTACTAATCTGCGGATAATTAATAATTAATATTGCTTCGAAGCGAAAGCTCAACATTGTAGCGCACTCGTACAAGTTTTAGATTTTTTTTTAATTAGTTCTAATAAAGATTTTTGCATCGTAAATAAAAGGAGGGTCGTGGATGACTATCCGTTTTTGATCAGCGCCTTCGATTTTCTTATGATGGCCACTTTGTAAAACCGTTTATCTCTTAATGATCCTGACCTGGAAGATGAGTCTGAGACATACATATATTATGTTGAAGCTGTCCAGGCAGATAGATTCACCTTTGGAGTTGCCGCAAACTAATTCTAGCCTGGTGAAGGGCGGACTTGCGTGCTTGTCACTTGCCACCGCCTGGCCTCGACCTCAAAATTCAAACCGCCCCCGAGCACCCAACTCTTGTTCCTTTTACAATTTAGATCCTATATCTTTAAATTTAAAAGTGGTCACTCCTAAAGCGTCTCCGACCAAATTATTTTTATAGCCCTCCGACATATACAAGGTGATTCCAAAGACGTGAGCCGATCGCCCGCTTGCCATTTATTAAAAAGCCTTTATCTCGGATATTGGTTAAGTAATTTTTTTTATATTACATAGATTGATTAGAAAAAATTCCGCGGAAATTTGTAGGATATTATCAATCATTATTATAATTAATCGACGATGAATGGCTTTCGATAGGGTATCCTATCTATAAATCGCTATTATCCGAAACATAAAAATGGGAAAAGATCGACATTTCTGTAAGGCAACGATTTATAGGCGAAGGCATAACGCAATTAATTTCAGTAAAGTAGACTTAGCTATAAATGGCATCTCTTCATGCTTGTTTAGAAGTAATAATAAGCTTTTTTTAAGCGCTGTGGTACAACTAATTTTATAAATAGGTTTACCAAAGGGTCTTTTTCGTATTGTTATCGCTTCGTCACACTTGTTTTCTTAACCTCTTGCGACTATCCTTAATTTCCTTCTTTAGGGGGTGAATTATTAACCGTTTCACACAGTAACTTAATTACAATTAATTACCCTTGAAAGAATTCCTTCGCAGGATTTGACGCAGAGTTTTTATCACCAGCCCCTCAAGAACGAAGGCAAATTGTGACACTAAATTTTTTTGTCGGGAAAAAATTAAACCGCAGCTTTTATAAGAGGACAGTTCAGGTACGGCGGTACGAAAGGCCCTCAAAAAGACCTCAGAAGAAAAATATATTATATGGTCTTCTTTACGACTTGTAAACACCACCGTAACGACTTGTTTTACATTCTTAATAGCTGCCCATAATACAAGAATGCCATAATGCGTAAAGTTGTCACATAAAATACATCACATGCCTATCAACTAACTTAGGGGTAGTTTTACTTACACGATTCTAAAGGTTCTTGATTTTTTACATTTATTATTCGCCACACTAGCGGAATAATTATATTTATTTGAAGATTAATTGGGTTTCGAATTTTCTGTTCACTAATATACAATACAGGCAAGCCTCGATAAGTCAAAGACTAAGGGCAACCGAAAAGATTTTGAGCTTAAAAATTAAATACTTATATGTATATTACTATGTTTGTTTTTAAATCGTTATTATACTTTATAAGCAGTTCTCAACATTGTTTATTATTATTGTTTTATTGTTCAATTGAAAAAAAAACCATGCGTGTACTTATGTACAGTCAGCCTAAGAAGTAATCAACACCTTAAAAACAATACTTACCGTAATCGAGCTATTAAAAGAGACAGATTTTAGTTAAAAATAGTGTTTATGACGGCTTTTATATGTACAACAAATATTTTTTTTATTAATTGTTTAAAAAAAAGCTTTATAATCAATTTACTAAATCTTTTCTAACAAAAACGACAGCTGTCATAAATACCTTTACGTGTCTATTTAAGATTCCAAATTTACTTCTAGGTACTAAAATTACAAAGATCAATCTTGATTGTTTTTAACCGTGCAGCGCCAGATTTTGTCTCTTGGAATAGCACAATCACTGTAGGTACTGTTTCTAGGGTGTTGATTACTTCTTAGGCTGACTGTACGCGCATTAGAAGTTATACTTTATTGGCGTAACTAAATTACTATAATTCAATTCAATAAATACGAAGATGTGCGCATTCGAGCGAAAAGTGTCACATTTCCGAGCGAGGGAAGCAAATGAAGCGCGACGCGGAGCGGCGCGCTTCATTTTCCCGAGATCGGAATGTGCCACTTTGAGCTCGAATGTGCACACTCAGTTTTAAGCACGATTCACAATAATTAATTTACTTTCTAAATAATTTTAAGTAAAAATTACAAGACAATTTAGATGTTAATTCCAATTTTTAATCTATTGGACTAAATTTAATAGAAAGAGCAAACAGACAAATTCAATAAATACGAGGATGTGCACATTCGAGCGAAAAGTGGCACATTTCCGAGCGAGGGAGGCAAATGAAGCGTGACGCGGAGCGGTGCGCTTCATTTTCCCAAGATCGGAATGTGCCACTTTGAGCTCGAATGTGCACACTCGGTTTTAAGCACGATTCACAATAATTTTGACCAATAAGTTACACGAAAAAGCAGTTGATTTATTTTAATCGTTTCCTCTCACTCGCACTGACGAAATTGTCGTATCTTTTCGCCCTCTTTCACTCATTGCTATGGTAAATATATGTTTCATACATAAAATTGATATTTACCTAACCAAACTTAATTTATTGATTTGAAGCGCGTTTCACAATAATTAATTTACTTTCTAAATATTTTTAATCAAAAATCACAACGCTGTGCCGAGTGTACAATTTAAGTTCGGAAAAATATGCTCATATGTCGTTCCATTTGAATAAATTACTATTTTCTTTTTAAACCGTAGACGACTAATTTTTCAAATTAGCTATGCGCGCGCAACTTTTACTCTCAACGCGCCAAAAGAAGTATAACTTCAATAATCAAAAATTTTCTTTTGCTACATTCACCCACAATATTTTTCAACAATTTTTCTAATTTCCTCACCGATGTCAAGGCGGAACATTCTTTTGAGAACATAAAAAAATAATTTTAACTTCAAAATACAAAGATTCATAACAAACTGATCGTTGAAAATTATAAAAAGCTTTGACGTATCAATTTAAACATATGAACATTTTGTTGAGAAACAACATTAATTGGAATAATCAAAAAATTCTAGCTATCGAGGTTGGACTGTATATTTAACAAAATCTGCCACCGGTGTCGATTTTTAACCACTAACATGAAAAAAACCTTTTTTTTTAAATTCTTCTTTGATTAATTTCCGACCGCGTAAAATTATAATAGGTGCGAAAATATTTATTTATATTTTTCATAAGAAATAATCATAAATGATAAACGCATCTTGGATATCGTGGCGCGAGATTCCATGCTCAGCGGGTTTTTATATATTTATAAAGGTTTTATTGGTGAAAATAATTAATATACCTATTTCGTTGTATAGATTTGATTCGTGTAAATAAAAACCAGTTTAAAAAAAGAAACGGCGATCAATCGCGTAGAGTTTATCGATGAAAATTAATTTGTAACGAAAACATTGCTGGCTTTAAAGAGATGCTCGACATGGGTGGCCTTTCGGCGAAAGAAAGTAAAATAACATTAGGACACATATTTAATAGTAAACGAACAGGAGGCTTAAGTCTGCTTTCTATTGTTAAGTTACAATAGGTTTTTGTTGCTACACTTCTGTTAAATTTAATCACCGAGTTAAATTAAGTGGACTTAATTTTGCTTTTCGCAATCCTATTTGTGACAACAATGCGGAGAACTTGTTTTTCGGATTTATCTTTATAGATTTCCGAATATAATGCTTCCTTAACTTTTGACTGTCATGTAGCCAAAGGGATTAGAAATTTCGTTCAAAACTCCCATACAAAAACATTGACCGTAAAGCTCGAGCAAGATTTTAATTAATGTTCCATTTTTATTAGCCGAATCCAGGTTAGCCAACTACAAATTCGGGAGAACTAATGTCAAGTTGTTTTTCTTAAAATTTATAGGAAAACAACTAATTTTTCTCACGATGTTACGTTGGTCTTTTATCGGAAAATCTCAAAATCAATTACATTAATATTTAAAGTCCTTAGGAAAGATGGCTGAGATATAAGAGTAATTCACAATGTATTTAAAGTCGAAAAACACGAATCGCTATTATAATCAACCCCTCACATTTGAAGTTTATGCTTCAATTTAGTTTAAGAAACTTTTAATTAAAACGAGGTGTAGTTTCTTAAGGGGATTTTTGCGAGTATAAATTTTAGGCGATGAAAAGTTATTTAATAATAATCTAGAACCGTGTGGGGTTTTTGAAGGGCGCCGAAAAAAGGAAAGCATGGCGGAAAATCGGTCAGTAGGGCAGGCCAGCGATGGGGTGGTGGTTGTTAGTAGCAATAATTAGAATATGAATTATAAAATGAAATGAAGAAGCATAGAGAGCATGAAATATATAAGAACCTTGTCAATCTGAAAGGGTTAGGCGTCGCTTTTGGCGTCACCCCCGGCGTCCACTTTGTCAATATTTTCCCTCCAAAAGAAACCCGCCTCCGAAATGCGCACGCTGAATAAGCCCCCACTTTGTTACAGCACTGGACAAGTTGGGTACAAGACATCTCTTCACCAACAGTGCACCTGAACCTGTACAACCAAATGTAGCTTTTGATATCGCGAGTTTGGTCTTTATGGGTGTCAAGCGTTACCAATACGATTGAAAATACTGTTGGATAGACTGTTTTCCGTGCTCCAAAAAGACCAGGTCCTTCAGGTACTGCATGGGTTTGGATGGACACCGGAGGATTACGCCAGGGGTTACATCTTACAAGTAGGTTTATTTTTTTTCTTTATAAACAACACCTTTCTTTTGCTATTTTGATCAACTCATTTCATTTTCATACAAAGCACCGCAACGTCTTTAATGAAAATCCTTTGTGATATGGCTTTTTATAAATTCAATTAAATGTTAAAATCAAAAACCATATAACTTTTTATATTGAATTTAGTTAGCATCAAAATTAGCTATAATTTTTTTAAATTTGATTTAAAAATAAATAAACGACGGGACCCACCTAATTTTTAAATTTTGAGCCCGCTTTCGTTTTTATTTTGGCTTTCTCGAATCCCAAAAATAAGCATTTTGTATTTCTCTTATACAAATTCCCAATAGTAAGAGAAGTACTAATTGGAAAAAATAAAACTTACAATTTTACAAGTTTTATTAATTGGGATTTCGATTTTTCTGATGGGCGTTTGGGTATAATAGAAGAGCGTTTAGAAATTAACACAATAATATTGTGTTGCGAATGCGGGACACTTTTTGTTATAAATAATTAATTGGTATGGAATTTCTAGGAGCTTCGTGGTTGTATGTGTTTATTTATTTTGCATGAAATGATGATTTAAAATATTCGAATAGTGAATTTCGTGCAACCGACGATATTCGATGCATTTTCAAATTGCAGACATTGAAATTATAGAGCGTTTTGCATACATTTTTTACGAGACGTAATAATTTTATGGTGGGTATAATTTTCTTATTTTTAAATAAACGAATATTTCGCTTTGGATAATACAGGATTCGGTTGACTAATCACACAGTTTGTTTACTAATAAATGGAGTTAGGATTAAACGCTCGATTTATGAATCCATAATTAGTGAAGGATTTTCAGTTATTATCTACCACTTTTTTAGGTCCCTGGTCCTTCATTTGAAAAACATTTTGCCCCTTTATTTTCTCCCTATAATCAAACTGGTTTTGTTTGATTTTTAAGCGGACACAAATTATACTTGGACTTTCTGCAATTAGACGGACTTTGGAATCAAAATTCTGTCGAACACGACACACTAAATTGCTCGAATTTTATGTAAAAGAAGAATCCAAATAAAAAGAGTTTGTAATGTTTTAGGAGGCGCACGGCAGCACGTTGGATAGATGGAGTATTTGCAGTCCTGAAGAAGAGCCTTTGGTTCTTCAGCAATTCTTACGATTTGGAGAGACACGTGCAATAACTCAACAATTATTGTTAGCCCAGCAGGCTCTTCAGGAACCAACCCTGGAGCGCCTATGCAGTAGGGCACAAGCTAATCAAAGACAAGCGATGTCTCCAAATCGTCGTCCATCGCCACCCACCTTTGCTCCTTCAGCTTTCCACCCTTCGTGGCTGCCGTCGATGTCGCCCCATCAGAAGCAATCGCTTAATTTTTTAAAAATGCCCTCTTTTGCTGATCCTGTGATTTCTAGTTGTCCTGCGAAAAATATTTACAGCGGCAATCCGACGAGCTCGTCCTCGCCGTTGAACCGTTTGCAGAACATGCAACCCTTCGACTTTCGTAAGCTGGGACCCGGACTTTCCGGGTTTCCTTGTCAACCGAACCCTGAGCTGACGATGCGGAGGAAGATCTCCGAAAGCGAAACTTCGGGAAGCTTGAACCTGAGTATTAATACTTCGTTACCTATGTGTCCGCCGCCCTTGCCCACGTCTTCGTTGGCAACATCTCTAAGTCATTCTGCTGTGGCCATGGCGGCGGCCGTTTCGGCCAATTCTTTAGCAGCCGCCAGTTTGGTGGCTTCTTCTTTTACCAGCCTCATGTCGACCGGATTAGCTGCGGGCAGCAAGTCTCCGGGAACGGCAGATCCTCTCAGCACAGGAGGAAGTAGCGAAATGGGGTCCGAAGACGACGATAACGATAATTCTCATAGTGCTTTAAATTTAAGTCGTGATAAAGATACGATAAAGACGCTGCGACAGCCGCGAATTATGTCCGGAAGGAAACCTATCACTCCGACCAAACGACAGTGGGGGTCGCCCAGTCTACCCTTAAATTTAGGAACTCAATTTATAAACCCGGCCACCGGGAAGAAGCGAGTACAATGCAACGTTTGCTTGAAGACGTTCTGTGACAAAGGGGCATTAAAGATACATTTTTCAGCGGTGCATCTGAGAGAAATGCACAAATGTACAGTGGAGGGATGCAACATGATGTTTAGCTCCAGAAGGTCCAGAAATAGGCACAGCGCTAATCCAAACCCTAAACTACATTCGCCCCATTTACGGCGAAAGATCTCTCCTCACGATGGCAGAAGCGCGCAGCCTCACCCCATGTTGTTGTCATCTCAACCTGGCCTACCGTTACCAGCTACTGCTTTAAACAGTTTAAATCCATTTGGTCCTTTTCCCATATTGACGCCTCCACCAGACATAAGGCATCATTCGGCACTCTCTGGCATGGATTTTAAGCAAAGCTTAGATCTAAGCATTCATCGCACCGAACACGAAGAGAAGAACGAGGAAAAGAAAACCATTTCAGATCACCCCTCTTTAGGTCTTACCTCGGCGAGTAGCAGTAATCTTGAGGACGACGACGACTACGACGACGACGGAATTGTAGTTGTTGGAGGGGACGAAGAAGACGACAATGAAAGAGTCGAAAGCTCCAATGGTACCTCCGACGTACCCGAAGATTTCAGCATGCCATCGAAGAGATGCAAAATGTCCGTATCTGACGTCGAAGAAGATTTAGGCAGCAATGCTGATAGTAACGAAGATTCTGTAAGTATCGTCGACGTTCACAGTCTTAAGGACGAATTAAATTTATCCACAAATAAAAGGAAGCGCAAAAGTCAGAATCCTACCAAATGTTCAGTTCCTATGCTGATGGAAGACATCGTGAGCGAAGGAGAATCCTCCAACGACGGTTACTCCGCACGTAAATCAGAAAAAAACAACTTAGAAAAATCAAAAAACTTACGAGAGTCGGATAAAAGAAACGACAATTCCCAAGGCGATGTGGCTTTAAATTTGGGCAAAAGTGTGGCAGATGTGAATGCCAACGAAGCCGAAAGCTCAGTTTACAACGAAATTAAGACAAGCTTAGCTCCTTTATTTCCAGTGGATAAATTAAAAAAAGAAAAATCCTTTCACGAGACTGAAATCATGGAGGAAAACGAGAGACCGGCCAGCACTGTCGAAAGCAGCAAAAGTGACGAGTCCTTTGATTCTTCAAATGCTTTACGACACTTAGAAAGCTTATCTCATGGGAATTTCGGAGATTTAATGTCGCAGGGATTAAATTTAGGATTGAATGTTCAAAGTTCCCATTTAGCGCCCTTAGGGTTTGTAATGGGCGGAGATCCTCCGAGTCCAACTCGTTCTCAAGCTTCTTCGGGAAGCAGCTCTAACGGCTCTGATTCTCCGGATGAAGGAAGTCAGAATCAACTCTTTGGGCTTTTCGATAACGGCCAGTTTATTAGCACCATGGATGTGCCCATCGATAAAGATAATCCTAGGAGATGTGCAGCTTGCGGAAAGATCTTTCAAAATCACTTTGGTGTAAAAACGCACTACCAAAACGTGCATTTGAAGTTAATGCATAAATGTAACGTCGATGGTTGTAACGCAGCTTTTCCATCGAAGAGAAGCAGAGATAGGCATAGCGCTAATTTAAATTTGCATCGAAAATTATTGTCGACCACAACTGATAAAGCGACAGGGCTTTTAGACAAATCTCCGTTCTCGTCCTTAGCTACAAATTCGTCGATGCAAAGCGACTTTTTGGCAAGATTATATGCAGAAGAGGCTTTAAAAGGCCATCATCTTTCTGCAACTCCGAGTAATTTTAATCAGTTAATGCTTAACGGTGATAGATTACCTCATTCTCCATTCTTACTACCTCCTTTAGGAGGACTTCCTTTTCCTTTAAGAAGCTTTAATCATTTCTCAAATTTGAATGGCTCTTCAGCTTTGACTCGCAGAGAACGATCTTCGTCGTCGAGCTCGCCGACGCCGGCTTCTCCGCCCCCCACAAGTTCATCCCCAGATCCAACCACTCTAATTCATTCCGTAGACGAAGACTTACCAGTACCCGACAAAGATGGCAATCTACCATGTCGCATGTGTAAAGCAAATTTTAGTAGTGCAGTGCAATTAAAAGAACATTGTGAATCGAACCATTTGTTAGATATGCTCAAATGTACTATTGTTGGATGCCCCAAAGTATTTATGTCGAAAACAAGAAGAAATTTACATTCAGAGAACGAATCCTTGCATCAAAATCTGTTAAAAAAGAAAGAATTTAAGGATAATGTATCGTGACCATTTTATAATAAGGGAATTTTTAAAACAATTCCATTTTGGTGGTAAGCATTGAGAGGCGAGGCGATACATAAGCTAATTGTTATAGGTAATTTTAAATAAGAGAGCGAAACTGAGTAAAGTGGGATTTTACCAATTGCTGACTCTCTTATTTAAAAGAACGAATGTATTAATTTATTGCAATTTTAAGAATCAACGTGAACTCGTTTTGTGTAAAGTATAATAGTTCTTCCCAAGATTGAAAGAGCCAGTCGAAGTAATACTCATGGTAGATTTAAGGTAAAAGATCTCTAGGAAATTGTGGTAAGAAAAGCTCGCCAGTCTTTTTCACGATTTTGAAGTTGCTCATTCGATATGATTGTTATCGAACTTAAGAAAAACGTGGATTTTTTGACATAAAAACAGCGTGCTTGCATGTATGTATGTGTGTAATTGTAAAGAGTATTCGGTGATAATTTGTATTGCACTTGCAGGCAAGAAAAATGTAAATTTAAATGTGCAATAATTTGTATATATTATGCTATGTCTGTAATTGTATAGATGTATATATTTACTATCATTGTTAATAGGGAAAATTTGCAGAGGTATTCTTTAAACAAAAAGGTTTACATTCTAGAATTGTCCTCAATGTATACGATTATACAAGTTTGTACTCTTATGTACCTATACTATAAAACTTTTTATCCATATATTACCTGTAACATCTGTGTTCCACTTTTGATGCACATGTTTCTCTTAAAATTTCTTTATCAAGCTGTAATCGGCATTCTATTAATGATGAAGATGCAGCCAAAATTAATTACAATGTTATTCTTATTAAACTGTAAACAGTAACTTTTGAATGTTATAAATTAATATAAAAATCATTGTGTACATTGACCAATATACCTCTGGGCTTAATTAAACTATAGCTGTCAACTATAGTGGTCTTTTATTGCATAAGCATTACTTTTCTTAATGTCGTTTAATTTTATATTATTTGTGAGTCATTTAATTTATTCTCATTAATTAATGCATTTAAAAATAACTGTAGTATGTTTTGTGTTTTAAAATAAGTTACGTCAAAGAAAAACTAATTGTCTAACAATGGGTGCTT
The DNA here is from genome assembly GCA_036325965.1 of Sinopyrophorus schimmeli. Taxonomy (NCBI): domain Eukaryota; kingdom Metazoa; phylum Arthropoda; class Insecta; order Coleoptera; family Elateridae; genus Sinopyrophorus; species Sinopyrophorus schimmeli. The sequence continues at coordinate 1,226,818 of JARFIZ010000177.1, forward strand.
TTGTGTAATATTGTGGAGTAGCATAAATAATTTTATTACAGGTTCTAGAAGTTAAAAGTTCTAAATAAGAAGATATTAATAAAATAATTACAAGGTTCTTTGAGAAACACCTTGTTAAAGATATAAGTTTATAATAATTTATTATAAACCAGAAAACTAATACTGAAGTTCAAGATTAATACATTGTTATTTAAAACTATTTTTCATCAGTTCACTTCTTAAATAAGAGTAATTTAATCAGTAACACCTAATGTAAAATTTAGTAACCGTATATTTATTACTTCATCTAAAATTATCAATGATATTTAAATGGTTTAAAACAGATTAACTTAACTAATAATATAAAATCAATTGTATTCATTTATAATTATCTCTGTTAATTGATACAAATTATAATACTTATTATTTAATTTCAGCTTAAACAAGAATACTCTTCCACAATTAATCATGAGCTTAGCATCGCACTGATGACTTAGAACAGAACCAAAAGGTGAGCTTACGTTTTATTTTATTTCACAAAACACAACAAATATTGAAATGTTCACTTTTATGTACTTTTCAAAAACTTTTAATTTACAACCGAGATAATAGTTTAACATTCACATCTTTAGATCTTCCTCCTTCAAACCAACGATTGTCTTAGAAATGTCCCAAAGACGTTGATTCCTTTCCAAATTACGTCCTTTGTGGGACATGTAAGCTATTTTAGAATCTACGAAGTACTTCCCTGTGACCCCTTCGACTTCATTAGACGAAGCTAAGTAGACGAGGGTCTCACAACCTTCTTCGGTCGTTTTAAAAAATAACTTATTGATAACACTTAAAGGAAAACTCAGAAAAGTAGGAACAGCTTCCCAAATTGCAGTCTGGATTAATCCAGGATGAACACAATTAACCCTGACCTTATTCCCTTCCAATCGCCTTGCCAATTCTCTCATAAAACAAATATTGGCTAATTTAGAATTAAAGTAATTCCACTGCGGGAAATAAGATTCCACGTACTTCAAATCGTCGAATTTTAATCCTCCCAAATGGTGGCTTACAGATGATACGATCACAATCCGACTTGGTGCACTTTTCTTCAAAAGATCTTAAACGATAATCATTATTTTTGTTTCGCTAGCTTAAAAACAAATAAGTTATAATTTAAATTTCCAACGGCAAATACAAACCTATCAAGAGATGGGTTAGAAGAAAGGGTCCAAAGTGATTTGTGGCCATCGTCATCTCTAAACCATCGGAGTTTGTTTCATTTTGAGATAACCAAATTCCTGCATTGTGAATTAAAACATCCAATTTGCTTTCGGTGGCTTTAATTTTTTTGACAAACTCGCGGACGGAATCAAAAGAAGATAAGTCAATTTTCATCAAAATTATATTATTGTTTTCCGTGCTTTTTATAATGTCACCTTGAAACCAGAAAATGTATCGTAACTATAGGTAACTTAATAAATTTTAATTATTTAGTAAATACTCAAATGTTCAAAGGTTGTTCTAACAAAATCTAATGCAATAGTTCTTAATGCAAAGATTTAAAAAAAAACTCACTTTTTGCTTCCTCTCCAGTTTGCAGATTTCGACAAGCCATTATGACTCGGGCTCCCATTTTGGCCAATTTTTTGGCTGCTTCCTTTCCAATTCCTGCATTCGCACCCGTTACGATGACTGTTTTACCCTCCATAGTTCAAAAACTCACAAACTAATACAATAAAAAGGTGCCTTGCTATAACTTTGTGTGTACTACTTCTTTTCCATCTTGGAACCTGAATGAACACTTTAAGATTTGTCCAAGATTTTATAACTGTAAATTTGAACGGAATTGATTTTTAAAGCAAGCCTCAGATTTCAAAGCAGAAGTGTTCCACTTTGGTTCAGAACTGAAGGTTAATTTGAGTTCTAATAAAATGTTATCATTATTTTTTAATGAAGGTCGATGATTATTTAGCGAATTCTTTCATTCGTTTGGTTTTGATTTTGGTACAAGTATTTAAATTTTGATTTAAATGTCAGTCAACAAAAGTTGATTGAGAAACTATTAAACAGGTTACTTAGAATCCAACTTTTGCGGGACGAAGAAAAATTGGAACAGGACACGGATGCTTGCTGCTCATCGAAGAAATACCGTTAAAATAACAATAAATGAAGTAACAATGAAAATTTGTGTTGAGATTTAATTGATCGAAAGTAAACCGAGTAACACTTTTTTGCGTGTCTGAATTTTGTTTTTCAATACAATCTCGTTGTGTCGGAATTGGAAATTTTTGGTTTTGCTGATAAAGGGCTGCAATAAATTCAAAACAGACAACCGATTATTACATTTTTAAACGTGTATATTGTACAAATTAATTCAAAGCTTTTTGTTCTTATCGATAAATTTTAAATTGTTTTTTTATAAATACAGTAAAACCTCGATTATCCGGACCGCAGTTATACGGATTCGCGATTATCCGGATTGTAAACCGCGTTCGTTTTTTTTTGTTAAAACGGGATACTTCGTAATCGTGCTTAAAACCGAGTGTGCGCATTAGAGCTCAAAGTGGCACATTCCGATCTCGGGAAAATAAAGCGCGCCGCTCCGCGTCGCGCTTCATTTGCTTCCCTCGCTCGGAAATGTGCCACTTTTCGCTCGAATGCGCAGATTCTCGTATTTATCGGATTTGCCTATATTATTATTTTATTCTTCAATTGAAAAAATTTAAAGTCGAATAAATTAGATCTATTTTTTGTTTGAAAAAGGTTAGATATTTTATTCCTTTTAATGAGTTATCATGGTGCTTTTCCGCACGCCTAATTGTAGCGAGCTTGATAAAAATATTTTCGGGTATACTTTCGAATGTTTACTAATTTGCGTTTTTGATTAATTAAAATTGTATATGAGTCAAATTTTCTGAAATGGGCCACTGAAAATCAACTAGTTGATTTTTATATCATCTTTTGTAGATTGTTGAAGGTTTATATGTCAAAATGAATGTCTCCAAATATTTTTGGGTAATTTTCATTTTTCTGAAAATTATAAACAAATTAGTTTTAAGGCTCATTTTGTATACACTGTTGTAATTAGCCTTCATTTATGGATTAATTCAATTTTTAAATATAAAAAAAAAAAAATATGTTACATAGGTGGTGCATCACAATTTTAGAATGACTTGGGTGGGATATGTTAAAAAAAGGTTGGGAAATAAGAGTCAAAATTTGGAAAGAGTTCAAGTATTTTTTTTATGTACGATGTAGTCTCCCATCTAGTCTAGCTTAAAAGTACTAAATTAGAAATATGGTTTTTGGTAAAAATACCCTACTGAAATTTTTAATTAAAAGAAAAGCGAGAAGTGGTACATTTAGTTCAGTTTGATTTAATTAATATTATTTGTAAGGGAGAAGAATAAGATAGGCAAATTCAATTATTAAGGAGTATGTGCACTTTCAAGCGAAAACTTTCTCCGAATAGAAAATCTGGATTTGAGGGATTTGTTATTAATATAGTCGAATCCAATTAACACGAAGATGTGCGCATTCGAGCGAAAAGTGGCACATTTCCGAGCGAGGGAAGCAAATGAAGCGCGACGCGGAGCGGCGCGCTTTATTTTCCCGAGATCGGAATGTGCCACTTTGAGCTCGAATGTGCACACTCCGCTTTTCGCCACGATTAACAATGATCAATTTACTTTTAATTTTACCTAAACATTTTATGATTCTATTTGGTATTTTTTACTGTTGATTTTATAATTAATAATTATTTGTTTCGTTTTTTTTGTATATAAATACCTAACAAGGAAAAATTGTTTTTTTTTCAATTATCCGGATGAGCTGCAACATTAATTAGTCCGGATAACAGAGTTGCCACTGTAACAGATTTTTTAGATATTTAATCTTATGGGGTTAAGGGGGTATTAGGGAAAAATGACTCCGAGTATGTGTACTAGGGTTTGATAGGCATATCCACTTAAAATATAAAGCAAATTAATTTTTTCAACTTCGGAAAAAAGCAAAGGGATTAATTAAAATAAAGTAAGAACAACTATGTTTGTGACACCCTGTATTATGTTTTTTCCTTTAACAAAATAAATCGATAATTTTATTTAAAATAATCGTGGTTCTTTTAGTTGGCCTTATCGCTTTCGATATCAGGTAACTTAGTTTTGGGGGTCTACGGATATGACTTATATCAGCACTTCCATAAAACTTTCGATTTCTGAATCATTTTTCAATATACAACGAAGTCAAACGGTTGTGTCTTACATATTATTATAAATTAGTGCATCTAGTTTTCATAACAATTGTCCATTTAAGGTAAATAGTAATTTTAACGATTTATTTTAAAATTCACACATTTCGTAAAAGATTTTAGCTAATAATTATTTCTTTATTTTACAGACTTGAACTTTAATGGAGAGATACCATGCATTACACTCCACCACCTTCAACCCTCGAACCTACTAAAGGGATTCTTATTTTTAAACGACGTAAGTATGAAGGTCTTATTTTTGTTCTTCCATAAGTTGCCTTTGTTAAATTAAATGGTTGTTAGTTGCTATAACTGGTGATTAATTTAAATATCCTTTGTTCGCTTAGTTAAATTCTAGAAACAGCCGATTTTTTTTGAATTCTTAAAGTTTCACCGATTTTTAGAACCCATTAGTGTATCCACTCTTCATTACTTTAAAAATGCCTTAATCCGTGGCGTAGCTAGGTAACCAATAGCCCCGGTGCAAAAAAACAATTAGAGTCTTATCAAAACTGCTTAGATTTTATCAGGTCAGTTCAAGGTTTCAAGCGAGACGGATTCGGAATTCTGGGACTTTTCTACATATGATACATGTAAAATAAGTCCATGTTTTTTTGGCAAAAAATGAAAAAAATAGAATTGCTTTATATTGCAAGGGGTTGTTCCTACGTACCCCTACTAACTATAGCCGGTGTCATTTCCCGGCGCTCTCGCTCTAAAATAAAAATTTTCGATTCAAACTTAAGGAATAAAAACGTACCCCTTGATTTACAAAAAAATCGTAGCGCCCTTATTTTTGATCCAATCATTACAAACGACACGGATTCGGAATCCTGAGGCTTTTTTACATAAGATACATGTAAAATATGTATAGGGTGCGACGTTAATTTTTCGAAAGTTAAAAATCGCAATTTTTCGAGCTCATTTTGGCACTTTTTTTGACTTTAAAAAAATTGTAGCGCCGTTATTTACGGAGCAATATTTAAAAATTTACATATTCGGATTTGGCAGCCTTTTTGGCTTCAGATAAGCTTAAGAAACCACACGCGTGCTGTTCCAAAGCTTTGGGAAAACGTTTTGAAAAATAAAAATCGATGGGTTTTAACCCATGTTATTTGGGCAAAAAATGAAAAAAATAGAATTGCTTTATATTGTCAGGGGATGTTCCTACGTACCCCTACTAACTATAGCCGGTGTCATTTCCCGGCGCTCTCGCTCTAAAATAAAAATTTTCGATTCAAACTTAAGGAATAAAAAACGTACCCCTTGATTCACAAAAAAAATCGTAGCGCCCTTATTTTTGATCCAATCATTACAAACGACACGGATTCGGAATCCTGAGGCTTTTTTACATAAGATACATATAAAATATGTATAGGGTGCGACGTTAATTTTTCGAAAGTTAAAAATCGCAATTTTTCGAGCTCATTTTGGCACTTTTTTTGACTTTAAAAAAATTGTAGCGCCGTTATTTACGGAGCAATATTTAAAAACTTTACATATTCGGATTTGGCAGCCTTTTGGCTTCAGATAGCTAAGAAACCATACGCGTGCTGTTCCAAAGCTTTGGGAAAACGTTTTGAAAATAAAATCGATGGGTTTTAACCCATGTTTTTGGCAAAAAAAGAAAAAATAGAATTGCTTTATATTGTCAGGGGATGTTCCTACGTACCCCTACTAACTATAGCCGGTGTCATTTCCCGGCGCTCTCGTTCTAAAATAAAAATTTCGGATTCAAACTTAAGGAATAAAAAACGTACCCCTTGATTCACAAAAAAAATCGTAGCGCCCTTATTTTTGATCCAATCATTACAAACGACACGGATTCGGAATCCTGAGGCTTTTTTACATAAGATACATATAAAATATGTATAGGGTGCGACGTTAATTTTTCGAAATTAAAAAATTGCGATTTTTAGAGCTCATTTTGAGCCAATTTTGAACTTTCAAAAAATTGTAGCGCCGTTATTTGTGGACGGATCTTCAAAAACTATTCAGAATCGGATTTGGCAGCCTCTTTGGCTTCGGATAGGCCTAAGAAACCGTAGGCGTGCTATTCCAGAGCTTTGGGAAAACGTTTTGAAAATTCAAAATCGATGGGTTTTAACCCATGTATTTTGGATAGAAAATGAAAAAAATAGAATTGCTTTATATTGCGAGGGGACGTTCCTACGTACCCCTAGTGACTATAACCGGTGTCATTTCTCCGCGCTTCCTATCTAAAATAAAAATTTTCGATACAAACTAAATCAATAGAAATACGTACCCCTTGATTCACAAAAAAAATCGTAGCGCACTTATTTTCGATCTAATCATTACAAACGACACGGATTCGGAATCCTGAGGCTTTTTTACATAAGATACATGTATAATATGTATAGGGTGCGACGTTAATTTTTCGAAATTAAAAAATTGCGATTTTTAGAGCTCATTTTGAGCCAATTTTGAACTTTCAAAAATTGTAGCGCCGTTATTTGTGGACGGATTTAAAACTATTCAGAATCGGATTTGGCAGCCTCTTTGGCTTCGGATAGGCCTAAGAAACCGTAGGCGTGCTATTCCAGAGCTTTGGGAAAACGTTTTGAAAATTCAAAATCGATGGGTTTTAACCCATGTATTTTGGATAAAAATGAAAAAATAGAATTGCTTTATATTGCGAGGGACGTTCCTACGTACCCTAGTGACTATAACCGGTGTCATTTCCCGCGCTTCCCATTTAAAATAAAAATTTTCGATACAAACTAAATCAATAGAAATACGTACCCTTGATTCACAAAAAATCGTAGCGCACTTATTTTCGATCCAATCATTACAAACGACACGGATTCGGAATCCTGAGGCTTTTTACATAAGATACATGTATAATATGTATAGGGTGCGACGTTAATTTTCGAAATTAAAAATTGCGATTTTAGAGCTCATTTTGAGCCAATTTTGAACTTTCAAAAAATTGTAGCGCCGTTATTTGTGGACGGATCTTCAAAAACTATTCAGAATCGGATTTGGCAGCCTCTTTGGCTTCGGATAGGCCTAAGAAACCGTAGGCGTGCTATTCCAGAGCTTTGGGAAAACGTTTTGAAAATTCAAAATCGATGGGTTTTAACCCATGTATTTTGGATAGAAAATGAAAAAAATAGAATTGCTTTATATTGCGAAGGGGACGTTCCTACGTACCCGTAGTGACTATAACCGGTGTCATTTCCCCGCGCTTCCCATCTAAAATAAAAATTTTCGATACAAACTTAATCAATAGAAATACGTACCCCTTGATTCACAAGAAAAATCGTAGCGCACTTATTTTCGATCCAATCATTACAAACGACACGGATTCGGAATCCTGAGGCTTTTTTACATAAGATACATGTATAATATGTATAGGGTGCGACGTTAATTTTTCGAAATTAAAAAATTGCGATTTTTAGAGCTCATTTTGAGCCAATTTTGAACTTTCAAAAAATTGTAGCGCCGTTATTTGTGGACGGATCTTCAAAAACTATTCAGAATCGGATTTGGCAGCCTCTTTGGCTTCGGATAGGCCTAAGAAACCGTAGGCGTGCTATTCCAGAGCTTTGGGAAAACGTTTTGAAAATTCAAAATCGATGGGTTTTAACCCATGTATTTTGGATAGAAAATGAAAAAAATAGAATTGCTTTATATTGCGAGGGGACGTTCCTACGTACCCGTAGTGACTATAACCGGTGTCATTTCCCGCGCTTCCCTCTAAAATAAAAATTTTCGATACAAACTAAATCAATAGAAATACGTACCCCTTGATTCACAAAAAAAATCGTAGCGCACTTATTTTCGATCCAATCATTACAAACGACACGGATTCGGAATCCTGAGGCCTTTTTACATAAGATACATGTAAAATATGTATAGGGTGCGACGTTAATTTTCGAAATTAAAAATTGCAATTTTAGAGCTCATTTTGAGCCAATTTTGAACTTTCAAAAATTGTAGCGCCGTTATTTTGGACGGATCTTAAAACTATTCAGAATCGGATTTGGCAGCCTCTTTGGCTTCGGATAGGCTAAGAAACCATAGGCGTGCTATTCCAGAGCTTTGGGAAAACGTTTTGAAAATTCAAAATCGATGGGTTTTAACCCATGTTATTTTGGATAAAAATGAAAAAATAGAATTGCTTTATATTGTCAGGGATGTTCCTACGTACCCTACTAACTATAACCGGTGTCATTTCCCGGCGCTTTCCTCTAAAACAAAAATTTTGCTTGTTTGAAAAATTAAATTTAGCTTAAAATGAAACTTTAAAAAAAATAACTTTTTATTTTTGTGAAGCGTCCGAAATATTTTATTCTCGAATGTATTAGGCCTTAGTAAACATCTTATATTTTTAGAAGTTGGAAATTTGTTGTTTTCATATTTGATTAATTAGTCAGTTGTTATTTATAAATAATTAAAAATGAATGCACTTTCAGAAGTAACTTTGTAACTTGTTATTGTTCTACTAAGTTGGTTTTAAAATTAATTAGAACCTCTGCATTTTATTACACAACACTTTTTTCTATTTCTTTAATAATTAAGGTTTTTTTGTTATTTTTTAAGAAAATAGACAGTGGCAATTATTTTTTACATAACTGATTTTATACTAAAATTAAAGAGTATTTCTACATTTGTGGACACGGAACAGGTCCAAAACATTCAAGTAACGATAGTGTGTTATTCGAATTTATTTGGATTTAGATTTTTATGAATTAAAATGTTTTCAGCTGGCACTTTGGCTCAACTCTTCCGAAGATCTTTTCTCGCATGGGTCACTCCAATGTCTCCATAAAGGCAGTTTACCACGTAATTGACGTTCCCAAAATCGTGAGTGGGGAATCCTTAGACTATCATGCAAGAAAGACTAATTGAAGAGATCATCTATGCTTAAGAAGGATAAACATTTCTAGAGCACATTTTCAAAATCGAATTTAATGAAACTATAGAAATAGAATTAAAACTCAGAAGTAAACGTTTGTAGCAAAATTGAGTTTGGGTAGTCGTACTTATTATACTTGTATGTATTTCATTGTTAGTTAGTAAGTTGTTTTTTGAAACTTTGTGTCTTTGTGAGTCGGCGTTATATTTAACAAAGTTGAAAAAGATCCGAGTTTAGTTTTTGTAATTTGAACAGTAATTTTATTTGAAATCGTTTTAACTAAGGAAAATGTATAATACGATATGTAAATAAGGCCATGGTATGTTCTTAGGTGTTGTTTCTTTTTAGCTGAAGACAGTCGGGGCTACCTGTGCTGTGCACGGGGGCCCGGTGTTTGACCCATTGTATTAGGGTAGTTTATAAGTTTATTACACACAACACTCTTAAAATACTTTTGATTATTTGATTTTAATTTATGTTTTAAATTGTTTTGTTTGAATTGAAGTAGACTTTTCAGTAAGCATTTGAAATTAATATAAATTTATATTCAGTTTAGAACTCATTTAAAAAAAATCTTATTAATAAGAAAATACAATCTTATTTCAAATTAAACACAATACACATCGCATAGAGTGGGGAAAGAATTATAACAGTTGTAATTAGAACATATAAAAATAAAAAGGGGGGTCTCTTATTTTAATTTAAGTATTATGAAACAACATCTAAAAACTATCATGACCTCTGACACACAAAGGAATAATGCGCCCTCAAATATGGGGCAAAGATCGAAGATCCACTAATGGTAAGATTAAATCCACACGTTCTTTCTACACAAACACACACCTTCACATACACATTATAAATTAGAGTAATTCGTCTACTTTCGAGACACACTTTAAATCACGTCCTTTGGGTGGCTTTAATTGTTTTAAGATTTGTTAGTTAAAACGTTTTAGTTTATTATTTATTTTAACTTAGTTCATTTTTTAGAACTTACATCCGTTTGCTCTATAAATATCCACCATCATTTTTGAGCTTCCTTTTGTATAGTAAATATTTAATTATTCTTAAAAATATTAAAGTCACCCTTTCTTCATTTAATTATCGGACCGTGCGTTTTGGATGTTTTATTTTTAATTATTATTAATTTTTCCCTCTTGTTTATGCTGCAAACTTTCTTTAACTTTTGAATTATACTGCAAAATTAATTCATTTTACTTAGAGTGTTTTGGAATTTGTTAAAATTACTACTTCATATACCTTACATTTTTTTATTATTTTTTGGACTTCAATTTTAATATTTCAGTTCTTTGTCTTTTAAATAATCACCTTTCTTCTTTGTTGTCTTTCTTTTGGTTTATGTAAGGCACTTAATTATTATTTATTAATACTTTTATAAATTAACACAGCCACTCCACCCACATATTATTATTTTATATTTTCACACACACACTTAAAACATCTTCCCCCTTTTATTTATAGTATTTAATTAATAACTAATTGTAAAAAGAGTTGCAGTCCCACGATTGTCGTGCATATGAAACCACTTTTAGTTTTCACACTGCCTATAAGGTTTCTTTTTAACTTATAATAATAAAAACAATCGTAAGGGTTGCAGCTTTTATTATATTTTACTTGTTTATATTAATAATGTATAATTTCTGTATTTTAAAACTGTATACCTCTTGCAGCTTATATTATGTTTCTCAGATGCGAAGGGATTAAGTTTTTCAGTAAAAATTATGCCTTCGTTGTGTTTAAACATTTACTACTCTTCGCATCGGATACATAATATTTTGTAAGCGAAGGGTGTTTAATTCGGTTCGCAAACGTTTGAATTTCATTTCTAACGTTCGTCGTCGAATACAATTAAACACACGCGTGGTGATACGCGTGTTGGGGTTGTATTTTGGCGAGCGAATTTCGAATAAAACTTAAACGTTTGACGAACACGAATGCAACTTAGTCTGTCGACAAATGAAGTATTGGACTCCAAAGTTGTAAGAGTGACAGGTCTGGGGGTGAAGTAGGTGCTTCACATCTACTTCTCTCATCAGAGGCGATTCAAGACCGCAGACATTCAAATCCGAATGTCCGCGCTTTTGATCAGTCAACGTAGACTTAGTTAGATGTAAAGAACGTTACGTTCAAAGGGCTGTAAAGGGAAACTGGAAAATAAATTAAACTATTCAACTTATACATAAGTTTTATTAAGAGCCTGGTAGCTCAGTGGTGGGCAATATTGATGTTCGATTCAACGGACTATGTTTTGTGGTTCGATTCCCAAACAGGTCATGCAAATTTAAAAAATAAATTAATTGTGAGAGCAACTAAGTCAGCTGGGCTTCTTACATCTACTACTTGAACATTGAAAAATAATTTTTAAGTTAATAGGAATGTGTACGATTTATAGAATTTAAAACACAGATATTTACAACACTTTGGTAGCTCAGTGGGAAAAGCTCGGTTATTTGTTCAAATGGTCTCGGGTTCGATTCCCATACAGGTCGAACAGAAAATTTTAAAAATTTCTAAGAATAATCCAACGAGCAACGAGCCGAACGAGACGAATGACGAATGACGAATGACCGTAGGATACTCGTGATTTGAAAATATTTTTAAAATCTCTAAGATAAACCTCGGCCGACTCGGCCGACTCGGCCGACCGTAACTCGCGATTTGGAACATTACATTTTGGAAATTTTCTTTTATGTCTCTGGTACGAGTTGACACATTCGCCTTACATTTTAGTGATAAAAGAAACAACAGGTAGTAAATAGTTATTTTTATTTCCCAACATCCCCCTTTATATGTAATTAACCTACTTATCAGAGGAACTCAAACTTGTACTTTATAAGGTTTAAAACAGTTACTTAGTATAACAACGCCATAGCTCAGTTGGTTAGAGATCGGTTGTTTGTTCAAATGTCTCGGGTTCGATTCCCATACAAGTCGAATTTTTAAAAATCTCTAAGAAAAATCCAACGAGCAACGAGCCGAACGAGACGAATGACGAATGACGAATGACGAATGACCGTAGGATACTCGTGATTTGAAAAATATTTTTAAAAATCTCTAAGATAAACCCTCGGCCGACTCGGCCGACTCGGCCGACCGTAACTCGCGATTTGGAACATTACATTTTTGGAAATTTTCTTTTATGTCTCTGGTACGAGTTGACACATTCGCCTTATATTTTTAGTGATAAAAGAAACAACAGGTAGTAAATGGTTATTTTTATTTCCCAACATCCCCCTTTATATGTAATTAACCTACTTATCAGAGGAACTCAAACTTGTACTTTATAAGGTTTAAAACAGTTACTTAGTATAACAACGCCATAGCTCAGATGGTTAGAGATCGGTTGTTTGTTCAAATGTCTCGGGTTCGATTCCCATACAAGTCGAATTTTAAAATCTCTAAGAAAATCCAACGAGCAACGAGCCGAACGAGACGAATGACGAATGACGAATGACCGTAGGATACTCGTGATTTGAAAAATATTTTTAAAAATCTCTAAGATAAACCCTCGGCCGACTCGGCCGACTGTTACTCGCGATTTGTGAAATTATATTTATGCAAATTTTCTTTTATGCCACTGTTACGAATTGACATATACCTCTTACATTTATATTTATTTTAATATAACCATTTGCATTAAACTGCAGAAGAGAATTAAAAAAGAAACAAGAAGTAAGTTATAATTTTATTTATTGCCCAGTCCCCCTTTACATCCCAATGGACTTAACGTCCTTTACAACTAAGACTAAGTCTACGTTAACAGGTCAAAGGCGCGGACATTTGCATTTGAATGTGCGCGGTCTTGAGCCACCCTCTTTCCTAACACTTTTACAAAGGCATGTTTTAAGGCCTCACAGCCTTACAACACCCCTGTCATTTACTAAACGTTATGTGTTCCGATGTGAAGGGTAAGGAATGGTTAAAACTAAGAAAGGCAAAATGCTAATCGAAAACATAAGCCCTTCGCATTGGAAACACGTAACAGTGTCTTAAAATATCTGTAAAAGATATACAATTTGTTACAAATTTAAGTCCAATTCCTGTTAACTTTAATTAATATTAAAAGATATTGGACGTGAACATTATAATTAATATAATCAAGACTTAGATTAACTAAATAATATACAAGTTGTTACAAACTTTAAAAATTAAAAATAATGACAAAACTACAATCACTTTTATAATTATAGTTAATTAAAAACTAAGGGCCTTATGAAACAACTACAGAGGCAAAGAGGAAGTGAAAAGGCAAGAATAAAATGTAAGTATTTAAAATAACAGGGCAGCTTTTGTTGCATAGCAATCAGGCTCCATAATTTACAAAATAAATTACGAAACGACGTGGCGCTAATATAATGTCGTCTTTAAAACACACACTTACATTATTAATAAACTACAAAGGACTAATTAAATTAAAATATTCAATTTCCTACAATAAAATACATATGTGTTCACTTAACTGATGTCGAAATAAGACTAAAAAGTTGATGTCTAATATCTTTACCCTTCGTAGACATCAATATTTTGAATATTAAGGAAAATTAATGTGTATTTTAAACAAATTAAAATAAAATAAAGTAGAAGCATTAAAAAGTTTATGAAAGTTGTAAAAATAAACATTATAAACACAGTATTCAATAATTAAATGAAGGTAGCGTGGCTTTCATATTTTTAAGAATAACTAAATATTTACAAGTGTACACAAAATGACACTACATATAAAAGTATCTACTTTTAATTAAAATAATAAAATTTAGAATATGAATTTTAAGTCAAAATAACCAAAGTATTTGGAATAACTACCCTAAAACATGGGATCAAACAGAAAGATCCCCGTACACAGTACAGGTAGCCACAACTGTCTTCAGCTATAAAACAATCTTACCGACACAGAAAGGAATGAACACTTGCAAAGTATAACAATCCACTTATAAAATAAAACTAATCCTTCTCCTTTGGCTGGTCCACCCAACTGATATCCTCGATAATCCTCGACAAAAAGTATTTCTAATAAATGCTTAAACTATATTTTGTAGTACCATCAATTCAATTCCATACCCTGCAAAAATTAAATTTATTAATACTTTAATACATCTATTATAAACACTTTTATAAAATTCTTATATTAAGAAAACAACAAACTCCTTGAAAATAATTAAAACGGAAGAATTACAACGTTAAATATTGCAGAATTATTTGAGATCATCAGATGTTTTACCTACTCTCGCTACAAGGCTCTCTAAATTTTTGGGGTAGTAAACATACATTTTATATAAATTAACCTATGATGGTGAACCTACAAAAACAAATGTCACCCGCTTATTTGTCATTGGTTATGACATGTTATCAAAGGTTATTAATCACCAAATACAGATTTTTAAATAATTATTAATTTTCAAAGTATATTAAAACAAATTTCTATTTTTGTAATGAAGGAAGATTATCAAAACGTCAGTTATTGTAAATTTAGAAAGTTATTTGCAGATCGTAATGGTCAGACTTATTAATGAACGGCAACAATTAAAAAGGTATGTATATCTTTATTTTCTTATTGATATATTGCAAACGGAATAATAATAACGGTGATAACAAAGCAAGTGCAAAAATACAAAGGTTTTTAATTTGTATTTGTTAATACAAAACTAAGACACGATATTCACGTACTTAGGTCGACCTACGTTAAAAAACTGCAAATTAAAAACTCTTGTATTTTGCACTTGCTTTTTTTTCACCGTTAATATTATTACGTTTGTAATATATCAACATGAAACTGATGAAATACATACTTTGTAACGGTGGCCTCCATTAGTAAGTCTGAATTTCAATTACGTTTAGACTTAGTATGTAATTGGATAATTTATTTCCTATATTTTCCAGGATGCAGAAACACGACTACTTAATAATATTCGAAAATAAATAACCGTAAAAGGTGATAGAAAGTTATTCAAACTCCATTTATAATCCGTAAAAGCCTTTGTAAAAGAATCAAAATGATTATTTGGATTTGAACATCTTAATAAATAACGGTAATAGTAATTAATGAACATTAAATAATTTTAACTAACAATTGTTAATATCTAATTTACTTTGGGACATCTACATCAATGATATTAATTTTCTATAAATTTATTTATATTTTGTTTGTAAATATAAATAACTAGAACTTTTCATTTTAGGAAACAATGTATTCCATCCAAAGCCCATACGAGAATGTCGCTTTATTTACTAATTGATTGAAACAACAAAAGTTACTAGTTTGTGTGTATTCTGAACATCCTGGAATTGCTGATACCGATTTACTTTAAGAATATTTTGGGATCTTGGATTATTAAATAATTATTTAGTGTATGGAATTTGTTATGTTTATGTACTTTATATAATTTTTCAAACAATTACTTTTAGAAGCCAGACCATGTGCAATTAGTATTCTCGCATGCAAGCCTTCCACTTATGAAAAGGAAAACGTGCATTATATAAGTAATTGCCAAATTAAGTCAAGAACTAAAATTGATTACAAACGGTTGCTTTTACAAATAGTATTCGCATTAATCAGTTTGATACTTGTTAAAAGCACCTTTATAAAGCATTTCTTTAAGTTTTTATTTAATTTATATGTTTAGTTATGTTTTATTATTAATTTAATAGAAAACTAATTTTAAAAACTAAGTTTTTGTAAGCAGATTTTCATCTGTGACTGTTTTTATTATTTAACAATTATTTGAACAATTTAACATTAATTGATAAGCATATCGTACTGACTAAGGCTTGAAACTGATTATTGTATCTTAAGTTTCTGTAATTACACATGGTTCTTTGCTTGAATTATTAAAACCTATTAATTTCTATCAAAATGAATTGTGTTTTATTGCATTACTAATATTAATAATTGCAGTTTAGATCATATCAGATGAAATCGCAAATTAGAAATGAAAGAAAATAACTCGCACCAAGCGTTGTTTTTAAAAGTATTCCCCAAAAGGCACTCGTATATTAATTATTAAGAAACCGTGTGTTAATTGATTTAAAACTGATTATTATGTTGTACGTTTATGTAATTGCCTTGGTACTTTGCTTAAATTATTCAAAATCATTATTAAAGATCGTTCGTTAAAGTTAAATCAATGATAGTTTGTTATATTATTAACATTGATAATTAATAAAACTAGAAAAAAAGATCAAACGAAGTCATTTGGTTTTTGAATTAATTTTAACACGTTTAAATCCAACGGAGATGGAAAATAATCTTTTTATTTTATTATCTTGTTTAAATAAATAAAACATTGAAAACCACTTTAAAATAATTAAACCAGGAATTTAAATAAATTAGTATTAGATTTCAGATTTTAACTTGTAGCTATCTTTACCTAACTAAATTTAATTTGGGCGACTGAGAAAATCAAATAACTCAAATAAAGGCAGTTCTAAATACATAGGCAATTACAAATAGTATTCAACTCTAACACAATTCAAATGGGGCAAAATTCTCTTACAATTATTTGTATTTCTAGTGCTTGATTCATCTATTGCTTCGGTCAACGGGCTTTCAGTATCTAGAAAGTTTTAAATAACTGAGCAACGAATTTTCCAAGTCAAATGTTCGAAAAATTATAATACAAGTCCGAGTGTCAATGTTAGAAATAAAGACCATAGGCAAAACAATTACAGAAGACAAATAGATATTAACAAATCCAACTAGCTTGGACCTACCCTTGTTGCATACACAGCCGAAAATATCGTCCAACGATACGACTGAAGAAGTCCGGTCGCAGAAGTCATGACTTTGGCCGATACCTCCGTTTGGCTCGCCGGAATTGCCCTCTAACTATTGATGGTAAACTTGGGTTTCTCCTAAACATATAAAAAATATAATTAATATAATTAGCCAGAGATCTGAAATTAAGCTTTTACGAAATGTGTGAATTTTAAAAGAAATCGTTAGAATTACTATTTACCTTAAATGAATGATTGTAATGAGAATTAGATGCACAATTCTATAATAATAAATAAAACACTACCGTACAACTTTGCTGTACATTGAAAATGATCCGAAATCGAAAGTTTTATGTAAGTGCTGATATACCTCATATCTGCAGACCCCAAAGCTAAGTTACCTGATATCAAAATTGATAATGCCAATTAAAAGAGCCTCGATTATTTTAAATAGAATTATCGATTTATTTTGTTAAAAGAAAAACATAATACAGGGTATTAAGGACGTATTTGTTTCTACTTTGTTTTAATTAAATCTTAATTTTACTTTACGAATAATAAGGATTAAGCATTTCAAAAATTACTAAACGATCAGTTTTTTGACCCTTCATCAGTAAGTGTGACCAATAAATGTGCTAAAGCCATATGGAAACAATGCGTTAACAAACTAATTACTCAAGTACTTGGTCGAAAAGCACTCTTCGAAGATGGTGTGATAAAAAAAAAGCGACAATATTTGGATTTGGACTGACGAGTTGACCGGCAGAAAAACTCCCCTCTAAATTATATGTAATATTTATTCAAATTACAAGTATTTAAGATCAATTGTAAGACTTCGAGCGTAAGAAATAGTTGAAAGGTAATAATAAAAGACAAACATTTATAAGTATAAAAAACAAAATTAGACTCACCATAAAATTATAAAAATTGAGCAGTAATCAATAATAATGTAAGTTGTAAACAATCAATTTATAATACAAAGCAAAAATTAACAAAATAAGTAGATTTAAATTAGTAAAGTATTTTTTTAACTAAGTTAAAACGAAAGAAACATTTAAGTAATTGATAAAAAATTAATGTAGATTAGTTTAATAAATTATTAAAACAAAAAATTAAATTAAATTAAAATGCAATGAAAATTATGTAATAATTTAAATATGAGTTAAAAAGTAAAAGTAATTATTTAAATGTTATTAAAAAGAAATTAATTGAAAAAGTGGCAAAATTTAATTCGAGTATAAGTTCAAATGGCCTTCAAAGAAAAGACAAAAACAATAACACAATGAAATTATAAAAGTAGAAAGATGATTGAGTAAAATTAATTAAGAAAAACTGCATTAGTTAAAATCATTTAATAAAGAAGAAAACAGTAAATTGTATTATAAATGTATTATATTTAACTAAAAATATAGAAAACAAAGTATTTGTCAGAATTTAAGTGTAATACGGTTGGTAATACATTAGTTTAACATGAAAAAGAATTACAAAAACTAAGAATCAAATGAAAATTTGTCCAAGTATTAAAGAGTTATTGAGGAAAAGATTCCTATAATATGTGACAAAGAGATATTAATTGAATGCAAACATTAATTTAACTTTTAACTTAATAATAAAATCAACTATGTTATAATTAAAATATGTCAGAAATCAAGTAAATTAAAAAAACTACACAAATCATTTCCACCAGCTCTTGATTAATAAATGATTGACATTATAAGTTATAAATTGTTATTTAGAATTTAATCTATGTATTAAAAATGACTTAGCCAGAAATAATAAAGATTGACTTCAAATGAAAGTTGTTACCATTTAAAAGTTATTGTGGCTAACGTTCCTTATAATATGACCAAGGATGTTCATTATTTGTAACTTGTTATCTTTGTAATTAAATCAATCAAATCTTTTTATGTATTAAATTTTATAAAATTCTGATAATTTTATAAAATAAAATCCATTTCCCCACGAAATCTACGTAGGAAGACAGATTAACTTGTTAAAAAACTAACAAATAATACAAGATGTTCAAAATTTCCAATTCCTTGTATAACATTAACTAGCTAAATTGTGCAAATATTCTCCAACGATATACAATGTTACATTAAATCCATCATAATCTTTTCTACTGTCATTAATTGTTATAGTTCTTACTTGTTATAATTAAATCCATTTCCACGAAATCTACGTAGGGACGATTCGGAAAACTAACACCATACTCGATGTTCCATTTCCATGCCTGTGAAACATAAACTATTTGACAATTCTCAACGTATAAATGTTCATTTCAAATACATTAATCTACATGTATTATTTAAATTTAAGCAGAAATAATTTTGAGATTGATTAATAATTTGTAAAGGTTAATTTAAGAAGTATATTGTGCTTGATCAAGAATAACATGTATAAGCTGATGTTCTTTTATGTAACGCTTAGTTTTATTCTTTGTAAAACTCTTAAATGTTGTTAATGTACAATTAAAAAGATTTATAATAAAAAAGATATTGAGATTAAATCAACCCCTATCCAATAAAATAAAAAAACAACTCACAATAGAGTATGGTACGAAAGCACGCTGCAGAAGACAATACACTTATTAATTAAAAATAACAAATTAATTTAAAACTAAGCATTAAATAAAAATTTAACACCAACAACAAAACTTGCTTCAATAAAGCCCGATTAAAACTAAGGCTAAACGTTGTCTTATCTCCGAGATATCAGAGTGTTGACCTAAATACTAGTTTCAAAAACTTTTCTACCGCCAATTCAAAATTTTAAATTGACCACACAATTTACTAAAACTAAAAATTGTTAATAATATTGCTAAGACTACAAAATTATAACATTTTAATCATTAACTTTAGCTGCTCAACTTTTCCGTTAATTTCAATAAAAACCATTATAAAATATACTATAAAACAAAATAATTATAATATAATAAGGGTGGTTAGCCCCATGATATAGCTAAACATTATTATGTTCTATACGAAATTCAGATTAAGAAATAGCACCTACCTTTGAGTCCATAAACAGCTAGAAAACATGGTTCAACGATCCAACTGAAAGAAGTCCGATCACAGAATATTTAATAACAATTAAAACACAACCGTTCGACTTCGTTGTATATTGAAAAATGATTCAGAAATCGAAAGTTTTATGCAAGTGCTGATCTAAGTCATATCCGAAGACCCCCAAAGCTAAGTTACCTGATATCAAAAGTTATAACTCCAATTAAAAGAGCCTCGATTATATTAAATAAAATTATAGCCGCAAGTGACACAATCAAAAATAAACAAATCGAAGAAGAAAAGGGAGATGCAATGGTTTTGCAAGAAGTTAAGGTAAAACAAAAGAAACCTCAGTTAATTACCATAAAATTTTTTTATCGCAAAACTAATATTGAACTTTAAAATTTTCATAAAACGTTTTGTTTTTTTCTCTCACTACTAAGAAACCCAGGAATTTTATTTTTAAAATTATAACTGTTATTTTTCAGGTAAAGGAAAATCAAATAGTCATAAAAGCATTCACCAAAGAGTCGTTTGATGTGGTCCCAAAAGCTGGAAAGATCTGTCCAAATTCCAGTTGAATACCATCTAATAAAAGAGTTTTACTTCAGCCCATTGCCCTCTCTCCAATAGCTTCATTTGGGTTACTGATATTTAACTGAAATACCATTAAAAGGCTAGTTTTAAACACTAATACACTAATAACTAAGAATTAACATTAGAAATTTAAGCAATTTAATGTTAACACATTTCAAATATAATGATGAAACATAACGAATCGAATTTAGAATTACTTAAAGGGTTGTAAATGAATTGTTAATTTTTTTAGAAACATATTTGCTCAGGCGTCACATAACACAAAAATTCCATATAAAATCATCGAGATTTAATTAAAAACTTAATAATCAAATTTAAAAAATGATTTTGTTTATAAATAGTTAATGTAATTCTTTAGTTGTTGAATATGTGGATTATGTATAATGTATCTTTCGAGTTTCATATTAAAGTAATTAAATAATTAATAAGAAATAATAATAATATGCTTATATAAATAGTAGTAGTAACAATAAATAATTGAAACACAAAGTGCTTTAATTGTGGACTAATTAAATGAGTACCTATTCACAAACGAACCATTCAAAAAAACGCAATGTTTTAAATTTAATAAGAGATCACCATGTTTTTAAAAAACACTGAAAATTGTGATTTAGATGAAGGTAATGATGACTCATTACACTTAATGATTATAAAAGACGTTGCGAGTTTAAAAGTCGTTCTAAAATTTAATAAAACAAACAAAAAATTTTTAAATTAACCACCACTTGTCGATATGAACAACCCTTTAATCTAACAAAAGTTCCTTGTGTAAAAGGAATTAAGACCTTTATGCTTACATCATTTCAAAATTGACATCCCTCTGGTAAGCAGGCTATTTTCAAATTTGATCTTCTGAAGAGGGCTGGAGATGGTATCTTTTCATCTATATTCTCCCTTCTGTAAAATAAAGGAAGATTAACTTTTAGTTCAAATATTTCAGGAAAGCTGTAAATTTAAAAAGAAATACGTAGAATTCATATTCACCTTAGATTAGGAATTGTAATTAAAAATTGGAAGCACTTATTTATAATAAAACAAACGTTCGACTTCGCTGTTCATTAAAAAATGATTGAGAAATCGAAATGTTATGCGCAAGCACAAGCCAAGTTACCTCATATCAACAGCGATAATACCAAAAAGACTTCTACTCTACTGACAAGTACGTTGATTTTTTTATCAATAAAATAAAGCTTTATTAATAACATATTAAAATTTGAAAGCTGTAATTACAGCCGAAGATAGCGCGAAGAATTTTTAAAATAACTGTTAATAATTCTGAAATCGACGTTTCGAAATACAAGTCGGACTCTGCGAACTCGTTTTTCTGGAAAATTTCAAATAGCATGCCTATGGTTTTTTGAGCCTATCCGAAGCAAAAAAGTCTGGCGAATCCGAATCTGTATAGTTTTTAAAGATCCGTCCACAAATAACAGTGCTACAATTTTTTTAACGTAAAATTTTGTGCTACAAAAATAAACCTAAAACTTCAACCCTTAATTACTCGACAAATTCTCGAAAATTTAAGGAGTTGAAGAGGAATCAGGGAAGAATGGCTCCGGCTATGTCAGTTTGTGGTACATAGGAACGTACCTAAAATATTTAAAGCAAATCCATTATCTAAAACTTTTTTTCCTCAAATTTAGCAAAGGGCTTAATCCAGCGTTTTCCAAACTGGGAAGCGCGTCATATGATAAAATATTTTTAAGTGAGGCGCCGTTACATATAGTTTGGACACCGCTATCCTATTGCCTAATGGTCTCAAGATTGATCACAATAAACGAAATTTTGATAATAATAGACGAAGAAATTGTAATACTTTTACATTGGGTGGGCCTGTTCCAAGCCCGTTTGATCACACCAAGCGGCTGATAACAGTAACCGTGATCACATTAAGCAACGTCTACCGCATTTCCATAAATAAAAAAGTTTTGGGCAGTCTCACAATCGTACACCCCCACTTACTACGTACTTTTTGGGACGAGGGTAAAATCTTATTTGTTAAAAAAACCCATGACTGGGATCTACCTTTTACAGAAGACTTCTGCGGACTGCTTGAGTAGACCATCCATTCAAACACCCTCCAATATCGTCGTTTTTAACACTTCCGGATTTATGAATTTCAAAATAAGCGATATAATCTGCAATTAAAGAAAGTGTTTTTAAACGTAATGAAAATAATTAAAAACCCATGTCGGATGATTTTAAAATCAAAGTAAATTAAGATTTTTATACTTACAGTAAAACCTCAATTATCCGGACCTCAGTTATACGAATTCACAATTATCCGGATTGTCAACAGCGTTCGTTTTTTCATGTTAAAACGGGACGCTTCGTAATCGTGCTTAAAACCGTGTGTGCACATTCGAGCTCAAAGTGGCACATTCCGATCTCGGGAAAATGAAGCGCGCCGCTCCGCGTCGCGCTTCATTTACTTCCCTCGCTCGGAAATGTGCCACTTTTCGCTCGAATGCGCACATCCTCGTATTTATTGGATTTGCCTATATTATTATTTTATTCTTTAATTCAAAAAATTAAAAGTCGAATAAATTAGATCTATTTTAAGTTTGAAAAAGGTTAGATATTTTATTCCTTTTGAAAAGTTATCGTGGTGCTCTTCCGCACGCCTAATTGTAGCGAGCTTGCTAAAAATATTTTCAGGTGTACTTTCGAATGTTTCCTAATTCGCATTTTTGATTAATTAAAATTGTATATGATTCAAATTTTCAGAAGTGGGCCACTAAAAATCAACTAGTTGATTTTTATATCATCTTTTGCAGATTGTTGAAGGTTTATATTTCAAAATTAATGTCTCCAAATCTTTTTGGTAATTTTCATTTTTGTAAAAATTATAAACAAATTAGTTTTAAGGCACATTTTGTATACACTGTTGTAATTAGACTTCATTTATGGATTAATTCAATTTTTAAATATAAAAAAAAATTTATGTTACATAGGGAGTGCATCAAAATTTTAGATTGACTTGGGTGGGGTATGTTACAAAAAAAGTTGGAAAATAAAAGTCAAAATTCGGACAAAGTTAAAATATTTTTTTTTCATGTACGATGAAATCTCCCATCTAGTCTAGTTTAAAAGTACTAAATTAGAAATGTGGTTTTTGGTAAAAATACCCAACTGTAATTTTTAATTAAAAGAAAAGCGAAAAGTGGTACATTTAGTTCAACTTGATTTAATTAATATTATTTGTAAGAGAAAAGAATAAGATAGGCAAATTCATTTATTAAGGAGTATGCGCACTTTGAAGCGAAAACTTTTTTCGAATAGAAAATCTGGATTTGAAGGATTTGTTATTAATATAGTCGAATCCAATTAACACGAAAATGTGCACATTCGAGCGAAAAGTGGCACATTTCCGAGCGAGGGAAGCAAATGAAGCGCGACGCGGAGCGGCGCGCTTTATTTTCCCGAGATCGAAATGTGCCACTTTGAGCTCGAATGTGCACACTCCGCTTTAAACACACAATTTACAGTAATTAATTTAATTTGAAAGAGTTTTTAATAAAAAATTACAAAACCGTTGCTATAACAGAATAATTAATTCTCTGATTTATTAAAATAAATGAATTATTGATTTGAAAGCGGGAAGATTAATATAAACATATTTAATAAATTCAAGGATGTGCGCATTCGAGCGAAAAGTGGCACATTTCCGAGCGAGGGAAGCAAATGAAGCGCGACGCGGAGCGGCGCGCTTCATTTTCCCGAGATCGGAATGTGCCACTTTGAGCTCGAATGTGCACACTCGGCTTTAAGCACAATTTACAGTAATTAATTTAATTTGAAAGAGTTTTTAATAAAAAATTACAAAACCGTTGTTATAACAGAATAATTAAATCTCTGATTTATTAAAATAAATAAATTATTGATTTGAAAGCGGGAAGATTAATATAAACATATTTAATAAATACAAGGATGTGCGCATTCGAGCGAAAGTGGCACATTTCCGAGCGAGGGAAGCAAATGAAGCGCGACGCGGAGCGGCGCGCTTCATTTTCCCGAGATCAGAATGTGCCAATTTGGTGAAATGAAACTATTGATAAGCAGATTAGAACAAAAATCGAAAATTAGCTAATAATATAAGAGTAAAATACACTACCTATGACTAACAATTGCATTACCCAAGTCCAACAAGCTAAGACTATTTAAATAATAAATTTCATTAATTCACACAACAAATAATTAAATCCAAAAAGATAAAAGCTAAAATTTTCGGTTTTAAACCAATAAATAAACAAAGCTTTTAACCAAATTTTGATAATTGTTAAAAAATTTTTTTTCCAAAATAAAACCAAAAATTTACTATTTTGGGGGTTTTACATAAAAATGGTAATTAATAAGTACGACAAAACACAGGTAACTTGCAAAATACTGCCGTAACACGAATAAAATGGAATGATATAAATGGATGCGTCAGCATAAGACACCGATTTATTGGTCTTAGTCTTTGATCCATTCTGGAATAATCCCGATTGAATACCATTCGAAGGCGAATAATTATGGAATATCAGAATGGGACACTTGTAGGAAAGCAATTAAACATAAAAATTGTGTAAAAAATCCCACCATTGTAAATATACAGCAAACTCCTTCACAATGTTGATAGTCTTTAGAAATCGTTCCCCCAAAACTCGTATAACCACCGAAGACGTTTTAATAATTAAACTTAACTAATTGATGATGTAATTTTTACCAAAGAGTGAGGTCCAAACCAACACAGAACTTTCCAAGAGTACGTTTATACGTTAGGAAATTACTACAAATACTGAATAAAATTTATATAGCAATGCACTCAATGCATTTGCTATCATTTAGAAAGTTTGATAACGCTCACCTTACCTGATACGATAATGCAAAAAGCGTTTGCAAGTCCATTACTCACCCTTTTCTATAAAAATCAATAATGAATGGCATTAAATTTTAAAAGTAATGTTCACTAAAAACAATTATTATGTACAAACATAATTTAATATTTTCCAAAGCAAAACAACAGTAATTATTTGCTCGGTTATAAAAACTTCTGGAATAAGTACTATAAAATTTTTAATACACCATTGACGATGTATATTTATGGACTAAGATTTTTGGAATAAAAACACAGTTAATTAAACTAATAAATTGTACACAAAGATATATATTCAGTTTGTTTTATATAGACATATATAATTATACATGTATAACAAAATCAGGATCTTTGTAATTTTTTTTTATAAAATTTTAAATATGTATATTGGGATAGACAAGACACCGCTTCTAATTTGTACAAGATTTAAAATTTTGCATCTAATATATCAAATTTATGACAAATAACAAACAGCATTAAATATATTAATAACTTTTGCCTTATAATAAAAATTCTATCATATTATCACAATTGGAGGATTAGTTCATTTAACATAACTTATATAATACAAATAAAATTGCAAGATTTTTTGTAAAAAAATATAACTAAATATTCTAAGTTTGTAGCTGTTAACACTTGTTGGTTAGTACAAACAATATAAGCAAAAAAAAATTTATTAAAATTCAGTTTTAAAATAGTCAGTAGAATAGATTTAAAAAATACTAGAGCTGCCTTTGCAAACTTCATTCCCTAAAATTTATATTCTTAGTACGAACTGTTAAAAAATACTAACATAATACTATAAAAATAAGAAACTTATTTAAAGTTACTGCACACAATTATTTCCTAAATCTGAAAAACTGACAGTATGTTTTCTCATACAAGTTTCATAAACATTTAAAGTATCGAAAACGTGGCGGTGTCCCTAAGTGCTAATACAACTTTAAATAAGTGTTATACAAAAATTTGTAATAAAAAAGGCATGTGTAAATAATACAGAGTAAGTTAATACAGAAACATAAACTACACTAATAGAATAATTTCAATAGCCATTAAATTTAAAAAAATGACATGAAGAATGTTATAACTACTCTTCAGTGTCGGATGAATCTTCAGATTCGTTATTGTAAGATATATTTAATGTAGGACCTGTATTTGGTGTCAAATTAGTCAAAACAAATGGACGAACAAATCGTACCACAGTAAATGCTTGACGATGATTAGCACGTAGCTCATCATGCGCATTACATTGTTCATCATACCTACTACGTTCTTCATCATTAGTGTCATTTCGTTCATCGCACTCTTCATCGCCCTCTTCATCGCCCTCTTCATCACCCTCTTCATCGCCCTCTTCATCGCCCTCTTCATCGCACTCTTCATGTACTTCATTATTCGTGTTATGTTGTTCATCGCTCGTGTTATTTAATTCATGACACGTAGAACGGCTTGCATCTTGCATGTTATCTAGTTTAGCATACTTGTCTGGTGGTCCACCATACGTGTAACGGGGTGCATCGTTCGTGTATTGTAGTCCACCATACGTGTGACTTCGTGCCTCAGACGTGTTATATGGTTTATCATACATGTGAGGTAGTCTGCCACACGTGTCACGGCGTGCATCGCCCATGCTGTATGGTTTATCATAAATGTTAGGTAGTCCACCACGCATATAACGGCGTGCATCGTTCGTGTTATGTACTTTACCATACTTGTCTGGTAGTCCCCCATACGTGTGACTTTGTGCACACGTGTTATATGGTTTAACATACACGTTAGGTAGTCCACCAACCGTGGCGCGTACTCCATCGAATAAGATATTATTTAGTTCGTCATACGTGCCAGGTAAGTCACGCAATCTATTAAGTCGTTTATTATGCATATCAGGTAGTCCACCCCACGTATGAGATAGCCAGTTAGATACATTTACAGGAATCATGGAATCTTGATTTAAGAAATCCTCAAAGGCAGATTTCCTTTTGTGTCTTTTTTATAATAAAAGTTTGGGAAACGGACATGTTCTGTGGGCAACTCATGATAATTCTTATTTTTGTACATATTCGGATCGTCATAAGAAGTGGAGTTAGATAAATACAAAGTATTATCATGCATCATAGATGTTGTTGGCAAGTTGGTCGTTGAAGTAGAACTTCCTGAATCAGGCGCTGTATGAAATTTAGAATATCTCAATCCAAAACAATTAGGAAGTGTTTTATCGGGTTCATCTGCTCTCTGCTTAATATAACATAGGAACACATAAAGTTTGTGGCATAGGTTGCGCTATGACCGCACAAGTTAATACATGGTTTAATTCCTTCTATAAGCGATTGAGTTTTATAATCAAATTCTTTAAGAGTCTTAAAAGGAAATGGTGTTAGCAAAACCATTATAAATTCTTTTTCAGCGAACCTTAAGTAGTTATTTAGCATTATGGTATGGGTAGAGTGCTTCATTATATTCATTTCAATGCATACCATATTTTTGTTTTCTGTTGAAGTCTTTTGTTTTTTGTGTGGTTTTGATAGCGATTCAAAGTTCTCCTTTAATTTCTTACTCTTCGATTTCCCAATGTCAAACTGCTTGCCTAACAACTCAAATGACTTGTCGCTTGGTCCTTCCTTATTAGACATAGTGTTAGAATAATCTTCCTCAGAACTGGATTCATCGGAGTCTTCTTCTGAATTATTATCAAATATGGTCTCTTTTAGACAGAAATTTGATACATTCATGTATGCTTTTATTAGCAAATGTGTGGTATCTGATTGCGTAGTATTTCTTAAAGTGTCAGCAATAGTAATGTTATCCCAAACATAATTTTCACCAGGATCAACAGAAAACCGCAATGGTAATGTTTCGCCCTTTACATCTACCATTGGCAACAAATAGGGCACAAAACATTCCACATCCCCATTACATAGTCCTTCCTTAAAGACCAGAGCATTAAAATGGCCCTTATTGTAGGATAATAAAAGTGGTGCTCTAAAACGTCTTTGATCCTGGCAATCGTATGGTATATAAATCCCCCCAAAATTGATTGGAGATAAAGGTTGATTATTAAAATCCTTTAGAACAGATTCAGAAAAGACAATTATTGTGCGGTTCAGAACGTGCGACAGCAATAGCACGTGTATATCTTCCAGGCTTTCATAACAATCAGTAGAAGGGCACTTTACGGTTGATGTCAACCTTACTATTTCATTCCAGTCTCTTGTCCAATTTTCTTCGCTATACTCAATCCCGTTCTGAAGATTAAATGCTGTTTCGTGCCATCTCCAACGCCGTTTTAAACCTTCTATAGCCGGATTGTACTGTACAAAATGATGCAAAATCTTACGCAATACTAAATTTATATCGTGGAATCCAAAAACAATCAATGAAACTGCGTGAAGTAAACAATTTCCATCTCCTGCAGTAATCAAGGGCCACAATCTAAAAAAATATGTTACATTTTATATTATACATAAAGCATACAAGGTATTCCAGATTGAGTAAGCTACCATACATGTTAGGGTGCCCCAAAAGAAATAATATTTTTTTATTGCATAAAAATACAGTAGAATCCGGTTATAAAGACATCGAAAGGAAGTGACAAACACGTCATAATAAGCGGACGTCATATTAAGCATAGTGTTAGAAAATAAACAAGTTGTTATTTTTTTTTTAATAGAGAAAAACTACAAATTATATATACAGTGGAACTTCCATAAGTCGAACGCCGATAAGTCGAATTTTTGATAGCTCGAACTTGAACCTGTTCCCCTAGGATTTGCCTATCTCAACGTTAATATTTTTATATTGATAACTCGAATTACGATAAATCGAATTTTTCGTTAATACGAAGCATTTTACAATTCCGTAAATTCAAATTTCCATTAGTAAATGTGTCGATAACTCGAAGTTAAATTTTACAACTTTTCTTAAAATTACGCTACCTGGGAGAAGATTAAGGACGGGTCGGTTTGGTGTCATTGCTGCTTAAAAGGTCTATTGTATGAAAAGGTTTTATACCACAAGCTGTTTTGACGGCGGCACTTCAATTGGATTTAAAAACTAATTTATGTTTAACCTTATGAACAGTTATGAATTTTAAGAAGGTTATACCGTTTACTTTACAAGAAAAGAAACTATTTTTGCATTTTAGTTTTCATTTTGGTAGTTATTCGTCGACATCGAGGACTAACAAATGTGTTTTACGTTTTTTATAGTTTGTAACAGAGTATAACAGAAAATCTAAAAAAAATAAATACTTTTTCTAAAATTATTTACGTATTAGCATAGAGTGTAAACAAAAATTAAAAAGTTTAAGCATAAGGGAGAAAATTAATCTTATAAAAGAAGTGGAACGTGGGCTCTAAAGAAAAAAGGATATAGCTAAAGATTTTGGTATTCCCGCAAACACTTTATCAATCATTTAAAAAACAAAGACCTAATTGTAGCTGCTGAAGATACAAATGACCACCATTCTAGAAAAAGGCTACAGGAGTCTCCTTTTCCCAATCTGGAGAAAGCTATGATTGAATGGTTTCGGTATGCACGTAATAAAAATATTCCGATTTCGAGACCTGTACTGTTACAAAAATCAGAAGAGTTCGCGCGCCTATTACATTATAATAATTTCAAAGCAAGTCAGTGTTGGCTGGAAAAACAAACCTCATCATTCAAAAAGTAATATGTGGTTAAAATGCAGAAGTGTCTGAAAACCATTGTGAAATTTGGAGGCATAAAGTCTTAACACCATTACTGCAAGAGTATGAACATAGCAATATGTTTAACGCCGATGAAACTGCTTTGTTTTTTAAATGCTTACCGGATAAAACTTTGACTTTTTTAAATGAAAAGTGTTACGGTGGGAAACGCAGCAAGGAAAGAGTGACTTTGATGGTAGGAGCTAAAAATATATAAAATATATATGGAAGTATTTAACTGAACTTTTTTTGATAATTCGAATTTTTGATAACATGAATTATTTTTGGTGTCACTTCGACTTCGACTTATCGAGGTTCGACTGTACAAGAAATGTATTTTGAAAAATTAAATTATTACTCTTTATTTTAAATATCCTGTTATACTTAATACCTTTTTTAAAAACAACAATTTTTTTTGTATTTAAATTAATGATAATTGTAAATAATAGATTTGTTTAAAAATAATTAATTTGAAAAAAAAAACCAAGAACGAGATTAGAACCCGGAATTACTGGGTCGTAGGCGAGTACGCTATCCTACTAGAGCGCTTTTAGAATATAAAGACTTATGAGTATATAAGCGGTATATGAATTTTCAAAGGCCTTTTTCTCAAAATTGACTGGCTATTCCGCTTTCTTATAATAAGGGATGAATAATCTAAAGGTGTACTACTTATATCCACAGTTTCATCCCGAAATGAATTATCCACCTCGTGCCTACCCCTTGTAAAACAAACTTCACCCTGCAATTACGTCATATCAAGCGGTTGGTCAATAAAAGCGGAATCATAATAACCCGATTCTACAGTATTTAAATTTTACATGTTTTTTAAAATGCTTACCAAAACACAGTTCAAAATTTTTAACAAATTCCTAAAGAGTAAAAAATTAAATTTTATTTCCTGACATGTTATTATTGTCTACATTTAAAACTAGAAATATTCTGAAAATTTCAAGTTGATATGTATCAATTTATAGATGTCGCTCAATATTTTTTTTTTAACGTTTTCGATGGACCTGTAAATATAAATATGACAAGACATTGCCCATTTAACCAAATTTCTAGCTTCACTAATAACAACCATGTGCATGGTACCCTACTCAATCTGGGACACCCTGTACAATTATATTAAGCATTTTACCTAGTGGATTCTCCCAACTGAGAGCACCACCA
Organism: Sinopyrophorus schimmeli; assembly: GCA_036325965.1. Lineage (NCBI taxonomy): Eukaryota > Metazoa > Arthropoda > Insecta > Coleoptera > Elateridae > Sinopyrophorus > Sinopyrophorus schimmeli. Next base: position 1,257,971 of record JARFIZ010000177.1, read on the forward strand.
ATTCAATTTTAAGCTGTTTTGAAGAGAAGTCATGACGGGTTTATCAATAAGGTCCATATTAATAAATAATTTAAAATCAGTGGGCTTATTATGCATATTTGGTAGTGTAAGCATATATTCAGCGCCACTTATATCACTACAAAACATAGGATTATTTCGATCTTGAGTAACTATAGCAGATCCCGCGCTCCTGATCGGCTCCACATTAGGAGCAGCTCGCGATAGGCCTCTTGCCAAATGTAAACCTATTAATTTGTTATAAAATAGATTAATTACACATAGCTGGTTTATTGATACCCACTAGATGCTTTATCAGGTGTGTAGTTCTTAAGATGGCATTTACTATACATAGTAATGGCCTCCTCAATATTCCATTTGAAATTTAATAAGCAAGTAGTTGCGTCATCTCTGTTAGACCCAGTTCTGTTCACAAACTCCGTTATCAAAAGTGACTCCATTTTTTTTTTAATCTCTCAGTATATTGGTTTTAATAACACTGAATTTCTTCTCCTGTCAAATAATAACATAACCTATAGCATTTGCAATAAAACATAAGCAAAAAAGTTTTGAAAAAAATTAGTTATGCAATATGTGTTGTCTTTTCACTTACAATAATGTAAAATGCGCCAACAGACACAAACTATTACACTAAACAACAACTCAACATTTTTTAACGACCAAAACGTATACCTATTTCCACACAACTACGTTACCAATTCTATTAATAAAGTAGTTATAAAATTAATCGTTATGTGTCGCTGAATTCGAAATTTATGTTAAAACTACGTCAAATATTATTTTATTTTACTAAAACGTGTATAGTTTTTATAAAATTTTAGCATCAGCCTGTTTAACACCTACACGATAGATTAGATAGTAGACAGATTTATAACTGATCCCGAATTGTATTGTTCTCGTTTAGAACGCAGAAACCTCTGCGCAAAATGAGCCACTGCGCAAGAACATATGATCGATAAATCATCATAGGCGTGTGTACGGGTTTCTCATTTCTCATACACTATTACAAATATTTTTTAAAAGAAACTGAAAAACAAAAATATTAAGCAATATAAACCTCACAGGGCTTTACTTATATAAAAATTAATGTAAAATATAATTTAAAAAGTTTGAAATAAGTAAAAAAAAACTGTAGCATAAATAAAATTTTAAGGAAATCATTTTATAACAAATCGCCAAGTAACTTTGTTAATTATTATATTTATTAGGAAATTAATGAATAAAAACAAAACTATATAAGTAACCATAAAACAAAAAGTATTTTCTTTTTTTAAAATTAGCGACAGTGCTCCTATGTGAAAATTTTTGCGCATGTCTGTTTGTCACCTCTGGTTTTCCATTGTTAGAGAACAAAGGGCTGACATATCCGTATACTACCTAATCTGTGATATTATATATGTAATATTAATATCTCTAGGAAAACTAAAATCAAACTATTTATATAGCAACTCTGTTAGAAATGCACACGTTTGCATTAACCTTTTTAATGTTCAGCATCGTTATAATCAAAAGTTTCGATATATTTTTATCATTATAAGAAATTTGGTTTTTAGAAGCAATTATTAAAATAAAATATAAAACTAAGCAAAATTGTACACACTAGCTATAATTACAATTTCTTATTAACACCAAAATGTATTTTTTTAAAAAGAATTATATTAATGTTTGTAATAAAAGTATACTTAATATATTATTAATGATATCACAAGACTTATCACAAATTATTTTAAAGATCTTACTGCTGAACATATAATATAAAATTTTATTGTTCAATTAAAATAAAATAATATTTATTAGTCAATATAAATGATTAATAAATTTAAAAATCAAATAATAAGTCAGAATGCAAAAAAAGATTATTTAAGATTCCTTTTATCCCTGTTCCACTGTACTTAACTGGTATCCAAATACTACTATTTAAGCAATCAATTCGTTTTTTAATTTATTCAAGAAAGTACCTACCAAACATGCTTCTTCAAAAACATACTAACAAAATTAAAAGCTTTGTTTCTTTAGCTAATATTTTTTTATGTTTATAATAAAATTACCCTTGATTAAATTGTAATTGAAGAGATATAAATGTTTCTATTTTGAGTGTTCTTTAAGGACCTTTTTCGGGATTATTTAGTTTTAGTGTTTACGTTTAAAATAATTAGTACATTATCCATAAATATTAAATAATAAATAGTGAGTGTCTTCCCGTAAGAAGTTCATTATAAGTTTTCTTACTTTATTTAATTCAGATGCACCATCTTCTAATCTTCTTCTATAATTTTGTATATCGTAATTGTATTTTTGTTAAGACATTTATAAGCTTCAAATATTGTAATAATAGAATAAAAGATCATGTTACGTAACAACCATGTAAATGATAAACGAACTTGGAAGTGTGACTCTTATAATAAATTCTATTTTTTTCTTGTTTCCCATTTATTTTTTCTTTATAGTTTTAAATGCTTCTGTTAAGCTGAGAACCGAATGTTCAAGTATCCTCCTTGAAGACCTGCTAAAGTTTTTATATTAAATTAATTGTTATTATTCGTAGTTTTGTGTAGACTGTCGTTTAACCAAGATGAGTAAACAATTTTAAAGAAATTTTCTAAGAAAAATTAGTCCTTTTTCTTGAATAAGTTTTTCTAGAATGCGTGTCCTCTTCAATATTCTCCATCTTCCACTCCAGATTGATAGTTACTCATATTTAGATATTAACACAATTATTTGCAAAATCCAATATGAGAAACAATAAAAGCAACTGAATTTAAATAACAATTCAAAATACAGGTAAACGTCGATTTACGCCGGGGTTCCGTTCCGAGAGACACCGGCGTAAAAAAAATCGGCGTAAAATGAACACAAATATAATGGACGATATAGGAATTAGTATCTATCGCCTTAATCATTGCTTTTAATGTTATGTGAAAAATAATACGCTTTAAAGGTAGGAATTACCCTCTGATCTTTGGATTGTAATACGGGGGTTGTGTTAGGGGCATGGAAATTACCTTGACGTCCAATCCCGTATCTAAGGTGTCAAGATTTTGCGGATATCATGGGGCATTGTCTAATAGGAGGATTGCTTTCTTTGGAAGGTTATTTCGATCACAAAATTTAACCACAGTAGGGCAAAAATAATTTTTATACCCGTCTGTGAAAAATTCCTAAGTGACCCAGCCCTTTTATTCCACTTCAAAAAACCTGGCAGGAAGCTTTTGTCAAGAATTTAAAAGTTCATGGATTCTGGGAATGGTACACTATCATTGGCTTTAATTTCTATTGTCTGGTATCGGGCAACCCGGGGAATCCCACGCCGGCATCAACCTGCGTAAATCGAACCAGCGCAAAACGACGTTTACCTGTAAGTGTGATTGAGTAAAAATAATACGGCTCATTCAGTCTACCAAAAGTATATAGTAGAATACTGTGCCGGATTAGCCATTTAGCAAGAGTAGCAAATGCTACGGGCCTCGCGAATTGGGGGGCCCCGCGCTCCAACCCCTTTGTAACAGTTTTACTTTATTTATTTAATTAAATTTAATTAAAATAATAATAATAATAATAATTAAATTTGATTATTTATTTAAACTTGAGAACCTAGAGCAAACCAAGGGTCCCTTGACAAAATTTGCTACAGGCCCCGCGCTGGCTTAATCCGGCACTGGTAGAATAAAATTAATAGCTACTTTCACAAAAATGAAATTAAAGCTAGTTTTTAAATAGATATTGCACGATTATTTTTGAATCGCAATACTATGCTGAAATTTTTACGATCGTGAATATGCATTTAATATCACAATCCCTGAAATAAGAATTTTAGTTTAAACTTAATTTACATTAAATAAAATAATATAATTTAAATCCAAAACATTATGGCGATTTATAGGCTGTGTATTAAAATCGACTCCAATGTAAATAACTGTTCAGACATAATAAATAGTTAACAAATACAATAAATAAATTACCGATATTTGTAGAACTAACGAAAGAACATAAAATTTAAAAAGTAATTGCAATTTTAAATTTACAAAAACAAGACCAGAGTTATTTCAACTTTCAAATTAACATCCATCGATTATATAGTAGTATATATTTACATTTTATCTAAAAATTTAAACATTTACACGAATTAAAGTAATTGCCACAGCTACTTTGCCTTACATAAATAATTCTCTTAGAACTATGCTCTTTAAGTTTACAACATTGTTCACTCTTTGTACAATTAAAAAAAAACGACAATTCAAAGCCCTTTTCTTTCGTTACATTGCTATTTTACAGTAAAATTTACAAAACTCATGTACAAACATTAAATAAATAAAATATACCATTTATGACTTACAATTCCAATCACGATTCGGTACGAATTTATTACTTAGACTAATCAGTTATAAATTATTTAGATTTATTTTAAAATTTCGTTATATATTAAAATTGTAACACCATACTTTAAGATTTATGTTACTAAATGCACTACTTGGAACGGATAAGTCAAATGTTGTTAGAATTTAGGAAACTTTGATTTATTTTTGCAATCAATTTCTAAATATTAAATTAATCTTCTACTTCATTATCGATACGACTACTGCGAATCCCAGTATTGCCAGTCCATGGATATATATCTGGGCACGGTTGACATGTGCGCATATATCTTACTCCTGTTTTATGCCATAAATTACATACTTTTGGGCTGTTACATCGCTTTGGTCGATCCTAAGCAATTCAAAAATAAAAACAAAACCGGAACACTTCAAATTATCTTACTGAGTAATTGCATCCGAAAGGCTGGAAGGAATTGAGTCTGGATGTTGGTGTAGGATCGCGCACCCATTGAATAGCTTGCCAATTCGTAACAAGCCAAACATCTTTCATTGCGTTTATTGTATCTAAAAACTGTATAAAGCCTTCTTTGTGATGGGGCTGCGTAAACCAAGCAGCATGATAAAATAATCCAAATGGAGCTCTAGAAGGAGTAAGTGTTAAGCCCACATTTTAATAATTATCAAAACCTGCAAGAAAAAAATACAAGCGCTCAAGTGTACCTATTAGATGTATAATGCCTTTCAAAATTTTTCATAAGCATTTTGAAAACGCCTTCAGAATCCAAAGGATTGCTGCAAGCATCTCCCATGGAACATCGCCCTCCATTCAAATCCTGCCACATCACCATAGGAACTTCCCAAACCCCAGGATATGAACGCGTTGGGCAAGGTGGAATCATGCAATCGTGGAACAATTTATAATCTAAGGTGTAAGGCCAACTTGGTGGTTTATTTTCATATATAGGCATAGAAGAATCGTATGTGAAGTTTGAATCGTACAACATTTTAAACATTTTATTGCCACCGACCTGAAATAACAACGATAAATAACAATATAATATTTATATTTATTCTAAGTGGTCATAATTGATGTTGTAAAAACTAACGATATGAGATGTGCAAAAAATCAGAATTTAAAAGGAACTTACAGATAAAAATGGTGCTCTCATTCCTCGAACATCTTCCAAGTGTACACCTCCATAAGCTGAAAGAATTTCTCGTTGACCAGCTACCTCCTTGGTCCATTTCTTCTGCGAAAACTGTTCACCAAAGCTGTGTCTAAAAATGAAAATGTTTGTAGAGATCAATCGAATTTTATGAGTGAAAGAATATAGCAAATTTAATTGTAAAGCATTGCAAATAAGTCATAGAAAACCCATAATAAAAACATTACCAAATAAGCTTGCTATAGTAATTAATCTGCATTGTAGTGTTTTTTTTTAAATAGTTAATCGATTAAGGTTGTCTTCGTTTGAACTGTATTCCGTGGAATATTAATGGTGCACGTGTAAAGTGTACGGTGCTTATTAGATATTTTGCTGGGGACTTACGACACTGTATGAGATGCAATTTCGTGACCATCCGAATATAAGTTTTGAACTTGACTATAATCGGTCCACTCATGGGATACATAGAATGTAGCAGCAATGGGGCAACCATTCGGGTTAACTCTACCCTTTTCGAAAAGATCGCTGTAGAGTTCCTTGTTTAAGTCATTCACAGAATCGTCAAAGGTCAACAGCACAACTTGCGGCACTTGGGCAACGGGTACATCACCTGTTGGTTAGTATGCAGAGCAAAAGAAAGAAAAATTACTTAAAAGAATTGACATAAGCTTATAACATAGCAAAGTATTATAGAGAGACAAGCAACCATTTAGCAAGAGGGCAGCTCCTTCACAGAAACTGGCCACTTACGATATGGTGTGCGATGCCATTTCGTGCCCATCGGCATACAAATTTTGGACCTGACTATAATCGGTCCATTCGTGTGACACATAGAATGTAGCAAGTATCGGACAACCATTTGGATTTACACGTCCTCTCTCAAATAATTCCGCGTAATACGGTAGATTAAGATCATTAACGGCATCGTCAAAAGTCAGCAAGACCATTTGAGGAACTTGTTCCAATTCCAAATTTCCTAATAGTACAAAATAATTCTACATATTCAAGATTGATCTGGGCCTTAGACCATTTTATAAAACTTGATCTGTAATTGATTAAAAATTGAATTATACCGAAACCTACCAGGTATTTCTTTTCCTCCGCAAGAACAGTCAGGTAATAAACAAACATCTTTTCGACACTTCGCTGCTGTTTTATCTGGCTGTGGTTGGGGATAAATTGGATCTGCTCGACGAGGGGGATATTTATAAATATCTATAAATTCAGCAGCTTTGGACACAATGGATGTGGATGGTTTCAATGTTGGCCTTGAACGTCTAAATAATATAAATTTAATTATTTGTCAACAATTAAGAAGCCCTTTTAAGTTTTAAGATAATAAATAGTTAATAGAATAATTTAAGCAGTGATGCAAAAACAATTAGAAACACCATTGTTTTATATTAAAAGTTATTTTACATATACAGAGAAGCACGATATAGAGTATAAAGTCCTAAATAATGATGCTAAATCATAATAATAAACAATAATAATATAATTAAAAAATTCATTAAAGAAGTGCTTTTTTGCACAAAAGAAAATGTACAAAAAAAAATAGCAAACAGTTTTTAGAAAGCTAAGAATAAAATAACATTTTTGAAATACCACACTGAAGACGAGTAATTATTGTTGATAATTTTGTTAATGTAAAGTCTTTATACTTAATTTAAATGTATAAGTATATTATTTCTAAAGTATTTTAAGAATGAGTAGAATAAGCGAATACAAATAATTGTTATTAATAATGTTAATCATAATAATTATTATTTGAGAATTATTTTTCAAACACATTCTTAAACGTTTTGGTTATTTTTACATAATTCAAATAGAGGGTAAATCGCCCTGCAACTAAGATCTATTGTTTTTAGAAAAAACTTAAATGCCCCTTCTAAATTAACTATAAAATAAAGCTTAAAGTGTTCCTAATATTGTTTTCGTATCATATTTTGGAAATTATCTGGAAACTTGCTTATATTGTATTCTTGTCAATTATTTGTTTAGATTAATTTATTAGTTTACAGTTTGATATCAATAAATAAAACTATTTCAAAAAAGTGAGAGGAGTTCAGACAACTCCAGAAAGCAGAAATAAATAAATAAACTAATACAGTAGACGCCGCTTAATGTGATCAATTTGGGACCGAGATAAAGTGATCACACTAACCGACTGATAACAATAAGCGAAAGATACCAGCGAAGCAAGTAAAACTTAAAAAAAAACTTTATGAACTAAATAGTGTGTATTCATTAGATTCGTTGATGTACACATTAGGAAATACAAATTTTATTTAACGTATAATGCAATTTTTTATAAAATTCACGTTAAAAACAACTTATTTTAGAACAAAACAAAATAAAGTATTAAAAACATATATAATGTGTTAGAGTTATCGGCATCCCTGTAAAAATATCCATATAACGCACAATTCAAAAAGGCAGTATTTTTTTGAAAAAATTGTTCAATTGTTAGTTAAATTTCGAATTTTTTTAAAACATTAAGTATTTTTTAAAACAATACAACTTAAATAAAATTTGACAAAACGAGTACACAACGATTCAAAAGACGAAAACATACTAATTGTAAGCTTGACTACGCTTTTTGTTACTACAATTAAGGGATAAATTTATTTTCTGAAAAAAATGGATATTCCTTGAAACAGCATTGCTAGCTCCAGTCGTGCTTTGTTCTCAAAAACCATAAAAGATAGTCTCTCATTGTCTAACGGACTGAACTTTGATCACAATAAACGAAATATCGATAATCATAACCGAACAAATTTTAATGCTTTTGTATTGTGTCTGTTGGTTCCAAACCAGTTTGATCACACTAAACGGTTGATAACATTAACCGTGATCACATTAAGCGGCGTCTACTGTACATGAAATGTAAATATTCTTACTGTTTCAATTTTTTTATCACTGCAGGCTTAATTGCCCAATTTAAACTTAATTTGAAACTACAGCAAAATAAGCTCAACAATTACCCTCCACCTTAAGAAATCCAATAATAATGTAAAACTTCTACAGAAGGACTTACGAGGGTGGTGTTCCTCGATTAACAACGACGCTCTCAGGACTTGCACTGCTGTACTGTGTTGAACCACGTCCTCGGTTATTATTGTTCCTACAAAATAAAATAATATGTATTTATAATGTCATTAACACTAAATAGTCAAAGATGATAAATGTAAAAAAGTTCACTACATAGCTTCCAACATGCATACCTTATAAATAGTATGTTAATCTGTAACTATTGTGTATTTGGACGTAATATGTATTTATTATAGACCCCTATACAAAATAGTATGGGTACCGTTTATGTTAATTGTGCACACCGTGTTATAGAGAAAGGTCCAGTCAACCTCCAGTCTCGTGAGGAATTATAGGATTATAAGGATTAATGTGTGGTAATAATTACAATAAGCAAGTGGCAGAAATAGGATAGTTAACATGGAAAAGTGCAACTAGATTTAAAACAGATGTGTACTCATGCAAATTAATTTTGCAAATCTATCTGTATCTTCAATCATTACCTCTGACTGACTTTGTTGCAATTAACAGTGAGAGTTTGGTTGTTGTTACATTTCGTGTACTGTTTTTGCAGTCTTCCAAATGCAATAACAGATTTTATTGCTGGGTTTACCCGGGAAGCTCTGGTAGGAAGTGGGGTGGTACGGACAGTGGTACTACTTAATTTAGGTTTCGTTTTAATTTCTACAGGAGATAAAGTAAAAGCATTATCTTCTTCGAGGGATGATTCGTACTCAACCTTCATCGAAGGCATAGATTTAGAACTTTTAATCGTATCATTTTCAGTAAAAGAGAACGTTTTATTATCGTTAATATAATTCAACCTTTCTAATAGTAACAACCAAGAAGAATTAGTTAAATCGATATCCAAAGTAAAAGGATCAGAGCTGTACATATTACCGAGATACGTGCTAATTTTTTCCGAAACAGGCAAAGAAATTGGTTTAACAGTCGTGGAAAGCTCAGATTTTCTACGTTCTCTATAGTCGTTATTGGTTAAATTTGTTTTTGGCCGATAATTGCGCGTTTTTTTGAGATTTTTAGTGCCACATAGGTTTGTCGATTCGTTTTCCTCTTTACAATTAGTTTGATTAAAAACCGACGGCTTTAAATGAAAGAGCGATTTTAGTAAATTAATAGACGGAGCATAGGTTGTAGGTACAATAATTTTTTTTTCAATTTTGGATTTAGACGTCTGCGTCGTGGGGGGAACTCTTGAGACTACTGAAGTTGACTTGGACTGTTTAGTGATGTAATGATAAGATGGTGTTTTTGGTGTAGTAATTGTTTGTTTAGAAAATATAAATGGAGCAGGTTGACGAACGATAGGTATATGAGAAGAGACATCGGGAACATCGTCTAATAAATAAAAAGAAGGTTTTTGGGTTTTGGGGGATAATTCAGTACTGTTTGGTAAAAGATCTGCGTGGTAATATCCCGGGTCTTCTGGCAATGTATAATGTATGGATTGTATTGATACATCGTTCGCGTTGGCTTTGTTAGGATATCTGTTAAAAAATAATATATTTCGATTATGGTCGTATGTCATGAGCAATATTAAAATAATGTTATAGAAATTCGTAGAAGATACTACAAATTCGATATGAAAAGCCATTATTAATATGTATGAAAAAGAATAGTTCTTTCTTGAATGAATGAAGGGATTAAAGCGCGATTATTTATTTGTAGTACCTTGCCGAAACTCTAGTATTCTTTTGTGTTGTTGTAAATGGGCGTGCAGTCGTCGTCGTTGTGCTAATCGTGGTTGTCGGTGTAACTCTTTTAGTTGTAGTAGATTCCTCAATATAATTCAATTCATTCCGATCTCCCCTAGGATTTTAGTTCAATGCAAATTTGCAATAACCACCGATTAACTTACCTAGAAGTTTGCTTGCTGGAATGATGATAAGTATTCTGTTCATCCTCCTACAAAAATGTTATTGTTTTCTATTCTCTGCAAATAAATTTATTACTTACTTGATTGCTGTAATGATTATTATCTTCATAATTATGCACAGAAGATGGTTGATAAATATCCTGGGTTGTGCTATAGCTATTTTGTACGTAAGCAGCGTTTCCACGTTTTGGTGTTTTATCTTGAGTAAGAAGTTGGTCGGATGATGACGACGAAGTTCCTCTGTAAGTTTGTTGAGAAGTGGCAGGTTCATTGTTGTAATGTTGACTATATTCTATAAGTAACAATTAAAATCAATTTTGATACAACTATTTCAATTGCGATCTTACCAACATCTTTGTACAAATCTACATCATCATCATATAAAGCGTAATATGGGTCGTAGGACGATGAGCTATAATGATTACTATTGTTGTATGAAGTCTTTGGGGCTGCGGTGGAACGAGATTGTTCTGCCGGACGGTTACCCCTATTATCCACGCTAAATCATATATTTAAAAAATTAATTCCTTCTAAAAACTTTAAGTTCACACATTAGTAAGTTTGCATCAATCATTACTTCAACCCAACTTAATCTAGAATAATGTAAAAGTGAAAAGAATTAAAACACCTTCTAAAGCCAAAGATAAAAAAAAGTTTAAAAGTGTCACCTTAAATTTAATTTTCTTCTCAAATATTTTTTTTAATTGCAGTTATAAATTAAAAAGAAAATTTACTACTACATTAAAAAGAAACGATAAACAACAACAAAAAGTGCATAAAGCTCTTGTGCTTTTTTCATACCACACCTTTTCTTGCCTTGACATAATATTATAATAAAACCAGATGAAGGCTTATGGAAGTGGGCATATTTCTACCAGTATTACTAGTAATTCAAGTTATTGTAAGAATACAAGATTAAATTTAACATATGCTAATCAATAATAAAGCAATTCCATACTTAGAGCAATGTCGCAATATTTTTTAATTTAAATACTATAAAAATAAGTCGGTGTCCTGATTAAACCCAAAAATCGAGAATATTGAGGACAAAATGAAGATTAAGTAAAGTAATAATTGATGCTGATTGATTGTTATTGGTTGTTACAAATTTATCTAAGCTTAAAATTATGTTGTTAGCATTAACACACACATAGATTACCTGTGGTGGTCATGATTTAAGTACCAATGAGTTGTACTCGTCAGTCTTTGTTTGGTATAAGCTGTAGGTCTCGTTGATGGTGTCAAATGATTGGTAAAAGATGGTACAGTAGATGTTAAAGGATTTTTCCTAATCACAGTGGTTGATTTTATGGGAGTACTTTTGGAAAGGGTTATTTTTGGATTCTTATCAAACGTGTGATTGTTATCATCATAATAATATTCAGTTTCGTTAAAATAGTCATAATAATCGTCATAATTCTCCAAGTACGCAATAGGAGTAGTTTTGAGCCTATTATTCAAAGGTAAACCCTTGAGTGGTTTATACTTAATGGCACTATTATTATTAATATAATCCAGACTAGTTCTATTCAAATTTCGCAATTTTATAGGAACGTCAGTATTTGACATATTAATTTTTAAAATCTTAGTCACTGTATCCGTTCTATTTACAAAATTCAAATCGGGATAAACCGTGGATTGTTTAAAATTCAAATTATTAGATAATCCCGTAAAATATGGCACCGAAAAATGTTTAATCGTTCTCAAAGACGAAACATTTCTTTCTTTGGTAACAGGCAAATGCGGATAGTAATTTTGAGCTTCAGAAATATTTTTATATTTCGTATTGCTTAAAAGAACAAAATCTTGTTTTACTATTTTAACATTATTGGGGTGATCTTTGTAATTTTCATAAGGTCTTGTGAGTGCGAGGGTATTGGGAGTTGTTAATTGCCTGTAAGTCGAAGAAGCTTTTAGATAATCTTCAGCTTTAGGAAACTTGTAAGAGCTTGTTGTTAATTCAAAATGTAAAGAAGGGACGAATAAATTTGTGGGTGGGCTTGGAAAAATGTTTAAATTGGTGTTACCGAAAGAAAAACTGTTGGTCCTTTGTGGTGGAACGCGATTGTCGTGAGAGGTGTTTTTAAAATTAAAATATTGATAATTTTGGTTGTAAGCTGGATTGGGAACGTATGTATCTGAGTTATCAAACTGAACAGGTCCATTGTTGTAATTAAAATTGCGCGTTGCAGTAGGAGAAAAATGTCTTAAATTTGGGTAATCGAGTTTTATGTATGGATAATGCAGTTTTGGAGGTGTGGGATAATGGTTAGAATATATCGACTCAGTAACACGATGCCAGGAGTCCTGACTAAAACATTAATAGTCTAAGTCCTTGAACAGTATATGAGATCTTAATAAACAATGCTAAAGTATTCTAATCTTAGCACGTTTATTAGAAATGTAGTAGGTATATATTTATGCTTACAGAAACAAATACTAAGTTTGTATTTCAATCTTTAATAAGACAAAACACCATAAAGAAATAAAAAGAAGAAGAAAATTGATTAAGAACACAAAACTAAATGAAAATCTTTGTTATTTTTAGATGCTTTAGAAAGAGACGTAGTGCATTAAGAGAAAAGAAGAAGGAAAGAAGAATTAGGACAGAACGTTATTTCTTTATGATTTACCACTCGTGACTGCTTAATGTAATAAAGTGATAATTGTCTATTGATTTAAAGGTCAAATCTTTTGTAAGACAGCTTTAATATATACCTAGTCATCAGTGGTAGCTCGTGATCAAAGAAAATCATAAGGCAAAGTCAATTTTGTAAGTTATTAATTCAAACAACTAATTTTCAAAGCCTCTCGATCAAATGTTATATACCCATATTACTGTAAATCACACCTCTCAAAAAAAAAGAATAATTTAATTTCTATTTTATTTTCGAAAAGTTTTAGTTATAATCAAAGTGAAAAGTGAAGAATTGTATATTAAAAAAATCAATTCTTTAATGCAATCCTTAACTGATCCATTATGAAAATTTGACTAAGAATGTGAAGTTCATAAAAATTATTAATTTAAAGCTCTTATTAAGTAAAGGAAAACCGAAGCCCCGTTTACTTCATCAAACGAACCACCACTGCTAAGTCATCTAAAATTGAAAGTCTGGTAATTTGAGGAATGATGTATTTACCTTTGTTCAATTTGTCGTTTATATCTTATTCGGAGACGTTTCGTAAAATTATTAATTAGGGAGTTGTCATCGTCAGTCAAAGCACTAACAAAAATGTTTATATTTTACTGTAAAAACAATTTAATACAACGCTCACCGATATTGTTGATTTGACTGTTGTTGAGTTCCAAAAGAGATGACTTCTATTTTCTCTCCTCGTCCACTGGAAGACTAAAAATTTCAAATTACAACACGTAATTAATTAATTTAATATATTCTAATCTTACTGGAATAGCATTGGTATGATGCCTTAAACCGTCTCTATCTCTTTGTACTTGTCCAACGGTAGAGGGTTGACCACGATAAACCCGTTGTTGTCTATCAGTTTCAATCTCTTCAGCTGGTGGTAAAGTTTCTTCTGTTTCTTCGTAAAGCTGCTGTTGTTGTTTTTGCTAATGTTAAGATCAAATTAATTGTTACTAAAAAGTCGATAATTGGGTACCTTAAGAACTTCTTGTTCACTGTGATGGAGTTGTCGGGGTTGTCCTCTGGATGTTACAACAGCAGCTGGTTGTGCTGGTGGAGGAGGTGGTGGATGTGTGTATCTAATTTTAGATTCAGGTCTTCTACTTGAAGAACTCGAAGAATAAGTTACTGCTGGTGTTGTTACAGATTCGGCTGTACCATCACAACCCACATTACGAGGCCAATCGCACGTTTGCAACTCATGACTAAAAAGATGTTCCCAATTAAGAAATTTAGTTATTAATAAGTAAATAGAAATAAGAATGTACCTGTACATAAGACCGCCTGTACAGGATTCTAACAATGCACCCCCAAATACGCATACATAATATTGCGTGCAATCAGCAGGATGTGGATAGTAACCAAATTCTTCAGGACAATCGAAATTTAAACTTGGTTTTACATCACTTGCAATAGGTACGCTTCTGCTATGGCTACGTTGTCCTAAAGTTGCATCTGCAAAATAATACTATTCAAACATCTTTCGCAAGGCTCAGAATCAAGTTCAAGTAAGACAATAATCTCCGACCAATAATTATATGCGTAATTTAATTAGTTTATGGCCTATTGTTTTGTAATAATTTTCATCTTATAATCTGTTACCTAACATCTCATTAATTAATGCGAAAGTGACGCAATTTTTGCAGAAATAAAAAGCAACTCGGCTCAGAGGATGGATGAATTTTAATTGTCTTTTGTATAATGCGAAGATAAGCACGAAATTTATGATTCGAGATTTAGTGGTTATTGAAAAGACTTTTGACTTATAGATTAAATGAAGTGATTGACATAAGTTTCCGAGTAAAACCTAAATGAAAAGGAAGCCCACGATTGTATCTCTTTGTATTTGTATATAATTGACTATTGTAGGTAAATCTTACAAAATGCTGATTTATGTTGATTATAAAAATGATATCTTCCCTTTCTTCCTTTTTGCTCATTATGTTATTTAACGAGTGTTAATTGTATTCTCTTAAATAAGTCTGGGATCACACACTTCGAGCTTTTCAAATTTTCAACGCTTTGTATATTTATGATATAAATAACAATAATGAATTTCATTAAAAAATTCCTAAATCCATGTGTTTAATATAACAAACAACTTTTCTTTTTTCGTTAATCACCTCGTACATAAATTTGCGCAAAACAATAACCCTCGTATGTTTACTTAAACGAAATGTGAATATTCTTGTAATAGTTTTTAAAACGTGTTAGTGTCTAGGACAAAAATATAATAGTAATTAATTGTGCTCGTAACACAAATTACAACAATTATAATAATTATGATTTTAGAAATAAAACGCGGCTTGTATTATTCTAATCTTCGAGCTTTCGAATGCTCGAAGTGCTTAAAACACCTCGAAAAGTTAATAAGTTGTTCCTTAATTAAATAAAATATGTTTTTTTTATTAACACTTATTATACCAATTAGCTTCCTACAATTAGAGAGATCAAAACGAGATTTAGAAATTCTAATACTATTGCTTAATAATCCTATGAAAAAGCTCGAAATGCTTATTAACGAGCTTTCGTTATTTAATTGTCATTTTAATAATATTAAAAGTCCCGGGTTAGTTTAAAAATGTATTAAATTAACCTTTCCAATGAGCATTACAAAATCTCGAATGCGATGTATTTTAATTATCGTGACACTTAACAAAGAAAATTAGGTACAGTCGTGATCAACATAGCCCAAATTTAAATTTAACAACGTAATTAATAAGAAACGTGTTTTTCTTTGCCACATTTCATGATAAATCTGTCTTTTAAATCTATTGTATTTATTGGAACGCTACACTTTATATCTCAAGGCGTATAGAAAGTAAAAATTTTTAGCAGCTTATTTAAGAAATTATTAATTTTGAAGACCATCATTACAGATTGTTCACGAGCAAAAATCGATAAGATTAAAGTCAACAAAAAAGCGTATTAGCAAACATTATTTATAAACATAGGTATTATTACAACAGTGATTGAAAAATGTAAATTAAATTCTTATGTAATTTAATTATACATTTGAGTCGTGTTTTAATATGAAAATATTTTCGATTTAATCCGAAACGTGCTTAAGAACAAATAAGGAGTTCTATTTTGAGACTTACAATTTTTCTATTAAAGGATTCAACCAGGGCCATTTCGTTATTTCTAAATCATAGCTATTTATTTGCTTTTAGAAATTTCTAATGGTTGTTTGGACTGACATAATATTAAACCATTAAATACTTTGTGATTATTCAATTAATTTGTTTATAATTCCAAATAACACTTTAAAAGCTCCTAAAACTAAAACTATTATTACGATGTACTTAAGTTATGTAATCAATATCAAAACAATAACGATGTGAACTACCCGATAATTGGTTATTAACAATTTAAAAGCGACAGTTATAAAAATAAAAGCAGCGTGAGAAACTTCTACATAAGAACTAATAATTTATTCAGATCGAAAATTTAATTTGTTTAAACTAGATCGCGTTTTATAATTCAATGTATGAGAATTTGTGAACAGAAAAATATTCCTAAGCTTTCTGATCAAAATACGAGAAACACTTTCAAATGTCCAAGTATTTAAATTTAAAACAATCCTCTGCTTTGGTAAATATTTAGAAAAGGCTTTCATTGCCAAGAAGCACATTATCTTCGATATTTATAGGTATACAAATTTCGTTTTTTAAAAGAACTTTCAATATTATTCATTAATGATGTTTAAAATTGTTGACATAATCGAAACTAGCATAGATTTTGCATTAGTATGTCTGTCTCCTCGCATGTGTGTGTGTTTTTTAATATTAAATGTATATTAATATTAAGATTGCATGACACTAATATGGCAAGTTTGCAAATAAACTATAGAAAACTAGGCTAGTGGTCCGCAGTAGAGAAAGTTTGTAAACTGAGAGTTGTATACCAAAATGTATCCACCATAAGCGAATGCATGTAAAAATTCTATTCCAACATATAATTTTCTATCTTTACTTTACATCCATGCAGATTAATAAATGGGTTAACATTAACGAAAGCATTCTTTAAAAAAAACATAAATATACCAACGAAGCCCGTATGTTTTAATTAGCTTTCATTAATATTAAATAGTTTTTTTTCAACTTTTTGACGCCTTACATAAAGTATGACATTTAATAGAAATACTAATAAGATTCTTATTAACAAATATTTCGGCACTTCTCTAATAAAGGTCCTAATAAATATACATTATTGCTAATTAATTCGAATTAACGATATCTAATTAATTAAATCGAGAAAGCGTATACGTGCGTTCATAAAAGAGTTCATCTTTTGCTTGAAGCTGAAAGTGCGATGTACCGACTCATCGTTGCATAAAGTATTCTGACATCATTCCATAAAATGCATTGAAAAATTGCCAATTTGCATTCAAACGAAAAAGACACACCACCAACTAGACTTTTTGTTTCGCCCCACAATCACTTTCAATTTTGATTTAATTAATATAAAAGAGAACAAACGAAATTAAATTTAAAACAGCTACTTAGAAACAATTAAAGCTTTAGTTATTAATAGGAGAGTATTAATAATATAACGTAATTACGTGAAAAATAAGTTAGGTAACACGATTTAACAGCGCTGAATAAATAATTGTATTTTTAAAAAGACTAAAAGTTACAAAAGAAGTCACAGGTCAAAATTGATTCCCATGCATTGTGCGATTTAATTTATTATTAAATCGAATATATAACTACGAGGAAACTTTGAAAAAAAATGCCAGCCTCTTACATTTAGTTTTGTTGAATATTTACATTTGTTATAGCAAAACAGTTCTTTACACCCGAAGTGTTTTATAACTTATTCCTACTTGAATTCGGTTAGTTTTTTGTAGTTATTTTCTGATTTTATATAAGAGAGTATTTTTTCATACACATTAATTTTTACGAAAGCTTTTCTAAAGGTTATAGCAACCTTATAAAGTCTGATCTTGTCAGAAAGAAGCGCTAATAGTATTTGTTATTATTAACAGTTACTACAACAATTTGTAATTAAATGTTAAATATCACAAGAGTTGCATAAGTTTTCTAATTGGTATTCAAAGATTCGAATTACTAACTTATGTGATACAGTAATAATAAAAATAGAAACAATTTAAAACCCACTTGCAAAAAAAGCAACACTCACATTGTTCTTTTTTTTATTATTGCCATCAATATATAATTTGCGATTTTTTATAATCAACCAAATTACTATGCGAAAATATTTTATAATAATAGGATTAAAAATTATGGCGAGGAGAATAAACGGGAAATAATAATTTTTAAATAAAAAAAAAATTTTAAATCAATTCTTCGAAGTCCATTTAAATTGCCTTTGCGAAGGATTAAATTACAGTTTTTTTTTTCAAATAAGTATTGACGAAATTTTTGAGTAACAATTGTTTTATTGAACAATGTCTACGTTCTTAAAGTTCATTATTGTGTCGTATTGATTGAATTTAAGTTAAATTACATAAGATAACGTTTTTATTTTTCAATGAGTTAAAAGATTTCACACTAAAGCTGTGAATGTATGCAAAATGCATATTGTTTATTTTTTAACCAATTTTCTTGAATTTTTAAATTTGAAGTATTTTTCATTGCTTAAAACCAATTTAAAATTGCATATTTTGTATACATCGACTATGTCTTTTAATAAAATAACTGTTGTTCAATGTGCAACGTTGCGTTTAATATATAATGACATTTTAAATAAAATAGAATCAAAAAATTAAAATTAAAATTATACAACGGCATATGATCTAGAATCATAGTTACAATCTTTCATGTTTGGCATATGTACAATTTTTGAGTTTTGATGGTTAAAACATTTTTTGAGATGTTAAGGTATTTTATATTTTTTTTATTTATTTATGTTATACAAATTTGTTAATTTTCCGTTGATTAAAAAAGTTTCAATAAAAAAACGCAACGTTGCACATTTAACAACAGTTGTTTTATTAAAAGTCCAATTCCTGTTAACATTAATTAATATTAAAAGATATTGAACGTAAACATAATGATTAATTATAATTATTTTATTAAAAAAATGAACCGACTTTATTTATTAAAATACTTTTTTTTAATTTTTTAGTTCTTTTTTGAAGTCTATTTATTTATTTTTAAATAAAAACTTAATTTTTTCGTTAATTTGTTAATTCATTTTTTAAATCGATTAAAAACTATATGCCAAAACTAAAAAATCGGGCACACACAAACATAATAGGGAAACAAAGAACCTTCCTTTTTTTTTGACGTCGATTATAACAAAGTGGGTCGATCGTGAGCTTTTTTCGAGATCTTGGGAGAGCAAAAACGGGAGCAATACATGTCCGAAGTTATGTAAAAACGGTAACCGTTGAAAGTAACAATGCGTTTATTTTAATTTCGAACTTTCAAGGCTTTGGAATTTAGGTAAGGTTACTGATTTTTGTTACGGTCGAGGGCTTTTCCTTGAAAGTGGGCAATGCATATATCGATATGTGGTCTTCTTTGCGCTATCTGACGAACCGAAAACGCGAGTTTAACATTCAACTTATTTAACTATGAAGTTGCGGTAGTGAAAGTAAAGCGAAATATTTCCACGGCAAAATGGGTTATTAAATGTAACGTTCCCACTTACATAAATTATAATACTTATATCCATTGACTAATCAGTTATTACAAGTCTTTGTAAAATAAAAAAAAATCGAGACGTAACATGTGATCGACTATTACAAATATAAAACAATTATTCGAGTTTTTTCAAGCCGCACTTTCTAGTATTCAATTTGTTTTTCGACGTTAACTGCAGCTAAAAACGCTGCTGGAAAAAGTCTGTACGAGCTTAACGAAATAATTATTGCTACATCTCCATCAATGGTCTCGAAAAGTCTTTGATCTATTTATTATAAATATACGAGCAAACCGTTCTAATCAATTTCCTGATTGTCTAGTTCTGTTGGAAACGTGCGAGGCCATTCTTATGGTAAGAGATTATTGGGTGTGGTTGTAAAATGACCTTCCATTCGCCATATCCGTATTTATGTTGTATATCTTGTTAGAATGGCCACTTCGGTGTCGTAACATGCAAAATATAATAGTAGAACAATTATATTGGGAACAGAGGTGTTTTATGGAATCGACATGGCGACCTTTCAGCAAAACGAAAAAAAATCCTAGCTTCTAGGCCACAACCCTTCCATGTTCCGAGTGGAAAATCAACAATGAATTACCTTCAATTGTAACGCAATGCAATTTTTGCAAAGTTGCTCAAGACGAGAAGAAAGAGCACCAGTTATCCCACAAGACTTGCAACAAATTGTAACAATCTTGTTGCTAAGTAAGACGGTCAATAATCTGGTACTTTTGAGGCACCGAAGCATGCATTTTGTGGATTAAGATGAGCGTGGTCTTCAAAATGAGACAACTTGAGGAGATTCTTGTATGAAACGTAGTGACATTAAGACAACCTTCAACCTTTGCTAGTCGAAGAACTCCAAATGCCACGAGGAAATTAATAATTGTTATACAGGCCAATTTGTAGTTGTTATTTAACGCGGTATGTTCAACGTTCTCATGAAAAATGAAAGTTTATATAAACCGTAACTTGAATTCAATAATTACGTAGCACACCACATTTAAATAGCAGACATAAAAATTCTAACAAAGCCATTTTTTTCTCATTTTAGTTAATTAATGAATATTTAAATAATTCACAAAAGGAGCCTTCAATACTATTCAGCGCTTCTTAATTATTACTTAATAAAAAGGTTACTTCGAACTAAATATAAATAAACACAAACATATTTTAGAGCTTGCCTAACTCAAAATACTCGAACTTTCACATTACAAGGACTTGACGATTTTTATACTTCTATTTGCAGGATGATATCGAAATTTACGAGTTACTTAAATATCATATTCAGAGCAATTTCATTGCAATTTATAGATTTCTAGAGGATCGTTGCTCAAATAAAAAGAACTTGGCCCAAAAGCGAAATTTTACACCAAATTCCTTAAATGAGTACTTCTCAACCTCCGATTTGTTATTTTACAAATTTAATTCAATTTAAAATCCCAAATTCAAAGACTCAACTAATATTTAATAACAATATAAGCAATTCTAAATTTAAAAAAAAATAATTAAAACGGTTCATTTCACTAAATCATCATTAAAATTATTAAAAATAAAATCAAAGAAAACTGGAACAATGATTCATCGATATACACGCAATGAATTGAGGTTTTTAGTAACCATTTCGTAATTAAACTGTAACAATTTACTTAATAAATTTTTCGTAGCTATGATGGCGAGTGTTTGTGAGAAAACAGATATTTAAACGTTGGCTGGGACTTTTTGTCCTAGAATTTAGTTGCAAATCACACGATTCTACGAAGTTGTTTAATTTTGTATAATTAATTGCTAATTAGCGATAAATAGAGCTTCTTCGCTTAGATTTTTATGCAAATTAAATATAAAGGTTGCTAAATAATCGTTTTAAGATTTTTTTGCTCGAAAAAAAAAGCCTTCGAAGCTGCGATCATAGACATTTTGTTTCCAATTATGGAATAAGTGGTTTTTCCGGATATAGCTGTTAACGTCAGTGATATATAATTTAATAATAATTATATGGTTTATTAATAAATTGTTTTCTATTTATTAACAGTATAGGGCCAAAGACATGCATATATATAATGTGACCATACGTCCCGTTTTAAATGGGACTGTTCCGTTTTTAGAACATCTGTCCCGTTTTCAGAAAATTGGCAATTATAATTCCGAATATTGGAAAATTCTGACAAAAATTTCATTCTTGCCTCCTTATTTAAATACAAATTAATATTAGAAGAATTTCTTAACCTTAGGTGACTAAATGTTGCATGCCATACTAGGTGGGGTTTGCCATACCCCGACTATGAAATGCAATAAAATTCACAAAATTGTACTTTATGACAGTTAAATGATAAGAAATTTATTTTAATAACCAATAATAAATAGATTTAAGTAAAACATATATTTATTTATGCATTAGAATAAACATTTATTAATAAAAATAAAAAAACTTAACTTTTTCTTCAACTTATAAACTATTGAGTTTTTTTTTAAGTACTAAATTCCGATGACAACGATACCGAATATTAAGAAAACCTAACAAGAATTTCATTCTTGCCTCCTTATTGCAATTCAAATTCATTTTATGGCATTTTCATAATGATTCGCAATATTTCAGACCAATAAATTACACGAAAAAGTAATTGAATAATTTTAATCGTTCCCTCTCGCTTGCATTAACAAGATTATCGTATCTTCTCGCTCCCTTCCACTCATTGCTATGGTAAATACGTTTTTCGAATATAAAATCGATATTTACTAAATTAAATTAAAATTTTTGATTTGAAGGAGCGCACGGTAAATTACACTAATGTAATAAACACCAGCGTGTGCGCATTCGAGCGAAAAGTAGCACATTTCCGAGCGAGGGAAGCAAATGAAGCGCGACGCGGAGCGGCGCGCTTCATTTTCCCGAGATCGGAATGTGCCACTTTGAGCTCGAATGTGCACACTCGGCTTTAAGCACAATTTACAATAATTAATTTAATTTGAAAGAGTTTTTAATAAAAAATTACAAAACCGTTGCTATACCAAAATAATTAAATCTCTGGTTTATTAAAATAAATGAATTATTCATTTGAAAGAAGGAAGATTAGTATAAACAAATTTAATGAATACAAGGATGTGCGCATTCGAGCGAAAAGTGGCACATTTCCGAGCGAGGGAAGCAAATGAAGCGCGACGCGGAGCGGCGCGCTTAATTTTCCCGAGATCGGAATGTGCCACTTTGAGCTCGAATGTGCACACTCGTTTTTAAGCTCGATTACCAAAAGTCCCGTTTTAACAAAAGAAAATTGTTCACATTAGTTATATTGGTTAATAAAAAAAAATTGAAAAATTTTGAGAGCGCAACTACGGTTTTAAAATTACTTCAATTTTTTTTAAAGTAAATTGGTCACATTATGCATATACAGTCGAACCTCGATAAGTCGAACTTTTGATAACTCGAATTATTTTTAGTTTCCCTTCAACTTCGACTTATCGAGGTTCGACTGTATCTTTATTTAACTTAAGCGTTTTGTAAATAATTTATGTGTGACAGTAATCCTTTGGCCCGAAAATCTAAAGAAATTTAGCAACTGTTATATTTTCGGTACTTAAGTACCTTACATAATAAAATAATGACATTCAACTTTAAAAAACGAAAGAGATTTTTAGACAACTCGTTGACATTATTCGATTTAAAAAAGCTCTCCAGAATTACAAAAATGGTAACACCTATTAATGTGCATTTAAAATAATAAAATAACCTTCAGCTATTCTCAGATGTGCTACTTTTCTAATATAAAGATTTGTATAATAGTAAAAAAAAGTTAGATTTACGTGTGGATATAAAAAATATATTAGTTACCGGTCAATCACTGCTACCAATAATTACACTTCCTACTTAATTTTTTTTTCCAGTAAACTTATATTGCGATTCCATATAAGTTTTACATGCTTTCTAATTTCTACGAATAATTTGCAATACGATTACATTAAGTTATTGATTTAGATTAATGCACAATAAGGAAATTTGCCCAAATAACAATCAATCAACAGAACAAACAATGGACACATTAAAAGTTGCGCAACTCCCCAAAATTTGAAACCAAAAAATGCAAAACAATCAATAAATAAATTAAAAACCAAACAAAATAAACTTAGCGAATTTTTCATTAATTTAGCTTCCGTTTCCTGATAGGTTTTTGCCTATTAATAAAATGCTAAGTGACATTGACTAAATACCAGTTCGATTAATTCGAAAAACTCGCTCTCGATAAAATGTTAAGAGCTTTTTTTCGACTGATTCATCTACTATTTAAAAACGCTAATCGTTGGTTTTATTAAAAATGCGGTAAATTTGTGAATGGGTACCAACACGAGCCAATTCGAAGACTTTCACTATTACTACCTCATCTTTACGATGGAATATTAATAAATCCTTGTTGAAGTATGTGAGGAGGGTCTTTGAGATTCGAATTTTGTAAGCTTTAACTGTTGAGATTTGTGGAGGACGAATAACTAATAAAATTAATTGGGTTACCGTATTAAAGAACGGCAAGAAAACTTGAGCAACTGCAATCGCATGTGTTCAAAAAGAACCACTATTTCAACTTGTCGAAAAGTGAAAGTGATAAGTGAAAGCTGTATATTTTTGTCACTATAAACTCCAGAAACCCACATCGAAAGTATTTAATCTATAAATGACAATAACTATTATAATAGAGACCTTTTATGCTGTTCTTACGTGTTCGCGATAAGGATCGCGATTTGAAAATAATTCATTTGATTCCCAATTTTTTAATTACATCAAATTGTTGAAATCCTCACTAATACACAAATTAAGGGTAAAGAATGTAGCCCATTAATCAGAGGCGGATCTACTTAAGGGTTTTTGGGGATACAGCCCAGGGCCCCGTGGATACAAAAGGCCCCAAGCCCCCATTTGTGAATTAAAAAAAATATAGGGTAGAAGCACCGGTTTTCGACACTGTACCAGTCGTGGACATTTTTCAATTTATTTTGACAAATGTGAAATACAGTCGAACCTCGATAAGCTGAATTTTTGATAACTCGAACCTATTTCCCTAAGACTTGCCTATTTTAACGTTAATATTTTTATATCAATAACTCGAATTTTTAATAACTCGAATTATTTTTAGTTTCCTCAACTTCGACTTATCGAGGTTCGACTGTATAAGAATTATCGATGGTGCTATAAGTGTAATTAATGTATCTTTAACTACGATCAATGATGTTTTTATCGTATTGTTCAATTTATTTTATCAAAATTACTCAAGTGTCTAAAACTGGGCCTAACGAGCCCAAAACCGATACTTTTACCCTATCTAAAATTCAATCATATTCCTATACTGCATACCTACATCACTATAGAAAACAGTTTTTTGATAAAATAGCAATTAGTTAAGTAATTAGGTAGGCCCCTAAGTAGTATTAGCCCAAGGCCCCACTAATTCACGATCCGCCGCTGCCATTAATAATTCCACAAAGTGGTGTAAAAAAATAAACAGTTAAATTATCCAGAAAAAAGTAAAATGTTTTTCAATCGTAAAATATCCAAAAATAGATAGCAATGCAGAAAACAGCAATTACAGCAAAATATTCGAAACGTAAAATACAAGAACACGTCTCACCCACACAACAGGTTTGGGACAAAATTATTTTTAGACGCAAGAAAAAAAGATTAATAGAATCTGGGAAAAAAAGTGAAAGAATAAATTAAGAAAATTAATAGTCGCACACTTAATTTTTGAATAAATCCAACTATTAGTTGTATCCGGTTAAAATATCCTTATCCTTAGATTAAATATCAAGAATTAGTTATAAAACGCTATCAGATAATGAAATACCATAAATATTAATTTCGCAAAATTATAATCGACGATTGTCTCAAGGATAAGCATGCCAACATATGTAGTTTATTTCGATAATATCGGACAGAACAACGTCATTAATTTTTGGTATAAATTAATTTATTGGTATCGGCACACCTACGAATGTGTCTCAGTAATTACTTGATATTTACCTGGCCTTTGACGACCTTCCTAAAAAATCCAAGTCCGCCTCAATTACGAGCCTATTTTTTACATTGCAGAAACGTGGACGTATTTTAATTGAAATAATTAAACCGACAATAAAATGTGTAATTAAACTTTTAAAGGTGCTTGTAAAATTTAACACCTTCCAACTTAAACGCTCGATTTTTTTTGTAGGAAAACGGTTAAAATTTATTTCGGTATAATTGTTTTAATATTGCGCCAAAATTACGGGTAACTAGTTTTTAATTATTGACCGTTATTTACGGATAACATGTCAAGAGCTGGTTTTCTAATTTTCTATATAGAAAACAGCTGAGATTTTTAAATTATAGAATTGATTACAATTTATTATTTGCACATTACTGACCGTAATTTATTTTTATTTACACTTTCTCCGATCGAAATTATTTTTATTCAAATTGCATAGTTCTTAAAATTCGATAATTACAGCAGAACCAAAGTGCAAAATTAATTAAGTCGCAAAAGGCTGGCATAAGCTCCAAATTAATCGTTTTAAATTAAGAAGTCATTTTAAAAGGATAATATAAACAAATTTTACATGTTTACGAAAACAGTAATTAATTAAAGCGTTTACTACGCCAATTTTAAATTTCACTATGTATATATAACATAGAAAGTGTAAACAAAAAAAACAGGTGCTATATTTTCACTGAATTTCGGTTTAAAGATATGTCTCGACTTGCGACTGCTTTAATTAATTTTGATGGAGTAATCTATAGTTCCACTTTTTTTAAGCGTTGATCTAAATGTTTTAGATCTTCATTCTGTTGTTATTAAATTTTGTTTTTCTAAGACTAAAAATTATAACTTGTCGTAGGTCAAATCAAACATTAATAAAATCAATCAAAGAGTAATCACGAACAACCCCATACATTAATATAGAAAATAAGATATGCGAATACACGTCTCTTTTTTTACTTTTATAACAAAAATTATAAAACATTCCAAAAATTTTTAATTGAGAAGAAAGTATGTTACATATTTATTTAAATTATTTCAATTTTTGTTGAAGTGAATGTATGAATTTTAAATATCGAATCCTTTCTATTATTTATAATGTTCTCCCACACTCGGATCAAATTTATTCTTATTGAAATTAAAATTTTTGTAATAATTTTACCTTTAATTGTTGTTTTGTATAAAATTGCCCGAAACACTTTCTTTTGTGCGAAACGATAACCAAAAGGTAAGGTCATCATAAATTAAAAATTTTAAATAACAATAAACGAAAAAAATTAAAAAACGAACAAAACTGGTATTCTTTTTGCCAAAGTTGATTTTATTCCAAGTCATAAATTTTGATTTAGAAAAAAAAAAGAGATATAGTTGTTCTGCGCATCTTAACTGTTTGTGTGAATAAAATTAAACAAATTCCAATTATATAACAATATAGTAAATCTGGAACGTCATACAACTTAGAATAATTTACTGTTAACCGTTCCCAAATAAAATTACCGAAATTTGTAGGTTTGATGCGTACGGGTACCGGGCAAATTTAAATTATACGCGCTTTTTGTATTTAATAAAAAAAATGTATAATAAATGCAAATTTTATAATAATTTATTTTTGTTATAACTTGTGATGTAATGCTGAATATTTTGTACATTACAAATTATCTATACTTCGTATTTTTTCTTCATATTTGTATTTTAAATTCCGGTAGAAATTAATACATTTGACGTGTAGAGTTAGACAGCAAATGTCAGGGACTATTGAGAAAAGACTAAAAACCAATACTCACGGTCAGCTAGTTGTTTAATTAAATTTTTACAAAAGCGTATAAATGAAAATCTCCTACGGGAATATTAAATTCGGACGAATAAAATATTGTCATACTTGAGAAACCTCCAGGAACGACCTTGCTTTCTAACAATAACAAATGAAATAATCTTAAAGACGTAAGAGGGTTGCTGTTCCAATTTGTGTAAAAATAAATTTCGAGAAATCGTTGAAACAATTTAACGCAAGAGTTGCTATTTCAAAATTGATAGAATTATGTAATTCACAACAAATAATACGCAAGACGCACCGTTTCTTAATTGTTACCCAAAACAGACAGAAACGTGTTAAATCAGTGTATGTGTGCAAAGTATTCTTTACTCACACACCGACACACAAC
Source organism: Sinopyrophorus schimmeli (assembly GCA_036325965.1). Lineage (NCBI taxonomy): Eukaryota > Metazoa > Arthropoda > Insecta > Coleoptera > Elateridae > Sinopyrophorus > Sinopyrophorus schimmeli. The sequence continues at coordinate 1,285,816 of JARFIZ010000177.1, forward strand.
AAAGCAGATGAAGAAACGGACGATGAAGAAGTGAAGATGAGGCACTTACCAAAACAAACTACCACCAAGAAGAACACGATACCCGCAAAAAGTGCCATTTCTCGTGTAATCCACAAAATCACACGTAGGAGCTAAAACCACATTTCTTTTATAAACAAATATAAAACTACAATCTCCTCGAGTGTGATAACGGAAATACGCGGCGGCAAATGTAAGGGAAACTCGTGCTCACACTGACTGAATCCGCGACCTAACAAAGACGGTTTCTTAAGTGAAATGTACCAGTGGGGGTCTTCAGAAAAAACTAAACCCCACTTTGTGGTATTTTCCCTGGTTGTCTAATACATTCACTTTGAAAAAGCCTTGAGTGTGAACACTTTAGGGTCTTAACTTTCCATCGAACTTGCGGACCTTGCAGCAACATTCTCTTTCATAATAAGAACTTGCTCCTTTTAAGAGATTTTCTTTAAAATATGCCACATGCGAGAGTCTCGCGGGAAATCCTCCGCTACTTCCTCCCACACGTTTAGAAACTTTCCTCGATAAGAAAACCGATCGTTAGGCAACGCACAATATGACTCCGACATTAAGTAATTTCAATACGAAATAATAATAAAAAAAGAATTCCCGTTGTATTTCTGTGGTTAGATCCAAATACCAGAAAATCCATATAAGTTTCTTATGTAAGCAACTAGTTTAAAAATTGAATAAAATGAAATGTATCTCACTCTCGTTACATACTTCACTAGATTGTAATTAATAGTACTTTCGATTCATAAGTATCACAACTTTTTTATTGTTACATTATTAACATTAGCTAACGCCTAATTTTAATTAAATTATGTCTTGTTCGAAATTTTTCAAAAAGTAAGCCAAGTCTCCACTCGATTATTAATCTTAGTCCACTACAAGAGTTACTTTATTTAACTAAATGTGAATATAAAAATATTGAAATAATTCGTAAACCAAAGTCGTATTTTCCCATGGTATTTAACTTTTAGTTAAAAAAACCCATTTTTGAAGTGAATAAACTAAATCCCAATTTTTCCTGATACCATTAAGTCACAACTTAAAAAGAAAAAGGTTTTGCGTCATCTCAAGTTTATTGCAAGTTAAAACTATAATGAATTAAGTAATTTAAAATTGAAGCATTAATTCTAAATCGAATACGGTGTATTTTTTATTGTGTTTGTTTTGTTACGGTGTTAACAATTTTAATAATATGACACGGTTATTATTATTAAGCAAGTCTCACCTTTCGGCGGTTTTTTATTACCGTTTAATTTAGTCAGCTATTATGTTATCGAATTTTATGAATTACAACAATTACTAAATTGTCTGCCAACATAAATCGCTTAACGCTCAAGAAAAAAAAACGGATCTAATCGAGTAATTAAGTCACACTCGAATAAAGTCGAAAAAAATAGATCATAACGTTGGCAAGAAATTTGAAACAAATTGATTTAATTTTACACATATTTAATTTAATTAAAAACTATATTACTTTACTCTTTAATGCAGTACCTAAGGCGGTAAAGCTACGAACAAGTTACCCCGGATGAAAATTAGAGAGAAGCTATTTCGTTTCAATTAACGTTAATTTAAATTCAATAACTCATGCGCTAAACTTAATAAGACAAAAATCTTTCATGTTTAAAGTACAAGTTTATTAATACTGATTTAATTAATCTTACGTAAAATTAATGCTAAATAATAAGTACTAGAACCGTTGCCTTCAATTTCTTGAAATTTATATTAAATATGACTTTGCCATAAGCAAAATTATAAATTTAAGAAATGTTCGAATTATAGTACAGTAAAACCTCAATTATCCGAACCTCAGTTATACGGATTCGCGATTATCCGAATTGTCAACCGCGTACGGACTCGTTGCGAAAATTAAACCTGGGTATTTCTTACTAAATATTTTATTTTGTATGTATTTCGCACTAAACAGTGTTTTTTGCTTATTTGATTTTAAGATAATTTTTTAGGTATTTAGTGATTAACATTTGTTGCGTTTTTTGTAAAGATACACCTAACAATTTGACCACGTTTTTTCTTGGTAAAACGGAACACTTTGTAATCGTGCTTAAAACCGAGTGTGCGCATTCGAGCTCAAAGTGGCACATTCCGATCTCGGGAAAATGAAGCGCGCCGCTCCGCGTCGCGCTTCATTTGCCACCCTCGCTCGAAAATGTGCCACTTTTCGCTCGAATGCGCACATCTTCGTTTTTATTGATTTTATTTATATTAATCATCTCTTTTTCAAACCGAAACTTAGATTTTTTATTTGGGAAAAATTATAGCATTTGTTTTTCTAAAATAACTGTTTAAAAGCGCCGAATCACAGCTTTGGTATATCTAGAAAACATACCGTCTTTTAATTTTTAATTAAAATTATTTAGAAAGTAAATTAATTACTGTAAATTGTGGTTAAAGCGGAGTGTGCACATTCGAGCTCAAAGTGGCACATTCCGATCTCGGGAAAATGAAGCGCGCCGCTCCGCGTCGCGCTTCATTTGCTTCCCTCGCTCGGAAATGTGCCACTTTTCGCTCGAATGCGCACATCCTCGTATTTATTGGATTTGCCTATATTATTATTTTATTCTTCAATTCAAAAAAGTAAAAGTCGAATAAATTAGTACTATTTTAAGTTTGAAAAAAGTTAGATATTTTATTCCTTTTGATAAGTTATCATGGTGCTTTTCCGCACGCCTAATTGTAGCGAGCTTGATAAAAATATTTTCAGGTGTACTTCCGAATGTTTACTAATTCGCATTTTTGATTAATTACAATTGTATATGAGTCAAATTTTCTGAAGTGGGCCACTAAAAATCAACTAGTTGATTTTTATATCATCTTTTGCAGATTGTTGAAGGTTTATATGTCAAAATTAATGTCTCCAAATATTTTTGGGTAATTTTCATTTTTGTAAAAATTATAAACAAATTAGTTTTAAGGCACACTTTGTATACACTGTTGTAATTAGTCTTCATTTATGGATTAATTCAATTTTTAAATACAAAAAAGTATTTATATGTTACATAGGGGGTGCATCAAAATTTTAGAATGACTTGGGTAAGGTATGTTAAAAAAAAAGTTAAAGTTTTTTTTTTCACGTACGATGAAGTCTCCTATCTAGTCTAGTTTAAAAGTACTAAATTAGAAATGTGGTTTTTGGTAAGAAATACCCTACTGTAATTTTTAATTAAAAGAAAAGAGAGTAGTTTTATATTTAGTTCAGTTTGATATAATTAATATTATTTGTAAGAGAGAAGAATAAGATAGGCAAATTCAATTATCAAGGAGTATGCCCACTTTCAAGCAAAAACTTGTTCCGAATAGGAAATCTAGATTTGTTATTAATATAATCGAATCCAATTAAAACTAAAATGTGCACATTCGAGCGAAAAGTGGCACATTTCCGAGCGAGGGAAGCAAATGAAGCGCGACGCGGAGCGGCGCGCTTCATTTTCCCGAGATCGGAATGTGCCACTTTGAGCTCGAATGTGCACACTCCGCTTTAACCACAATTTACAGTAATTAATTTAATTTAAAAGAGTTTTTAATAAAAAATTACAAAACCGTTGCTGTAACAGAATAATTAAATCTCTGATTTATTAAAATAAATGAATTATTGATTTGAAAAAAAAAGATTAATATCAACAAATTTAATAAATACAAGGATGTGCGCATTCGAGCGAAAAGTAGCACATTTCCGAGCGAGGGAGGCAAATGAAGCGCGACGCGGAGCTGCGCGCTTCATTTTCCCGAGATCGGAATGTGCCACTTTGAGCTCGAATGTGCACACTCCGCTTTTCGCTACAATTAACAATGACCAATTTACTTTAAAAAAATTCAAGTACTTGCCCTCTCAAAATGTCTCCTTTAAGCTTCGCTTATTTTTCATAATTTTTTACTTTTTTCATTAAGAAATTGCCGTGAAATTAATTTGTATTTAAATAAGGAGGCAAGAATGAAATTCTTGTTAGAATTTTTTAATATTCGGTATCGCAATTGACAATTTTTTGAAAACGGGACATTTAGGCGTCCCGAATGATTGCTTGGGGACAACGGGACAAATTATCTGAAAACGGAACAAACCCATTCAAAACAGGAAGTATGGTCACATTATATATAGCTAAAAATCATTTTTTTCTATACATTCAATTAACCGAATTTTCGATTATCCAAATGAGCTGCAACTATAATTAGTCCGGATAACCGAGTTTCCACTGTATTCCTTTTTATAATACACAGTAATTTCAAAAATTGCCCCCTACATACAAAAAAACAAATTTTACCTTTTTATAATATTATATTAGTATAGATCAAAAATGTCTCAATTAAAAAGAATTCAATTAAGCCAAATTTCTTAATGTAAAACATGTATAGCATTTATTTCTGATAATTTCTTTAAATACTTGATTAGTAAAAACAAAGAGTAGATTTGAAAGGCGTACACCCCCTTAAATTAGTATATGTACACCCCCTCTACTTTTTCTTGAAGTAGTTTAAACTTAATTTATAATCGAAAAGGTATCAACGAAGTTAAATTTCTTTATATAAAATAAAACAGGTATAAAATTTATTTCTGACGACTTGTTATAAATCAAAGTCCCCCGCCGCGTTTTTTTCTCGACCTGTCTCTCTGCATAAGCTAATCTGAAAAACTACTATAGGAATTTTGATATAGTTCCATATAACTTAAAGGATTTAAGCAGCGCATGCCAGGAACGCTTTGAAGAAGCATGTTTTTTTTCATATTTGATCGACATAGCTCAATTTGCACGAAATATTTAAACCTACATTATATACACAAACTTTTCTTGTAAATCAATCTATCTATTGGTTAAAACCGTATCTCTACAGTAGTTTCTGAGATTAACGTGTACGGAAAGACATGACACAGAAAAACTCGGTTGGGGACTTAAATTTATAATATGTAGTGAAGTTGCATTATAGTTTTACACCCTTAATAAGTAGTGTTTTATATAGTAATAAAATAATGTCATTTATCTATACATGTAATACAAGAGAGCGCATTCGATATAAACCGTAAAATAATTTGTACGGATTTCATATAAAAAGACTCTCATCATTTCCCATTGTTACCGGGTGATCTGGTCTACTGACGGTTGGGAGTATTCCGCAATATACTCACCATGCCAAGCTTGTAGTGGATAAAAAATTTACACCCCACACAAGCCGAAAAGAAACACGTTTTACAAATCTTGTTCTCAGTAGACCAACATGATCACCCAACAATAAAAATTAAAAGAAACATAGAAAACTAAAATAAGAAACTGCCTGTATTAACGCATCTTATATTAATGAAAATGGTTTTTAAAGTTCAGAAACCCCTTCGAAATATAAATAAACCAAAAACTTACAACAAACGATCAAACTTTAAGCACACACTTTAAAGAACTACGATGTACTAATGTAAGGCACCAAAACTGATAATACTTGTAGCAGCAAAACATTTGGTTTTGTGACAAAACGTAAAAACGTGCATTCCTCGTATCTTTTAGGCTAATGGCAATGTGAAATTATAAAATATGCAATTTTGACCTTCAATTTTTGTTATGTTTATGTTTACAAGAGCTTCGTTATTTAAATTAAGCATAGATTTAAAATTAAAATAATGTTGTAACAAAATTAATTAAAAGTTATAAATATTTTGGTAAGGTTTGTGTATCAAGCACAATTTACATTAAATCATATAAATTTTGGTAATGTGATTATTAATTAGAAAAATTAATTAAATTTATAACAGGACGCTGTTGTTTATTAATTAGAACCCACACCTATTGCCTTGAAAGAAGCAGTTCCGTTACAATTTTATTTGCATTTAACAACTGACTTTTATGGACGAAGAACATTGTTCTTTGTTAATTTTTACCTTAAAATACTATAAATATTAAAAGTTTTCACAATGTTTTTAATACCTTTATAAGCATTGGACGTGTAGATTTATTAAAATAAAAACGCTAATCATTTTTCTAGCAAACGTAAAACAACTTTTCTCCACACTGTTTCTTTTTTAGTAGATCACATTATTGCAGATTTTTCAATAGAATCGACCTTGCAAGCAACAATTCCCAATTTTTTATAGAAAACAGTTTTTCTAATCGTTGCGTTAATTTGTAGTTAGTGTCATTTCAAATTAAAAGAATGTGTAATTTTTAATGTAATTGTTTCCAAAATGAGTTGCAAAACGTATTTTTCTGTTTTTAAATAAATTCTTTTATACCCAAACAACGAAAGAGGCTAACTTATTATCGAAACCGATGACCTGTTTAGATATTATGCTATTACATATTCATAAAGTAGATAATTATCAAACGATTTTTGAAAACCGATATTACTTGTAACTTATTCCATAGTTTAATAATTACCTAAAAAGTAAATATATTAAAAGCGTGAAATTAAAGTGCTAATTGCATTAAGTAATAGAAGTTGTATGTGAATATTGCTAAAATTATTTAATAACAAACTTTATACTCATGACCTAAATAAAAATGTTCGCTGTTAATACATATTTATAATAAAAAATTAGTATTTTGCAGTATTCAGATATTCAAGCTTGATACTAATTGTAATAACATTTCACGCTATAACAATTTCACGTACCTTCAATTATTAAAACTTTTGTTATAGCTAAAGTAAATAAATTCTAATTTATAAATAAATTCAAACTGGTTTCGCCATCTATAGTACTTTACAAAAACTAAACTACCAAATGTTAGAACAATAAACAAAGTTTAAAATAGTTTATGAACTTGTGTTTAACAATTTTTAAAAAATTCACGAATAACTAACAAAATTTTATTGTCGTTTAATATTACATTACTAACCTGGTACAATAAGTGCGCTGTATTGCACCCAAGGAAGAATCAAAGATATGACTAAGATTGTTTGTACTAACAGAAGATATATTTCTGGTATTTTAACAGCAATTTAAGATTTTAATGGTTTCGCTATAAATAGATGCTCTTCTTAACATACATCTGATAACTCTCAAAATCTCGTTTGTGATATATAAATATATGGACCATCATTTTTGGAAAGTGTAAATCCATTTAATACACACACCAATTTATTAAAGAACGACATCAATTCAATTGATTGAAGATAATAAAGTAGCTGCTGCCTATGAAACCTTAAAATAAAGAATCTTTAAGAGAAATACTACTTATATCGCAGAAACTTTGTAAAGCAAACAGAGATCCCAAATCGTTGTTTCGTGACTTGCGAAAACTAATATAGTCTAAGTAAGATGTTTGATCTTTGCTTCAATTAAATTTATGAAGCATGTGGAGGTAAATCCCTGTCAATCAACTCTTCAGCAGTTCTCTGTACCATTTCAGCTTCCCACTTTTGTAAAAGCTCAACAACAGCTGTATGTCCAAAAGCAGTAGCTTCTGCAAGAGGTGTATTTCCCCATCTATCATGCACATTATGCGGTACATGACAATGTTTCAAAAGGAATTCCACACAATTAACATGTCCTTCAGCTGAAGCCAAATGTAACGCTGTTCTTCCATCATAATCTGATAAGGTCATATCCATTCCGGAGAGTTTATGCCTGAAGAAAGCTTTTAAATTATCTAATTAAAAAATACTAGAAATGTTTACCGCCTTAACGCTGTTATATCGCCACTGGCAGCACAGAAAAGGAGATTGACTATATTTAACCCTTTAGTTTCAAATTTATGTCTTCTGGGATCTGTTTTATCAGGAGCATGTGTTAAATTATCGTATCTGTGAAAATTAAACTTTTTCACTATTTCCTAAAAAAGATTAGCGTTGAAAAATATTCAAAATTTGAAAGCTTTTGTACTTCACAAAACTGGACACCCCTGCAACTATTTCCAAGTGCATCCAAAGGTGGAGACCAAGTACATATTCCCAGAACATTTGGAATTACTACTAACAGTCCTCCACATACACCAGATTTTGCAGGTAAACCTACCTATTAAATCAATATTAAATTCAATTTAAGATCGTCTACTGCTAGAAAACTGTTTTAAAACTTGGAGTCGGACTATTGTTTCACAAATATAAATAATTATTCTTACAAAATTTAAACTAATTAGTATTTTAGTATACTTAAAATGCATTGGTCTTTAGAAACGAAAAATTTTTAATAAAGTTCAAGTTCTATATCATCATTTTTTGGTATGAAAAACTAACGATCCTGAATAACATCCTGAATATAAACAGTGAGCAATAATTACTTTAAAAGCAAACTGTCCAGAATAATCGTACATTCCACAGCTATGCATTAGGGACAATACATCTCTTACACTTTCAGGACTTAATACTTTTTCCTCAGTTAATGGACAGATTCCTCCATTCGCTAACGTAGCAGCCATTACAGATACAATATCACAGTTTGTTTCCATAGAGCAACACTAAAAAATTTCTTTAAATCCAGTATCAAATATATCTTAATCATACCTGGAAGTAAAAATCCATACACTCTCTAAAGCTAGTTTTTTCGGGATAACATTTGTGCTCTCTCATATAAAATCCTAAAGCGTAATTTCTATCAGCAGCTTCTCTTTCTGACAGAAATACGGCATTATTAAATCCTAAATCTTCACCTCCAGCCAATCTCTATAAGACATTTATACCTACTTATCGAGAATATTTATTGGTGTATTAAGTAGGTACCTCGAAATAATTCATTGTAAAGTCGAATTTTTCAGCCAGAGTCATATCTGGTTTAACTAACGTTTTGAGTAAAGCACATACTAGAATTGCACCAGCGTTAATCATGGGATTGTGAGGCTTTTCTACAAATGTGTATTTTCCATTTTAAGTTTTCAAACAGCAGCACGAATACATACTGTTGTGATCCAAGATTAATTCGTTAAAATTCCTTCCACTTGGCTCCTGCCCCACAAATTGATGCACCAGTTCTTCTCCTAATTGATCTAAAGCGATAGCATATGTGAGAGGTTTGCTGCAAGATTGTAAAGTAAAAGGTACATTAACGTCCCCCAAAGAAAATCGCTGTCCATCAATAGTGCAGATGCTGACGGCCCAGAAATTTGGATTCATTCGAGCCAACTGTGGTATATAACTGGCAACCTATAAATAGGCTACTTTAAATGAATCAGTTAGAGCTTATTTAGAAACTATCACCTTCCCATTAGTATTGCTTTTGCATTTCCAATAAATTTCTTCGATTTCCTTCGAGAAATCTTGAAATTCTGGGATAATAAATTGGTGCCTAAACGCTCTCGAAATTAATCCAATATTTTGAGATACAATACTAAGAAAAAAATTTAAATTAATTTAAATTATTTTTTATTTTTCAATTTTAATAACCTGGTGAAGGCTTCGGCATTTAATTTTTGGGTATCGATAGATCCACTGTCGCTATTTGATTTCCTTTGTAAATTCTTTAAATTGTCCATCATCTCTTTTAAACGAGGATCGGTTTTCCGCAGACCTGTACTACGAACTGCCTTAAGTGACACAAAATTAAAATTAATGGATTAAATTTAAAATAATAAATAATTACAGCTAAAAATTTTCCCATGGAGAGTAAGCCAGTTTCTTCATTTTTGAACATTTCAAATAATGCTTCTTCGGGTTTTGTCTGATCCGGAGATCTACAACATTCCATTTGTGTGTCTTAATTTTAATGACATTCGTCAATTATAAAAACTAAATCCAAATTTATAGTCATTTTCTTAAAATATTTTTGGACCGTATTCTTTACCAAAGTCTACTTCCGTAATTTTTCTAATTATAGCCCGTGTCCCCGATTTTGTCAAACACATAATTGTATAACAAATCTATTTGAATTAAATGTACGAATATTTGTTTTGCATATTTAACAAGGCTACTTCCATTAACGTTTCATTATAATATTATTAAAAAATATACAAACACTGATTTTAACAATTACTTCCGAATTGCTACTGTTATTTACTAAAAATTAACTGCTCCGAAGGCTAAATGTTTTCTAAGATCAAATTAAAATAACATGGGGGATTTTCAACATGACAAATTAATCCTCGATTAGAGAACCGTAGGGGTTGTTATTTGTAAAATCTTAGCACTATATATAAGAGAATCTTACTTGCAAAAGACACACTAGAACAATGACAGCACTAAGAAACAAGTGTATTTTCTTATTCATTACTGTTCTAATTATCAAAATTAATGGAAGTCAAGATGTAAGTTTTCTTCTCAACTAAGAGATACCTAACTGTAAACTGTGAATTATTTTATTCTAGAGTAGCGAAATAATGAGTTCTGATACACCAGCACATGCAGCAAAATGGTATGTTCAAAATCATCCAAATGGTAAATATTTCAGTTACGAAATCCCATCGGTCGATCAGGATCAAATGGCATCATTATTACAAGATGGTACCCTACCTTCTACAAGTAAGAGCAAATTTAAACATTCGTTGATCACAGAAATTATTTTAAAAATAATTACTTACAGAAAATAAACGATTTAAAGGAAATTTCACACCACGTTTAGGAAGAGATTCGAAAGAGTTCGAAGATGCATACATCGATGAATATTTAATTCCAAGATCTTCTCAATTTATTCCACGATTAGGAAGAGATAAAGTTAATTATCACTTCGATCCGCGTTTGGGAAAGTAAAAATATCAAATAATTATAATAATGATCCATTTGATGCTTGACAAATTGGAAATACTAAAGAAAAGTTTAAAGTACTTATTCAGATCTGTATGTTAGCATTTGAACGACTAATAGTTTTTAAAAGTACTCATCAATTTACCAATTGAAGCAACAAATTGCAGTTCAGAAGTTGACACAAATTGAATAAGTGAACTTTAATAAAAAAATTTACGCAAACATTTCACGTTTGATTTATTTAAAAAAATGTAATCCAAAACTCATGGTATTAAATAAAGGAGAAGCAAAACAATGGTCGACTTTTAACTAAACCTGTAAATGATTATAAAAACCTATTTCTACAAAATAATTAAATAAACTTATAATTTGTGCTTAACATAAAAAAACTACTTACAAATAAATGTAATTCGGATCGTGGATAAAAGAGTACCTCCGTCTGACATAGTTTGAATTTGTAAAAAAAATTGAAATTAAAAAAAAATGTTTTAAAATAGTCCAATATGAACTAATTAAAAATTGTTTATACCTGTGCAGACGATTCCTACCATTGTGGTGTTTTTCTGCCTAAAATATAACTCCACTATAGATTTGATACACAATGCTTAAAATTCTTTACTTACGTCCTCGCTATATAAATGATATGAAGATAATTGCGCGATATTATAGGAATTTTTAACTAAATTTTAAAGACTATGGAATCACATTTTCTTACTATTGATAGAAGAGGTTTCATATTGGAAAAGATCAATATTGCCGGCTGAAATGCGTTTAGAGACGTAACAGGAGAGATGTTAAAATAACGCGCGATCTATAAGCGGACGTCGCTAAAATTGTTTAAACCAAATGCGCGTACGCAATATTTGAAAAAAAAATCGTTTCCCTCTAATTTTTCAGTCAATTAACGTGCAAACGATAATAAAAATATAGCTACAATTACCTTTAATTACTTTTTCAATTTAAATCATCTTATCACTCTTCCACGTATGTTTTAGTCAATAATTTAAGGTGAGGTAATAAACAACTGCCTCTAATAATTTAATATCATATTGTGCTTAAGGAAATTGAAAGAGAGAAGTTTTTTACTTTTGTTACCATTATTTTAGGAATCCTTAATGTTCCTGGGCGACCTCAAAAAATTGAAACAAAATCGTGAAAAATTGTTTTGAGAATTTATATCCCAAAAACTAAAAGGGCTATCAACAAAGCATTTATAAAAATAAAAATAAGGAAATTTTTTAGCTTTGGTTACCATTGTTTTAGGAGTCATTAAAGTTACTGGGAGCCCTTAAAAAATTGAAACAAAATCTTGGTGTACTCTTTAAAAAATTGTTTTAAAAATTTATATCTTAAAAACTAAAAGCGCTTGTAAAAATCGAAAAAAATAGTTTTTTGATTCTGTTACTATTATTTTAGATGACTAAAATTTCGTAAAAATCCTCAAAAAATAGAAATACAATCGTAGTGTCTCTGCGAATTTAAATCTCAAAAACTAAAAGTGCTCAGCATTTTTAATAATACAAATAAGAAAGTTTTTTCCTTTAGTTACCTTTGTTTAAAGAGTCCTTAAGGTTCCTGGGAAACCCTCAAAATATTGAACCAAAATTGTAGTGTCCTCTTTGTAAAATTTCTGTGAGAATTTATATCTTAAAAACTAAAAGGGCCATTATCTTATTAAAAATACAAATAAGGAAGTTTTTTACTTTAGTTACCTTTGTTTAAAGATTCTTAAAGGCATCTGGAGAACCCCCAAAATATTGAACCGAAATCGTGATATACTCTTTGTAAATTTTTTTATGAGAATTTATATCTCAACTAAAAGCGCAATAAACTTAACACTTTTAAAAATAGAAAGAGTTTTCTGCTTTGGTTACCATTATTTTAGAAATTCTTAATGTTCCTAAAAAGGCGCTCAAAAATTGAAACAAAATCGTTGTGTACTCCCTGTAAAATGTGTTTGAGAATTTATATTTCGAAAACAAATTGTAAGTTGCACCCAAATATAAGGCTAATAAAACGTTTCAATAAAAAAATAGTAATCGATCTATTTCGTTGTTTTAGTTATTATTTCTTTGGTTAGCAGAATGTAAAATAGCAACAGTTCTTCCATATAAGTTACATCACAAATTCTTTATGCAAAAACCAATAATCTACACAATTCAGACTTTGGTGTATAATTCTAGAAAATTGCTAAGACTTAATTTATGGCTTTAATTAGTTGCTAATCTTCTGCATACTCGAATTATTGTCTAAATTTCCAATATACCTAACATATATTACAGTCTTATTTCTATAATCAGCGGCATCGAACCCCTTAAAAGAAAAATGGGCAGTCGCATCTTTAAAATGATAAATCGCAGGCACTTCAAATTAATTTTTCTTTTCGATTTACATTTTAGTTTCTGTATCAGCGGTAGATTGTCCCTGAGAACTATAAGCTGGAGGACCGCTGTTTAAAAACATCATATTATGCATTGGAGGCTTGTTTGTATTATGAGCTCTTTTCTGTGGTACTTGTGGAGTTGCATGATTATTGTAATGTTGCGATGATTTATGGCTCATTGCTCTTGTACCATGAAAGTTCGAATAACTAGATCTAACAGATGCTGGTCTGTTATTGTACAAATCGTCAACATCGTCTTGTTCGTTTAGAGATTGCATAGATGACTGCTGATAAGTCGGATTACTGTGTCCATTATTTTGCCAATTTTGATGAATGTTGTTATTAAAATTAGAATAATACGAAGGTAAAGGATCCACGAAGGATTGACAAGCAGAGTTTGAACGTGAATGTGTTTTTTGTTGCTGTTTTTCTTGCTGTTCGAGTAATTGAGTAACAGGATTTTGTGATATCCTTCTAGAACTTCTTGTTGAAGACCTCGATGTAGAATAACGTCTACTACTTGTACTTTGTCTGCCTGAAGAGCCTCTTGTCATTACACTCCGACGTTTCACTCTTCTAGGAGTCATAGGTTTTGATGATATTGGATATGTAAATTGCTCATGATCGTTTTCAGAACTGTCGTCATGATGTTGCCGTTCTATTTGTTTAGTAAATTCAATTGAATATAGAGATCTTCGGCTATTTAACTGCGAAGATTTGTGTGCTGCTGTGAAGACAAACGATTTCATATATAGTCATACTTATAGGTTTATAAATTCTTCACCACATCCCAGAAATAATGTTACAGCCTCAAGTTTACACAAAAACACCGAAAAATGTGTAGTGCAGAATAATGAAGCGTTAATTAAGTGGTATGCATTTAAAAAGTGTTTGTTTTAATAAAATAGTATGCATAAATTTTAAATTAACCCATATAGAAGTACCATTAGCGTTATCAGATTTAATAATTCAAAGTACTTCTCAATTAAGTACAATATAAACCATAACCTTGGTGTTAGTTTTTTTTAATAATAAAAAGCAAAAATAATAAATATTCACTCACCACTACCACTTTTTCTCCAAAATATTAGAATTAAGGCAGTACTAATGGTAATCCCCAGAACCTAAAACAAATGTTACAATTAACATCCATTTAATACAAATTTTGTACTCAAAATTCACCCTTTTGTAAATTTGTTACCTCTTTTTGCAAAACAAATACATCCTTTTACAAATCAAGACTTGTTTATTAATGTTTCATTTTTCCTTCAAGTTTTTTATAAGGGATTAAATCAAATATAAAATAACTATTAAAAATTTATGATTTTATTAATTGCAGATCCTTTCTGAACTATTGCAAATTATAGAAAGATTTTTCTTTCTCACAGAGATTTCTCTATGTGAAGCTTTTAAGTCACCTTTTGGCGTTATTAAACTTCTTTCAAAAACTGTTTAACCAAGCAAAATTTAATAATGATAAAAAATAAATAAAAAACTTCACGTGGAACAATTTATGTGAGAATATTAAATAAACTACAGAATATACAAGGCAAAAAGGCTTTCAACTAAATATTTTAAACTTTTTCTAAAAAGCTTAAAAAAACTAAAATATTTATGAGAAAATACTAGATTTATAAAATCGATTTGCAAAAGAGTAAATGTGAAGTGTAATTCGAATACTCAAAATTGAATAAATAAATTTCTTTCAACGCTTGAAGAAAAAAACTAGTATAATACACAATCATTAATTACAATTAAATTCTAGATAATTACCGCTAAAATGCATTGTAGTCCTGCTTGAAACACTTCAACGTGTCTGTAATCAACCAAACAATTGGTAATATTTTCCCAAGTTGGAACAGGAACCTTGGTGTTGAGGTCTCCTTTGCAACCTGGTCCATGTTCCCACCAACTTCCACTTTGAGGGTCCAATTTTAAGACTTTGCTCTCCTAAAAACCAATGATATGTAGATACCTATAAAGACGCATAGCTTGATATACCTTATGGTTTAATGAACCAACGTCCAAATATAAACAAATAAGAAATATATTCCATCCTAGCCATATCAAGTGCCACAATGAATACTGAAAACATACAAATGCATTAATCTTAGTCTAAAAGCTTTAACAGCAAATTACCCAAACTAAATAAGTGAATCTATCTTGAAAAGCACCAAAGAATCCAAAAATAACGAAAATAAACTCAAAGAAATTAACCAAAATTGGTATCCATAAAAAACCGAAAAAATCAAAGATTTGCCTCTCAATAACAGACAACTAAAATATAAAAAAAATAAAGTCTACATTACAATAATTAATTCAACTTTTACCAGTTGCAGAAGACATACAGTAAATATAAGATATTGCAGTTTACAAATGCCCATAGCAGCTCAACGTCTGGTTTGCACAAATTTGTGTTAGTCAACTTCCGAGTAAAAATACCCTAATAAATTAATCACTATAGTACTCATAAAGTAGTAACAAATTTTTAAATTGGATTTGCACCATTAAATCTGTTTTCTTTTGTAAACTATTGTAGTTGATTTACACAAAGATAAATAAACTGTTTATACTACTGACTTCTGTATAACACATCCAAGAATTTGGAACATAATTTTCACTATAACGAATAAATATTTGTTTACTATAAATTGTTGTTAATGAATATGAATGCTGTCTTTAACAAAGGCAAAATAAACAAATCATTGGTTAAGTTCTACGTCCTAATATCCGTTTATTAGAACTAGTAGTGTTCTCTATGGAATTCTTCGGGAACAAATACCAAAAGAATGCTCCATTATCCATATTTTCAAACTTTAAATACAATTAAAATTAATATATTTAGTTAATTCATTTGAATAATTACGTTTTTTAATTAAATACATGTAGAGTATTAGCCATATACTTAAAGAGAGATCATGTGCCACCACATACTTATTTAATTAAATTCAAAAATGGTACATGTATAGTTTTGTAAATTTAAATTATTACTTTATTAATTAAAATATTTTATTTTCGACCCTCTGCATGAGTAGTTTATTAGAATAGTTGAGTTTATTATTAATAAAAGTTTAAAAAATTACCTGTGTCAATTTATTTTTCAGTAGACCGATTTTTGCGATGTTCTCAAGGTGGATTTATTTCAAAATGTTGATTATAGAAAATAGAAAAAATAGTCCTCAAAGGTTGGATTAAAAGCCATGAACTTAAACAGAATTAAATAACAGAATTTTATAAAATGAATATGCTCTCAGTGGCTTACACCACCAACATTGATAATAACTTTATTTATATTTATTTGTTACAGATAGGCAAAGGAATTATTAATTGTTGTAATTCCAACACTTTGTTGTAACTAAAACCAATAATTTAAGAAACACAAATTAAACATAAAATTAATAATGTTTTAATAAACTAAATTCAAATAAAAACAAAATTGATTTAAGTGTTTTTCTCAAATTATAGCTTACAAAAAAAACTCAATAAGAATGTAAATTTAACATAAAAGTGCTACTGCTAACAACTCAAAAGTAAAACGTAACAGTAAATAAATTATGTTAACTATAATACATATCTAAGCTTGTAGGAAAATAAATAACTCTCATTATTAAAACTGAATTTATTTAAATAAATATATATGTTTATATATTATATATCAATTTAACTTTTATAATTACTGATGATCATGCATTTTACTTTTGAGCAATTTTGAAATAATTGCACCGCAAAATGTAAATTTACATTTCATAAAAGTCCACAATTTATATTTATAATAAATTAAAAAAATAGTTGCTATGAAACAAATCGTAACGCTTAGAACTTTATAATAAAAATACTACTATAAAAATTTAACTTAGCTGAAATACTCGCGTTGTTTTTTGTTTCATACGCAAAATTTTGAATACTTGTTTCTGGTACCTAAAAATTCATTCATCACGTATTTAACACCCTTTCTCGCTAGGAACATAAAATGGTACCACATTAGGCCGCTTCCAAATAATTAAACAATAACCACCACAAATCAAACAAGCCTAATATTACTATCACACATTTCTACGAAAATGCAGTTATCACTCTCACATATAAGTGATCAGATATGCCACATTTAACTTACACGATTTATATTATACATCACCTTTTCTAATATCAAATATTCCATAAGAGCAAATGATTTGTGGAATCTTCACGTCCAGCAATTTCAGATATATTTGAGTTACGAAAATCCTCATAACCATCGCCCCCTGATATAACTAAAAGCTTCGAACAATTTCGTTGCTCCGGTTTACCCTTGTAAGAGTATCGTTGATGCGGGTTTTCAACATTCATTGTTGTAAATTCGACATTTGTCAAAAATCGTACGTGGCCTGTATGTCCATGGGGCACCCCGACCACACTAGGGGTTGTATTTACTTTCGTAGTTGTGAGTGTTATATGCGGAAGAGACATGGTAAGCAAAACACCCGCCGAAGTACCAATCCATAACAAATCTTTACAAGCCAGAAGAGCAGTCACTCTTAAACAAGCTGCTTTATGCTGTCTAATAATATCATCACAACCTAAAAAATATTCTATTTGAAATTAAACATGCCTATTAAAAAATCATTAAACTTACACCCACAATTAATGAACCAAAAGAAAAACACTAATTGAAATAATAAACTTACTTGTAAGCATTTTGGTAACCGCTGGAGCAATGTTGACTTCGCATAAAAGTTCGAAAGAAGTTGTATGGAAGCATTTGATAATCGCAGAATTTTGTAGAGACAGCCACAGAGAATTTCCAAATAAGATAATACTAGTTATTGGTTTATTTGTGTCATTATTAACAGTCACATTATTTTCAGTAACTAAAGTTTCAGTATTGAATACTTTAATTGTATTTCCACAGCCGCACCATAATTTGCCAATACTTGCAATCATTTTCGATACTGGCATTGCCGAAGAGCCTATAGAAACTGTGGTTGGAGAACTCGTGTTCCAACCTCCAGCTTAAATTAATTCTCATTAAAAAAAAATAATACTTTTTTTCCAATATTATTTCAGTACTTACAACTCTCTCTTTCGTAAATAATTATATCACCATTAGCTAAAGCAACGTATACCTTATTTTCCATGTGTCTAAAAGATTCAGAATTAACTTCAAATTTAAATTTTCATTATATATAATAGGGCCTGTTTTACTTACAAAATAGATAAAATAGCAGAACCGTGCTGTAATTTAATTTTATTCTTCTTAATGCGAATATTATCGCCGGAATTATAAATATGTATGCATCCATCTTCAGTTCCCAACCACATAGTTGATTGTTGATTATCAGTTTCATCCGAATCGATACTAGCAGTTTCGAAACTTTTTAAGAAAGCAGAAGTCCTATTTCCTTCTTGAGCTTCCTCCCCGTCGCTTCTATCATCTTCTTCGCTGGAAGAGCTACTATCGAACTGAAGCGTCGTAGGTTCGTCGTTCGCGTCGCATTTATGACTTTCTTTATTCGTTTGTAAAGAGACCGAACTAACGCCTGGGATAGAAGCTATACATAAAATTCTAGCATTGCATACTCCATTACAAGAAGTAACGTTAGGTTCCGGATGCAAACTTAACACACAAACTTGTCCCACGTAGCCGTCGCTATTGCAAACCCATACATCTCTCCGTTTTTCTCCAATCGCTGCTGCTGCACATGTAAATTGCAATCCAGCCCTTGTTTTGCGAATGGGCATAGCCGCTATTAAATCAGGAATGGGTCTTCTATCACCGGTCATGGCTAAAAAAAAAATTATCAATCCTTAACTAAGTGCAAACCAAATTGCGTACCAAGTTTGTGCTTGGCTTCATTAAAAGATTCTTCCCAAGACGCTCTTTTTTCTGATTTTGAAAAAACAACCGTTATGCCTTCTAAGCCATTTCTAAAATTATTAAGAAAATTACAAAGAAAGTTTTTTACAAAATAATAATATTTACGATGTATTTAATGTTAAATTCAAACACGATAATTGTGAATCTGATTGCTGTTGCTCGGCGAGTTGCTTATTTAATTTCTCGCACATTTCCTTAACAATCTCATCTAAAGCTGTGTGGCTGCAATGCAAAGCGTTGGTAATTTCATTTATGTGATTAAGTACAGACACATCTTCAGTTAAATTTTCAATTTCCACCATCATTTGCTTTAAATTTTCATCTTTGGTCTTAACGATTTCTAAATCATCTAATGGAATCTTCATTAAAAGTTTGTATTTGTTTGCTTCCAAAGTGCTGGTGACGCTTCCTTGCCCAGTAACCGGTTTACGTATAGTACCGCTTTTTCGCTTCATGCTTGTAACTAATAACAAATCGGAAAAAAGAAATAAAGCTCTTTCTTTGCGCGTTCCTCCGCCAGCCGCCATGCTTATTAAATCATGTCGAAGATATTGTCGATCGGAAGCGACTAATTCCATTAATCCTTCAATCAAGCCTTCAATTTCCCGAAGTTGCTCTAATTCCAAAGCTTCTCTTTCAGTGCAATTTATCTTCAGAAGCTGCTCGTGAACTTCGCGTTGAGCCGACAACAATAGACTATGATCCGGATGAGACACGTCTGTATGTTTTATCAATCTCTGCAAAAGCAACTCATACTTGGGAAATTTCTGGATCGGCTTAATCAATAACGAGTCTAACGCTAATTTTCCTTTGTGTTCCCTCGCGGTGTTCTACAAAAAGAAAGTAATTAAAAACTTCAAAAGAGTACTGACAGGTTTTTAAAATTACCTCCAGAAATTTTGCAAAAGCTGGCTTTGATTGTTGTGCACTCTTTATTATATCACGAGCCCTTTTCCAATTATTGACATAATTCGTGTAACTTTCTATAACAGTCGATTTTGAAAACTAAAAATAAAAAATGGATGACAAAAATAAAAAATAGAACAATAAAGGCGACTTACAGTTTCTAAGAAGACGTCCCCAATTTTTTGCTTTATATCCCAATGTTCTAGTCGCTTCCTTAATTCGCCCAAAAATACTTGATGGTGACTCAAAAGAGAAGGTATCTACAATAATAATAACAAATATCGAAATAAATAAGTCAGAAATAAAGTACCTGAAAGAATATTTCGTCGACTAAAGCCGCGTCCAAGAGGAAGCATTTTCTGGGTTCTTTAGGGGTTGAAGGTATTTCTGCAAGAATTGACGTTAGATGTTTTGTCAATAAAGAATAAGTCCTTACCGAAACTAATATTTGAAGAGATTCTACATAGGAACGTTCGGTGTCATAGAGCTCGACAACCACGTGTGTGCGGGTATCCTAAAATGTAAATTCTATATTACACTCACAGTTAAAAAGAAAAAACATAAACACGAAGAAGACATTACCGCAAAAGCTAGAGCATCAAATAATCGTATAAAAGATATTTGGTGTTCATCTTCGCTTTCTTCTCCACCTGAACACCCTTCTAAATTCAACCGTAAATCGCGTCTCGACATAGACCCGCTCATGTTTAATAACACATCTTTATTATGCCACACCTAACGGTCTTGTCGTATTTACTAGATAAGAGCGTCGACGCGCCGACGCTTGGCGTCCAGATAGCACTGGCGCACAATCCAGCACCGAGCGCAAAATTAAAGAAAACTTAGAAAAAACCGAAATACACACCGCGTAATGCGTTTTCACGAAACAATAACAAATAATCGAACAAATCCAAAATATAAATAAACAAAACTTACATTATTTCGTTGTAAATTTTCGACTGTCGCCAAGTGCTCGGAGCTTCCCCTCAACAAGTGTTCCAAAAGTTCGGGTGAAACCTCCGAATGAGAGAGGCCCTCTAAATTCGAAGGACTCGACGTCGTCCTTTGATGACTAACAAAAAACCTTTGTTCGCCCTCATTTCTAGTATCCCGAAGCCCTAAAGAATCTGTGCTAATTTTCCGTTTATTTACCCCCTGCAACTTATCACCACTACTAACAGAATTTAAACAATTTTTTAATTGGGTGTCATCCAAAGAATGATTAGAAGAGCCTCTTATTCTATTAACATAATTTGGTTTGCAATCACCGGAACCCACGGAGCTACTGCAGGATAAGGACGTTGGACCATGCCTTGTGATATCCTCCAAAAATTTTAATTCATTAGTGTATTGCTTTCGTCCCGTTTCGGGTTTCTTCATTTCGGCTTCTAACATTTGTCCATACGGCCCTCGCAGTGGACGTTTAGAATAACGACGAGGAATATGATCGTTTGATTCATTATATCCTGCAGATCGAATTTCGCAATCCGAAACATCAGAGGATACAAAACCTTGTGCATCCCCTCGATTTCCCTCGACTTCGCTTTCAGACAAAGAATCGGCTCTTAGAAGTTGATTAACTTTACATTTAATTTTAGGGACGAGTTATCTTTCTCCTCCGAGCTTTGGGCCGACAAAGGGGGCCTGTTTCTTAATTTATCATTCCAATGTGGCGGAACCAAAATGAAATCGGGGCTCTGGGGCTCGTCCTGGGAGACCCTGCAGGTATCCGTGGATTTTTCGCAACTAATCCTTAATTGCGGTACATCACACGGTAAGTTTTCGCAAGAAGGGAACGAAGTTTCTTCGGGAAATTGAGAGACGATTTCTTCGGAGGTTTGATAGGTATTTGGCCATTGGGAAATGTACATACCCTTTCTTCGTCGAGATTTGTCGCGCCTTTTTTCTTGCGATTGCTCGGGGGCATTTGCACAATCTACCACGCTGTTTCGGGCGACATAGTCGTCTACTTTAATATCTTCTTGTTGATTGTCTTTCTCCACTTTGCATCCTTGATAGATCATTTCGCATAGGTCGTTGACATCTTTCGAATGAAAAGCTTTATGGGATTCCGGGGAAACAGCTGTATTTTGTGTACGGTGGTTTGCGGTATGTAAACTAGTAGGTCGGTTGGAGGAATTTTTAGATCGAGGCAGCGTAAGTATTGTGCGTGCGTGAGAATTTTCGGACTGCAAATGAGTTTCTCGTAAAGGACATCTTCGCCGCACGTATTTTTTGTCGTCGGCCGAATAATCTACCTGGGAAAAGGAAGCGCTACGAAGTGGGACGCTTCGTGACGAATTTCCACCGTCGCATACGTTGGAATTGGCGGCTGGCGAACATTGATTATTATTACGATTTGGCACGTGCCTCGTCCGAGGTGGTGGTACTGGGCCTTTTTTTAACCTTTCGGTTAACTCTCGTAAGCGCAATTCCGCAGCCTTCTTCTCGATGTCCCGCTCCTTGCCCGTGTTGCTGGTGCGGTTGCCGCCGAAGCGGAATCTTGGGAGACGATCCAGGTTGTTGAAGAAATCCGCCCCTTCAACGTCGCTGCATTCGTAGAGACGTGCATAGACTTGGGGCCGGGAAATGGCACGTCTTCGAAGTTGATTCTTCAATAATGACTTGGTGGAGTGCAACACTTGGTCGCGAACTGTCGCCTGCTCAGGCAGGTCTGACGTAGCATTCTCCGCCATCCTCATTCTATTTACGCAGCTAAAAATATCACGGTTATTAATAGTCGGCATGGCGAGCAACGGGATCCGGGAGACGAGACCGGGGCTAGAAGTGGAAGGCCAGCAGCACTGGAAGCGGTAACGTGGTCCAGCTCCTGGTGGCGGTGGCGATACGGCTCCCAAACGTACTCCGTATCGTACCGACCCTACGGTAACGAACCTGTTTACAAATTCAAATTTAGTATTCGATTTTGTGGCATGCGGCCTTTCGAGCAATTTTATGTCAATATTCGGAGCCAAATATCTAAGGTACGTTAAGCCGCCTACGAATATATAAAAATAATCGCCGGGGTAAACGTATTAATACCTTTTAGATAGGACGCCGTTGTCTATAACTTCCTCGTTGTTATTGTCGGAACATAAACAAGATGTAGAGTCGCCGCAGCGGCCGAAACAATCTTCGTGCCACCTGGAGTCTCCATAACCCGTCATTTTGCTCGAGTTTGCTTCCACCGCCTGTCATCCTTTTGTCTTTATTTCGATAGAAAGCACCGTGTCACGACAGCAGTTTCCGCATTCTTCGCGATGCAGTATGGCAGCAAGCGACTTCATCGGGTTTTCGTAGAGCCAGGTGAAATAGCCAACACCATTCTACAACAGCACTTAATTGGACTCCTGGACCGGACACTTCGTCCAACGATTCGCGATCCACGAACGATGTTTACATCGGTGGGGACATACTTAATAGATATTTAAAAGTGGCCGAATCAAACAAT
This sequence comes from Sinopyrophorus schimmeli, assembly GCA_036325965.1. Lineage (NCBI taxonomy): Eukaryota > Metazoa > Arthropoda > Insecta > Coleoptera > Elateridae > Sinopyrophorus > Sinopyrophorus schimmeli. Next base: position 1,309,048 of record JARFIZ010000177.1, read on the forward strand.
ACGAAGTTGAAATCGTTCGCCGACTAACAAATCTGAATGTGGATCGAGAACAAAGACCGCAAACACTTGCTGCTATAATGCTGAGCTGTCTTTTAAATTACCTGTACCTGTTGCCTTGCAGGTAAAAATTACGAAGCAGCAACCTTTCTTGTTTCCACGTGGTTCAGGTTGCTGGGAATTGAGCCAAGAGTATTTTGGTCGGATGGTCGCTTTTCGCAGGCACCTAGAACACAAGGGCTCCAAGAAAAACTCACACACTTTTTTAATCTGTATTATTAAAATTCATATTCGTACTCATAGGAGCGATTATAGTAGCTATCACAAAGTAGTTTTAATAATACAGTGTACAGCTAAATAAATTGGCGACTCGATAAAAAGTGTATCACAAGCTGTTAATATTCTTTTAACAATAACAATTATGAGTGTGAAAATCCATGTCTAGCATTTTAGCAAATAACAAACATTTAAGTTATTCACAATATTGACAATACTATAAATTTCTTTTTCTTTTACATAAATGTTATAAATAACGACAATAAGTGAAACAGGTATAAAATTTATAATTTACACATATATCGTAGCTTTAAGTATATTTAATTCATCCGCTGGCTTTTTCTCGCCGATAGAAAAATTAATCATTTAAATTTTTCAATATTTTCCGAAGATCCCTCAAACAATTGTTCGTCCCTAGGAAAGTAACAACGCAACGATACCATTAAAAATTAACTTCGGTCATAAAAAAACACCCTGCATAGTAAGGACTTAAATAATAAAAAAGCCCTTCTTCTAGCCATCGCGTGCAATACAGTAAAAACAACAGCGAAAAGCTTATTAGAAAAATATACATCAAAATAGTCACTACTATTTTTTACAATTTTTGATTTCACGGACACATTTAATCAGAAGCGTCTTTAGCTTAGCTGATGCCACGATGAAAAGTCCTAAAGACACCCCATCTGACAAACAATTTTGTCACGCATCTTGCTGAAGACCTCCACTTAATAGTTTTTTAAGTCGGTATAAAGAATCTTCACTATTGAGCTTGTTATTTTTGTTTTTTTACTTAATATGATTCATTTAAAATTAAACCAATAATTTAAAACAGTACGTCCTAACAATACCAAGTAAATTTTGTACAGAGTAGTCTAATTTAATCGACTATTATTAACATCAGACGGTAGACGACGGAGCAATTTTTTTCATTTTAAAATACGTAGACTTTTGTATCTGTAATAAACAGAATAATCAAAATTTTTTGTATAATTAATTATATAACCAATTTAGTTATGAATCCAAATAACAGACAACTATTAGAAATAATAAACTACGAGTATTCTTAAGAAAATATTTAATACACCAATTTAGCTCACTTGTAGTTTATTAATAATCATCTATTATTTACAATTTACTTAATTATATGATTGGAATTATTAAAAAAATGAGAATTTTCTTTATTCTGTTTTTCAGACTGGAAAATCTTCAGTTTTTTCACTTAATTGTTTTATCTACAAGGGTCATGATAAATGAACGCATGATTTGTGTCCACGCAAAACAGCAAGAAGCACTTGAATTAAATTTCTGACATCGAGCATTTTCAACAAGACTACTCTGTACATGACACAGAGATGCTTAAAGTTCATATAATATTTAGATAAAGTTTTCCTTCAAAGAAAGCGAAGCTTACAGAAGCTTTGGCTCCAAAATTGTGTAATATAAAATGATGCCGTTTTTATTAAGCTTTTCTTCATTTTAACCGTTTTGCACAGAAAAATTCGGCGACACCGCATCGTCACAGCTGAGTAAGTATAGAGATTATAGATGTTTTTGCCAATCGTGAAAATGCAATTATGCAGACGAATATTAAGTAAATGGAGATGATTTCACAAAGTTGAAATGTAACAGAAGGCAGGTTGTAGCTTGAGTTTTATCCTAAAGAAGCTGCACGTCGCTCAAATTAAAAAATTTAACAAATTCGATTTTTCTTTTACAATAACGATACATTTTGAACCATATTATATACACATTTTATAGGGTGCTCTTACAATAGATAAAGTACACATTTTGCAACATAAACATATAAAAATAGTTGCACCCGCGTTCAACGCAAATTAATAAATAAATATTAATTGTGTGGAGGATTACATTATTGAAGTGGACGGGTAAACTTATTTATAGTTCTAAAATTACATTCTTTTAATGTAATCAATCAATACCTATAATTCTCAGATTATTAAATCCGGTACCCCTAATATTAGTGCATTAGTTTCCTTGTAAAAATTTATCAGAATAACCTCGATAATAGCTCAAACAATTCTAAATAAATAACAAACAATTATTGTATCAACTTCGTTGATTATTTGAAGCTAACTCAAAATGTCCCGAGTAACTAGTATGTATTACTTATTTAATTTCTTTTGTTAATAACAATGGACATACCTACATATAGTTTTGCGAATGGTAAATAGTACTTTTGCAAACTTCTTCGTTTGCGTGTACATCTTCAAGCAATCGCTAAGGGTTGTTTGCTTATCAAACGTTTAATGCAGTTCTTATCCGCATACATTTAAGCAGAAATACGTGAATACTATAAAGTAGTCCTCACTTTATAGTAGGTAGCAGTCTTTTGTACCAAAAGACCGCTTCTCAGATTATTTCTTATTTAAAACCTCCCCAAAAGTTGTTAATAGCCAAAGCCCAACATTTCAACCACGATTACTAATAAAAGTAGGTCACACTTAAAATCGTAAGCCCAATAATCAAATCGACTTTTTTACTAATAAAAAACGAACAAAAATTTTTAGAGCAGCAATAAAGATGTTTTTTTATAGAAGAAAGTAAGACGAATTAATTTCTTATTAATTTCGATTCGATTGATTTCGATTCCACAAATAAATAATAAAGGAAAACCTTGAAGGTTTCCGAATGTAAAATAGGATTTTATTGCGCGTAAAAAGAAAATGAGAAACTTAGCTTAGGGAAAAAGGTAGCCCTGGAGGGCTTTAAAACTGAATATTAAATTTTGAAAAAAGTGAGAAAATCGTGTTTTGTCGATCGAAGCTTGGATTAATTAAAATCGGGAGTGTTTTTAAATAAGAGATAAACGCTAAAAAGCTGGACCTGCGTAAGGATAAAATTTGATTTGAACTTCCTCGCACTCCACTTTTTACCTATTAGTTATAAGCGACAGTTTATAAAAATGGAAAGAATATTTTGAGAGCCTGACAAAAATATTATATATCCGCTATGGGACCTCCCGTCGTCGAAATGCTAGTAGTCATGCTTCGTCCGAGGTTCCTGAAAAATTGATTCTAATAGTACCAGAAATAAGTAGCCATAAAAATGCGATTCGAAGTCGAAGATTGTAGCTTACCCCGGTATAGAAGCCGAATTAGTGACCCCTTCGCCTAAGCTTTCTCTACTCATTTCGTCGGCCATGGCAACTTTAAGATGATGTCCAAAACTGGCCAAATCTTCCCTGAAAGCTTCGCTAGCCGGAGTAAGAGCTCCGCTTCCAGGAGGCAAAGACGTTACTTCCTGGACGCTATCGCCTTCTTCGTCGATGTCTTCCGCGTTCTTTTCTAGAAGAGCTTTCTCTTCGTCGTCGTTATATATTTTAAAGTAAGCGAACGTTAGATATATCACCGATATTATGAAGGACGGGATAGGAATGGCCATAGCGTACACTAAATTCATGTGGACTTGCCGCATATCTAAATAACTGATGACAAGTCCAGGATCTACGCGACTATAATAGCAGGAAAAATTGGTACCTATTTCTTTGTATTGCTTAAGAAACGTGGAGCAGTTGAGCATCGGCGGATAACCGCAACCCTTAACGTTGGGCATTAGTTTAGCCCCTACATAATACCATTCGGAATCGTTGCCCATGAGACCCGTAGGCTGAGCTTCCATAATGTAATCGTCTTGTTCCTGTTGTCTGTCGAAGAGCTGCATGTAATCGTAGTCGTCGCGTACAGCACGTTCTTTGCGAAGAGCGACGTCGGTCGTCTGGGAAAGAGCGACGTCGGAGGCGTTTTTCTTGTAATTCACGCGTATCTGCGTGCAATTATATATTTCCCTGGTGCAGCCCTCTCTGCACGAGGACCATGTGCAATTGTTGGTGCCTCGTCGTCTCTCCGTATTTATCGTCACGCAGAATGCGGGCGTTTCGTCGAATTCCATGAAGATTGTTGTAAAAGCTGGGTCAATGACGAAAGGCACGAGGAATAAAAACGAGAACACGCTAAAGATACCCAAGAGGACAAAGAACGCTGTCGTGTAAAAAATCATTTTTTGCTTGCATGTGCGCTTAACCTTTTTCTCCTCCATGGTCGCGCTATTGACACGGCCCCCAGGTCCAACATCTGCGACCGCACTTTTTTAAAGAGCGCGAGCGGCTGCGGCTGGCTGTCTGCTCATACCGCGAGGCCGCTTCGCGCGCTCACATTAACTTAAGTATTTTCGATTCTTTTAGTATTTCTATACATCAAATTCACTATTCAAATGTCATCTACATAGTTCGAGAAAACGTTCAAAAGGTGAATTTTTCTCGTTCGCACTCGCGGAACAAATAATCGTTTACTGAAAATCCTTCCATAGTTTGCTATCGGTGGACATGGTATTCAGGGCACTGCAGTCTATATTTGCCGTATCGATCTTGGCGCCGGTAGCCGTCAGATGACTCGAAGAGCGTCTGTAAGCGGGGCCCCATGTGACACAAACCTCCGAGTCAGATTTTTTTCTACTTTCTCGCCCGACAATAATTCAACAACCTCAAAGAAGAGCTTCTTCGGAGCCGCCTCGACTACCTCAAGGTATTTTTTACAATTATTTCTTTCTAAAGATACAAATATCTAACGCGGCAAGTGTAGGAATAGGTTGCGCGCGTTATATCGATTAGGAGACGCCGCAGTAAGTTATTGATCGGGGGTGGTGCGCGCGAGCCGCAACAGTACTCTTTCAACCCCTATTTTAGTAGCGATGTAGTGCGTTCAACTTGCACCCAAAAATGCCGAAAAAGAAGCCCACAGCAGTCGAAGACCTTGTAATACCACCTCAAGACAACAGAATTTGTGGCACAATATGTTTGTGCCAAATGACTTTGGTGCTAAGTAGCGTCGCGATCGTTTATCTGACGGTCGCCGTTTACGTTCCCTTCACGAGGGCTTTCCAATCTGGAATCACCGAACAACCGGTCATGTGTACAACTACACGCAATATATCGGTGGACACTTGCGATTGGGGCTCTTGTGGTGAATGGTGCCTTAGTAAAACTTCCGGTACCTGTATCCAGATCTACGTCAACCTACGGCAAAACGGTTCGACGATCCTTTTGGTTGATTGCACGAGCACGGCAAACAAAACTTGCTTCGGTATCGACCACGACAATGCCCCCACGAGCCGCTGCATCGCTGACCATTGCAGGAATTTAACGGGTCTCTTCAATTGCTCCAGAGGGACCTGCATCAACATAACCGATGCCTTTGAATGCATCTTCAAAGATACAGATGCGCCCTTAAAATGTTCCGGCCGCAGAGGTAAAATTACCTGCATAGATCTAGATGGGTTGTATAATTGTAACAGGGGCACGTGCGAAAAAATTAGAGTACCTTATAACTGCGACAGGCGATGTGTCGATATTCCAACACGCAATAAAAATGTGATTGTTCTTAGTGGTGATAAAGTATATTTGTCGCAATGTAACCGGGCCTTAGACGTGGACACGGGGGAGGAGGTTTGGAACGAAACCCAAAACCAAGTAATGATGGTGTCGTGTTACAACATCGACAATACCAGTCAAGGAGTTGTGGCCATAGATTGCATCAATGGCACCGTCATGCCCAACAACATCCTGGGGGACCTTACCAACTTCACTTATCTCAGCTATTTGAGTCTCTCCAATTCTGAACCGCTGCATAAAGAAAGAAGAATTGCACCTCCAGAAGCTGACTTACTGATAGCTAACGATAGCAAATTACTCATAAACCTAGAAGGATGTGTGAACACCCTTCAAGACGAATGCAAAGATTTCTTGAAATTTTACGGAAAGGATGGAACAGATCATAATGCCCGCGCGCGCTTCCCTTGCTTTTTCGCTGCCGATAACGTAGGAGTAACAGTAGTTAGGTTTAATTTAGAATCAACCACCAGACAATTTTTGGTTGCCTTTATTTTGCCATCCGTTTTGTTCGTTATTTCGTGTCTTACTTTGATTCTTTGTCAGCGTACTGTAGTTGTGGGAGATGACGCTAAAATGCGATTTCAGGGTTGCAACACACCTGAAAGTGGTTTGCAGAAGAGCTCATCCAACAACAACATGGCTGACCGAACCGGAGGAGATTCTATAATGGCACTTTAAGACAATCAAGTTTGTACTTAACGAGATTAGCTTTTCTGTAATTAACTCGTTTTCTTTGCAGATCGGTGCGTCTCCGTTTGATGAAGAACCGAGGCTTCTATCATTTCTTTCGGCAAATAAAAGAGGGTGCCCTACCTTTAAAGAATCTCGCACAAATACAAAACGTCGCACGTTATACTAAAAAAACACAATGACTTTAAAGCAAATGACGCTCATTTCGATTGCGGAGACCGCAAAGTTTTACGCGTCTTTATGTTTGGGCACCGTGGCTTTCATATCAGTTTTTGCGTTTTTATTTTTAATACCTTTCGTGGTCGACCCAGCAATTAATAGCATATTGGCAGATTACGAGCCCGAGCCAGTTACCTGCGTCGGTACAAAACACATTTACGCAGAAGGACTACGGAACTGCTCTTGGGCTTCCTGTCGTGAAGGATGTACACGAGAAGCGACCCGTTGTCATCAAATTTTAGTTAATTACTCTCGGCTTCCTTTCCGTGAATGGAGGCCATCCAATACTCCTCTTCATTGGGACGTTTGGGACACAAAATTTCTTATAAATGCCGAAGGATGCGGATATCCGCCTTCGGTGAACTGCTCGGAATTTGCTCGACAGTATGGCTACAAAACAGCGGGGACGCCATTTCCTTGCTATTATAGTCGAGCTTATCCGGAAACAGTAGTCGCCAGATACTCCTGGGACGATACTCTTCGCCATTTGGTACTATCCATAGCAATACCTAATTTACTCTTCGCAGCTTCTGTAGGTGTACTTAGCTACTGGTATTGTCCAGGCTGTGGCCGAGCTTGTCACAAATACGTGCACCACTTTCCCAAAGAGTAAGTATTCTGAATCGTGGATGGTGAACTTACGGCATGAGTAACTTGTCCTTTTTCGAAATGCAAATCAAACAAGTTTGACTCGTGCCGTCACTGGTCAAGATGAATTACAGCATTTTATTTCCAACTATTTTGTAGAGATGAAGACTACGACGACGACTCGTATTAGTAACGTCGTTCATTAGATCAGGAACACTCGAAGAACCGTGGAAGCATGCACAAATTCAATCAATCAACTTAATAAAAGCTCAATAATAGTAATAATAAAATAAAACCGCTTTATTTTGGAAAATATTATATCTTAGAGTGGACCTGAATGCAACTCGTAAGTTCCAAAAAAGCTGCTTTTCACTGCGCTATACACTCTAACATAGTTAATAAACTTTTGAGATTATACAAGAAAAGTTTTGCTTTTATTTAATCGCTACAAATTTATAATATCGTATTTATTTTATCAATAGGTTGTTCTATGATATTGATAGGTTTTAAGGTGTTCAAGTTTTATAAATAAATATTATAAGAGCATTATGAGAATAAAGCAATTTATGCCATGATAAAGTATTAATAAGAGGGTTGTCGAAGGGTGAATTGCTGGGTTAAAGAAATAGAGTATTGATTACGATTATGACGCAAAAATCGACCCGTTTATAAAACAGCGCCGGCGTCCATGTCATTATGTCTTTCGTTGGTACCGAAAAAAGAGCTTTAATGCAGAGATGTAGTTTTATTGAAATATACGAATTCGTCACACAGTGCCTTTTAACCGGAAAATGGGACGTCGAAATAAGTGTAAACCGCGACTAATTCCACCACAAAACAAACAAATTTGTGGAAGTATCTGTTTTTGCCAGTTAGTGGTAGTCATAAGTTGTGTATCCCTTATTTACTTAACGGTAGCCATTTACATTCCAGCATATCGAACATTTAATTCCGGATTTGAATTAACACCAGTTATGTGCCAAACAATAAATACGAGCATGCACAATAATTGCAGTTGGGCATCTTGTGGTGAATGGTGCCTGACAAAAACTTCTGGATACTGTCCCCAAATTCATGTGCTGGCACGTCACAATGGTACTACCTTACAATTGCAAAACTGCTCTAAATTCAGTTCGGTCTCGTGTCCCGAAGTCGACCCCGAAAAATTGCAGGTCTACAATTGCAATAATGGCTCACAATGCAAAACGCTTACTGGATTTTTTAATTGCTCGAAAGGTCATTGCGCGAATATGTCTAAGGAGTATTTGTGCCACTACAAGGCTGATGGAGTGACCATAGATAGTGATAGGGATAACATTAAATTAAACGGTTTTTTTGAATGTAAAGACTCCAGATGTATCAAAGTGAAACGTGCTTTCAATTGCGATAGGTATTGCGACAATATAAACACCACTTACATCAATACGTATGTTTATGTAGACGAAATGTTATACACCGCCAATTGTGAGAAAGCTGCTACTGATTCTTCTACCATTTGGACCAAGAGTTCTGAAGAAGAAGTCATCATGTTATCATGCTACAGCCTCCTCAATGACGGTCCACATCTAAAGTACCCAATTCCGATTAAGTCTTACTTTTGAAATTATAACTGGTTATTTTATAGCCTTACAGATTGTATAAATGGTACCATTTTTAATTATACCGACATTCCAAAGCCATTTGTAAACTTCACAACGTTTTGGAGCCTTTCCATTAAGTACGTAGGATATATGGATGCTACGCAAAAATTTCTCCCCATGCAATCGAATATTACAATATTTAATTCTTCCTACCTTTATATAAACTTAGATGGATGTGTAAATACTCTAAAAGGAGAATGTAAAGAATTTACTCGGACTCATGGAAGAGATGGTCGCAATCAAACAGCTTCGTCTCGATTTCCTTGTTTTTATAGAAAGGTAAAGCATGGGCATCAGATCGTCTTGGTTTAATATGAAAAAAAATTATTAGATCGATTGTAATAAAAATGTTTTGTTTTTAGAATGATTCGTCAATAGTCCTTGCTCGTCACGATTTGAATAAAACGTGGCACGATCTTGTAATAGCTTTAAGTATACCTTCTGGAGTATTTGTTGTTTCGTTTATTAGTTTATGCACAATTATGCAAACGGTCAAAGTTGGAGACGACACCAAAATGAGGTGCAAATGTTGTATAGGTAAGAATGATTTTGATCAATCGGAAATAATGATTTCCAACAGCAAATATGAGGTATCTTCCCCATCCGATGGAGCCTTAAGAAAAGATGAAACTCCATTAATTAGGTCGTAATAAAATAGCAAAAGCCTTATTACAGTAGTGTCTTTACGGTGTTCACAGTATCGATGTCCTGATTGTAGTTTATCACAATAGCAGTGTGTTCTTACAGAGTAATTCACATAAATATGCTATTGAATTTTTTTGTTAAAAACGCATATAATCAGAACTACCCCCTCTATACTATACTATTTGTTATTGCTTATTTCGGATTAGCATTAGTACAATAACTCAAAAGAGCTTCCTAATTTTGTTCATTTTATTTAATAATGAAGTTTTATAAGTACCTAACCGATATAAGAACACAATTTTACTATTCCACAAGCCTAAATTAGATTTATAATTGTGTCCATTTAATGACAACTGTGCTAATGTTAATTTGAGAAGACCCGCATAAGCTTTTAAAGCAATATTAGTTTTATCACTGTGCCTTTACTATTGTGTATATTTATTGTAAAACTCATTGTTTATATAACGTTATAGCAAAAAGGTGTGTCTTACGCTTATACAAAAATTCTATAAATGTTAATTAGTTGTTACAAAAAGAAATATCTAAAAAGATAAACCCAAGCTACATAACTGTTTCTTAAAAGTTCCTCGTTATTTTTTAAGTACCAACGATAATAATAATAATTCTTCAGTGCCTATATAAAACATTTCTGGGTAAGCTATGGAAATTTTACAAAGTGCATTTCGTAAACGTTTAAAACAATGACTGAGTACGTTATCTATCTGCTTATTTACAAATTACGTAAAACTATTTTAACACAAACCCATAAATTTTTTTAATTACAGTTAAAGTAGCTTCGGGTTATTTATGACATAAGGGTCCAAATGATAATTTGAGAAATATTTAAAGTATCTATATTTTTTAATTGAAACTTTCGAAGTAAATTTGTGTATGAAGAAAGTCGAAACGATTTTATTTTTATACAATCAGATTAAGAAATGCTCTAGAATTAAATTGTGATAATTGCTTTTGGATTGAAATTAAAAACAACAGAGCAAATTATAGCTTTTTTTAAATATGGGCCCACAGCTTTTCTAATTATCTTTGTAATTGTTATTAGTCAACTTTCAAAACCGAGCCCATTGTCAATAATTTTTCTGTGTTCAATTATCATAAAATAATTAGCTTTTATAAAAGTAAGAACGTTTTATCTGTATTTGGTTCTAATTACAAAATATCAAATATCTTGTTTACTTATTACCATCAACCACTGGGCTTCGTTTTAATATTCGCATATTCAATCTAATTGTGCTATAGTCTTCTAAAAGTACTGATAAAAGATTGGTGCAAAAGTCCTATGCATCTTCAATTGCCTGAAATCAAAAAGTTCATTAATACAATAATTGATAAATACTGTGTCCAGCGGTGGATTTATACTAGGGGCAATCGGGGCTAGTGCCCAGGGCGGCAAAATTTGGAAAAAGTAAAAAAAAATTATTTTAATTTAAAAAAATAAGATGTATAAACTATAAGTTTGAGTAAAATTTCAGTAATAGGGCGGCATTTTTTCCGGTACCCAGGGGCGGCATAAGTTTAAATCCGGCCCTGACTGTGTCTATTACTTACATTAAATTTTATCTAAAAACAATTAGGTACTTACTTACCAAGTTGTAAATAATATTTTAAAGCGATTTTTTTTTCTCCATTTGTTAATCTATAGATTTGATAAATAAAAAGTTTTAGCCATCCTTGCACTGTTAGAAATGAATCATAATTTTTAAAAATTACTCTATTACACTTCAAAATAAAATAACAATTTCCTGAAAGAGATTTAATTAATTTATTACTTATATTTCTTCTGTACGAAGTTATTAGAGTGATATGAAACACTATGGAAACAATTAGCCCACAGATAAGAAGGTTTCAGTGTATTTCAAGCTCAGCATTTACACACCATAATAAGCTGACTAATGCTACACTTCTAAAAAAAATTACAATTTTTAAAGAGAGTTTTAGTCACTTTGCTAATAATATTTCTTCTCTAGAATATTATTGTAATGCTACAAAATAGTATGATAATAAATAATCCACAAATAATTAAATTTCAACATATTTCATACTCCACTCTTATCCCACCAGAGAATAAATATTGATATGTTTAAAAGAACAATAAATCTCTAAGTAATGATTTATTTTGCGTCCCAAGCCTAGAACAAATTATTGTAACATTTAATAAAATATTTAAAAGCTCTAACATATAATGATAATACTTATCTTATATTTATTTAGAATTTAATTCCAAAAAGTGCATGCATGCTCCATCTGTGAACTCTCTGCTAAACTTCGTACGTAAATAAAAATTTTATGAGCCAATTTTAATCATTTTGTTAAGTATATTTTTTCTGTAGAATATTATAATTGTGATACAACACACTATGCAAGCGATTGACCCACAGATAATTAAGTTTCAATCTATTTTAAGCTCAGCTTTCACACACCATATTGCAGTATAATAACCACCAGTTGATATTAATAAGAACTCATTATTTTACAAAACAATTTTCTTATTATAGTTCTCCCTCAGAACTTTTAAGAAGTAATACATAAAAGTACCAAAGCCATAGGAATATTAGGAAAGGTATATTTCAAATCAAAATTGACTAGGGTTTTTATAGTTTTAAAAGTTCTACCTTGATAAATTAAAATGGAATCCTCATTAAACAACTTTCTTTGGTGTATTATTTATTTATTATAATTTGAGTAAATAGTAAAGTTAACCATTTAATTCAGTACATATGTTTGTAACTGATTTTATACACATTAAATAATGTATAGAGGAAATTCAGAAATGGATTCACCAGCTGAATTAGAATCTCAATTCATTTTAAGATTACCAGAAGTAAGAATATCATGTTTTCCATAACAGGAGCATAATATTTATGTTTTAGGAATCTGCAAGGATATTACGTGAAGCTATACGTAGTAACAGTACATTAAAGGATAGATTTACAATTAAAATTGATAATGATATGAGACATGGTGAAGTACGAGTTGATCACCATTTAATGAATGCTAAAGTTGTAGATTTACCCACAGTTGTGGAGTCTCTAAAAACTATAGATGCAAAGGGTTTTTACAAAACGGCTGATATTTGTCAAATGTTAATTTGCAGAGAAGATGATGATCAAGTTATTATTGATGAAGAGTCCCCACAAAAATCTAAGAAAAAGGATCCTAACAAAGTTGACAAAAAGTATCTATGGCCTCATGGTATTACACCACCTACAAAGAATGTACGGAAACGCAGGTTTAGAAAAACTCTAAAAAAGAAATACGTGGAAGCACCAGAAATTGAAAAAGAGGTCAAGAGACTATTACGTAGCGATAATGATGCTGTAAGTTCTAAAACAACATGAAATAACCCAATCCAAAAAATTACTTTTGATAAAACTTTGCACACATATAGAAGTCTGATTGAAATAGCTTTTGTACACAAATATATCCCTCACAAAAAGCTGCTTATTTCATTGTGTTACATTTTTCGTTAACGTTTATAAACAAAGTTTATTTAATAAATCACATATAATTTTCTAATATAAGTCTTAGCAATTATTTTTGTTATAGTTTGCTATTACATTAGACTACTAAATATTTTTTAATATAATAGGGAAGTTTTAAAAGTATTCAATTTTTGCTTAATAGCAAAGAACTATTTTCGTTCTTTGATATGGAAACTGCAATAAAAGGGCTAGGCTTATATACCAATTATCACAAAACTGAATCTCATTGTTAATCAAATTAATAATCGCCATAAACTCGATTAAGTCAGCAATTATTTATAGGTCGGTATTAAATGGGAAGTAATAAATGAAGATGACGAAAATAGAGTTAATAAAGGGACTGTGGTTATCAAAAAAGAACCTCTCGAATTAACTAACCAGAATGTAGCCGAACATGATATCTTTGGAGGAGCTGTTAGTGATTCTGAAGAAGAAGATGCTCAACTCAATGTATTAGAGTTGGATGAAAATAGTCAAAATTCTGCAGAAGACAGCCATTTAACTGATTCCAATTCTGTGATGGTATGTAATACATATAATCATGTTATTTGTGCGTAACATTACTTTTGTAGAATACTTCAATGGAGAGCAAAATTTTGACTGAGTTTTCAAGTGATATGTTTGCAGAAATGCAAAATTCGTCATTGTTGGAATATTACCATCAACCTCAAACAAGCTTAAGTTACTCCACGCAGAATTTAAGCAAAAGTAAGCTAAGAGTATTTTGTAAGTTCGTCCCTACATAATTTATTTTCAAGGTACAATAGAAGCCCGTTTAGAAGACTTGGAATTGGATTTAGCAGACTTAAAAACAAGACGTCAACAACAAGAACTTGAAATAGAAAACTTAGGAAATATTGCTCTACGTCAGAGATTACAAGACATCCTGGATCGGCTACTTCAAGAACAACTTGAAAAGGAACAACTACAGTTCGAGTTGCAAGAACTTCTTAAGCATGCTAATTAGAATAAGAGCATAATGCCTTGTAATAATATTGTAAAACTGTTTTTCACATGAAATAATTAAAATGTCTATAAAGGAATTATTTATTCAACAGGTGTATCAATTAAAACAAAGTGTGCATTTTGGCACAAATACAACAAATTTAGTAGGGAATAAACGTTTATGGTGGTGGATTCTCAGGTATATCAGTCTTTGCTTCTTTGGGATTTTCTACATTCGAGTCCTCAATAATAAGGTTAAGCCTACTCTCAACTTTATCCTGCTGGTATCGTTGATACAAATACATGAATCGACGATTCAATTTTGCAAATTTTTCTGTGCAGTGTTCTAAGCAACGTATTTCATGTGGCAACAACTGACGTGGATTCATATCACCGACGCATGGTTTAAAACAGTGTTCGGATAGCTGGTTGTAAATATTAAGAAAATCTCTAATCTGTAAATTTTTTTGGTTCACATAATAGAAATACATTAAATTAATTAGGTATTAATTACTTACATGACGAATATTAAATTACTTACATGACAAATATTAGATGTTGTTTGATACTCCATAATTAAGTTGAATAAAGTATTGCTTTATATGTTGCTTTACTCTTTGAAGTTATGGTTATGTTTGTATTGTATTTGGAAGATATACCATGGTTACAAAAATTAAACGCGCGGAAATTCAAATTCAAAAATTAAATCCAAATGCTAAAACTAATTAGAATTAAACAAACTCGTCAATTTTTAACAAAATTACTAATAATCTTTTATTTTAAAATAAAATTAATTATTTATATTTGTTACAGTTAAAAAACATAATTCTTTAAGAACTTGTAAAACTGGCTTACTACACAAATCGTTTTGACACCAGTGCTCTAATCGTCTACTTAAATCATAAACACCAGGAGATGACACAGCCACATTTAAACTAAAAGAATCCGAACTTAACGGAGGTATTGTAATAACAGTACCACTGAAACCGACCCATCTAAAATCCTTCGAAGGATAAGGGTGAAATAAATTTGGTCTAAATGATGGAGGTGATGAAACACTGTAAATAATCTATCATTCACACTGAAACTAATTAACTAACTTAATTACCTGCTCGTTCCCGATGTATTAACGGTAATTAAGGAGCTTACATTAGAGTTGTTATGTAGAGATATCTTTACAGGAACAATACACAATTTCTTTTCATCAAAATTATGATAGACTTGTGAAATATAAACGATACACATCGATATTTGATTACGATATTGTCCTAATGATAATTCATTTTCTACTTTTTTAGTTTCAATGGAATTAGTTGAATCATATATTACAGAGAGAGATTGTGCTTGCTCTCCAGTACGTTCAATATTAGATATAAATTTCTTTATAGGTACATAATTCTGACCATAAACAGTGTGTTTCACACCAGCGTTATCAATTACAAACGCTCTCCACTGAAAGAATAGTTTTCCTTCGTTTCCTCTTACTACATTAGCACCGAAATTTTCTTCAAATATATTTAACGGAGCATTCTCAATTTTCTCTATGAAATCCAAATAGGCAGGTTTTGTTTTAACATCTGATTGTTTATCCGTTAAAGATACTTCATAGTAGGTATTATTTTTTGTAATATTGCGTTGTCCTCTAAGCAACATATATCCAGACTGCTGTGAAGCAACGGTTATAATACTGTTAATTTTCAGATTCTCTAAAGGTACGAGTTTCCAAAATGAACTTAACAGACCTATTTTTAACAAAGATATTTCAGTTAATATGTTGTAGTATAATTTATTCATATTGGTTGCTTTTATTGCAAATAATAATTGTTTAAGCTCGGCTGACTGGCATCCTTCACTAACAGTAACATCGACTTGCAATGATTCATGAATAATTAATTTCCATTCATGTCTTATAACACGATACCTAAAAAACTCCTGGTTATTAAAGCATAGTTAAAATATATTTGTTACCTAGGAACACAGGAGCTATTGCAATTTTCATAATAAATAAGTAAATCTACTGTTACAGGGCCCTTAACTTCAGGAGCCTTTAACCAAATATTAACAGAATGAGTACCATCTGGATCCAAAGAGCCACTTGGAAGTGGTATGTGTGCAACATGATTCTTCCTAGACTCTTTTTCACGAGCCACTTGAGTATCTAAATCTAAATTTACTTTAGAAACCTTATTTTTATAAAATTCACAAGTTGATATAAAATGAGGAGTCGTAGTAACTAAATAAATATTATGTAATCCTCCATTGCCCACATTTCGCATTTCAATAGTTATTGGCTGAATTTGATTACAAAGCATCTCCAAGTTTATCTCAGAAAATGTTACCTAGGTAATACAATTATTTTTTAAAGCCTCACATTTGTATGGAATCAAATACCTGCAAACATGGTGCTGGTGGCAAAATTGAGATCTGGAGTCCAGATTCAATAATTTGGGATTCTTTCCTTACAATTTTTAATTTATTTAAGTTGAACAATTGTCTTCCTGTTACTGTAATTTTATCCCCTTCACCTTCTACAATCGTGAAAAATATTCCTGTCAAAAGAAGTTCGCCCACGAGTAACGGCGTAACATATAACATAAATTCCTGTGAACTAGCATTTGCAATAAAAAGCGTCTTTGTAACGGAAGTCTTTAAAAACGAATCTGTATTTTTATCAGAAGTTTCGTTTGTAATAATATCACCATTTGAAGTTTTCAAAGTCCATGATAAATATATATTCTTCAAACTTAAAGATAGAGACAATGGATTCCGAAGTTTTATATAAACTTGTATGGGTTCGTTGACAATTGCCATAATATTTATATTACTTAGATTATGTTTTGTGTAAAGAGTAACAATAGGTTTGAATATAAGCGGTAAAGATCCTTGTACTTCTTGTACAACTATTTCTTCAAGTTTATTCCATTTTTGTGACATAACAGTATCCTCATTGGTACTTAAAGAAACACCCAATGCTCTTACCTTACCAGGAATCGTTAATGGAGGCGTGGGTCCCACTAATATTTTCGTAGATTCAGATTCTAACAAGGGGAGTAATAAAATCGGAATATTTTGTACATTCTGACTAGCAATTAGTGTCTGTAAATAAAACAAATAAAAATTTCTACAATAAAAAATAAAAATTAATTTAATTCACCTGATAACTCGTAAGATATTCCTTTAAAAACAAACTTTGTTGTTCTACGGATTGTTTAGTTTGAATGGTCATTAGTTTTGAAAAGGAATCGGCCGCTTCTTGTAAAATATTTAAAGTACTGGATAATTTTCCTATTGTATAATGAATGTGATCTTCTGCAATCGTCCATCCTTTATCCTGATAAACTTGTAAAGCTTGTTTATAGCACCTCAAAGCATGCTTCTTTTGATTAGCTTTCGAAAACCTGTGACCAGCTAATACCATATGAAAAGCATATTTGCGAATCATTTGTGGTCCATGAGGAGTTAAAAAACAATAAGCAGCTTGTTCCAATAATAAAGCGGACCGCAAATCTGATTCCTCACTAGTCATTCGAATTAATTGAAGAGCAGCTTCTCCGTGCAAATTATGATACTTCAAACATTCAATACTCAAAAGAGTGGCTCTTGTTGCAAATTGTGCCATTCTGTAATTTGATAGAAATTTAACACTACTAAAATAAATAATTTATGTATTTCAGCTGTTCAACCTAAAAACTTATCCCCATTTCATTCACAAGCATTAGATACAAATTTACATAATATTGCAATACTAACTTGCAAACATTTAAGTAAGTAACAATGCTCTCTTCCACATAATCGTAAGTTTTTCTTGTGCATTCGTTAGCCATAAAAGCAGCTAATCCAGCCATCTCTAAAGCACCAGCATAATAAAACCAAGCCTGGTCAGAATTAAAGTCACGTTTTGCAGCATGATAAACTTGGAATGCCATCGAATAATGACCAAACATAAAATATAAATCTCCTAATTTTCTCATTTGTATTTCTGGGGCATCAGGGGCATATCTAAATATATAATTTATCAAATTATAATTTATTATTTGTAATAAAGTATACCTACACAGAAATATTATTGCCATTGTTGTTCCCACCAATTTTATTTGGGGTAAACCATCTTTTTGTAGCACTAAACAAAGACTTACTGACACCCTTCTTGTTGGATACTATTTCTGTAAGATTTTGAATTTGCCTTTCCACATGTGGCAAGAGAGCTCTTGTACAAAATTCATGAATGAGTAGTTTTATTTGTTCTACATCTTCGGTTGTTAAACACATACCATGTACTAAATTACTTGATGGAATTATTTGAGGCTCTCTTTCAGATAAAAATTCCTAATACAAATAAAATTAAACAGGTTTAGTGTAATCATAAGAATCCTACCGTGCTTTGATTATCAATTTCAGTTCTTAAAGGATGATAAGGTAAATTATGCCCATTATTATCTATAATTTCTCTGTTCATATCCAAAGAACCAGTGAGAGACTGAGACATATCTGGAGAGCTTTCAGGAGTTACTTGTCCCACGTCTTGCTCAAAATTATTGGAAATATATTGACTCCAAGGATCTGGAAGTTGTTCATCCATTTGACCAGGTGGTCTGGAATTCATTCTTAATAAAAAACAATTACTTATTCCATAAGATACTTTTAAAGTTTCCAGTAACTGAGTTGCTCTAAAAGAGTATTTAAATTATTATTGGGTAAATTATACTAATACCAATCTTACTTGCCACTATCTTCATCAAAATTATCATGAACAATTACATAATATCTTAGAATGTAAGAACTAAACCACTTGGGTAATTTGTTTGGAACAACATTTTGAATTTGATTAAGGGTTTGATTAAGATGAGTCATAGTATCAATGGGATTAGAATCTGAAGATGATATTACCAAAATACATGCCAAGAAATGTTTAGTAAATTCGTGACTTGATGGAAATTGAACTTGTAAAAAAGTCTCCTTCCATGCTTCAAACCATGGTGTTGATGCTGGTATATCTAGTGTGCTTCCATTAATTAGCAAACGTTGAAATCTGGGTTCCAATGTTTGACCAACTGAAGCATTAAGTAATTTTCTAGCGAGTACTGGTTGTGGTGGACGAAAATTGACATCAATAAGCGTTATCTTTAAGTTGTGGATAGTTACCACACCACCATTAGGATCTTGAAGAAATGCTTAAATAGAACAATGTTTCAAAAATAACTATTATGTATGTTTCATGTAGATACCTTCAGCATTAAGTTGGCAAAATGGTTGCACAAGTTCCACAAATGATAAATTATTTTTTCGACATAGATCATTAACCAAAGGGCTACATAAGACTGCGATCTGAGGTGTAAAAGCATTCTTTATAAAGTCCTGTGCTGACAATTTGCACTGTGTCATTTTCAAATTGGTTCTTTTACTTTCAATAATCTTTACCATTTAACTGATTCCTTCATCAAATATTTTTATGCACTTCTTTGTATAGTACTTCAATTCCTAATAAACACAATCTTAATCTTCTACAAGTGTAACTGGATACATCTTTCCCTGAAACAAATATGATAAGCAATCCTACAACAATTTATCAAATTTATTATTATCTACCCATAAATGTACTTCTATCAATTTTTGCATAAACCCATATTTGTAGATTATTATTATTATTATTACAACAATTACTTACATTATGCAAGAAGAATAATTTTACCATAAATATCACACAATATTAATTTAAATACAACTTCTCTAACAATTTTTTTAGAACATTTTTTATTAGTTATTAATTTTATAATAATTATTAATTGATAAAAGCATTTTCTTTGGCAAATAATAACAAAAACTCAGTTACAGAATATGACTAAATGTCATAACATTTGTTGGTAAGGCTGGGCAATTATACACAGAATGTTGCATTTGAAAAAATTTTCTTATATACCAAGTCATTCAAAAGAATTTGTTACGTGCCTGTCACGTGGCGATGCTATATTGTTTCTGAACCAATAGCAACATGAAAATTAAATAAAACGTTAATCCGTAAACGTACCCCATCTTGTAAAAGCCTTAACAAATCGATCTCCCAATAGTTCATTTTATAAAGGTAAATATTCATTCAATTCATATTAAATATGTACAAAATTGATTACTAATTGTTATTAATTATTAATTGCAGTATGAATTTAAAATTAATTCAAATATTCAGACAAATGTGCTGCAACTAGAAACGCTGCATGTACTAATACCCGTAAACGTCGAAGAAAACGGTCTATGCGCCCTAAATGGGATTTTTCCCCTTTATCAATAACAGAAACTATCACTGAAGAAATTATTCGTACAAAACCACTTCCTGGACACAGCAAATGGTCCTTAGCCGATTATCAATACTATTACAAGCATCATCCTATAAATTGAAGTATTTGTTTGATTTTGATTTTACGTTTTGGCATTAATATAAGTTATTAAACTTTACTTCGTTTTATTATAATTCAAAAAATCTTGATAGGTAGTTGTAAGATTTATCTCAGTCGAATATTGTTAATCATATTACGTCCAAAAATAATCAAAACCTGATTTAGAATTAGTACAAAAATAAGACACATTGGTCATTTAGTAATTATTATTTATTTATCAAATACAAAAATAGAAATAGTAGATTCTTCCTAAATTTATCCCAAAAGTAAGGAATTATTAATACAAGTGGATAGAATATACCAGTAGGCATGTAGTTAATAACGAATATATGGTCACTTATTATAGTTATATAATCTAATAAAACCTATAATTTAGGATACTTTTCGTCAAGCTACAGGTTGTACATCTACTTGTGATGTATTTGTGTTAATACTATCCACACCAGAAAGCCTTGAATACTCTCTGTTGTCTGCAATAGAAGTTAAATTACAATCAAACAGATAACGGAATATTAAGAACATATCAACCTCTAAACCTTCTAAATAATGATATCACAGCTATAGCTCCTATTATTGCAGATCCACCACATACATATGCAATAACATTCCTGTAATACTCCTTTTCTAGATATTTCTTGTGTCTAAAAGATTAACAACATTAATGAGTAATAATATTCAATATTAATTATTACATGTCTTGTATTATAACCACAGCAATTCCATTAGCTAATTTATCAGTAAAACTCATAATTCCATACACAAAAGCTCCACTTCCAGTTTTATCGCCAATTAAATCAGCAGTTATTCCTAAGCTTGTAACTAAAATTATAGATCCTCCTGCTCCTATAATTAAATAATTTTAATTTGGTAACAAAAGTATAACTTAGCATACCAAAAAGAATTGCCACAACATTAATTTCATAAAATATATACTGGGACTGTGAACGGAACTGTATCCATACACAAGCTATCACTCCAATTGTAGAACCAACTATATAAGCCATCTAGAATACAAATATATGTACACTAAGTTACTTACGTTCTCAAAATGAATACACTTACCTTTCTGCCGAGACCACGATTAAGTTTTTCTATAGTTAACGAAGTAGTAAAACTACCAATATACATAATTAATGGTATCAGTGCCAAAGCACTTGCATTCATGTTTAAAGTTTCATGTAAGTATAATGGAATAAAAACTTGACTCAAATTGACAAATAGACGTGTACACATGTACGTAACAGCTACCTAAAAAAAAATAATTAAACAAAAATCCATTATTTATATTGTTTAATTATATACTTGATATATTTCTATGTTCGTTAATATATCACGAACGCTAATTCGCAATTGACCAGCTCTGATATTATTACTATTATATCCGCTTTCCTCTTTGATAGACAAATGAAAAATAAGAGAAGATAATATTCCAACAGCCAAACCAATCCAAACTACACTTTGGAACTTTGGTGCATCGGCAGGTCCTATTTGGCTAGTTCTACTTTCATTGTTTATATGAAGAACACACCATGTTATAACATACACCAGAAGATTAGACATCACAGTAAAAGCATATCTTAAATTTAAAATTATTAACATTTTCGGTAATATGTAGCACATCAGACCTACCTAACTGCAGTCAATTTTGTTCTATCATGTTCATTGGGAGTTAATTCAGGAATTAAAGAAAGATGAGATATTTGGACGGAAGCCCAGCCAAATTGAAATATTACAATAAAAACCGAATAATAAAACATTTGAGCCCAAGTATGACTGGTGCTACAACTAACACAAGGCGAAAATATAAAAGGAAAAGCACCAACAACGCATATTGTTCCTAAAACAAATTACTTCAACTTTCAATCAAAATATCATAAGTTTCTGTACCTAATAAATGCCAAGTTTTTCTTCTACCATAACGGCATAACCAGAAATTATCAGATTTATCTGAGTGAAATCCAACAAAAGGTGTAGCTAAGGCATCGGCTACCTGTAACAAAAAGAAATAAATATTTTTATAAAAAACTTTAGTTATAATAAAATTTACCTGCCCTACTAATAATAAAAATCCAGCTTCCCAGTTATCAAAAAGTAAAACTAAGTGAAAAAATACTAGTAAGTATGTAAACCACATTGATGCACAAATATCATTAAGCACATGACCGACACCATATGCTAATTGTAATCTGAATGGAACTCTGCGATATACTTCTGTATATTCATCACTAATTAAATGTTCTGTACTTGCATCCATCTCTTCTGAACTAGAACACAAAATAAAGCTCAGCAACAGGTATGAATAAGCAAGAAGTCTTATTGATACAAAATACAATTAATCATAAACTCCGCATGATTAATACAATGCAACATAAAATGATTAATAAATGGTATCAAATACCTTTAACATTACACACATAAAGTAATAGTAATTATTAAAGAATTGTAAACAGTAAATGCCATAGTGTTAGTAATTGAATTTGTACTTACATGAATTCGTACAATTTGACTAAAATTCTTGAACTATGAACATCCACCCCTTCTTGTCTTGTATTATCAATATATTCATTAATATAACAATTATGATAAATAAACAAATTTATATTATTTGTTGACTAGAAAGTTCTTCTATATCTTGATTAATAATAAATAAACCTATAACCAAATTATTTAATAATAACAATACCCAATATTTATTAACACGTCTACGTTTGAATTTTTGAGAATAAACGTCATTTGATATAATTTCCTAGACACATGACTATTAGGCAATAACAATTTTTTTATTGTTTATCAATTGTGAATAAGATATTTATGCATCATAATATGCTTGAACTTTGAAGATTATCAACACATGTATCCCTGATTTAGAGATCTCCAATAGATGGAGCATAAACATAGATATCAGTATCAAATTCAAAATATTTTTATAAAAATGACTATCCAAACTATATTAAATTTCGTTTACGAAATTTACTTCTTAGAATATAAATAATTATAAATCCATCAAATTTCACTGTAGGTATGTACAAGTTATAAGGTTTCACAAGTAATTAGTAATACTAGAACCAAGATACAAATAAGATAGGCAAAAGGAAAAATTCAGAAGCTTTATATGAACAGGTATCAGGTTTGGTAGTTTCAATTACAATCAATAAATAAACATGCTCAGTAAAAGTTTTGAAGTGAATATGATATTTACTTTCTAATACAAATGTTTATTACAACTATAATATTTGATAAAAAAATGTTAATATTGTACACAAAAAACAGGTTTTTAGCAAATCCATGATTTCTGTAATAAATATAAGCTTTGGTCTTAATGTCGTTTGTTTCTATTGCGTTTATTCCTAAAAAAAAACATTAAAATATCTTAATTTGATTAAAAACGTTAACTAACTTTTTGGGACCTTTCACAAAACACCAATCAACGCCAATAGTTTGGCCCAAAATATCACTACCATCTAAAGCTTCTCGTGCAGCATTGGCTTCTTCAAATTCGCCATACTCAACTAGTGCATAACCCTAATAAATAAAGTAATTTAAAACCAAATATTATAAAGTAGAAAAATAACAACCTTTAAGAATCCAGTTCTGCGATCCAAATTAATAGCAAGATTTTTAATTGGACCAAATTCAGAAAACTTTTCGTTTAAGTCCTCTTCTGAAGCTTCCTCGTGTACAGAAGTTATAAATAAAATCCATCCCTCCACAGCTAAAAACATGTTTATTAGAGTGTTACTATTCAAATATGCAGGACTTACATTTCTGAGGACCTGACTCATCCGAATACTCTCCTGGATCAACACTTTCGTAGCCTCTTACTTTATCTTGCTCTCTTCGTTCTCCTGCACCGAATCCTCGCCCTTTACGTCTTAAAACTTTATCTTTAAGTCTCAATACCCCTTCTAGAAACACAACCTTAGGATAACAATACCAAAACTATAAGAAAACTTACGATCTCCTTCGTCTTCTACATCTAAATCCACAGAATCATTAATATCCAGTACATCTGCCATTTTTTCCTTCCACTTATTATTTTATTTGAAAAGGTTTAATATATTTCTTAGTTATACGTAGCTACAAGATACAATTATAACCTAAAAAACCACTCATGTAACAAACACAAAATAGTTCCAATTTTTAAAATAGATAGCGCGTTCGTAGCTTTATTCGAATTTCAAAATATGTGAATTTTGTCTTAATTTATTTAATACATCAATTAGATGTTTAAAAATAACGAAATATATATACCCTTGTTTATTGAACAGTTAATAAATAATTAAGGTAACGGTTTTTTCAAACTAGATTTTATTTTCTAGTTTTTTTAAAATAGTGATAGTTTAGATGAAATTTCATTGTCTAAACCCTTATCATTACCATTGTAATATACATTATGTATATAAAAAATGGTCTGTTAAAAAATTAAATAAATAAAATATGAAATTACTTTGAAGTGCTTCCAGATAATCTTATAAAATTTCAATGACATCAATCATCTTACTTTTGAGGTCACCGATAGCTTTGATTATATATAATCAAAACAGATAGAAACTCCAGTAAGGTAAAACTTTGAAAAAAACGAAAAACCTAAATGAAACTTATAATAAATAAAATAATATGCTAAAATTTCAAAGATTAATCTGTTCAGTTAAACTGCTAATAGTTAAATAAAAATTAGTCGAAACTTTTTAGAAGAGGTCTAATGAAACACCAGTCAGAGCACTGACATTTATAAAATAAAAGAAGGAATACGGTGGGAATTGTGAATACGGATACAAGTGGGAAAATAAACTGTTAATTCTATCCTTGTACAATTTCGAAAAAAAAAATTAATTCGCTTATATTACGAAATTGAAATTGTACTAGCATACAATTATTTATTAGGCAGTTGATAAATATTAATACAAATTCTTCGTTACAAAAACAGAGTATTAAAACCCATCATATCAGGGTTCATCTATATGGGATCACCCAAAGAACATAATCTACTATTATATCCATATATTACATGTAAATTATTTATAGCCTAAGAAACACATTTTCACAATTTATGGATCCTGGTATCATTTAAAAATTAAAGAGATAAACTTCTGAATAGTATATACAAAACCAGAATCCACAAGCCGTCAAGCAATGAAAGCTTACAAACTATTTTCAGTCTGACCGAGTCTTCCCATAGTCAGATCCATTATAGACAGATCAATTCCTAATGTATATAAATATTTTGGTTTTTAAAAAATTGCACAAATCTATTTATTGCAATAACATATAATGTTAAATAATAAAAAATAATACTAAATAAATTATTAAATAAAAACATATCACTTTTACAAAGTTCTGCTAACTGAAACGAATCGCTTATATGTGGATGCGATTCAGACCATTTTCAGCCAGACTAGAGAAAAAAAAAAGACATATTTTTGCCCTCACACAGCGAATGGTAATGCATCACAATAGCAGACTTACCACTATACAACACTGACGTTGTGCCACACATTGCCTATGAAGGCTATTACAAAAAATTTCGCAAAAACCTAGTGCCTATAAAATGATAATTATCAAGCCGTCTAATTTAAATTTCAGGCTCTATCACTAAAGTGAATTACATTTTATAAGACAATATCAATATACCAAAACATAAATACATCCAATTTTAAACAATACTGTACTTCAAAATAAATTGAATAGTAACAGCATTACTCTTATAATGGACTTTGGTAGTCTAATACCAGTTCATCGTTGCTAACGGGAGGGAGACAAGTACATGAACGGATCTGACATTTATTTAGCTTAATTGAAACACTGACAACAACCGAAATATAGAATAAAACATTCAACATTAATAAAAAAAAGAAAATAAACACTCACATCTTCAGACTTCGGTATCAAATTTACGATCCTACACTACAATCCATGTAAAAATACTGATCATCACTTATGCCATAGAATCTCAGAGTATACAACTGATAAATTTCGTTTACTACTTACTCGTTTTAAAAACACACCTCAACACAAAGCCTGATCGTACTTCGACTTTGAAAATTAGAAATAATTCTTAAAGGCCCCCCAAATTTAATCATTATTTTAATTAACTGCTGGAATGCTATGAAATAAGACTGCTACTGCAGGTTGTGCGTTTAAATACTTCACGTCTTCTACACCATAACAAATGCCTCCTTACCACAGAACAAGAAGGGATACTGATCAATCATTGTTTGAACAATATCTTCTAAATACGGACGCATCTGTTCGAATCTACCCATATCACTAAATTCAATTGGCAATAAAGTGGGCCACCAACAAATTGCCAAGTTTTTACTATCCATACTATTTAATTTCGAATTTTCCGCAACTCTAAAAACAGTAACATTACAATTAGTAATGAATCAAATTTAAGAGCAAACAATTTACCTAACAAAATGTTGAAAAATAAATTTTAGCACTTGAAAATTGACAGGGGGAAGCTTATCGAGCATACTACGTAAAGCCAGAAGTCGGCAGCTTCGGTCAGCTTTCACTTCCATATTACCTGTGGTGGTCGCCATCGGCTTAATTCTTGTTCCTAATGTGCCAAAAACTTTAATCGAATATAAAGCTATACATTTACTATTCCTAAACAAAAATCTATATTACCAGCTATTTCTTCCAATTCTGCCATTATGTCTTCTTCAAATAACGGAGGCAATCTTTTTGATACAAAATCTTTTAAAGCAGTTGCAACTGCATTTACTGGAATATCAAGTTCGGCTATTTGCACATTTGAATCTAAAAGAGTATCTTTGATACATTAATCTAAACATATTATTCACATACCCTCTTCAAATTTCTGAAATAATAAATCAACATGTGCCCTGTTTCCAGGTACTCTATATATTCCTTCCGAATCCAAACCTTCAGCTTCAATAAATTTCACACACTTTTCCAAAAATAATGGTATAAAATTCTTTTCAGACTAAGAAAATAAAAATATATAAAACAATAAGTATTTATTATATAAAAATAACTCACTTGTATAAAATCTGAAATTTTAAGAGGTCCTCCACTCGTAGACTTTTGTTTCAGTTTCTGCTGTTTTTTCTTTTCTCTTTCCTTCTCCTTATCAGCAACTTTACGCAGTTTCTCTTCCTTTAAACGACGTTTTTCTAATCTAGAATCATCTTTGGCTTTCTGCTTCTCTCGTTTCCTAATTAATTTATCTCTTTCTACATCTTTGAGTTGTTTTGGTAATACACCAAACTTAAAAAAATTGTTTAAATATTTAATAGTATTATATAAATTAATTTTAGTTTACCATCGGAGAATTGTTGTCTCTTGGAGAAGATACATCTAAACTAGATTCGTCGTCATGGATGTTTCCATATGAATTGGGTTTATTCGAGAACAAATCGGGCGAATTTAAATGAATATTTAGATTATGAGTATTATGTAAATCAGGTGGAATTGGTACAACGGCAGGAATAGGAACTCGCTTTTTTAAACTAAAAGAGCGCTTTTGAGAAAATCTTGAACGATTTTCGTTTGTTCCAGTTGGATAATGTTCTACATCACTTGCTTCAGAAGACTCTGAATTTGAGTCAGTTGCCACTACGAAGAAAACTTTATTAATAATACAATCCCGATATTTAAGAGATTTACCATTTGCTTTATCGGTGTCAATTTCAGTGGTAGGGGCTGAATGAACAGGAGCTAATGGATAGCCGCCTAATTGGGGAACACGAGGTGGTTGAACAGGAATAGCCGTACGTTTTTTTCTAATTCTCTTGTGCGTTGCTGGTTTACGATTAACTTTCGAATACACCTCACTGGCTCGTTGTCTACGTTCTAAACTACTCCATTCGCTATCGGTATCTGAATAGGCTATATTTTAAAATAAAATTTAAATTAAAACCTTCAAGTTTTACATTACCATACTCCAAAACACTAAGCGCTCTAAACTAAAGATACAACCAATTTAATTTATACTTACAAGGCTGTCCTTTTTCACGCCTTTGTCTTAATTTTGATTTTCCACTAATCGCATCTTGAACCAAAGTATACATGTACTCTGCATCATAAGGATGAACAACATCCTTCACTTGTGCATATTCAGATCCCAAGTCTACAATCTCGGGAGTAGCTAAAGGAGCATTTCCAAAACTGGAATTCCTCCCATCTATACTCCCAATATTCATTCTAGCAATAGCTTCGGTTACTACCGAGAAATTCTTCAGATTTAATTTACCAGGTTGCTAAAAACCCTTTTAAAATATCCGACTTACAAAATAAAACAACACGTACCTTTAAAGTTTGTGAAATGCCCTTTGGTCTTCCTTTTGTACCAGAAACATGTCTTCTGCCTGTAGTAAATGCATGTTGCCCATAACTATTCCAACCCGAAGTTATTGAAACTGGAGGTTCTCCATCGCCATCTAAAATGCAAGAAAAAGTCAAAGTTAGTATTTGAATAAGAAAGCAAATAACTGATTTTCGGCTACTGTTTTTATTATTTATATATATGCGAACAATATAAGATTCACCTGAATCATGAGTTGCAAGAGATTCTCTTGATCCACTTATGTCGGCTGCATGGTAATTAAAATATATAGAAATAGTTTTTATAAACGTGAAAGATACTTACAAGTAATTTCGTCAAGACTGGTTTGTGATGCTGAGAGGATAGGCCCCCGTTTTGATTGTGATTGAGAATGATCAGGTGGTGCAGGTTCTGGAGGAGTAGTTGGGGGTGGATACACTTGAAAACCTGAATTAGAAAAATTAATTACTGTATTTTATGAACAATAAAACGCACCCCATATTTCTGAGGTTTAACAGTATGTAATAAACAATATTTACCTGAATGTATATGTCTTTTCTTTGACGATAAAATCTCGCCATTTTCGCTTCCATACATGTAAATCTGAGAGTATTTATCACTATGATCACTAGAACTTAGACGTTCATCAGGTCCATTCATATCTCCTAAGTTTTCATAATTTTCACTTCCACTACTACAAAAAAATATTTTTAAATAAGTATCTAATTAATTTAATAGCATGTCTTTACCCATCGTTTATTTTTAAATGGTAGCTTTCATGACGAGGTGGAGGTAAGGGATGTCCATGTCTCTGAGATCTGGGATGTTCAAGGGTGCCTTCTCCACTGTCCTCCAACCCTAAAGGTTCTTCCATATGGAAAGCTTGTTCAATTTCTGGTTTCTTCTCCCAAACTTCTTTAAAAAATGGCGTATAAAAAGCAGCTAAAAAATGGTTTTTTACAAGAATTATTTTTAAAAATTTTATTTCTATACTTTTTTGTTGACACGATGAATTTGTGGTCATAAAATGAGCATGAAGTCTATCTGCTGTAGCATTTCCTTCAGTAATTAAATGATGGCTCAAGTCATTACTAAAGAATGCATTTGCCCCACCAGAATCCGTCACTGCTAATATTTGAATTGGTAAATTGGGAATGTTTAACGAAAATGCGCTGAAAGCAATTAATTAAAATTAAACTAGTATATAAAAGAAAAATTAAGTCATACTTTAATGTAGCCAAAGATGCTTTTCTTTTTGTGGAATAAACTAAAATAAAACCGTGAACAAGTTCATCTCGGAATGCATTCGCACCATGGAATGATGAAATGATAACTTCTACTTTTCGTTTCGAATCTCCTAAAAATGTTTCCAATATTATACTTCTTTCCGCGGATAAGAAACAACACTGATGAGATAAAAGTGGCGATAATACATTTTCGACCGAGTAAGGATCTCCACAAAACATACACATTATTATTCTGCAAAAAAAATCATCAAATACATTATAAGTATTAATGAAATATTATTACCTAATATCAGGTTCTACACATTCGATTACGGATTGATAAATGTTTAAAAAACCAGCTCTGTGATGAATGCTTTGGACAAGTTGATGTAAGGCATCTGCTACTAATTGCTCATTACTAATTTGATCCAAACACACATCCATGTATGGACATTGTAAACTAAAAAATAATTAATTAATTTTTAAGTAATTGCAGGTCTAAAACTGTTTACCTGTCTGCCAAATTCTGGCCTTCTTCGCGTAACTTTAAAACGTTTTTATCCTCAATAAAAGAATCTTGTATAAACATTAAAACTATTGGTAAACCTTGAAAAGGGAGTTTATCATCTTGTTCCAAATTTGAAACCAATGTTTTTTCTAAACTTTCGCGAATGTATTCAAAAGATTCCGCGTTAGAATATACACAGAAAGCACCATGTGGAACAAAATCCGTTGTACGAAACGAATTGTGTGGCAAACTAACATCCCCAGTGATTATTCTATAATCCAAACTATAATACTGACAGTCTATTTCATATTCGTCGTCATCACATTGAGCCTAAATTATCCACATTGAAAAACAATTAAGGGTTACTTTTAAAAACTTACTCTAATTTTTGCAGCTAAATCTTCCGCATAGTTATTAATTCCCAAAATAACAAGATTGAGCTGATTATTGTCTGAATTCAATAGCCATTGTGTACTGCGATTCCACGAGGAAGGTCTAAGAAAATAGTGTGGTTTAGACTTTGATAATTAATTACAAACTGCAAATATTAACGTACCTATGTACTTTAGTAGATAGTATCCGTTCTATAAGAGCATCCATACAATTTGGAAATGCAGGACAATGCTCTCTTATAGGACAATGTACAAATCCTAAGTGCTGAAAAAGCATTAATTTTCTATCTTGGTCCAGTCTATCTAATAATTTATATCTAAAAAAAAATTAAATTAATGACAACAATAAAGGTAATAAGAATGTTTTACCTAAAATCATCTTGCAAAACATCAGTAATTTCTTTTATATCCTCCTGAGTAATTGTTCCAGTTGGTGTAATACTTTTAAAATGATAAAATAAATCAGCATGTTCTAATAATAATTCCTAAAAATATGGTTTGTGTAGTTGCATTGTTATATTTTTATTTGTAGTGGCGATATTCAAATTATTTAACAATATGTTCAACTCAAGCAAACAAAATGAATAGCACCATTGGTTTATATTTACTTGGAAATTGTGTTTAGCATTTTCTATAAGATCTCTTTGATGGTTATCATAAATTTGTTGGCATTCGTGTTCTGATAAGGCTTCAAAGCATTCTCTACCCATAAACAATACTCGTACTTCAGATAAATGTTTCCCTGGTGTGACATATCCAGTATCCTCTAAGAGTTGTTTAAATTGTTTTTTCCACCTAAAAAAAAATACTTAGCTATAATATTTAGGTTTTGATAAGTTAGAAAGAAAGTACTATAAACTTGTATTGGTTAATTATTATTAAAAGAAAAGTAATCACAGTGCCAATATTTAACAAGTTAAATATTTGCTAGTATTGACCTTTTTCTCATTCGTACCTACCTTTTAGGCATCCTGAAAGCATTAACAAAAAATATTTCTATATTAGAGAGTAGTTTTAAAAAATTATTTAATAAATAGAAAACAGTAGGGCGTTTGCAAAACATGATTTTTTTTAAACGCGCCATAAAATTTCGGCAGAAGATCTCAAACAATATAGTTGCGGCAAATGTAAGCATTTTCCCTGTAGATAACACGTAAAAAAATCAGAAAATTTTTGTATTTTTTTTTGTAAAAGACTTGACTTATAAACTATCTAAATAGAGATTCTTATACGAAATTTCACGTTCTATAAAAAAAAGTATCGAAATAAAATTTTCCGAACTGTAACCGATTAAGACATCTTTCACCTATAAACATCGAGTCATTTTGAAATTTGTAATTTTTGTGTATTCACAACAGTGTAATCATTAAATTAACATAGTATTTTATATAAATTTCAATAAGAATCTGTATTTAAATTGTTAATAAGTCAAGCTGTTTTTCCGATTTTTTACATGTTATCTCGAAGAAAAATAATAAAAAATAAAATAAGCACCTCTAAATATAAACATTAAGAGCTCATATTTGGCTGAGATATATCGTTTGAGATGCTCTACCGAAATTTTGATGTGTTTATAATTTTTTTTTTAACACTCTAGAAGACTAATACATATTATGTAAAATACATCATAAATGTATTGCAATTTTAAAATAAATTTTATACGCACTCTAATCGTTTTTGTTCCTGTTGCAAAAGATTAACATGATTCTTGTATACCGTCTCAGCATCACTTGTATCAAGTACATCATATGGAATACGAGTACCTTCGGTATCGTTGCCTAACTCACATTCGGTCCAAGACATGTCTTCTGGACATTCATAAAAATATTGGGAAAAATCTGGGTGAGATTTTAAATATTGTTGAATAGAAGGCCAATCGCTAAAAAAACAATTAATTAAGTAAATTAAAAACAAAGAGTGTATTGTAACAATAAAAATGCAAATTCTCTTAATTTTGTTCCAAGAAAAAAGAATATACCTTTCAGTAAAAGTATTAATATCAGAAACTAATTCATGTAATACATCAGGTAAAACTTCCATGTAATGAGCAATTCGCTTAGCTAATTGCTCGTCCTTCAGTTTTTTGATGTGTCTACGAAATAATCTTTGTGTTCCATCCAAACCTAAAAGGACTCAATAAACAAAAGTAATCAAGAAATTAAAGAAACTTACCAAAGAGTTGTACAAAATAAATCCACTCTTTGTGAGAATTTAATTTTTTAAGAGTTTGTGACCAAAGAGCTCTACAATCAGTTACATGAAGTCTGATCAATCTCAAAAATGCTTCACTAGCTGCATCCATCATTTCTTTTTTAGTTCTTGCAGCTTCACCATAAGATATTATCTTTGTTCTTACTTTACTCCTATCAATCATTTGTGCAAGTAAAATAAAAGCAAGATCTACATTCACATTATCATGTGACGATGTCTCTATTATAGGTACAGTCCCTTTATACTCTTTTCTTTGTAATAACTTTTCTGCCTCTTTAATGTATAGCTCATTAGCATCATCATTTTTGGTTGTTGCAAGTACGATGGGTTTTTTAGTCTTAACTAAATTGTTTAATATGGCTGCTACAATTTCTACTTGTTTTTCTAAAGATCTGCTTGGCACAATGCTTACATCAAAGATACATATGAAACCGTCTATATTTAATTTTCCATCTGGTAATACTTTTTGTTCATATTCCTTTTCTATCCCTAACTGATTTTTGCAAATATACATTAATTTTTCGGCAGATGTTATTTTTGTAGCTGCACAACGTTTTACGTAAGGTTCCATTTTCCCACCTGTAATTATTAGACACTGAGACTAATGGTTTTTAATTTAAATCTTAAAAAAATTAATATAATTCAATTTTTCGTAGAAAATATAATGTAACTTCAAATTTTATAGCTCTTAAAATAACAGTCTAACAGAGCTAAAATAGTCTCAAAAATATCTAGAAAAATGAAATTTAGTCAATTGCAAAGTGTGAATTTATAGAAGTGAGTCACAATTACAAAGTTATTAAATATAAATAATTGATTCAGTATTTCTCACCTTTAAAAGGTTGAAAGGATGCATCATCTATAAATTCTGTTTGTTCTATAACACTAAATTGATAATCAACTCCTTCTTCAGAAGTCTTAATTACTTCTCCCCAATATAAAAAATGATCATTATTAACAACACGACCACTAAAATCGGTCTGAAACGTTAATTAGTTATTGGAAATAATATCTTTAAAGTTTCTTTATAATCATACTTGGCTGAGAACAGAGATGTGATCGACATTATAATCATCAGCTAATGATCTCATAAAACGATTACAGAGACATGATTTACCAACCCCAGCATGCCCTTTATCCTTTTCCATTCCAGACAAACCAACAATGGATATGTTAACAGGACGAACTGTGTCCGATTTGCGTGCCATGATAGCACCAAGTTTTAATCACTAAATCCTATGTACCATTCCCTAGATAAGTACACATGATCCTAAAACCTACACAGTATATTAACTGCAATTGCTGCGTTTAGAATAACAGTAGGGGCTCACGTATTAAGTACCAGCATTGACAAAGTGAGTAATGAATTATCTCTTAAAGTACTTCGACCAAACACACACATGCTTAGCAAACACATACCTCGCCTTTAAAGTTTAGAATAAAATAGTTCCATTTCATAGCTTACATCCATACAGTCTTTAATAACTTGTAAAATAAAAATAACATGCTAAAAGTTTTTCACAACCTACACCCATAAGGACATTACTTTGTCAGCATGTGTCTTTATGTAAGCATAATTTACTGAATTAATAGTTTTATTACAGCAGAAAATTATTGTTTTTCAATATATCAGGAACATGAAAATAAAGCACTGTCAAATTTAGAATTCAGCCGACCACCCACCGCCTTAGATGGTCGCCATTACTATCTTTTGGGGTGTGGGGGGTTAGTTGAGTGAATTGAGCGCTCAATAGGCAGCTAAAAACTTACGGATTATAATGACTGTAGCCTGGATCCACCTGTATTTACCCACACACCTATCTTCTAATAAGTCCATTAATTTGATAAGTCTTTTTTACTCAATTATTGCTTAAAACATTGGCGAATATAGCACCATCACAGACAAATGTATCATTATGTCTATTAAACTGATTACTTAAGATTAAATAAATTATGTCTTATTATTAGCGAAACACTTAATTTGCTATACCGAGTTTATATAAGGCTAGATTTGCATTAATAAATAAAAATGTTCTTATTTTTGTATAGACGAAAACTATTTTAGTATGATGTGAATTAGCCTTTAGTATAAATGTTTTTGAATTCCCAATATAAAGTCAATTTATCTACTAACAGATAATATATCATGATTTATGGTTTTTATTAAATTAAAAATTCAAAATTTGACCCATTTTTTGTTTAAATTGTTAAATAAATTTAAACGAAAGTAAAGTTCGTTGTGAATACGCCATTGTTGTTAACGGGATTCACCGTATATAACGACAATCGTCATTTTTCAACTGTTTTGAAACGTTCACTTCGCGAGCACGTTTCCACATATAAAGATTTGGCTAATTAATACCTTGTATTTATAGTGAATTATTACGAACAGTTAAGAAACAACTATAGGTAAGTGTAACCTACATTTTTCCGTGAAATCACGTTTTAATTTATAAAAATTTTCAGAATGGGAGGTTGTAGATGTTCTTATAAAAATTGCACCCGGGCTACAAACAACTCTGCTAAAGACTTTCATTTCTTCCATTATCCTGTAAAGGATCCTCTGAGATGTGCAGAATGGATTGCAAATGCGAAGAAACCCCAATTTATAAGTCTGCCAGAGGAGCAGCTACGAAATAAGGTCGTGTGTCAGTTGCATTTCGAAATGCAATATTTTACAAATGCGAACAAGAACCGCTTAATCCATAACGCCATACCCACATTAGATGCGGGTAGCGATGGTGAGCCACCCGATGTAGGGAATAATGTCCAAGTATTGCAAAGAGATTCGGAAGGGAGCGTCTTTACTGTAGAGACTTCCCAGTTGGTGCAATCAGAGGATGTTGCATCCTACATTATTGAGAACGATAACTTGGTTTCAGCACGTTCAACTACTGTTAATTTAACTGGACCAGTTGTAATAAAAGGATTTGTAGGACCCGATGGGTCTGATGCCAATAGAAACCAAATACAACTGTACGAATGTACATCATATGGAAGCGGTGCATGTGGTATAACTCGTATAAACGCAATTGGAACTGCCGAGGATTTACTTGCTGATGGCGTTATTCTGGGTGATGATGTATATACAAATGAGCCAGAGGATATGTCTGAAGAAGAACTTAATGAAATGTGTGAAGAGGAGTCTGAAGATATTTCCCGTGGAATGTCTGACATTAAAGAGGAAGATTTAAGTAACTTCCTTCCAACCAATATTAGGATGATTAAAACATGTACAATTCATCCGACTTCTCAAATGGATCTTGATACGAGAAACAATGATACTGATCATGAAATGCTGAAAGTTAGAGATATATCTAAAACTCTTGAGAAACACACTAGAGAAATTGCTCTTATTAGACACACTTTAAATGCTAGAGTGCGTAATTCTAAGCCCAAGAGACGATTCACAAAAATTCGAGTGTTGAATTATCTGCAACGTTTACTTCCCCCAACATTATTAGGAGCTGTATCATTACAACTGCTGCCAAAACATATAAATTTTACAAAAAGGGAAAAACAATTTCTCATGGCTTTGTACAAAGCATCGCCTGCTGTGTATGAAATATTGCAAAAGCAATACAAATGGAAGTTACCTGATATATCACTTGTAGCAAGTGGTTATATATAGTTCTTAGGACTTTTTTTCAATAATTATGTTCTGTGTTATTTTTTTTGGTAAAACTTATTTATCTTTTAGAATTTAGTAACTATTTAAGAGTTTTCAATGTTTAACGTGATTATATTTATATAAAGGCCTACATATTGTAACAAATAATTTGTTACAAAAAAAACAAACTTGGCTTTCAAATAGCCAAAAAGTTTGTTTAAGGTCCAAGTGATATGAAATTCCTGTTTTTTGATAGTTTTAAACTTTAAAGTATTTTAGTTAAACCATTGACTGATTAAGCTATTTGTATTTTCAATATTTAAATTTTCAGTGTTTTACAACACTTAAAATTTAGATGTTATTTAATAATTGATATTACTTCCTTGAATTTAATAATATATTAGAATTTTTATACAAAGTGATAAACTGTACAATTAGATATTTCCAGAGGTGGTATATAATAATACCTTTGATATGTTTTCATTAAATTGAATAACATTTGCCTTCAGGTTTTAGGATATTTAAGCTTTAATCCAAAATTTATATATACAAGTATGTTTATAAGTTTCTCCAGGATAAAGCACAGCTTTTGGAAAGTTTTTCTAAAAAGTAAATAATTACATAATAATCCAAGGACACAGCAATTACCTACATGATTCACGGCATCTGGCCAATTCTGAGTTTCCAAACAAAGGGCTCCATGTTTGAAATAGCCCCCAGCTTTTCCAATAAGCTGTGCTCCTGAATTGTTCTGAAATAGTATTATTAGTCATTTTATATGTGTTTAATAAGAAAATATACTTCTGATAAAGAATTTGTTGTATAAAATTGTACACCTGGCTGATTACTATAAACTTCTAAAACTCTTCCAGAAGTAGGATGATAAACTCTAAATATAAAAGAAAGAAATTATAGTCTTAAGATTTAACAGTAACCGAAGCTATACTTTGCTACAAAAGTGCTCTCTTGACTTGTCCCTTTATTAATGCAAAAGTTGTGATCATATCCGTTGTATCCAGGTATTTTATTAATAACGTCCCCCAATTTTTTGGGAACTTGTAAATCAAAGATTGTATCAGCTACTGGGAGAAGCTTTCCTAAAAATGTTGATGTCAATATTGGATAAGCAATAATTTGATTTCTACCTGAGGGAATCGAGTCTTTGTCCACATCTGTAATTTGATCAGCATTTATTGTGACAACATGATTATATAGTTCCTTTGCCCCTGCATTATGACCACTTAAATTGAAATAAGAATGATTTGTTAAATTTACAAATGTTGGTTTTGTGGTAGTTGCTTTGTAATCAATTAAAAATTCATTCTTATCATTTAACTGGTATGTAATGTTAACCAATACATTTCCAGGGAAACCTTCTTCTTTATCTGCAGAATCATAGCTCATTATAACTTTTGTTCCTTCGACATGATACTCCCAGTTAATCTGGAATTGTTTTAATGTACAAAAGTCCATCAATTGAGTGTATATTACTTTATCGAAGCCTTTTAAACCTCCATGAAGCTGATGCTGCCCTAAGTTCTGTGTTACATTGTAAATATTATCGTCGATTTTGATTTTACCATAACCGATTCTATTAGCAACCCTTCCAACAGTAGCCCCAAAATAAGGGTTTAAAGGATTCAAGTAGCCTTGAAAAATAAATTAATTGTAAATAGAAAATTTGGTTCTAGAAATAAGGAACACTTTGTTGGTGCATAAAATAATTGCAATTAACCGGGCATGCTCTGCGTTTTCTGATTTAGTCTTATAGCAATGAGAAATTAATTAATCAAAAATGAGAAATTTGAAACACCATGTATGCCAAATTATTGTTATCAAATAACAACTGCGCCGTATCTACCGATTTTATTGTAGTAACATGGTGACATGCGAATTTATAAGAATAAAATTGTGCTCCCAATTTTTCATTAAAAATCCAACAAAACTCGTTTTCTAATTATAATATTACATAACACCTTGACCTAAAGAAATGTAGGGCCTATATTTATATATATATATCTTTTATTATGACATTTTGCTGTAATCTTAATGATTAACTGATGCATTCTTGCATCTTGTATCAACAGAATTTTTTTTTTTTTAAAATGACAAAGACATGTATTGAAAAAACAAGGTAAGAGATATACGCGCTTTGATTAGCTCTCATATTGGGATTTGATTAATTAATGGTTTATAATATATGAACAATAGAAACGAAAATAGACGAGTAACACAACAATAATTTATCTATTGCACATTACCTTTCATATCATTAAAACCCATTACGATATCTTCAACAATTCCATTTTTGTCGGGGACCTTGATTGAAGTAATTGTAGCCCCGTAAGTAATTACTTGTACTGTTATATTATTATTGTTTTTCCAAGTGAATCTACGTACTTCTTTCGATTCGCCAGTAGTTTTGTCGACGAGAAAATCGAAATGATCCTCTTCGATTTGAACTTTACTCATTTTTTTGAAAATTTTGGAAAAATCGAATTAGACAGTAACACATGCACTTATTCTACGCTTATTATCAAAGCATTACTAAATCTTGTATTTATAAGGAGACAAGCTCATTACAATAATAGATAACAACCGCTTCCTGTTGTTTATTGATGCTTTATTTTTATTTATATTGATAATGTTTGTGTACCTTTATTTTATCAAAAATATAGACAAAATTAAACAAAAACTGGTTAATAATCAAAGTTAAAATTAAAGTTGATTTGTTTAAAAGATTATTAAAATTAGATTATGATTACAATTTTTCATTACATATCAAAATTTACAATACTTGGTGTTTCTCACCTAGTTACATCTTTGAATAATAAATCCGATTAAACATTCACAATATTTTGGAAATTAAATCAAAACTCTTGGAAACTAATTTATAGTAAAAACACATAAGTTTATTTAAGGCAATTCAACTTTATTTGAAGCAAGTGGGCAGCTAAACCCTTTCTTTTCTGCAATTTAAAATTTGGAAAATCGATCAAAACAAGACAAATAAAATTAATGAACTGTATTAGTTTGCATATTAATTTAGACAAAGCTCAATGTTATCTACTTTAAAAACCTGTCTTATATCCCAAGGATGAGTTAATATAATGAGCTATTATTTTTCTGTTCTTAGTAAAAATTTAGATACCGCAGACTAAAACAGAATTCAGTCTTCAATTGATGAAGTGTATTTAATTATTTCCAATTAAATTTAATTTTAAAACTAGTAATTAGTTAATGAACTTAATAGTAAGTGAAATTGTCTCGTGTCATAGCGTCCATATTCCTCTCCCAAATTGTTTGTTACATTCCTATTAATCGTAGCGAATTTTTAGAAAAAAACTATTTTCATAAAGAAAATGCAATGTCGACTAAAAGAGTTTCTAATTTAAAATGGTACGAAAAGTTTACTTATAGCATAGTTAATTTTACGGAGCACACCTTCTACAGGTAAGTGTAGCGTCAATCAAAACGCAAAATAATCGCGTTTAAAAAATTAATTATAGTTTAGGGTTCAAGGTAGCTTCAAATCCATGGAAAACTATCATCATTTGTTGGATAATAGTGTTTTTAAGCGCTTTTGGGTTTTTGCGGTTTCATCAAGAAAAAAATCCTTTGAAGCTCTGGGTTCCTCCACACTCCACGTTTTTGGAAGACACAAACTGGCTGATGAATAAGTTTCAAAATGGTTTTAGATCACAATTCGTCCTTATCGAAGCTGAAGATGTCCTGACTCCTGCCATATTAAAACAGGCAAGTTAATAATTCGGCCTTTCACGAATTATTTTAGATTTTTCCAGATATTACAAATCGATGGAGAAATCAAAAGCATAATCGGTTCATCAGGAATCAAATTGGAAGATGTGTGTTTTAAGTTGAGTTACAATCAATAATTCAGGTCAAGATGCTATTATTGCAAATTTTAGAATTCCAACAGTAGATCCCGAATTGGAGATTTTGACTAATTATGGAAGGCGTTCCAAAAATGGAACCGAAGAAGAGTTTGATCCCAGCGTCGTTTTTAATGCGGCCACATACTGTAGGATAGTGGAATCTTTTGATAAGACTTGTTTTGATCGTAGCTTGTTGCAATTATGGAACTACGATGAACAGAAATTGAGGAACATTACTAAGCAAGACATCATCAATAAGATAAACAAATACAAAACTGAGTAAGTAATTCAATCTCCATACCAGATCGCTCATTTTATTTTGAAAAATGTTTTAGTCCAGTTTTGGGAAAACTGAGGAACTATGAGAATTTATTGGGGGGCATTAAAAGGAACGAAAGTGGTCATATTATTTCCGCAAAGGCTTTAAATACTGTTTACACCGTTTATGTAAATTTTACTACTGTTGATATGGATAAAACTGGAAATACTGCTGGGACAGCCGATTGGGTGATTAATTTTACATTAGTACCGTTTAATATGATTATTTTAATTAACTGCTTAATGTAATAATTAATTATGTGTTTTATAAACAACGAATATTGATTCTTAGGCATCCGAAGAGGCTTTGGAATGGGAAAAAGAATTTAGTGATTACATGGAGAAAATATCAAAGGGCATTAAGAACTTAACTATTTATTATGCAGCAGCTCGAAGGTTTGTTTACAAGTTTTTTTTAAATAATTCAAAATGATTACTCTTTCCATTATTTTAGTTTTGGAGATATAAGTTCTAAGACTATGTTTCAAGATATGGATATTCTATGTATTGGAGTTGCAGTTATGGTATTTTACGTCCAATTTGTAATTTCAAAGTTTAATTGTGTGGAAGCAAGGGTGATTATTGTTTTAAAATTAAATTCTGTTATGTTAAAACAATATTTTAGATAGCCCTTGCGTGTCTCGGTTTATTAAGTGTTGGTATGGCTTTCGTTGTGGGTTGTGGATTTTGTTCCCTTGTTGGAATTTCATATGGACCAGTTCATACATCACTGCCCTTTTTACTGATGGGACTAGGTATTTAATTATAAAATAGTAATATAAATTTGCGCTTGTGGTATAGAACCAAATCCAGTCAATATATTTATTAAATGCTGATCAGTTTTCACTATCAAACTCAAATAAATTAAAAGCAAAGTTTTAAGATAAAAGCATATCAAACTTTTCGAATCTGTTTAAAAACTTAGATACATCTACATTATGAGGCACTCTATATTAATCAATAGTATAATTGATACTTCATTACTTGTATTTTGTATTCTTTCGGTTTTTATTTTGAAATTAACAATAGTCATAACGTCAACTTTTAATCGATATTTTCTTACTGAAATTAAATGCTGTTATTCATTATAATGAATACAAAATGAAGTTGTCGAAATGTAAACTGACTTATCTAAATTGGGATACCAAAAAGGTCCAAATTTTAATTCGTATGTTATATTATACTAGCTGACCTGCTTCGGCTTTGCACAGATTTTCAGATTCTGAAACGAAAATTTATTTTTCTCAAAATAAAATGTGTAGCTTTCTATTAGTGAAATAATTTTTAGAATCGGTTTAGTAATTTTTAAAATTGTCCTTTACATACAAGCAACCTTTTTCTAATAGTATATTTGTATAGACCAAAAAGGTTTCAATGAAGCCAAATTTCTTAATGTAAAACATGTATAGAATTTATTTCTGATTTGTTATAAATTTCAAGTCTCTCGCCGCGATTTTCTGTCGTCTTGTCTCCCTGTATAAGCTAATCAGAAACTATTATAGGGATATTGATATGGTTCTATATAACAAAGGATTTAAATAGCGCGTGCCAGGAAAGCTCTACAGAAACAGGTTTGATCTACAAACATCATCATAGGTCAGCTAATTTCTACGAAACATTTATAAATCATATACACACATCTTTCTCCTGAATCAGTCTATCTATCAGTAAAAACCGTATCAAAATCCCTAAATAGTGGAGTGCCGTAAGACGTGAAAATGGCAAAAGCTCGGAATCCAGGGAATTTGAATGAATTTTGGTAAAACCTTTTTGATTGTATTGCTAAAAGGTGAAATAAAAAAGGTAAAGAATAAAAATTGGGCGATCTCGATTACAACAATTTATAACAACAATTTAATGAAGAATGACAGGGATATGAAAAAAAATTGTTTACAGTAAAGATCTCAATTTTATACACAATAAATGCTATTTGTATAGTAACTTTAATGTTAATTTATAATTACAGTCGAACCTCGATAAGTCGAAATCGAAGGAAAATAAAAATAATTCGAGTTATCAAAAAAAGTCGAGTTTAATACTTTTCTGTGTATAGTATATCGTCAAGTAAATTTAACTTTTAAAATCGCGAAAAAAACGTTTGAACAACGACTGCAATAAATTTCACAGTGGTGCACCAAAATGCGAAACACCTTGTATATAATTTTTTTTATGATCTCTAAACAAAACCCCAATAATTTGCTTTAATTTTACAAAGTAAGCGTCAATTCCAAATTAATTACGTGCAAACGCAAATTCCATTATAAAGGGTGTTTCGAATTAAAGCAGAAAATATTAAGATTTTCAAAAATTGCCAAAAACGATCGTTACGAGGCTTTGTAATTATTTATAAGAGATTATTATTACAAACCGATAAACATGTGTGTCTATTTAAAAAATCAAATGCACGATGCCGGAAAGCGCGATAACGTTAACTTGCAAATGGCCGAAAGCGCTACGTTGAACAAAGGAAAATTAATTTTGGGCCTCGCAACTAACATTTTGGAAAACCCATTACGACCAAAAAGCCGAGATTTTTGAGAAAGGTGGCGTAGAGATTTTTAAAGTATTATTTGTGACTTAAAAAAACGACAAAACATAGAATATTTAAAAATAAGCTTACAATTCAGATTTATATACAGGGTGTACTTCGGAGAGTTCCAAAACCCTTTGGTAAACACTATTCTGTTCCACACAAACACTAATTAGTCAAAATCAAAATTTTCTAGAACGTTCTTAACACTTCAACCTGCGATTTACAACTGGGGTGCGGGGGGAAACGATGTATGCAGTTTGCAACATTATCCGTTTATTTCAATTTTGGTATATGTTAAATACGATTAAGAAACTTTCTAAAAACGGCCGTACCGATGTTTTATAATTATTTATAAGTTTGTACACACCAAAAACAAATAATGTAACTAATTTAAATCAACTCGTGTGAGCCATCTACGGTACACGCACTAGTTTAAATTGATTTATAAGAGTTTAAATAAATAATACAATTAAACAAATATTTGCATTTTCAATTTTTAAGTAATGTATTAAAGTCGTTTAAAAAAATGTTTTAACGACTGATATAATTTAAATGTCCTAATTATTCTTTGAAGCACATATGTTACATTCAAAGCACGTTGTATTCAAGCTGCCTATGTATAAGTTATGGAAAATTTGGGTTAAGTAAAGGGGCGTACTTTATGTATTGATTTTTCACGAAGCCGTTCACGAAGCACTTCGTATTGAAGCTTCGTATAAGGTAATGCACATTTGCGCAGTAAAGGGGCGTAGTTTATGTATTGATTTTTCAAAAAGCTTACAAAGTATTGATTTTTAGATATGCCAAACAGGTAGCGACATCGCCAAAAATTTCCAGTGGTTACGTTATGTTTAAGGCCAACGACCTGTGCGTTGCTCGTAAACAAACCTGCATTCGTCGCTCGCTGCCACGTAAAACGGCACAAATTAGTGTTTTAATTGGTCACGAGTGCGAAAGAGTGTCGGAATCGGTTTAGAATGAAAGTTCCCACAAAGTCCCAAATTCGAGACGGTCGCCGGAGCGCCGGCATTCGCCCGACCACTGCGCAAGGGTGCCTTAGTGCGATCGCAGCGTCGGCTTACGGATTTCCAGCCAAGCGAAAAATTTAGTTTGCGGCACGTCTACTTTGCGTGGGTCAAACGACCGAGCAAGGTGAAATTTATATATACAGGGTGTTTCAAATTGAGTAGGCTAACATGCGTATCTTTTCTATTAGTCGAGATAGACGTTTGGTTAAATCGGCAATGTTTTGCAGTTTTAGGTGTTGATTCAGATTCCGTTAAGAAAATTTTAAAATTCCAAATAGTTCCGAAGTAATCGTCAAAAAACTGAAACGTATGAATGATCGAGATTAACAGATTCTGAATTTGGATTCATCTCATCAAAATATATATACAGTAGACACCGCTTAATGTGATCACTTTGGGAC
The DNA here is from genome assembly GCA_036325965.1 of Sinopyrophorus schimmeli. NCBI lineage: Eukaryota > Metazoa > Arthropoda > Insecta > Coleoptera > Elateridae > Sinopyrophorus > Sinopyrophorus schimmeli. The sequence continues at coordinate 1,353,760 of JARFIZ010000177.1, forward strand.
CGAGATAAAGTGATCACATTAAACGGCTGATAACAATAAGCGAAAGACACCAGGGTAGAAATGCTTTTGTATTGTGTTGGTTGGTTCCAAACCAGTTTGATCACACTAAGCGGTTGATAACATTAACCGTGATCGTATTAAGCGGCGTCTACTGTATATATAAGTAAGATTTGATCTAGTTTAATCAAATTTTTCATTTTCATAACTGCAATTTTTAGTGGTTTTTAGCAATTTATTCAAAATTTTGGTGGAGTACGAGTTAAATCGACCTCAAATTCGAATTCAGCGCATCGAAATACATAACTCTAGGTGGGTCTGGTCAAAAGTATTGACCACTTTTTTTTTGTTGTGCCGATTGTATTTTCACCATTAAAAAATTGAAAGCGCCATAAAACAATCCTTTAAAATTTTTGTATTTAATGTTAAAAATATATTCTAAAAGGTTTTATAAAGATCCATTCAAAGATCCTGGATTCCGAGGTATAAACCTTACGGCACTCCACTAAAAGTAGTTTCTGAGATTAATCTATACGGAAAAACAGGACGACAGAAAAACTCGGGGGTGAACATTAATTTATAATATGTAACGTATGTAACGGATCCTTATAGATCTCTTTAAGGCAATTACGAGGATATACCAGGTGTTTCGTGAATCGATGGCCATAGCTTATTCTTTTGACAATTTTAAGTCGAAAATGCCTTATACACTTTTGTCCAAAACTCAATAGTTAAGGAGTTATAGACACTATTAAATTTAACAGTAAATCAATCTGGTAGACCATGGAATTCTTTGTTATATTTAATAGTTCTTATAACTTCTTAACTATTGGGTATTGGACAAAAGTGTGTAAGCACTTTCGACTTAAAATTGTCAAAAGAATACACTCTAAAGCTATGGCTATCAAGTCACGGGACACCTGGTATATGATAAGTTAATTTGGTTTTATATCTCCGGCCCAAATTTTTACTATTACTCGTTTCTTTGTTAATATTTGTAACTTAACTTTTGCAATTTTGCAGGAGTGGATGATATGTTTGTTATAATAGCTTGTTGGGAAGAATTATTATCCGAAGAAAAGCTGACATTGCAACAAAAAGTGGGGCATATGTTAAAACATGCTGGTGTTTCAATAACTGTAACAACAACGACAGATGTTATGGCCTTTTTGATCGGTTCGTTTACTGTAAGTACCAAATTTGAAAATTTGAAAATTTAAAAAATTGCAGATTGCTTTTAGATTTTACCTAATTTACAATCATTTTGTTTGTATGCTGCTTGCGGTGTATTTATGACTTTTATATTTGTGATAACTTTCTTTACTGCTTGCTTTACTTTGGATCAAGAACGTATCGAACAGAATAAAAATGGTGCTCTAGTCTGTTACACGCATAAAAACTTTAAAAAGAACGCCTGCAGTCAAAGAAGAATTTCTCACGACGTTTTTAATTTTATATACTCAAAAATTATATTTACAATTCCTGGAAAGGCGAGTATTACATTTTATTCTTTAAATTTAATTAATGGGATCAATTTCAGATAATTGTCATACTAATCACACTTGTCTGTATGGGCTTTAGTATAGAAAGTATGTTAAAATTAGAACAAAGATTTGATCCAAAATGGTTTATACCAAAAGATACTTTTTTATCAAAGTTTCTCCAAAAGAAAGCTGACTACTATCCCAGTATGGGCTTTGAAGCTGGTGTTTATTTTGGATCGTTAGATTATGCTCAAGAAATTAATAACATCGATTATATAGTCAATAATTTAAGCGCAAACGGAGATATGATTAAAGACGTACAATCCTGGGTGGCTCCTTTTCAGGAGTACGTAAAAAAGAATTTTAAAAAGGGTAAAATAATGACTAAAATTTATACATAAATTTGTATCATTTAATGTTACAGATATACTTCAGGAATCCCTTAGTACAAACGAATTTAATTTGTTTTTATCCAAGTTTTTGTTCAGTCCAAAGGGGGCGAAATTTCAAGCCAACTTTAGATTTACCAAAGATTTAGAATGTGGACTTCCAGCTCCTAATATTACAGTATTAAAAACTGGAATATTTCTGGCGAAGTGTTTAATTTGTTTTATTGTAGATGACTAGTATCGAATTTCAATTTAAACAGTTTTCTGGACCTAAAGAGTATTTACCTGCTATGCACAAAGCGATTGATATTGCTAAGAACAATAATTTTACATCAGGGGATGGCTTTGCTACTGTTTGGTCTAAAATATTTGCTACTTGGGTTACAGACGAAGTATGTATTTTTATAAAAATTGATCTTAAAGAATTAATAATTTTTTTTGAAGTTAATCGATATTGAAGTGATAAGAAATCTTCAGCTTGCCCTATTATGTGTTATGTTATGTACAATCGTTTTAGTAGCAAACTTACAAATTTGCTTTTGGATATTTATTTGTGTTTTGTTAACGATGGTTAATGTGTGTGGATTTATGCAAAGATGGGGAGTAACACTAGATCTAGTGTCGTGTATTGGCCTAGAATTAGCTATAGGATTATGTGTGGATTATGCCACTCATATTGGGCACACGTTTCTTACAATACAAGGAGGATCATTAGAAGAAAGGTCTTTAAAAACTGTAGTGACAATTGGTTCGGCCGTTTTGTACGGTGCTGTTTCAACGTTCGTTGGGGTTGCAATGTTGGGTATATCGGAAGCATATGCCTTTCAAATATTTTTCAAGGTAAGTGTAAATAATTACTTTTTTTAAATCATTTTACGATTTCTTGTTTTCCAGATATTCTCATTGGTGGTGATATTTGGCATATTTCATGGTGTGGTACTTTTACCTGTGATATTAAGTGTGATTGGTCCTAAACCTTATTTTACACATCAGCGGATTAGCCAAAGCAGTCATGGAATTGAAGTTACTTAATGTTGTGGTTGCTAGATAATGTATATTAAATGAATTTAACTTAATTAGAACAACTATTTAGATATTTAAATAATTTCTCGTCCAACCAAAAGAAAACTAAAAACGAAACTGGGTAATGCACTAATTGTAAGAATAATACAAGTAAGACAATTTCAGTAAACATATATTTTGAATTTCTCAAAATCATAATAATTTTTTAGCAAGTAAACAATTTATAACTAGGCAACAATAATTATTTTATATCTAAACAACAATAATCATTTATTCTCCTCAGTATTAGGTTTTCTCTACTTCATGGTCAGGTTCCTCTATATATTTTTAAAATATTAATTAATTGAAATATATAATTTATTAAAACCTAAAAAGGATAATAATATAAATTTCCTGAAAAGGGAGGATGAAATGTATTATTTAAAAAGGGATTAGCAATAATATAGAAATGATACCATGTAATATAAAAAAACCTGAAAAATGTTATTAAAATATCAATTTATTCAAACCTAAAAGGGATAATAATATAAATTTCCTAAAAAAAGAGCCTGAAATGTGATTAAAAAATTGATTAGTGAAGATATAAAAAGAAAACTATGTAATATTAATAAAACTATACTACCTTATAAACATAGACAAAATTTTTAATTATTAATTGTTTTAATGAACACGTTCCATCCTTCTTAAAATTGATTATTGTGAATAATAATATAAATTGAGTGAAAAAGGAACCTGAAATGTATTATTTAAAAAGGGATTATCAATAATATAGAAAGGATAACGTGTAATATAAAAAACCTGAAAAATGTTATTTAAATATTAATTCATTAAAACCTAAAAAAGGTAATATACAATTTGCTGAAAAAGAACCCTAAAATGTGTTATTAAAAAATTTATTAGTAAAAATATAAAAAGAATTTAAAGAAAACCTAAAAAAGAAACCTGAAATGTATTACTAAAAAATTCATTAATTAAAATATACTGAAAAAAAATGATTGGTACCAAACACGCATTATAAAAAAACCGCAAAAAAGGTACGAAACGCAAAATGTACCAACTAACACCCCCCACGGTGTTAGAAAAAAAAGGCGCACAAAACAACAGTCGCAAAAGCAAAAAGGCGCAACATAAATATCACTTTTTAACGTAATAACCTATTAACTAAAGGCCCAAACTTTAGGTAGGACCTTTCTATTGCTAAATCCTTCTTTTTCGTAAGTTAAAATAAAAAAAGCTGAAAATTGAAGGAAAAATGCTAAGCCACCCTCTTCTGCAACCTTAAACTTGATTCTAAATTCATTGTGTAAAAACATTAAATTAAAAAAAATCTCATTTAAGATTGCAGCATTCAAAATCGCGAATAGAGAAAGGTGCCCCAATGCCTAGCTAGCGTGGCATGAGGCGGTACAAGTTTACATGAAATACACAAATATCACATTTGTGCAACAACAGAAGAATGACCAGTCACAAATTTAATTTTAAAAAGTTATTAATTATTTAAATTAACAACAATTTTTAATGAAGGAATGAAGAGCAAAACTGGCCTGTCCAACTGCGTTGCACACGAAATGGAGTGAACTCAATAAATGGACTTGTTGCTCTCCTCTCGAGTTTTCGGAGTTACAAAAAATACAAATAAAAATGTCGAGGGGGCAAGGGGTCCTTACGAAAGATAACATCACCAAAAACTCGTAATTTGAGCAACTTCCATTTGCAAAAACTGAAGCGATTTACGCTGTTTTTGCAGTTTATTGAGACAATCAAACAAAAAGGAAAATAAGCATCATAGAAATGCAGCTTGGAATATTGTTAGTTATCCTCGCAAACACCACTAATTCGCTGAATTCCAAAAATTAAAAGAAATTGCAGTGGTGTTTCTGGTTGAGATAAAAAATTTGTTTTCCTATAATGTTCTTTGAATGTTGTTATGAACAAAAAGAACTTAACATAAAATTGTTTTTTGTGGCAAAATTTAATGCAAAAATAAAAATGTAATTTTAGCAAAATTGTAAACAACAATATAAAAACTTTTGGTTAAACTACAATTACAAATCTAATGATGTATATTTTGCAGTATATTTTTTTTTTGTTGAGCTAAACTTAAAAGTTTCATTATTATTAATAATATTAATTTAGTCCTTTTTTGTGAAATTTTCTTTATTGTTCTTGGTATATTTCACAATTAAATTCCACGTAATAAATTCACGAAATCATACACTTTCATGAATCAATTAATTTTTGATTATTATTTAAATTATTGCAAATAAGAGAGGCACAATATTTTCCTCCATTGTTTGCTTTATTTTATTCCTGATATCAATAATGCAATTTTTCAGTTTACAATTGAATCTCTATTTTTTTACATACTCTTTTATTGTATCTTGTTGTAGTTTACCCCAATTTTTCAAATTTAATAAAGTTATGACAATTCTCAATTATAAAAAATCGAAGTTAAAATTAAAAAATTTAAATTAACACATTCAAAACAGATTTAAAACTCAGCTCAAATCAAATTTGTTTTACAAATTAAAAATGTGTCAATAAAATAAAATAGAATAACATTTTTCAAAAACCCATCTAAATTCTGTTGAATTGAGTGCTATTCATTCAACAAAAAATAGAATAATTTTATAGAATCCTTAGCAACAATTATAATTTTAAATAAGACAAACATATTAGTAAAAGATATTTAAAATTTGATTTCAACTTTGTAAGAAATCTTAACTTCAAAATATAGCCAAATAAATATCCAAAAGCATAAGCCACAGTATTGCAAATATTAATTTAAAGAATTTATGATAAAATAAACTTTATAAATGTTAAAGTTTTTTATAAAACCATTTCTAATTGAAATAAAAAGTTTGAACATTATAGAAAGTGCTGTACAACAAATTAAAAATATTGAAAACCGACAGGAGTCTCAAAACTGGAACCCTAATGTATGTGTATCTTATTTTTGATTGGCTGCATAAATGGCATTTACAAAAAGAAAATTACATTAAAAATCATAGAACCAAGCTAAAATTACAAAAAACGAATATAAATGCCATTCGTCACAACCAAGGACCAACAGTTTCATATGAGTTTTAAAAGAACTTTTCCAAATGTTATTAGAGCGATTTTATCAAGAAAACTTTGAAAATTTGACTTCCAAAAGAATATTCTAATCAATATGTGTAAGTTCGTAAGATTTGGTTTTTGTTTTTCATCTGAATCTAAATAATTCATCTTCCAGAAAGACGCAGTTAGGATGATTTAACGCTATCGGCGTCCACACAACACTCCCGATTATCCCGAAGCCCGTTCAAATTCTGAAAGGTAAGTTTGCTAAATGAAAATTGGGAGCTAAAAGTTTTTGAGACTCCTGAGTACCAAAACACCAACTGCAATTGGAAGGGAAAAAGTACTCATGGTAAACGGCGTCTCAGTCATCTTGTCCCACGCTGGACGGACCTACCTTGATGTCCTTTATAGTAAAGTTGATTTCACAATGTGGGGTTTGAGCTAACCACTATTGCATCCTTCCTCATCTACTTCTTTTACTATCAGCTTCAACCGAACACTCCCGCACAACTCAGTTCCTTGCGACCACTTTAAAAAAACGCCCGATTTTTTTATTTAAGGGACCACTACTTTTAAATACTGGGAGGGAAATTATTCGGTTAAAAAACTACGATACAAGTGTCGATTTCCGCACTCACTGACGACGAAGCTTTTTGGGCAGTCCAACTATACGCGACGATTTCCACGAAAAACGCAAGAGCACGCGGGCCCTACGAGCTGAAAGAAAGGCCCAAAGTTATCTGGAGAAGAGGCCAACTTTTCACAGAAATTACATTACAATTGGATGTCTAACAAGATAATCTTGGTAACATACAATCTACTAATAATTCTGAAATAAAATTATTTTAAATTGTAGATTGTGGTAATCCAGGATGTAAATCTTCTTAACAGCGACAATACAAGCTTTTTTGGATCTAGAAAAATAGACAAAGTTAAATGGCAGTAGTAAATGACTAAGACTGAGTCTTATAATTTAACATGTACGATATTAAAATAGATTGAAATTTAAAAGCATTAAAAAAAAGACCAATCCATTCGGGTAATAGTACTCCATTAAATAACGTAGCAATGATAATTGGGACAAAGTTTGAAGTATCCTAAACAAAATAATTATTAATACAACTGAAAATTTTTAAAAATGTTAGATAATTATAATTAATTCAAGCGTGTTTTTTCTGTATACACAGCTCTAAACTTTATCAACCTCACTTTTAATAATAGATGGTTTGCAATAAAATCGATAATTTCGATTGAACCTGAATATATATCCCAAACGAACCATAATTGTAGTTTTGCAAACTTACCCAGAAAAAATTATACAATTTTGTAAAGGAACAGGCAATTGTGTGAACCTATTTTATTAGGAACTGTTTTATAAAGTAAAATTGCTTTTTTTGTCTCCTGCCAGCAATAAAAATAGCCAAATAGTAATTTTTTTTTAAACCACTTTTTACAATCCAATAAATGTGAAAACTTGAATTATGCTTCCAAATAAATATAAATCTTGAAATACCAACTGTAACAATTGCTTTCAATAAATGGTGGATCAAAATAGTATTCTTCATTCACATCTACAAAATACTTATAATTAGTTTAAAGGATATTTCAAAGGATAGAAATGGATGCCTTTTTTATTTAAGTGGAATATCCACTCTTTTATTTAAGTAACTTTAATAGTTATTAAACATCAATAATGAATAACCAAGAACGATTAATCTAGGAAGATCATTATTTGATGTATTTATGCTGTCGTTAGTTGGTGGTTGTTTAAAGTGCTTGTAATGCTTCGATTATGTTGATAAACATTATATTGGTGTAAAAGTTGTAGTATGAATCCTAGAACAATTAACACATATATTTCATACTTAGTTAATCTAAAAAATAACAAGCACTATTAAGCAATTACATTATAAGAAACGACTACAGCATTAGCCCTATAGGAACTAGATAATAAAACCAACTTCTAGCACTTTGGTTATGAAACCATTATACTCAAATATTAATATTAAGAATTAAATAATTAAAAACGCACTAAAAACCGTAATCAAAAACCAAAACAAAATTGACATTATTTACTTACTCAATTAGTTACTTTTGGACCCCCTGTTATGCCGACCCAAAAAATGGAACCGGGCTCGGGATCAACTTCCTGTAGAAGCCATTTTGTTTACTAGAAAATTCCAAATTTTCAAATTCGATTTTCTTCACAAACACGAATTTTCCGAAAAAACCAATTAGCACCATCGTCTTCTGGACCTTTTGGAATATAATTGCACATACTTTTATTTAATTACCAATAATTTAATTTGAAATTTTTTTTTAAAAACTTATATTGACAAACAAAAGAGCTAAACTTTCACTACCGATCGTCGACCCCTACTAAACTTGTTTTATAACTACACTTGTTATACACGAAGCGCTTCAATCGGGCAACTTCGGTAAGAGAAAGTTAAGGCGCCTTTTTATTTAAATATAAAACTTGAATAATTTCGACTTTTATAATATATATTATTAATCAGAAAACCTTTTTTACCTTACGGTGTCAAGCATATAATATATATAATGCATGTTAAAAATATTATTGATTAAGCATTAATGAAATTGACAGCGTCTTGGTTTAGTTATAAGCTGAAAAATTATTAAAACACTCTTAGATATTATTAATGTATTAATAAATGCGTTCGACTTAATAGTTCGAATTGTTTACTATTATTTGTTTATTTATTAATTACTTAATACGTTACACGTCACACGAGAATTTATTGTTTAAAATAATAAAACCTTGACACTTTTACTTTGCAGGTTACCAGTCAAATCGAATACAGTATTAAAATGGCGTTATACATAGAAACATTACAATTTGTATATTATTGATTTTTATAAGTAAAAATGTTGCCATGAAGTAATAACATCGTGTAAGATATTCACCATATACTTTACTTGAAAATATGTCGGATAACTTACAAAATTCCGTTCTGCTCAGTACGTTTTCCAGTGGTCGTAAAAAATACAGGTTATATTTTCATCGCAATCAAATTGTATGGGATAATGAAAAGCCACCATATGGTAAATAACTACTATTCAAGTTTCACCTAAGTTATAAATTACAATGTTTTTTAGCACAACACATAGTTCCAATCGAAAATGTACTCTCTGTGCAATATAGTTATTACGAGGATATTCCTCATGGGGAGCAAACCTATGATCCTCATTTATTTACAATACATTATGCAGAAAAGAAGGAAAATAATCTGTGGAGATATAACTCGTTGACTCTACGCCATTCAGATACCCTTCAAGTGTCATCCTGGGTTAAAACATTACAAAATCATTTGAGGAGTAAGTTTCTATAAACACTAAGAAACTATTTCGTGCAACTCTGAATTGCAGGTTTTACTAACCGGCCTAAGCGCTTACTGTTGTTTGTAAATCCATATGGTGGCAAAAAGAAAGCTCTACAAGTATTTGAAAAGTTTGGAAAGCCTTTATTTAAAATTGCTGGAGTAGATGTTAGTGTTATTATATCTCAGAGACAAAACCAAATCAGAGATATAGTAATTCATCACAATTTGGATATGTTTGATTCTGTTGCATGTGTTGGGGGTGACGGAACTGTGTCTGAATTGTTTAATGGATTGGTCATACGTGAATGTCTATTGCTTGATATTAATCCTGATACTCTGACAAACAATTTTCCAAAGCCAAGCTTGCCACTTGGAGTAATTCCAGGTAACAGCATGTATGATTATAATACAAGGAGTTAAACTTATTATTTTTTTTTTAATTCATGTATGAAAACAATTATTTTTGATTTAATTTCAAGGATTCATGTGTAACATTGAGTGCTTTTATTAAATAAATTTAGTTACTAATGAAACAAGCACAAAGTTCAAAGACAGATAATTGATTGTCATTGTTAATTTTTCGACTAGCTCATTAATTTAATTATGTTGTTTGTTAGGTTTATATTACATAAAATATTTAGATAATTAATACTAAGACTTGAACTGTATAAAAGCATTGTAAATACCTATGAATCTAATTAGAACAAATAATTGTTTGTTAATAGGAGGAAGTACAGATACAATTGTATATTGTTTACATGGAACAACAGACGTTACAACGGCTGTCTTACATATAATATTTGGAGATAGAATAGGATTAGATTTAGTTTCAGTCCATGATGAAAATCGTCTTTTGAGATTATTTGCAAGTGCACTCAGTTATGGATATTTAGGTGATATTGCCTACTATAGTGAATCTCTACGATGGATGGGGCCGTCCAGATACGAATATTGTGGTTTTAAAAAAGTCTTAGCAAATAAGGGCTATAAAGGTGAAATTACTATTGTTTGCGATACTGTAGAAGAAAATACTTCCAAGTGTTACGAAAATTGTCAGAGATGTTTATCTAACAAAACTAAACTCGAAGGAAATAAAGTAGAGAGTAATTCAAAGACGGTACAGGGTAAATTTTTTATGGTAAGTGCAGCAAATATTAGCTGCGCTTGTGAACGAAGTCCAAGCGGTATTGCACCTCTTTGCCATTTAGGAGATGGATATTTACACTTAGTAATTATGCGCCACACTTCTTTGTTGAATAATTTAAGAGCATTGAAACGTTTTACCAAAAGTACTTATACAACTGAGGACTTACAATTTATAGAAGTGCACAGAGCACGCGAATTTCATTTTCGAGCTGAAAATAATCATAAAAGTAGATGGAATTGCGATGGAGAAATACAACATAATACGGATATTTGTGCAAGGTAATATTCATAATAATTGCGCATATCACAAGTATTGTTATTAATTTTTAGAGTCCATTGCCAATTACTTACAGTATTCAGTCGCGGTAGCAGTATTCCAATTGATACTAATAAAAATGGTTGTCGGTTATGTAAATGGTAATGGTGTTAATAGATATTAATGGAAGGTGCTGTGATATATAAATGAATCTGGTTTACATGAAGATTTTAACAGAACTATTGGTATTATTATAAAGTATTGTTTCTTTGGTTGAATGTATTAAATTTTTATATTTTAATTAATAATGAAGGTTACGGCTGATTTTACTTAAAATTAGACTGATTGTTTTGCATTTCCAAATGTTATACTCTAAATATAATGCAAATGCAATTAAAATATTTTTCAATTATTGCAATGTTATTTTTTTTAAATTATATTAATTTAAAGGCATTCCTCATCGTACATTTTAATGCGACATGTACGAGTAATTTTAGCCTGGAATAATTGAAAAGTGTTTGTGATGTTTCACAATGATTTATACTGTTTATTTGTTTTTTTTACATACAATTACTTAATTGGGAAGATTGTTTAGTACAATTACATCGAATTATTTGTACAATTATTAAATAGATCTATTACAAGATCGGTCATATTTTAAAAATAAATAAAAAAAATTTAACAGCAAATCATAAACAATTTGATTAAAAACAGAGATCACTAGTATCCTTTTATAACTAAGGCCCTATTCCATCCTCAGAAAAAATAATATGTAAACGTAGGAATGTTTAAAACAACCGCTTTTCATAAGAAAATAAACCATGTACGTTACCCTCTAATTGGGCTGAATAAGATCTCCTTTCAAATTTAAGTTCGCCACTATACATCATCGTTCTAGAAAAATATTTAATTAGTATTCTTTATAAGCACCAGAATGCAACATTACCTTAATTGAATCAAAGATTTTGATCCAATATCTTGACAACCATGTTTTAAACCACATTGGAGATAAGGAACAAATCTTAATACAGATCCCTTATCTGCAATGGAACCACTTACACCTTGAGCAACTTTCATTTTATCTCTTTGACTAGAAAGAGTTTGTAAATAAAATTGAAAACAAAATAAATTATAATATTTACTTATGATAGTATCTATCCATAGCTGATCCATGGGCATCTTTGCGATCCATAGCTTCCAAACTACCCATTCCTCTATATTTCTTTAATCTTACACCATCTGCAAAGAAATATTCCCCAGGAGCTTCGGAAGTTCCGGCCAGTAGAGACCCCATCATTACTATAAAAAAAATGTTGAGCTCGTGTATTAAATAAAAATCATTATTTTATACCTGTTGAAGCACCCAAAGATAATGCTTTGATTATGTGACCAACTGATTGTATACCTCCATCAGCAATTACTGGAACACCAAATTTGCGGGAATAATCAGCTACTTTATATACAGCTGTAGCTTGAGGACGTCCTACTGCCATCACTTCTTGAGTTATACAAATACTACCACTACCCATACCAACTCGTAATGCATCAACTCCAGCTTCAATTAAATTTTTTGCTTGTTTAACAGTTACCACTAAAAGTATAATTATATTTACCTTCATTTAGCATCTACAGCCCAAATAAAACTATCAAAAATAATTTTGATAAGTTTTAAATATTGTATTAAAAATACATACCATTGCCACCAATTACTTGTAAGTTAGGATATGTTTTTTTAATGTATTTTATCATATTAATTTGATATATGGAATTGCCTTGAGAAGAGTCCTAAAATTATTATGAAAATAATGATTTGATCATGAAATTTAAACTTTATACTATTACTTACCAAAATAACTACATCCACTCCAGCTTGAGCTAAAAGACCAAGTCTGTGCTTATCTTCATCCCTGGTACCAACAGCTGCACCTACAATTAACTGCTTATTTTCGTCTTTTGAAGCTGTAGGATAACTCCGAGCTTTTTTCAAATCTGTTCGAGCTATCAATGCTAATAAATTTCCTAGAGCATTAACAATAGGAAGTTTTCCTTTTTTACTTTTCTCTAAAATGGAATTTGCTTCTGCTAATGTAACACCTGATTGTGCAGTAATCAGATCTTCTAATTTGGTCATTACCTATTTAATAATAGTTAATATCAATGTTATGATTATGTTTATACAAACTTACACTTTCAAGTTTTACATTCACGCTATTTGTGTCTTCTAAAAAGTCAATATCACGTGATGTTACAATACCAACTAGTTTTCCACCTAATCTTCCATTTTCAGTGATTGGTGTGCCACAGAAACCATGTTGATTTTTTACATGTATTACATCGGCCACCTATCAATTTAAAGAGTATAATAAACATTGATTGCATAAGAATCAACTTACAGTGTCGTTAGGAGATAAAACTATGGGATCACGTATAAATCCATGTTTATACTTTTTCACTTTCAATACTTCATTGGCTTGAAATTCTGGTGTGCAATTATGATGTATAATTCCTATTCCTCCACACAACTAAAATTAATTCATTCTCATTTACTTATAATTGTAGTAAATTAGTACATACAGCCATTGCAATTGCCATATCAGACTCTGTAACTGTGTCCATTGGTGATGACACAAGAGGTGCTTTCATAATGATTCTCCTTGTTAAATGTGATCCTAAGTCCTATAAAAAGTATTATTAATGTATAAATAAATTGATCTTTAAATAATTAAAATTATACATACTACTTCATCTGCTGCAAAGTTAATAAACCCTGGTAATAAAATAAAGTCACTGCAACAAAAAACTATGTTACAAACATATAAAAGAAAGATTTTCTCTTAAAATTATTGCATTAATCCTTTAATAAACTCACTTGTACGTTAGTCCACTTCCACCCTCAATCATTTCCTTGGCACTTAGTCCATCTTCAGGTAAATCATCGACACAGTTTTCTTTAATATTATTCCAATTGCATGTGTCCATTATTAAATCTATAACAGCAGTATTATAAATAAATACAAAGAATTTCAAAATTTAATTAGTATCATACATAATAATCAATAATAAAAATGCACGTGGCATACGTTTGAGGTTAAATATAAAACGCGTTGTACAAACCTTACTAGGAATAAAACAGCGAAAGAAATATAAATTACACAATCCCTAAGACCTTGTATTTTTCAAAGACACCTGTTTCCGACCACGAAATTAGTTAAAAAGAAATAAACTTAATAATTTCGATAGAAGAATAAAATGGAACAATTCTTTCCTTGGTACTAAACTGTATTGGGAAAATAAGTTTTCAATTTTGGTGGACCTGTAAGGTCATGTGATAAAACTCAAATTTGAAATTTAAATAATTCAAAAAAATTGTTTGAAGAACGTCCATCAATCACGTAATGCTGTTTTTAAAATTTTTTTTTAATTTTCACAATATTATTAGAGTTTATGAACGATTCCTTAATAACTAATTTAATTTCAATTAAATATAAAACTTAAAGTATTATTTTTGGTAGTCTTAGTTTATCAATGTCTTTTATAATATATTTACAACTTTGAAAAAGTTTAAATGCTTGTAGTGCTCGCCATGAACAGTTTCTGAAAATAGAATTTTTAAAAGCTAATAAATTTGTGTTTTAAACGAACTGCATTCTTATAAATTAGTTGTTAAAGTGAAAATTTTTATTTGTTTATTCTAAATTAGTGTTTGTAATTGAAGTTGGACATAAGAGAATATAATAGAGAAGAAAATTAATATTCCACAGCTGCATTTTCCATATTTTCCGTTCAACAGATGGCATAGTGAGGTTTATTACTATTTTAATCTGAACTTGAAGATAAATTGCCAATTATATTCAGCCAGCATATTCAATGTGATTTTGATTTTAGTAACAAACAAACAACCTATCGAAGAATACATCATAATATTATTATGACAAATATAAACACTAATGATTTTTATAAGAGTAATGTACCTATTTTTATTTTTAATACGTTTTGTGTTTGCATGTGACTATACTTTTCAAAATGTATTATACTTACCGCTTGTTTATTATGCCGCATTTTTTATTAACACCAATTTTTAATTAATTATAAAATATACCCTAAAAATAACCATGACTCTGGCATTAATTGCAGTTAGAATGCTAAAGTTATTTTTGTAAAACTTGGAAATATAGAGTTTAAGGAAATTCAACTAGGTAAAAGTTCCAGCGAAAATAACTCAATTCGTAAATATATACATTTTTCAGATAAATAATCCTTTTGTTTTTTATACAAATTCTAAAAATATGTATGTTCAAATTTTTAAATGCATGGAAATTCAATACAATTGAATTTTTTATTGCTATTTAATTTATTTTGTAACGTATACGTATATAATTATTTTAAATTATTAACTAAACTTTATTAAATTAAACAACAATTACAGACATGTAATTATATGTTATCATTTTTAGATAAGAAAATTTTTCAAGAAAATTGCGATATTGAAAAAGTATTTGAAAGAAGGAAATGTACCAATAAAGAATTAACATTGGATAACTCTGTAATTATGTATAATATTTCTAAAAAGTTGTGCATCGAAAATAAGGAAATTGAAGGTAATTAAACGATTATAAATATTAACTTTGAATTACAAATTTTAATTTCCAGAAAACTCAAAAGAAATTGGGTATTATATTTGCAATCACGATAGCCTATCTCATCAATTAGTAGACATCGTTGAGGTAAGTGTTAATAAAATTAAGAGCTCATAATTAAATTTCGAATACTTTGCCATAAATATTTCTGGTTCTGGCGTAATATATAAAATTTTGGCAGAAAACATAATTTTTCCTTGTATCAATTACGAAATACTGGCAAAATAAATTGTCCATTAAATGTTTCAATTTATTTACATACTCCTGCTATTGTAAAAGCTTTTCTTTTACACCTTACGAACAAACCCACTATTTGGCTAACAACAAATTGGCTGCAGTTTCTAAAAAAAAAACAAAAAGACCTGTATGTTTATCGTGACCCATCGTGTTATAATATAACCTTTTGGTGAATAGGTCGACATTTAATTAATTTATAATTAATTATAGAAGTACGTGACTGATTCTCATGACAAACACTTAAATAACTAAACCATTGTTTTCGGGATTGGCAAATTGCCAAAAATTTCGTGCCACTCAGTTGTCGATAAATTATTTTTACGAGTTTTCTTAAAATTTATTTATTTGCAACGTTTCCTTTGATTAAATTTAAATTGCATAAGTAGGGAAACGTCTACATGCAATTTACTTTATTATGATTTCTATTGTTAATTAAATTTTAAATGAAACTTTGAGAATTTTGATTTTTCTCATTATATTTTTATGTAATGTGTTATGCATTTTATATATGTATACATAATATTTATCTCACAAACTAAAAAATTGTGTGTGTTTATGTTTAAATAGGCATACTGCAATTGTCTACAAAAAGCGTTTAAAATACATATAAGTACAGTGGAATCTCGGTTATCCGGACTAATTATTGTTGCAGCTGATTCGGATAATCAAAAATTCAGTTAATTGAATGTTTAGAAAAAAAAACAAATTTTAGCTATATATAATGTGACCATACTTCCTGTTTTGAATAGGATGGTTCCGTTTTCAGATCGTTTATACTGTTGTCCCCAAGCAATCATTCGGGACGCCAAAATGTTCCGTTTTCAAAAAATTGTCAATCACAAGAATTTCATTCTTGCCTCCTTATTTAAATACAAATTAATTTCACGGCAATTTGGCAATGAAAAAAGTAAAAAATTATGAAAAATAAGTGAAGCACAAAGTAGACATTTTGAAAGCGCAACTACGGCTTTAAAATTACTTGAATTTTTTTAAAGTAAATTGATCATTGTTAATTGTGGCGAAAAGCGGAATGTGCACATTCGAGCGAAAAGTGGCACATTCCGATCTCGGGAAAATGAAGCGCGCCGCTCCGCGTCGCGCTTCATTTGCTTCCCTCGCTCGGAAATGTGCCACTTTTCGCTCGAATGCGCACATCTTTGTGTTAATTGGATTCGACTATATTAACAACAGATTCTTCATATCCAACCTTTTTTTTAACATACCCCACCTAAGTCATTCTAAAATTTTGATCCACTACCTATGTACCATATAAAATTTTTTTTCTGTTTAAAAATTGAATTAATTCATAAATGAAGTGTAATTACAAAAGTGTATACAAAATGCGCTTTAAAACTAATTTGTTTATAATTTACAGAAAAATGAAAATTACCCAAAAATATTTGGAGACATTAATTTTGACATATAAACCTTCAACAATCTGCAAAAGATGATATAAAAATCAACTAGTTGATTTTTAGTGGCCCACTTCAGAAAATTTGACTTATATACCATTTTAATTAATCAAAAATGCGAATTAGTACACATTCGAAAATATTTTTATCAAGCTCGATAGAATTAAGCGTGCGGAAGAGCACCATGATAACTTATCAAAAGGAATAAAATATATAACCTTTTTCAAACAAGAAATAGATCTAATTTAATTTAATTAAAATTTTTTGAATTAAAGAATAAAATAATAATATAGGCAAATTTAACACTAGATTTACAGGGATTGATTATATATATACCTATTTGTACTGAAGTGAGCCAATTTGACTCATTCAACAAAATTGAAGTTTTTGCAAAAAAAAAGTTCCAACTAAATTGAAATAAAAGATTTATTATTAGAAACTTTATTGAAAACATTTTTTACATATAAACTCTGTTTTTGAAATACATTTGCCGCAAACAGAAATAATCCTCGCTTTTTTTGCTATAGGTATATAGCAATTACATTTTAAATGAGTCAAATTGGTTCAGTCCGTAAATCTAGTATTTATAAATACGAGGATGTGCGCATTCGAGCGAAAAGTGGCACATTTCCGAGCGAGGGAGGCAAATGAAGCGCGACGCGGAGCGGCGCGCTTCATTTTCCCGAGATCGGAATGTGCCACTTTGAGCTCGAATGTGCACACTCGGTTTTAAGCGTGATTCACAATAATTTAGCCCAATGAATTAGACGAAAAATAAGTTGAATAATTTTAATCGTTCTCTCTCGCTCCCATTGACACAATTGTCGTATCTTTTCGCTCTTCCACTCATTGCTATAGTAAACACGTTTTTCGAACATAGAATTGATGTGACTAAACGAAATTTTGATTTATGATTTAATAGAGCGAAGAATAAGTAGATAAATTCAATAAATACGAGGATGTGCGCATTCGAGCAAAAAGTGGTACATTTCCGAACGAGGGAGGCAAATGAAGCACGACGCGGAGCGGCGCGCTTTATTTTCCCGAGATCCGAATGTGCCACTTTGAGCTCGAATGCGCACACTCGGCTTTAAGCACGATTACGAAGCGTCCCGTTTTAACAGAAAAAAACGAACGCGGTTGACAATCCGGATAATCGCGAATCCGTATAATTGAGGTTTTACTGTACTTAAATTTTTGTAAAACACAACAAAATAACCAGAAAGTAATTTATCTAACAGACATTCTTTCACCCAGGAAGCAGAAGACTTGCAAACATGTAGATATGCCATAGACATACTCTATAAACTTTTGATAAACAGTAAAGAAATAGATAAAATGGCCCTCAAGAAAACATTGAGTATTGCAGAAAAATTTATGCAATTATTACAAAGCATATATTCGCTTCATCTAAGATTTTATGAAAGTAGTGAATACAAGGAAGCATTTCAAGACATGTACACCAAACTTATGCACACGATTTCCATCATATATGAAGTACAACAATGTAATTTAGTAATCTTTTTATAAGTGCTCTTCAATCATTAATTCAAATTTTATTTACATTCGAAATAGGTCGAGATTACGTTACAAATATTAACGAAAAAACAATTCAGTTCGTTGGACATCTCCTAGCACTTAATTGTAAAAACAAAGAATTTTTTACTCAACTTCTGGGATTGCTACGAATAATATGTTTTAAAAGTAAGCTTCGACAATTTCGAAAAAACATCATACAAACATAGTCTTTGTATTCTTTTTTTAGAAAAAAATTGCGAAATATTGGCATCTCGACAGTTTTTTGATGGGTTACATTTCATTTCAAAATTCACCCAAAAAATAATTACGACGACTTTGATTTTAAAACTTATGTCTAGAAATGGTAACGGTAATGTTTTTTTATGAATCAAATGTATTTTAAAAAAATTAATTACAGCTTCAGCTCTTAATTGTATGAGTCGAAACGAAAAAGTATTTAATTTAATACTAACTTTAGCTAATTACAATGGCAAAAAACCAATAAGTAAGCGATCCTTAATGACCACATTATACAGGATCTCCAGAACAGGTAATTTTTAATTATAATTAGTCACGGGATAATATTAGCTCTCTTTGTAGTTTACGGTTCGAAACTCCTTTTCAAAGAAGAGAACTTCAACAAACTATTCAATTATTTCATTAAAAATGATAACTTGGAAAACTTTTCACGTAGGATTGCCAAAATTAAAGCCTATACTATTTTGAACAGATTTGTTCCAAAAGAAACTCTTCCATCTTCTCACATAGATATGCACTTAGATATAAATCAAATTTCTGGTATGTACTCTAAGCTGCAATAATTTTTATTTATAACAAAATTAATGCAAAAAGTTTCTTCAAAAGCGTACCATTCAATGTTTGTTGTTTCTAATTGCTTTGATAAAAACATCTCGCATATTTTTACATTGATTATTTGCTGAATATCTAAAATGTATAATTATTTAATATGTTTTATTATCCTATACTCTAATGAAAGAAAAAATTGCTTAAATATTGTTTTTAGATGATGATGAAAGCTCATCTGATGAAAGTGAAGATGAAAACGACAATCTGCAAGAAATAGAAGAGTTATGGTATGAAAAGGAATGTGATTCTATTGACAATGGAGACGTAACTAATAACAACTTAAAAACGTACCCATCTTCATTAAATAAAACTGACGTTGACGTTTTAGAAAGGTACAGTGGAAACTCGGCTATCCGGACTAATTATTGTTGCAGCTCATTCGGATAATCGAAAATTCGGTTAATTGAATGTATAAAAAAACAATTTTAGCGAATTTTAGGACAGCTAACGAAAATAAGACAGTTGAAGTCAGCCGTCTAAGAAAATAATTTAATAATTGTGAATCTTGCTTAAAATCGAGTGTGCACATTCGAGCTCAAAGTGGCACATTCCGATCTCGGGAAAATGAAGCGCGCCGCTCCGCGTCGCGCTTCATTTGCCTCCCTCGCTCGGAAATGTGCCACTTTTCGCTCGAATGCGCACATCTTCGTGTTAATTGGATTCGACTATATTATTAACAAATCCTTCAAATTCAGATTTTTTATTCGGAAAAAGTTTTCGCTTGAAAGTGCACATACTCCTTAATAATTGAATTTGCCTATCTTATTCTTCTCTCTTACAAATAATATTAATTAAATCAAACTGAACTAAATGTACCACTTCTCGCTTTTCTTTTAATTAAAAATTACAGTAGGATATTTTTATCAAAAACCACATTTCTAATTTAGTACTTTTAAACTAGACTAGATGGGAGACTTCATCGTACATGAAAAAACAATATTTTAACTTTTTCCGAATTTTGACTCTTATTTCTCAACCTTTTTTTTTACATAGGGGAGGGTGGCCTAAAGCGGGTAGGTAGCCCAAAGCGAGTAACGGCCCGTATGTGAATACGTTATATATTAGCTGGAATTTATATGTGTATTTACACTCTCACTACCCTGCCTAATTTATGTTATACTAGTTTTGTCACCTAAGTTTCTTAACAACGTTACAAAATTAAAAACAAAAATTTAATAATTTTGTAAAATGTTTGAAATTAATTTATTTTGAATTGCTACAAAACCCTTAACATTAGCCCATTTTTTATAGTGGTATTTTCTGTTACAATAAACTAGTTTTATTATTTGACTAAATATTTTAATATCCATCCATTACTTTTTACGTTAATGTATCAAAACCAAGAAATGTGTGTTAGGGCAAAGCGGGTAGATACCTTCTTTGCTTATACCAGAAGTAGTAATTTTATTATAATTAATAGGAACTAGTTGATTGGAATAAATTGGTATTAAAAATAAGTGATTTAAAGCGTTGCAGCAATTAAGATTTAAAAACAATGGTAAACCGAAAAAATATTAAAATTGAAACAAATTAGCAGTTTATAACATTAAAATGCTTAATATAACTTAATACCAACGTTACTGTCAAGAACATGTCAAGTGTGGATAATTATTTTCAAATGTTTTGATTAATCCGATTGATTTATGGGAGCCTACCCGCTTTAGGGCCCCCTGTCGGGCAAAGCGGGTAATTTCTGAAATTTTATATTTTTGAGTTTTTTTCTACAATTAAAGCAGAAATGTAATTATTTTTTTATAATATGAAAGTTTAATAATTGTATTGCGTAAATCTAAAAAGAAATACTTTTTTTTTAGCCGAAGTGGTTCATATTGATCGATGAACCTTAACCTACCCGCTTTAGGCCACCTTCCCTTACCCCACCCAAATTATTCTAAAATTTTGATGCGCCCCTTATGTAACATATAAATATTTATTTATATTTAAAAGTTGAATTAATCCTTAAATGAAGTCTAATTACAACAGTGTCTACAAAATGTGTCTTAAAACTAATTTGTTTATAATATTTAGAAAAATAACAATTACCCAAAAATATTTGGAGACATTAATTTTGACATATAAATCTTCAACAATCTGCAAAAGATGATATAAAAATTAACTAGTTGATTTTTGGTGGCCCACTTCAGAAAATTTGACTCATATACAATTTTAATTAATCAAAAATGCGAATTAGTAAACATGCGAAAGTACATCTGAAAATATTTTTATCAAGCTGGCTACAATTAGGCGTGCAGAAGAGCACCATGATAACTTATCAAAAGGAATAAAATATCTAACCTTTTTCAAACAATAAATAGATCTAATTTATTCGACCTTTAATTTTTTGACTTGAAGAATAAAATAATAATATAGGCAAATCCGATAAATACAAGGATGTGCGCATTCGAGCGAAAAGTGGCACATTTCCGAGCGAGGGAGGCAAATGAAGCGCGACGCGGAGCGGCGCGCTTTATTTTCCCGAGATCGGAATGTGCCACTTTGAGCTCGAATGCGCACACTCGGCTTTAAGCACGATTACAAAGCGTCCCGTTTTAACAGGAAAAATCTTAGTCAAATTGTTAGGTATATGTTTACAAAAAATGCAACAATTATTCATCACTAAATAAAACAGTCGCACATTATCTTAAAATCAACAAAGCAAAAAAAATACTGTTTAGTGCGAAATAAAAAATAAAATAAGAAATACCGAGGTTTAATTTTCGCAACGAGTCCGAACGCGGTTGACAATCCGAATAATCGCGAATCCGTATAACTGAAGTCCGGATAATTGAGGTTTTACTGTATTAGTAAAAACTATAGATATCCTTAGTACTACAAGTTTTTTCACCAAAATATGCAATTTGAAAAGATTAAAAAAATAATTTTTATGCGAATTAAAAAAAATCTACAAAACTGTTTCAAATCGCACATTTTGGCATGGGATATTGTACAGCTTTTTATTGCTAAGGATTGAAAACACATTAAAGCTCTCTTATTATAGAATGAACATATTTTATATGGAGTTCAACCAAGAAAACAGAGCCGCTAATAAATTTAAAATATATGAAGGAATTGGATCCAGTACCAACGCTTCCATAAAGCAATCAATTGAAAAAGAGTTATCATGTATAAATTCGCAAATAAATTAGCACACCCAGATGCACTTATGTTAGAAGCTGAAAATGACGAACACTACGTGAAGTCTTCTATAAATAATTTTTGTGTGTAAGTACTTTAAAATTAAGTTAATAAATAATTGATGTTTTTTTTGCAGTGAACATTTAGCAGAGAAATTAGCTCGAGCAAGGTATTCGTCCGACGAAGACCAGACAAATGGCAAAATTGTTTATAATTTAGATAAATTATATAATTACGAAGACACTTCACAACTTTTACAGTAAGCGACGTTAATGTTTTTGTACATTTATTTTAATAATTAGGAATAATTGCAGACCGTTTTATTTACAAAGCGACCTGGAAAATGTGGACGAAAATAGTTTAAAATTTGAGTCTCGCTTTGAATGCGGAAATTTAAGAACAGCGAAACAGGTGATTTACTTTATTTTAAACATTCTAATAATTAAGTGAAATGTTTGTTTTTAGATTGGAGATTTTGAATATGATTTATTATTAACGCCTGATACTCATTGTTCTGGAGGCCATCAATGGTTTTACTTTCAGATTAGCAACATCATTCCTGACCAAGTTTATATATTTAATATTATTAATTTTATAAAAATTAATAGTCAATATAATTATGGGATGCAACCACTCATGTTTTCTGTTATGGATTATACTTTGAAGGGCGTCGGTGTGTATTTAATTGTAATTTTTCAATTTTTGATTATGATTTATAAAATTTAAGGATGGAAACGTGTTGGAGAAAAAATTGTTTATTATGGAAATAATTACACCGATGAAAATGGAACTAAGCAATATCGAACTTTATCTTTTTGCATTACTTTTAATTACGCCAACGATTACATTTACTTCGCCTACCATTATCCTTATACTTATACGAGACTCATGGTAGGTTCTTATTATTATTAAACTAAATATGGGATACTGTTTGTTTTTATTATTGCACCAAAGTTGCAAATCTTAATATGCATGCAATTTTCTTGTAGTACTAAGAAAACAGGCTACGCAGGATGTACCTAATTTATTTTTTATTTGCAGACTTTGCTGTTTCCATTAACTTCTTACACTTCAGAAGAAATATATTTAAGACTGGATAAACTTTGCGATACTGTTAATTCCAATAACGAAGTAGCTCTGTTAACTATCACTGCTTCCACAAATAGTTCTTCATCTTTAAACATAGCATTAAATGTAAATACCTTATCTTCATGTTTTTAAGAACCTTCGTCTTTTAATGTTCTATTATAGAAACGACCTATTATATTTATAACTGCAAGAGTTCATCCTGGAGAGACAAATTCATCTTGGATAATGGAAGGCATTATTAAATTTCTTTTAGATACACAAAACGAACAAGCTAGAAAAGTTCGAGAACACTTCATCTTTAAAATAATTCCAATGTTAAATCCTGAAGGTGTAATTTATGGCAAGTAAGTATGTTAAATACAATTTTTACTTGATTTGCTTTAAAAGCCTGGTATTTTAATTAACACTAGAACCGCGGAATCGGTCATTTTGACCGGTTAGCAATTTTATCGTCTTGTTACTTTTTATTAGTAGAATTTATTTCTGCCATATTACACGACTTTTCCCAATTTTAGTTGATAATTACTGTCCTATAATTGTTTTTCTTTTAAATTGTATTTTTTCCCTTTAATGGGAGACACATACTTTTTTCTTTTCGGTTATTCATTTGATCGGTTCTATCGATAATTATTATTTATAGCAGCAGGGGAATGCTTTATTACATAGAAAAAATTAACCGGAAACAGTGCTTTATTATAACGAAAACTAAATAAAAGTATGCCTTTTTGATAAAATGGCCAAATAATATTATATAAAGGCAACTTGTTGAAAATGGTTGTTTTTAAGATTTTCATATAACAGGAATCACTCATTATATTTGCTTGAAACCAGTAGCCCATGTATTTGTTCTATATCTAAGCTATCTCTATATCAAAATTGGTTTAGTGGTTTAGCCTAGGAAAGGTAACAGACAGACAGACAGAGTTACTTTCGCTTTTATAATATTAGTTTGGATAATTAAATTTTTTTAAAAAATAAATGAAGTATTGTGAATCGTGCTCAAAGTGGAATGTGCACATTCGAGCTCAAAGTGGCACATTTCGCTCGAACGTGCGCTTCCTCGTATTTATTGATTTTCTTTAATTAATGTTTACACTTTCAAATCAAAAAATTAAAAATAAATATGAATTTTATGTTCCAGAAACGTATTTACCATATTAATGAGTGGAAGTGAGCGAAAAGATACGAGAATTTAGTAGGTGCGAGTGAGAGAAAACGATTAAATTATTTATTTAATTTTTTGAATAATTTATTAGCCTAAATTTTGTGAATGATGCTTAAAATCGGGTGTGCACATTCGAGCTCAAAGTGGCACATTCTGATCTCGGGAAAATAAAGCGCGCCGCTCCGCGTCGCGCTTCATTTGCTTTCCTCGCTCGGAAATGTGCCACTTTTCGCTCGAATGCTCACATCTTCGTTTTTATTAGATTGTTATATGAATCTTTTTTTTTAAATCAAACAATTAAAATTTTAATCAATATTGATTTTATATTCGGTGAAAGTTATGGCATTTATTGTTTTTAAAAACTGTTCAAAAGCATTAAATGTGTTGCAATAAATATTTACTTGTTAAAAGACCAACTTCCTTAAAAGTCTAATTGACTGGTAACCGCGGTTGGGTAAGTTCAAAATTGTCGCGGTTCTAGTGTTAAGGCATTTGTGAAAAATATTTCTCATATATTTTGTATTTATTCAAATAGTTTCACTCTTACAAAAAAAACCACTTTATCTTTTGTATGTTAAATTCTAAGATAGGGTAAATGCGCCGGTTAGCCGGCCCGCGCCCGTTCTCGTCCAGTCAGCACTAAAACAAATAAAAACAATAAAACACAAATTGTTAAGCAAACTTGTGATGCTCTATTTAGTTACAGTCATATTTAGTATTAATTATAATACCTCAACTTCCTGTTGTGACTTTCTGTTATAAATCTAGACCCCATGGACGAAAACGGGAACTGGTTTTTAACTGGCCGACAACCGGCGAACTTACCCTAAATATTGAATTCTCCACCAAATAACTATAATAGAAAAATAGGGATTTTAATTTAATTGAATCAATTTAATGGTAATACAGAATTTTCTTTAAAGTACAAGAAGTGGATTTACTGGTAGTGATCTAAATAGATGTTGGTCCAAACCAAATGAAAACACCTGCCCTGAAATTTATTACCCGAAGGTAGATATACTGTGCTCCATACAAACGCACCCATTAATTTATTAAAATTGCAGAAATTGGTGGAATATGCCAAAAAGAAACTCATCCAGCCCATCGCATTTTACATAGACATACACGGTCACAGCAGAAAAAAGTTCTTCTTCTTCTACGGATGCAACCCCAAACTAAGTTGGAATAAAAAAGACAGAATTCGACACGAATGTCCAGAAACCTTAAAGGTGCCTCATTCAATTCCAACTAAATTAGACAAACCCTAATTGTTCGCTTGTAGATTCTACCCCAGATGGTGCAAATTCTAAATGAGAACTGCCGCCCAAATTTTTGCAAATACAAAATTCAGAAGAAAAGGGAAAGCACTGCAAGAGTTGTTATGTGGAGGGAATTTGGAATTCGGCATTCGTACACTTTGGAATGTTCTTATTGTTCTGGTGCCAATCAACAAGTATATAAATAAATAACTAAAACTTTGGGATTTAAAACTAAATATGTGGTATTTCAGGGAATCAATACTAAAATCTTGACTGATATTGGTAGAAGTATTATTGCAACTTTGGGTATTATAGCTGAAAAGATTTATACAACGAAATAATTAAAAACTTTTATAATAATTCTAGAATTTAATCCATTTTTAATTTTGATAAGCTATAATATGAATTTTTGTTTCTTAACTGTGTTATTAATATACAGTGGAATCTCGGTTATCCGGACCAATTATTATTGCAGCTGATTCGGATAATCGAAAATTCGGTTAATTGAATGTATAGAAAAAAACGAATTTTAGCTATATATAATGTGACATTTTGGGAGCGCAACTACGGTTTTAGAATTAATTCAATTTTTTTAAAGTAAATTGATCATTGTTAATCGTGGCGAAAAGCGGAGTGTGCACATTCGAGCTCAAAGTGGCACATTCCGATCTCGGGAAAATAAAGCGCGCCGCTCCGCGTCGCGCTTCATTTGCTTCCCTCGCTCGGAAATGTGCCACTTTTCGCTCGAATGCGCACATCTTCGTGTTAATTAGACTCGACTATATTAATAACAAATCCTTCAAATCCAGATTTTCTTATGGGGCAAAAGTGTTCGCTTGAAAGTGCATATAAGGTAAAAGACCCAGTTATTGACACTTTAAGAGTGACAGCTGAGGTTATAACAGGATAACTTATAAAAAATTTAATTTAAATAATTAATTTTTTTTTCATATATGTATAAGTTCACGATTTCTAGAAAAGGTCATATGCGTAAAATAATTATTTAAAGAAGGTTAATAATTTAAATTAATGTTTTAAAAAATAATGTTTAAATCCCAGTTTCTTAAAATTGTTATTGCTGTAGTTTTTGACACTGACATTTGCCTAATTTCTGACAGTCCATATGTCAAAATTATTCGTCATTTATTAGGTTATACACTATCAAATTTAAATTTATTATTTTCAAACATAATTTGTTATAATGTATCATTTATTATAAATAAAATGTTAATTTTTTCAACACAAAAATAATTAAAATAATAAAATTAAATATTATAAAAACAAATACATAAACATAACATAGTTTAAAATTTGAGTGTCAATAACTGTAACATACCTATAAAAATGAGCCTAGTTATTGACAATCTTATTTTAATAATAAAATATAATTTACTATGATGTTTTAATATTTAAAAAAAGAGTAGTTAATTATTAATCAAACCATATATTTTTTCTAATATTTTTATACTTACATGATGATTAAATCACTAATTCAATAGTCGAACGCTCTTCTGTCAATTGCTTAGACTATAACCAAAAAATGGCTTTCACAGTCACTCTGGGCTTAAATATTATTTTATATTAAGTGAGTTTTTTTTGTAACTGATATCGTCATCAAATAGGTACACGATGAATTTATTTTAATTTTGAAAAAATTAATTTATCAATTCGAGGTAATTTTCTTTTTATTAATTCAAAGTAAAGTTGAAAGTGTCAGAAACCGGGTCAGTGTCAATAACAGGGTCTTTTACTTTACTCCTTAATAATTGAATTTGCCTATCTTATTCTTCTCTCTTACAAATAATATTAATTAAATCAAATTGAACTAAATGTACCACTTCTCGATTTGCTTTTAATTAAAAATTACAGTAGGGTATTTTTTAGCAAAAACCACATTTCTAATTTAGTACTTTTAAACTAGACTAGATGAGAAACTTCATCGTACATGAAAAAAAAATACTTTAACTTTTTCCGAATTTTGACTCTTATTTCCCAACCTTTTTTTTTAACATACTCCACCCAAGTCATTCTAAAATTTTGATGCACCACCTATGTAACATAAATATTTTTTTATATTTAAAAATTAAATTAATTCATAAATAAAGTCTAATTACAACAGTATAAACAAAATGCGCCGTAAAACTAATTTGTTTATAATTTTCAGAAAAATGAAAATTACCCAAAAATATTTGGAGACATTAATTTTGACATATAAACCTTCAACAATCTGCAAGAGATTATATAAAAATCAACTAGTTGATTTTTAGTGGCCCACTTCAGAAAATTTGACTGATATACAATTTTAATTAATCAAAAATGCGAATTAGTGAACATTCGAAAGTACACCTGAAAATATTTTTATCAAGCTGGCTACAATTAGGCGTGCAGAAGAGCACCGTCATAACTTATAAAAAGGAATAAAATATATAACCTTTTTCAAGCAAGAAATAGATCTAATTTAATTTAAATTTTTTGAATTAAAGAATAAAATAATAATATAGGCAAATTTAATAAATATGAGGATGTGCGCATTCGAGCAAAAAGTGTCACATTTCCGAGCGAGGGAGGCAAATGAAGAGCGACGCGGAGCGGCGCGCTTCATTTTCCCGAGATCAAAATGTGCAACTTTGAGCTCGAATGCGCACACTCGGCTTTAAGCACGATTACAAAGCGTCCCGTTTTAACAGAAAAAAACGAACGCGGTTGACAATCCGGATAATCGCGAATCCGTATAACTGAGGTCCGGATAATTGAGGTTTTACTGTATATAGCTTTTTTAATTTGTTTCAAACTGGTTATTATTAACTTTACAATTCTTAGTTATAAGATAAACCTTTGTCTTGTTTATATTGGGAGGGGCTGATATATCGAGTTTGAAACACTGTAAATAATTATCAACGATTTATTTGATTATAAAACTAAAAAGAAACACAAGAGACTCTACTTCAG
The DNA here is from genome assembly GCA_036325965.1 of Sinopyrophorus schimmeli. Lineage (NCBI taxonomy): Eukaryota > Metazoa > Arthropoda > Insecta > Coleoptera > Elateridae > Sinopyrophorus > Sinopyrophorus schimmeli. Next base: position 1,382,730 of record JARFIZ010000177.1, read on the forward strand.
TAGAAAATAGGAGTCAAAGTGTAAACTATAATTACAGATCAAACGCTTTAATTACGGTATTTTTTAATCAACTAACGACGTAAAAATCTAAAAGCTAAATACGTAGTAATACTACTGCTTAATTCTATAAAATGTAAGGCACATGTTTTATCGTACATGGAATGATTTAAATGGAATGCTTATTACCAGTATTAAAAATACCAAGGAAAATTAAGAAGATAGTTTAGAGGAGACAGCAAACGTAGTGACCGTATCGGGTTCAAGCGTAGATACATAATCTTCGTCTTGTGTATAATGATCTACGAGTGCCGATGGATCATCATGCATTTCGACATTAGAATGTAAATTATCATATGGTCCATTTGTTGCTAATTCGACTTCTGCATCTTCTTTTTCATTAGCTGTATTACTGTCTACGTCATCTGATTTTGAGTGAACAGGAGCAGAAGTACTCGAACGTAATTTACTTATCAATTCATTTATGCCCATCGGTACATATTTGTGAGATTGTTCTGGTGGCGCTGAAGATGACGTGTACGGTCGTACAGTTGTTGTAGGATTTGGTTTTCTAAAAAAAGGTCTACCAAATATATTGATATTAGCCCATTATTATTTTAGTATACGATAAGTAATGCAGTAAGTTAGTGAAGCTTTAGCCCATCCACCATGCAACCTTTCACCTAGGTTATTAATATTAAAAGTAATTCGCGAAGGTATCTATGCAAATAGCAACAACAGAGCTGCTGTTTAAAAGAATTTCTAAGTCAATTCAAGAAGTACTACAGTGCTCTAAAAATAAATCTTTAAATTAATGTTAGAATGCCTTTAAAATACAGTGCCACTTAGAATTAAATCTTAGGCATCAAAGCCTATTTTAATAAATTTTGAGTAAAATTTAGTAGATAAAATTAAAATGAGAACAGCTCTGGATGAAAATGAATTGCGACGAATGAATATTGGAAACCCTAGGTGTGGCGCTGTGCGGGGCTCACCTTCTTACCCCTGTGCAGAGGACACGGGTATAGAACCATAATTGTAGTAATAGCAACGGGTTTGTTCGCAAATAAAGTCTTTAATTAATGTGCAATCATCGGTGTCCCATTCGAACGTTGGGGCTTTCATGGCGACGCAGCTGTTCGATAATCCATTGTTTCCACTAAAAGAATTTCTAATGCTTTATTAATTTTTGATTATATTTTTGTATACCTTTCCCTGGCCGTTCTTTGAGGACTTGTGCTACCACTGGGGACATCGTAAGCATTACCATTGTTGTTGGATGACGTCACTTCGTTCGAACGTCTCCTCATATAATTAAAAGTCGCGTTAAAAGGTAATCCTGTACTCATCCACAAAGGCATATCAGTACCCAATTTATTCCCAGATATCCAGAAATCGAATTTGTCGTACCCAGCATTACTTAAGTATTGCGTTATAGAATCGGCCTTTTCTTTAGTTTCGAAGAAGCTAATTGTAAACCTAGCGATCTACAATATTGATATGCCAAAAAGAAATTTAATTCGGGCGAGTACGGATTCATTCTACTTATAAAATACTGAACTCCATCTAATTGGATTGTCGTTATCCTCTGACCTGTAACAGATTTTCATATAATTCGTTTTAATTACAATACTGGTTTTTGGGATAAAAATCCGAGTTCTCTTAAGTTTAAGTCAGGGCCTATTTTGGATTTATATTGGAATTAATTAAAATAAATAAGAAGCGGGTGCCACTCGTGCATTATACCCTGCTTAAATTTAAGAGTTTGTTTTTGAGTTTCTGAATGAAAGAGTTTGAGTCATGCAGCTCTCCCTATTCCAAAACAAATTTAATGACCGGTGATTAACAAGTTAAGAATAAATTTAAAATAATTTAAAAAATAATGACTGAAATTTGAAATCACTGAATGTTTGTATTTATTGACCTCGTTATCACTTTTGTAATTGTATTATCTCAATTGACGAAATGCTATCATAATAATAAATTGAGAATGAGCCAAATAAATACTTCCTAATTTAATAAAACGAAGACACATACCGTTCGATGAAACGATTGCAGATAATACTATAATACTGGAAAAAACACTTGCAAAATGCATCTTGGAAGAAGTCTTCGAGGACTTCTAAACAAAGACTCGCACGAACTAACCGGGACTACTGACGCTCTGTGATTTTGTTCTCCAGCACCGGATACATCCCCCCATGCCCCCGAAACGGCAAAGTTTTACATTATAATGATCGTAATGCTAGTCTTAAGAATTCCTTTGCCATGTATTACCTTCGAATATAGTCGTACATAAAAAATAGGAAGTTAGAATTTATTGGAAGCCGTCTGCAAGTTCGAAAGGTGACGCCAGGACCGATGCACCCTCCAGAAGAAACACCACCGACCCTTCCATTTACTAAAATAATCGATCCAAATGATACCTACTTTATTTGATTAAAAATAGAAATAAGTTTCAACAATCAAAATTTAAGGACCTCTTACTTAGAAATGACTTGCCAAAAAAAACTACCCTTAATTTGGAGAATTTGGAGAATTTGAAGAAAACACCTCGCCACATTTGAAGGCTAGGGTAATGCATTTGCAAAAAGTAAAAAAAGCAAGAGTTTGTAAAGGTTTGATAATGTGTGATATCAAAAGAAATAAAAAGTAAAACTATGCGCGCTTCTCCAGCAAGTTGACCTGAAGCAAGTGCTATTTTTGTGGCGGAACTCCCTCTTTTTTATCTTTTTTCTTTAGTTACAGAATTAAAATTATGCCAGACCAACGCTTGTAGTTCTATGACAGGAGATCACGTTTTTTAAGACCACCTAAGGCTAAATGTAATTTACATCTTAAAGCTGCGATTAATTTTTTTTAGCTATCATCTTTCATCTAAAATTTACGATAGGTCTTTTGACATACTCATCCGAAGAGCCGACTTTGTTAGTTCTAGAAAATTCTAAGAAGCAAGATGGGTTCAATGTTGATTTAATAACCGCGTTGTAAAAGTTTTTAAACAATACCCGTTAATTGAAACTCAAACTTCGAGCTTTTTTTTATTACAGAAACCTCTTCGCAGTTTTGAGCCGAAAGCGAGCTTTTAATTGCAGAATTAAAAACACTTTTACTTTCTTGTAACTCTTGTTTTTATTGCAGACACACTTTGTGCTCCTCGTTTTTTAGGGAACCCCTACCTGCAAAATTGCTTTGGAAATTAATTTGCTTTTGTTTACTACGAAGAAGGTAAATCCAATTAAAATTTTACCTGTAGTAATTTTTTTTAGCATTTATGTAACGTGAGTTTTGGGAACCAACGATCGATGGTTTATTTTTTTCCCTTTCATAATGACCTTCTTGACCACAAATTGCTCGTTTAAATTTTTAATATAAAGAAATCTTCGAGAGGCTTAAAGCTATAATAGTAAAACTTCTTTCCCATTATTAATTAATAAATTTATGAGGTTCTTTACGAGTATTGCATTCTGCGAATGCATAAGTTTTAGAGTTATTTAATCTCCATTTAATTACTTAATTATTTTTCAAAAAATCGAAGCCACAACAATAACCGATAGTTTATCCCTCTTAATAATCAACTACTACAAGAAGTTAATTCAAGGCAAACTTCAAAGCAGGTCGAATTTATTTTTCAAGGCATAAAGCTGATATTACTGGTAAATGCGATAATTGCAAGACAGTCTATGCATTTTATTTCAAAGTCTTAGTGCATTATCTTCGGATGTTAAAAAAAAACGCAAGCGGTTATAATTAGCTAAAGACTTGGTCGTGTATCCTAAAAAATTAATAACACAAATGAGCTTGCATATTATGCAAGGGAGCTTTTACAGGATCGACATTTAAAGGGAATTTCTATAGGAAAAAATGAAATCTCGGAATCTAAAAGAACTAAATCACTTTTACGAGCTTGTTATATTTTTTAACGTCTACGAAAATTACAATACAGAGATGATTTAATACGTGGTATGAATCTGTAGTCGGTTATTATTTTCAAACAAACCCCGAGCATTTAATTATTGTTCGCATTTTAATAAACAAGTTCGTTCAAACGATTTATTAAAGCTCTGAGAGAAGCAAGCTTTATTGCTCATAAAATAAATACATTCAATTTATTTCTATCGGAGTACAGTAGCAACTCGGTTATCCGGACTAATTATTTTTGCAGCACATTGGATAATCGAAAATTCGGTTAATTGAATCTATAGAAAAAAAATAATTTTAGCTATATACAATGTGACATTTTGAGAGCGCAACTACGGTTTTAGGATTAGTTGTATTTTTTTAAAGTAAATGTATTATTGTGAATTGTGCTTAAAACGGAGTGTGCGCATTCGACCTCCAAGTGGCACATTCCGATCTCGGGAAAATGAAGCGCGCCGCTCCGCGTCGCGCTTCATTTGCTTCCCTCGCTCGGAAATGTGCCACTTTTCGCTCGAACGCGCACATCTTTGTGTTAATTCAACTATATTAATAACAAATCCTTCAAATGCAGATTTTCTATTCGAAAAAAGTTTTCGCTTGAAAGTGCACATATTCCTTAATAATTGAATTTGTCTATCTTATTCTTTTCTCTTACAAATAATATTAATTAAATCAAACTGAACTAAATGTACCACTTCTCGCTTTTCTTTTAATTAAAAATTACAGTTGGGTATTTTTACCAAAAACCACATTTCTAATTTAGTACTTTTAAACTAGACTACATGGGACACTTCATCGTACATGAAAACAAAATAGGGTAGGAAGGGGGAATGGCGTTTACTTAACGAAAACATGTATTTTTTTAATTATTTATTATAAATCAAAATTAACAAAAGAAACTAAATCTTTAATGTTCGAGTAATCAACAATTTTACAAAAAACAATATATCTTTGACCTACTAGTAGTAGGACAAGATTAAAAAAAAAACATCTTTGAGCAGCATTGCCCCTGACTTTGGATAATGCCGCTCAAACATGTTTTTTGGAATTTAACAAGTAAGATATATTTAAATTAAATATAATATAAAAGAATTATTATTATTAGAGGTAGGACAAATTAAAAATAGTAATATTTTATTTTTAGACACATAAATCACAGACGTACCCATCTGGCAAATTCCACCCTGAACATATAGCATGAGCCCACAGTATGCAGATGGTGCAGCGATACCACAACTCGTTATTTTTTCCAAATTCTTCGTAAATAACACATTTGTTATAATTTTCATCATACACATCCATTTCGTCATCACTGTCATCGTCGCAAAGGTGCTCTTCATCTTCACTCTCTGAAGAACTTTCTTGCAAAAATTTTTTCTTGTAAGATTTTTGTTTCATGTTTTTTCTTCTTTTTTTCGACAACTTTTTTTGGTAATGGCGCTCAGATAAGAAGTATAACCCCAAACGGTCGTTTTATAATTAATTTGAAATTAAAAAAAAATCATACACAATTGTTGAAAATTGAATACATTCTCACAAAATAGAATAGTTTTATTGTCAGAAAAGTAAAATTAATAATTAAATAAGCATTAAAGTTTTGGACTTACCGACAAAAAAACACCTACCCAAAAATTAGATCAGAGCGGCCGCAAACGAAGAAATGTATTTCACGGTCGCATGACGCTGTTTGTTAGAGGTCCCTTCCCCTCGCGCTTCACGTGACTAGGCGTGTTGCTACGTTCTATTTTTACAGAGTTACAGAGGTGAGCGTCATTACCCAGTGAGCGCTATTTTCCCTCGCTACCCTACTTTAACTTTTTCCGAATTTTGACTCTTATTTCTCAACCTTTTTATTAACAGACTCCACCCAAGTCATTCTAAAATTTTGATGCATCCTCTATGTAACATATAAATATTTTTTTATATTTAAAAATTGAATTAATCCATAAATAAAGTCTAATTACAACAGTATACACAAAATATGCCTTAAAACTAATTGGTTTATAATTTTAAGAAAAATGAAAATTACCCAAAAATATTTGGAGACATTAATTTTGACATATAAATCTTCAACAAGCTGCAAAAGATGATAGAAAAATCAACTAGTTGATTTTAAGCGGCCCACTTCAAAACATTTTACTCATATACAATTTTAATTAATCAAAAATGCGAATTAGTAAACATTTGAAAGTACATCTGAAAATATTTTTATCGAGCTCGCAACAATTAGGCGTGGAGAAGAGCACCATGACAACTTATCAAAAGAAATAAAATATCTAACCTTTTTCAAACAAAAAATGGATCTAATTTATTCGACTTTAAATTTTTTGAATTGAAGAATAAAATAATAATATAGGCAAATCCGATAAATACGAGGATGTGCGCATTCGAGCAAAAAGTGGCACATTTTCGAGCGAGGGAGGCAAATGAAGCGCGACGCGGAGCGGCGCGCTTCTTTTTCCCGAGATCGGAATGTGCCACTTTGAGCTCGAATGTGCACACTCAGTTTTAAGCACGATTATGAAGCGTCCCATTTTAACAGAAAAAAACTTGATCAAATTGTTAGGTATATGTTTACAAAAAACGCAACAAATATGAATCACTAAATAAAACAGTCGCACATTATCTTACAATCAACAAAACAAAAAAACACTATTTAGTGCGAAATACAAAATAAATTATTCTGTAAGAAATACCGAAGTTTAATTTTCGCAACGAGTCCGAACGCGGTTGGCAATCCGGATAATCGCAAATCCGTATAACTGAGGTTTTACTGTATGTACTTATTATGACGAATTCATGAGAAAATTGAAAACAAGTCAAGATAACTTTGCTAAATTTCTAAGCAAATTTATTGTTGCCTTAATACAAGCGATTCAAATCGCAATAAGAATTCAAAAATAAACTCTTCGATTACAAATTTTATGACATTTATTTTTGCTGAAACCTGTTGCCGGACTATAAATTTGCAATCCTGCCAGTGCACTAATCGCGATTTTTTCCAAAAAATTCTTAAAGTCCATTGATTTCGGTTACTTCGGTTCAAAAAATATAGATTTAGTTCGATGACCGATGGTGACTCAATACCATCTTTTTCAATATAGCGCCACAAGAAATACAAATTACAAAACTTCCTCCAATATCCCGTCAATTAATTTAATTATTTTAAATAAATTAAACTTGAAGAAAGAAGAAAAAACTAGCAGCACCACGAGTAAATTAAATACTCAATGCCAATCCTTGGCATTGGTATGTTCGATGTCAAAACTTGTCTTACGTAACGTACACCAATACCTGCAACTTATTTTTAGTTTGTCCATTTCAAAAGTTGAATATCAAAAAGATACCAAACGGCATACATGAAATTCATTAGCGCCAGAACACATCCCAAGTTGATCCATTAAAGTTTATGGGTCTTGATCAAATCCACCACACCTTTGTTGTTTTTTTTACTTTGAGATTCTGTCATGATTTCCAAAAATGATTAATCGATTTGTTTTAATATTGTTTTTCTATTCTCCAATCTAAAGAACAATTTGTGAAGAAAATAAGTCATAGCTCTTTGGTACGTGCGTTATTTTTTAAATGGCCACGCAACTTCTGTAAATAAAATTGTGTCCTAGAAAAAAGAGAAGCGATGGATTGAAATTGCTTTAGCCTCTCATCTAATTGTAAGAGAGCAATTAGCTATTAAATTTGTATTTAAGTAACTTAAGTAAAGTTTAAGAATCGCGACCCTGAAGCTAAATATTTGAGATGTAAACAAGTATATTTTTGCAGACTGTAGCTTGCCGTTAAACAATGCCAAGACATCGTTGTTTATTTACGTACAAGAGGAAACAACTAAGCAAGTTACTACTGCGGCGAGACAAAGACTTGAAACTTGGTGGTTGTTTTGCGTATTTTCACTCTCGACGCAAATTTTTATCCCCCAACACTTTGTTGAGATAACATTAAAATGTATGAAATCTATTCAACGCAAATCGTTTCCAAAGGATTCATACCTGAGGGAAGATTACTAAAAGCACATGCATGTACAGAGTGTTTAATTATTCGATATCTCAAAGACTTATTTAAGAGTATTACTAGGTCTAAGTTTATACCCGTCTACTTCAGCGTACAGGTCACCTTTTCCATATAAATGAAGTACTACTTCATTTCTCTATTAAAAATTCTATGGAGGTTCCTCAACTTCCTTCCTATTCTCTACGTGCTTTACCACTAATGGCAAAAGTTATCTTAAGTGCTTATAAAAAAATGCAATTAACCGTAAAGCAATCATCATTTTAATTTATGCGTTGATAATCGTAAGAAAACCTTGAGTAAAAACAAATTTGTGGCAAGTTAAACTGATTAAATACCATTAAGAATTTATAAAATATACAGCGCGTTCAAATAAAAGTCTTGCAACATCTTATAATGTTTTTAAACAAATTAGTGTTATATTAAAAATTGTATTATGATTATACCACAAAAATGGATAATAATCATAGAATATAATAGTATTTATATCTTTGAATTAAACAACACTAAAATTACAAACTTAATTAAAAAAAAAATATATAGATATTATTTCATGTTTACAAAATTTTTTTATTACAAATCGCAGAATTGTATTTCTATCAACAACACCAAATCTCTACTTTTAAACTTGACGAAAAATATAAGGTTTTCAAATTGTATTCTTTAGAAATTAGAACAATGCATAAGTTGTTCTTGTTTCTCTTACTTAAATTACTGAAGATTATTATTCTTCGAAAGACACTTTGAAAAATGTTAATACAAAAACATAAATAATGTTACTTAACACACCAATCCTTTCAAACTATTTATTCACTTTCTCTTTTTGAATAGTTAACGTATAAATATATAAAATCATAAATTTATTCTTTTATCTAGGGTCCAATTGAAAAGAACATTTGATTCAACTCGAAATTTACGTTAAATAAATTTTAAATCCCCATTGTATATAGCTGTCTTAAAAACTTATGATTACAATTATTACTTTTATATTTTAATTTTATATAGATTATTATGACATTCGTTGTTTTTAAAATATAACGTATTTGAAAGGTTTGTTAATTATCAATGATACAGTTTTTCAGTCTAAAGTATTTATTGCATACTTTTACAAAATTAAACCACATCTTATGTCCTATTATTTGATTCCAATGGTCATTCATAAGCACCATTATCAGTCCTTTCCTTCTTATAAAATATATAATAACGTATACAAATAATAACACATACAATCGTCTTAAACTATTAACGCTATAAAATTCTATAAAAAATTTAAGACTTTTAAAGCATTGGTTCTACACATTGGTAACAATAAATAAAATTATGTCTAAAACCTAAATTATTCTTCAATGGCGAATATCTTAATAAGTACAATTCAAAAGTTTAAAAATTGTAATAAAAAATACCTCTAAATTGAGTTTAAAACTTAGCAAATAGATCTACTTATTTTGTGCTAACTTTTGATATGGTTGATTATAATGATTATACACTAACAAAATTGAGCTTGATTATGGAACGTTTTTACTAACGACGAGCTTCATTTGTTCATAAGTAACCCACATCACCAGATTCCAACTTAGTAACCGGCAGCAAGATGGAACAAATCTAAAAACAAATTTTATTATGATTTGGCAAGTACAATCATAAACATAAACATATTTGTTACGAACAATTTAGAAACAAGAACACCGAGTTGCCTAAAGTCTATCTTATAAGCAATTCAATGTTTATTTCAATTAAAAACTTTGTGTTTATTGCTATCTAAAAACCATGTTATAAGTTAATAAAAATAAAGGATCAGTACATTTCGTTTTTAAAAGAAAAGAAAATTGATCTCAATCTTACCCTTTGTAAAATGCTTTTGCTCCTTCTTGCATGAACATACGGATTGCACAATCCACAGCCCCTTTATATTGTCCTTTGGACGAGTTCATATAACGTGTTTTAACAACGTCCACAGGAGAAGCAACAACAGTTGTACAAAACCCTTAAAGATTTACAGATTTAATCAAGTGTGGATACTATACAATTTACAAATTACCAGCAACTGCTGCAGATGATAAATGCAAAACTATTCCTTCCGAAAGTAAATTAGACTGAACGAAAACATCTTTTATGATATCATAGCAAACAATTTCGGATACATTAACAATCGCATTTCTACTAACATTAGGGAATGTACCTAAAATAAAACTTTGTTAATGTCGAAAAGTTTAAAAATTTAAATAAGTATTTAAAGCTCACCTCTCCAAAGACCTCTCAAGCCTTCTTTAGCAGAAATGGTTTTATAAGCTTCAAAAGTTGAGGCATATCTTGTTCCAGAAGCTGCATTATTAGTTGCTTGAAAACGAACTTTAACAACATCGGTCGGTTGAGCCAGAAGAACAGCCAATCCTCCTGTGGTCATACCAGCAGCCACACGCACCCCAATATTCAAACTACCAGAACGATTGTTACCTACAAAATTGGAAATGTTTTCGTAAGTCTGCATACGTACAACATTAATTATGATTAGAGCTTTATAAATCTCGCCGTTGGTAAAGAATGTTACTCTTCGTCTATTTGTTTTTGTGCATTGAACTCCAAAGGTATTGAGGAAATAATAGAAATAAACGTGTCACATTATTGCGGTGTAGATTTATAAATGAACGATCGATTACTAGCAGGATTCTGCCAGTAAGCGTACCGTCTATCAGTTGTTGGTAGAAAGTCTTGAAGGAGTCGTAGAAGCCTATTCGAATAGAGGCAAAACACATCTGACGCTGAAGACCAGCTGAGAGACCATTGTAAAGACTCCTGCAATAAGATCTCATCATACGATTGCTCTTCGCCAACCCCAATATTAACCGCTACAACAGTAGCTTTTCTTTCCCACAATACAAAGCGTACCTTTCCACACAAATGTTTTTAATAAGAAAAGTTACAATACACACCTTGCTCCTTCGTATCGTACCATATTCACTATAGTTCCATAAAGTCCATACTGGGTTTCAGTCCGCATTAAGGCAAAGGTACCATTCTGCACTAAAGCTCGCGACTCTCCTTGAATCTAAAAAATAAATACAGTAGAAACTCGGTTATCCGGACTATTTATTGTTGCATGTATAGAAAAAAACGAATTTTAGCTATATATAATGTAACCATATTTTCGGTTTTGAATGGGACTGTTCCGTTTTCAGATCATTTGTCCCGTTGTCCCCAAGCAATCATTCGAGACGCCAAAATGTCCCGTTTTCAAAATAATTGACAATTACGATACCGCATATTTATTTCACGGCAATTTCTTAATGAGAAAATTAAAAAAATATGAAAAATAAGTGAAGCCCAAAGGAAACATTTTGAAAGTGCAACTCCGGTTTTAGAATTACTTGAATTTTTTAAAGTAAATTGATCATTGTTAATCGTGGCGAAAAGCGGAGTGTGCACATTCGAGCTCAAAGTGGCACATTCCGATCTCGGGAAAATGAAGCGCGCCGCTCCGCGTCGCGCTTCATTTGCTTCCCTCGCTCGGAAATGTGCCACTTTTCGCTCGAATGCGCACATCTTCGTATTTATCGGATTTGTCCGTATTAATTACGGCTGTGTCAAATTAAATAGTTTTGTACTTTGAACACACGATAAAAGTTGCCTATGGTTGAGGATTTTATTCCTTTTCCTTTTCCGACTGAAATATTTTAATGAAAATTACTGCTCATATGCAAAATAATCCCGGAAATCTAAATTTTAAAACCCCAAAAAGATATCTCTCAGATTTGAGAAATTGTGGATTTTTTAATTACTTTTTTTGTAGAATTTTTTGAGATTTTTGAGAACAATCTTGTCATTAATTTTCTGACTAAAATATGGTAATGAAAATTACTATTCATATGTAAAATTATCCTATAAATCTGAATTTTAAAACGCCAAGAAGATATCTCTCAGATTTGCGGAATTATTAATTTTTGAATTACTTTTTTCATTTGCTTGCCTCGCCCGGCAATGTGCCGCTTTTCGCTCGAATGCGCACATCTTTGTGTTAATTGGATTCGACTATATTAATAACAAATCCTTCATATGCAGATTTTCTATTCGGAAAAAGTTTTCGCTTGAAAGTGCACATACTCTTTAATAATTGAATTTGCCTATCTTATTCTTCTCGCTTACAAATAATTTTAATTAAATCAAACTGAACTAAATGTACCACTTCTCGCTTTTCTTTTAATTAAAAATTACAGTAGGGTATTTTTACCAAAAACTACATTTCTAATTTAGTACTTTTAAACCACATGAAAAAAAATACTTTAACTTTTTCCGAATTTTGACTCTTATTTCCCAACCTTTTTTGTAACAAGCCCCACCCAAGTCATTCTAAAATTTTGATGCACCCCCTATGTAATATAAATATTTTTTTATATTTAAAAATTGAATTAATCCATAAATGAAGTCTAATTATGACAATGTATACAAAATGTGCTTTAAAACTAATTTGTTTATAATTTTTACAAAAATGAAAATTACCCAAAAATATTTGGAGACAATAATGTTGACATATAAACCTTCAACAATCTGCGAAAAATAATATAAAAATCAACTAGTTGATTTTTTAAGGGCCCACTTCACAAAATTTGAAACATATACAAATTTAATTAATCAAAAATGCGAATTAGTAAACATTTGAAAGTACACCTGAAAATACTTTTATCAAGCTCGCTACAATTAGGCGCGCGAAAGAGCACCATGATAACTTGTCAAAAGGAATAAAATATCTAACCTTTTTCAAACAAAAATAGATCTAATTTATTCGACTTTTTAATTTTTTGAATTAAAGAATACAATAATAATATAAACAAATCCAACGAATACAAGGAACTATTTTACTCGTTCCCTCTCACATTGACAAGATTATCGTATCTTCTCGCTCCCTTCCACTCATTGCTATGGTAAATACGTGTTTCGACTATAAAATCGATATTTCCTCAATTAAACTAATTTTTTTGATTTGAAGAGCGTAGGATAAATTATACAAATGTAATAAATTTAAGGATGTGCGCATTCGAGCGAAAAGTGGCACATTTCCGAGCGAGGGAGGCAAATGAAGCGCGACGCGGAGCGGCGCGCTTCATTTTCCCGAGATCGGAATGTGCCACTTTGAGCTCGAGTGCACACTCGGCTTTAGGCACAATTTACAATAATTAATTTAATTTGAAAGAGTTTTTAATAAAAAATTATAAAACCGTTGCTATACTAGATTAATTAATTTATTAAAATAAATTAATTGTTTGATTTGAAAGAGGGAAGATTAATATAAACAAATCCAATGAATACAAGAATGTGCGCATTCGAGCGAAAAGTGGCACATTTTTCCGAGATCGAAATGTGCCACTTTGAGCTCGAATGCGCACACTCGGTTTAAAGCTCGATTACAAATCGTCCCGTTTTAACAGGAAAAAACTTGGTCAAATTTTTAGGTATATGTTTACAAAAAATGCAACAAATATTAATCACTAAATAAAACAGTCGCTGATTATATTAAAATCAACAAAGCAAAAAAACACTGTTTAGTGCGAAATACAAAATAAAATAATAAAATATTTAGTAAGAAAAAATACAGAGGTTTAATTTTCGCAACCAGTCCGAATGCGGTTGACAATCCGTATATTCGCGAATCCGGATAATCGAGGTTTTAATGTATGTAATTCTATAACGATAAAACGAACAAAATAAATAAATATCCGCAATAAGTTTTTCCAAATATAAAGTCTAAAATGATAGAACATCCATTATTTTTATGATTTCAATATTATTTTTCAAACAATACAATTTGTTCAAAACGGCGTAGCTACCCTAGAGTAGTTGAAAAAGACTTCTCTAGGTACTTATATTATGAGGCGCGCAAAAATTGAAGAAGGTTACTTTTTTTATTTGGTAGATTGCACCAACAATAAAAATTTATAATGATTGCAATATTATCGCCTCTTCCATCAGTCAGCTATTTATAAATAAAGAGGCGCACCAATTTTACTTGCACGAAAACGCTGAACAAATAGTTACGCCACTGGTTCACAATCAATGTTATCATAGGTCACAGGACTTCGCGAATACCTTTTCGATATTGAAGTAAAGATATATTTACCTGCAATCTAACTTTCGCAGTATCCAAAGGGAATGTCATAAAGTCTGCAAAGCAAGCTGATGTACCAGCAGTCAGCATCTTCACAGCTATCGGTAAATTATCAAACGAAGACATGGCTGAACGTATTTAAAACAATAATCGAAGTAAAAAGGAAAATTTAAATAAATATATAAATTTAATATAAATAATTTACGTGGTTCTTCACTTAAGACTCTCTAAAATCGTCGTTGTAATTGTATTTGGAACAAGAAGCACTTTGATTCTTACGCCCGGCTCTAAGCCGCTGCAGAGCTTTACTGATTGTTGAAGATTTCGAAACCCTCTTGCACATACTATTCTGAAAATTCAATATGAATTAGTAATCACACAATACTAATATTATTAAATGAAATCAATCGTAACTAGTTGATATGCAGATATCGGTTACACAATGTTTATCAGTATTTCTAGGTACTTGACTCACCTGAGAATCGCATATTACTAACCAATGTATTGTTCTTTGATTATAAAGTAGATCATCGTTTCTCAAACTATGGTATATGAACCATTAAGTTATTTTTAGTGGTACAATTTTTACAAAGCATGTTTAACTAAATGTTAAGAAAAATAAATTTTAATATTGTAATAAGTAGACTGTTTGAAAATGCTTTTATGATGGTACTTATATTTATGTGAGATAAAATTTAAAAAATTTTGAGAATCCCTGTGGTAAAAATTATGAAAATCAGATAGACTTTCTATTAAGTATGCATAAAGGTAAAAACAATTAAAAGTTCAAAGTACACAGCCTAGTATTTAATATTTAAATATTCATTCAGCTGTTGCACTTTCTTTAAAAAAAACTCGGTAAATATATCTCAGGGACGTAGTTGTTTTTTTTTTTAATTAGCATTCAAAAGTTCTGTTTATTTAATCGACGTCGAGGACAGCTTTAACCTTTGTACCTTACAATTAAATTACGTACTTCTCCTAAAATATTAAATAGACGTCTTTCCATTAAAAAAATACATTAAATGTCTTGATGCCTTTTGAATATTTTTAGAATAAATTACTGTCGATAAAAACTAAGAATCGACGTCTGTAAATAAAAAAAAAAATATTTGACATAAAATATATTCATCAACAAACGTTACGTAGTAGTTAATTTTGGAGTAAAATCCGGATTTGAATGAGTCAAAGTTGTGACCTTTGGACTCACCGAATAAAAAAAAATTGGAACAAAATATTATATGTAATTTTGAATTTTTAACTTTCTCGTATTTACGTACATGAATATGCAGATCGGCATTGGACTTCGTCACAAAAAACCTACACAAAACTATTTAAAACCTAATTCATGATAAAATAGTGCCAAAAGTTTTCAATAAGTAAGGAAAGTTTGGACAAAGTACGATACAAACATATCTTAATTATTTATGATCTAATAGGAAGTAACTCAAAACAAGGACAACTATTGATTGTATATAAAACAAACAAAACTTTTTGTACGTTCACTTATAAAAATTGATAAAAAACTCAGAATTAACTTGAATAATCAATGGTAGACATAAGCGTAATACACGATAGATTATTAAGGGCCCAAGTATCTTTCAAGTACTGCTTAATTATTTATCGTAGCGTAAAATCTACATATCCAGAATATTGCAGATAATTAGTGTTATCGTTACTATTTTTTTTATCAATCAAATTAAAACGTCTGTATTAATATCAAGGCTGTGGAATTTAAACCCCAAAACTAAAACTTTAGACTTTAAACAGAAGACATGTAGATTTAATTGCAATCGCTATATAAATTTAATTGGAATTGTTTATTTTTAAATCTTATTAAAATAACGGTAGTCGTAGTAAATGATTAATAATTAATAAACATTATAAATAAATCTCATAAACTATTGTTTGTAATGCTATTAAGTAACATGGGTGTATACAAGAATACTTTTTTAAATTTCAATTAATATGCTCCTTAAATCAAATCAAGTATTGCCAATCAAAACAAAATTTGTTGTTAAACGACTAAATATAAAAAATCAACTGTGATAAATAAAAAATTACATTTAAATAAGGACTTATTAATGTCCTTCTGATTGTCAATCTTTCTAAGTAAGTTATACAACAGTTCTTATTATTAATAAATAAATATAATAATATAAGGTAACACTGTAATGCACATTTTTTTAATAATAAGAGAGCACAATCAATACTTAACAACAGAACCAGACTTTATATATGAACAACTAACCCATCGTTGGGCACTTAAGTTTTTTAAAAATGACAATAATTGAATTTTAAAAAACTCACCTGTCCAAGTATTTCACAATGTGGAAACTGATTACAAATTTATCAATGTTCGAATATTGTAGGTAAAGTCACGAGATCAAAAACATGCGCTTTCAGAGGTACCAAGGATATCCAGAAGGACGATGAAGTATCGACCGTGTGTACAAAATTCATTAGACGGTTTTCCGGGGAAAACTATCTGCAATCGCCTTTACAGCTCAGTTATTTCTCAATACTAAATTTAACTTTGGAACGAAGCTTCATAAATTAAATCATCGAAATTAAAGTCAATCTAATATATACTGGGACGGTAATTGCATATTGACTTTGTCGACTTTGCTCCTTTAACTGGTTTCCAATGGTAAACAATGGAAAACGTAATTAGTTCATAGAACAAATTGTAAATTTATATGCGGAAAAGTACTTCCATTTCTTCTTTCTAAAAAGCAAATTATTTAGAATCCAGTTCTTCACTGTAATTTGTCAATAGTTACCTTTATAGTTTCTTTTTCTTATTAATATTCTTCAGGAAAGTTGTATTGACTGCAAAACCAAAACATTTTTAATGGCCATTATAATATTTTTATAAAATAATGAATACTTCAGGGATTATAATTATTTAACATAAATTGCTTTTAACTCATAGCAATAAACTAAGTCTATACTTATATAAAATGTTTCATTCAATTCCAACGTAAGTAAACACTTAAATTAAAGTGTTTTACAATTATTTTTATTTTAATATACGATGTGGTATCAAAAGGATTAGTCTTTTCATGTACATACGATAGAATTATAATTAAAATTTATGTACTCATAAAAGGCTGCTAAAAAGGATATAAATTGAATAATTAATTTCTGTTTGTTTTAACACAAGTGTAGCAACGATGACATGCCGAGTCTAATAAAAATTTAAAATATCCTGTTAAAAATAAGTCGTACTAACGCAACTAATACGTTTTATTAGGTAAATAAAATATAATTATCGATAATCCACAAAAAAGTAATTAAAGCTAATAAATCGAGTTAGCAAATATGATCATAGGATTAAAATTGTAAAAACATATTTATTCTACAAATACAACTCGTGTGATTGCTTAAAAATCGAACTTTTTAGCTTCCTTAATTGATCATTAAATATCAAGGATATTAGTTCAAGTTCATTAAATTTACTTTGATATAAGAGCAATAGCCTTTACAAGTCCAAGGATCAGGATCGTTTCATGAATGTCAACTCTTGTTTCCTTTTGAAATGATGTATTTAATTTTTTTTGATCTCTTAGGTGCTGAAAGCTGGGTATTTAAGACATCCTTGGGATTAAAAAAGAAATCTGAACTTTAAACTATTTTAAGGCTATACTATCAGTAATATTCTTATCATGAAACTGCTGTAGCAGTTTTTGTATTGCAATTATTTTCTATAATTTTGTAATAATTAAATTATAATACCGCACTACATCGTTTGTTTTTATTTCTTATCTTCCATTTATCTGATTGTATTTGAAAATATTTACTATAAAAATCAGAAAGCTTATAAATCCATATTTCTTTCAACGCACTACTTTTGTGTTGTTTATCAAAGTATGTGATGTTTTAGCACATACATATAAAAAACGGATGTCCCCTTAATCTAATTATTTTTAAATGTTTTAAAGAAACCGCCTCCAATTTATTTATAGAAATAAATAATTGTTTTTCGTTTTATACCCAAGAAAAATTATTGGCAATCGTGCATTTTCTTTGAAACAGCAAGTAAAAAGTAGAATTTTATATATGTATGTATGTAAATACATAGCAAATATAAATCACTATTTTTCATAATCAAACAAAAAATTGAAATTAAGACTTGGAATTATACTAAACAGTTTGTTGCAGATAAACTTAGCAAAGATAATGTTGAACACTTTGCTTTACTTATGTATGTATTATTATTATGTATACTAACATTATATTACATAAATGCCTTTGTTATTATATATACTAACATTATATTACATAAATGCCTTTGTTATTCTAATTTTGATAAAACTTAATATCGCTTTCTATTTTTATGCTTTCGTAAGTTCGTCCCCTCTTTTCTTAAGACTAAGAATTTGGCAATAACATTTAAACTTATGCAGAAAGTTGAGGAGGTATTCTCTTTGTGTGTACCTTCAGCTATGATCAAGTTATATTATGAACTATGCCGCAATTTAAAATCGTGAACAGAACTAGAGTGTGTGTATATGGCGAAAGGCGTGAGTCATGAGTATGTGGCAATGAAAAACAGTTTTCAAAATTATGTTTGCAAAAATTAAAATACGTCGCAAATTGTTTGTGTTTCCTTTAAACTGGTACGCATTATATTTTTATGTCTGTTTCCATTTTATCCATTTAGTCGTACAATAGCTTTAAAATTAACATAGCAATTATAGATCCTATTGAACAAAGCGCAGAGTTAAATATATTTTTAGTAAATACGTTGAACTCACTCTATAATAGCAACTAGTTCAAGGCACCTTGCATTCAGTTAAAATTTTTGCAAATTTTGGTAAGTTCTTTTTTTTTTGTTAATAAACAAATATAGAAAATGAATACAGGACGGAATTGATTTAAATGTATTTTTACTACAAACCAACAACAAACATTAAAAAATTGTAAAACGCAATATCAAAATAATGTACCTACACCAAAGAAAGACAATTTTACAAGAAATTAAAAAAAAACTGTATACAATCCATTATTGTGCAAGTTGTTGATTAAGCATTCATAATACATTTTCATTCTTTGTTTGATAATTATGTTACACCTTGAATTCAATCTTGTACTACCTTTAATCTATTTTTGAAGCATGTTGAATGATACTTGTAAGTACTTTAGTTCATACTTTAATTCCATTTAATTACATGGTTTTAAAAGGTTTTCTAATTTAAAAAGGTGCTAATATTTGTTTAATCAATTTTCAAATCTACTACTTATATCAAAAGCAAAACTATTTAAACTAAAAACAAATAGAATGGTACTACAACTATTACAATTTTAATTCTAGATAACAACCTTAAATCCAAGATGTGGGCCACTCTTCAACCAGGAAGCTCCCCCATTGATTGGTGTGAAGATAATTATACATTTTCGCCCCTCATTGCGGAGTTTGTAAATACGGTATCGTTTTCATTGAAGTACTATAAGATTTGCGAATTTACATTTTCTTTTTAGTTTAGCAATGTTTTATTTGTTGTGCTCCCACCAGTTTTGATACACCTTTTTAGAGGATATGGTAAATTTGTTAATCAAGGAATACACATAATATGGGTGTTGCTTATTGTTGTTGGATTATCTTCTGCTTATTTTCATGCAACTTTAAGTCTTATTGGACAATTATTAGATGAACTAGCTATTTTATGGGTTTTCTTTGCCGCTTTCTCCATGTTCTTTCCTAGAAGATTTTTTCCAACATTTATCCACAATGATAGGTAAAATATGTCTATTATATTTTGTTTTACTTCATATTTAATTTTGGCTTTTGCAGAAAAAGATTTAGTATAGCTGCAGTAATTTTAGGAACAATTGGTACTGGATTAGCCATAATCCATCCAGCTGTAAATGCATTTGCTTTGATGACTCTTGGTATACCATCGGTCTTCCTACTAATTCACGAAATTAGACGGTAAGAACTAAAGCATCAAAATAAATATAAACTTAATTATATTTTGCATTTTAGGGCCAATAATTTAAGAGTATATAGATTGGGCGTTCGTTGTGCCTCTATGTGGTTATTAGCTGTATTTTGTTGGGTAAATGATAGGCTTTTATGTGAAGCCTGGTCGTCTATTAATTTCCCATATCTGCATGGTTTATGGCACATTTTTATTTTTATAGCATCGTACACTGCTTGTGTATTGTTTGCATATTTCTCAGTAAAGGAAGAGAGACCTGAAAAAAAAGCTGTGCTAAAGTATTGGCCAAAAAATGATTTTGAATTAGGAATACCTTACGTTTCCATAAAAACGGACCATGTCGATGTTAATCATGAAATTTAATGTATTGTTTCGTCTTCGATCTAATTGTCATTATCTACATATTAACCAAACGTAGAAGACTGCAAATTATTTAACTATAAATCTGAAATGACTATAAATGAAATTATTTTGTATTAACATTGAATCTAGTGTTAAGTTATTTTTTCTACATATAGAATGATGTGGCAAAAAATAGCCAAATAAGTAGCCAAATATTTTTTTTATAATTTCATACATTACAGTATAATAAGATAAATATTGTATCCATATATATATATATAAACGAATTATATACCTACATATGATAATGTAGGTTTGTTACTCAAAGTAACTCTCCAGGTTTTATAAATTTTATATATACATGAATTATTTTTTCAATTACTTTTACTTATGTATAATTTTAACTCGTCTGTAGTTTGATATTCTAATGATATTAATCCCCCATCAAGATGCCTTACATTTTGTATAATATACATAAAATAACTTTCGATGTACAATGCACAAATGAAACATTTATGCTACTATTTTGTTATATTAGAAAGGCTTTTTATACACGTAAATGTTGAGATTATAATTTTTTAAATAATCTTTTTATGTATGATGTGATTATATTGTGATATTTATAATTGTGATGTATTGAACATACTTTGTGTGCTCAGTTATTCTCAAGAAATAAAATCTTATAAAGCTTGTGTTAATGTTAATTTAAAGAAGTCAAGAGTTCAAAACAACTAAAAAGAAAATTCAGATCTAATTAATATTACTTAAATAATTCATTATTCAATTTATAGAATTTAAAAGGAGCGTATACTTTCATTTCTTTCACTTCTTACTAGTAATGTAATCATGTATAGTGTACCTAAGTGTTAAACTAATTATAATTAAATATACAAATTTATAGCCTATAATAAATGAAAATACGAGTAAAAGTTTTAATTGGTATTGTTATTTGGTAAATATAATAAATCCAAGCTGAAAATCAGTTATAGAACTAGTTTTACTAATTGCAAAAAGAATTGTGTTCCCTCTACAGTAATGGTAAATTTATTTGGTACTTAAATTAAATTTTCAGCAATTACCAAACCAAATTTTGGCAATAAATAAATAATACATGCTTTAATATAGAAATATGTTATATATCATAGATTTACCATCCCTGAAATAATATATTAACTCTGGGTCTCATAATATAAAGCTTCATATATCAAATATAAAATAATAAACATGAATTCAACAAGTTTCACCTCTAAAAACAACAATATTATTTTCAGTCTCATATAATTTAACTTCATAAAGTAACTCGGGTTGCTCTAGCACCTTTATAAGCTCATACCATATATAAATAGCAACATTTTCTGTTGTACTTGGATGCTCAGCAAAGAATGACACATCTTTATCCAAATTTTTATGATCTAAATTCTTCATAATAGCCACGTTCATAAATTTTTTCAAATTAGTCATATTTGTTATCATTCCAGTAGTAGGATTAACAGTGCCATGCAAAGTAACTTCCACTAAACATTATTAATTACTTTTTTAAATGTACATTTATTGATATTAAAAATACCTATGTAATTGTGTCCATGACCATTAGGATGATTACATTTATCATAAAGTTCAAGATTCTCTTCCTCAGATAAAAGATTACTAAAACGAAATAGATAAAAAAGGTTACCATATAATTAAATTATATATTACCTATGCAAACGATGAGATGCTGAAAATACCATTCGTCTTGTTTGAAAAGCTTTATGCATTTTATTACTACATATATTCATTTTGAAAATTATTTAACGTTTTCTTAGACCTCAACCTTCACTTGTAACAGCTGGAATGTGCACTATAAGTGCTAAGCCTAAAATACATTAAAACTTGATTTTTCCTGAACCAATTGCCTTCATAGTGTTTTGTGGAACTTTTATATTGTTCTAGAAGAGAAATATAATTAATAATTAGATTAAAACTGGCTGGAAAAATTGTAATTTTTCTTAAAGTACAGCAGAGTGTTCATAGATGGAGTATGCATGCACTTTTCTGAATTAAATTCAAAATAAATATAAAATAGATATTATTATTATATTCAAGAGCATTTAATTAATTTATTACATCTTATAATAATTTCTTCTCGCCTTAGAAGGCAAACCAAGCCCTTATTTAGTAACTAAATGGTTTTTTTTAAACATACATATCAACTGGTAGTCCCAACAGCTATAAATGATGGAACATACTTGATTATTAACTACATTTAAACTTAATTATTTGTGGGTCATCTGCCTCCATAGTGTTTTGTAGCACTTCTATAAGGTTTTAAAAGAGAAATATATAATTAATATTTGGATTAAAACAGGCTGGAATTATTGTCATGTTTTTTAAAGTGTAGCACAGTATCTATAGATGACAAAATTTGTGTTATTATTATGCCTGAGAGCTTTTAATTAATTTATTATATTTTATAATAATTTATTGTACACCTAGGACATAAAATAAATGTGTGTAAAGATTTGAGGTTTTTAAAAACATATCAGCTTTGACTCCCTACAGCTATAAATTAGTAGATAAGACTCGAATACAAAATATGTTTAAACTAAACTGTTAGTGAAATAATTGCTTCCATAGTGTTTTGTAGAACTTCTTTTATGTTTTAAAAGCGAAATATACGTAATAGTTAGATATAAACATGCTGGAAAAACTGGTAGTTTTTTTTAACTACAGCAGAGCGTTCATAGATGAACTAGGTATTTTTCAGCATTATATTTAAAATAAATCTAAAATTATTATTATATCTGAATTAGTTTATTACAATTCATAACAATTTATTCTAAACATAGAATGCAAAATAATCGCCTATTTAGAAATCGAATGTTTTTTTAAATACATCAACTTTCAGTCCAAACAGCCTTAAAATGGTGCTAAAAACTTAATTATTTTTGGGTCAATTGCATTAGATGTTTGGTGGTACTTTTATACTATTCTACAGCAGAAATATAATTAATAAATTAATTAACACTGGTACCAAAATTTGGCATTTTATTGTACAAGAACAGAAGAGTATTCACACACTTTCCATAATTCAATGCCAAACAAATATAAAATAAGTATTATCATCAGTTTATTACATCGTATAATAATTAACTTGATGATACTAGTCAAATATTCGGATTTACAATTAATG
Source organism: Sinopyrophorus schimmeli (assembly GCA_036325965.1). NCBI lineage: Eukaryota > Metazoa > Arthropoda > Insecta > Coleoptera > Elateridae > Sinopyrophorus > Sinopyrophorus schimmeli. Next base: position 1,406,227 of record JARFIZ010000177.1, read on the forward strand.
ATAAGTTACAAAATGCTCTTATTATTTCATTTGCCCATACGTATTTATTATGTAGTCAAATTTAGTTTACTTCGCTCTACTGGTTTATTCTTTCAAATTAGTGAATAATAATATTGAAGAAAACAAGTTCCTAATAATTTAAAAGTTTTATTTAAATTAGACTTCTTTCAAATACTTCTGGTTTCATTTAAAAAAAAAACGCGTTTCATTCTTCAAATTTAAAATGCTTATTTCTATATTTAATATCGTATTTTATATTATTTTAGTTCATCTTCAAAACACAAAATACTAGAATTTTATGAAAGACAAGAAGTATCCATTTAGCGCCGATAATTTAACTTAACAAAAACAGATTATTAATGAGTAACTTTTCTGTTTAAAAACTATTAGATATTAAATGATAAAATTAAGTAACTATAAATTCTGTTTATTGCAGTTCATGTGTTAACATAATTGAGTATGACTTTTAGAAACAAAATCGTAAAACAAAACTAGTACATTTATACTAAACAAAGAATCTAAATCAAAAAATGTTTTTAAAGTAAATTGTTTACGTATTAAATAAGTTATTGTACAGGAACAGTATTAAACGCATTTGATAAATTAAATTAACTAACATTAGGGTTAAATTTGGATGGCTGAATAATAGAAGTCTTGCGGGCAGGTACAGTTTCAGGTGTAGGTATAGCATCACCAGTAGCATATGGGTTGACTGGTCCAGCTACTTTTAGTGGTTGTTTATTAATACCACCCATTTTCTGCTTTGCCATTTGGTAATCACCGGAATCAAAAAACTTTTGCTAAAATTGCAAATATTATAGCTTAGTGACCTAAGAAATTATTATAACTCAACAAATAAATAAAAAACAACTCAAAATGAACTATATTAACAAAAAGTTATGATGCTATAATTGATAAACTTTTAGACTTACTAATGAAGGTCCACCGTTAAAAAGTACGTATTTCATCAATTTCTTATTGATATATTACAAACATAATATTAATGCCGTTTTGAATGAAAATAAGCCATAATACTTATGTAGTTAGATCACCCTATGCTAAAAAACTGGAAATTAAAAACCTTTGTTTTTGCACTTGCTTCATTCTCACCGTTAATATTATTGTGTTTGTAATATATCAATAAGAAACTGCTGAAATACATACTTCTTGACAGTGGCCCTTCCTTAGTAAGTCTGACCGATAAACCAAATCATTTTAAAATAACTTATATTTAGGAACTTACTCCTTTGGCAAGTCTTTTTTGTAAAAAAGCAGAGTGTCCTCCAACAGGCCGTCCAGTGCTTATCCCTCCAATGCCGCCAGGGTATTTAGCCTTTAATTTTTCTTCTTCTAACTTCTCAACTTCGTGAGCACTCATCTAAAAATTCAGATTTTACATTATTAGGAAGAATATAACAACCTCTTTTTACCTACTTCAGTATTTTGTTCTTTTTCTTGATCACTCATATTGTTATTTATAAGAATCTATAAAATCAAACGTAAAGATAAGTTGACGGATTTACTAATTGCAAAAAAACCATTAACTGCGTGCTATATAATCTAAATGATTTGTAGATCAATACAGACCTTAACTACAAACACAAGAATACCTTACTTTCTTTTTTTATATGATAAATTGCGTTTAATTATAAATATATTTCGGATACAGAGAGAAAACAAAACCAAGTACTAAACCGTTATGTGTTCTCATTTTAGTTCTTTGAAGGTGCAAAGTTGGTATTAAAGGTTTTGATAGATTTGCTCGAAACTGGTTCTAGTTTGAAAATCATATACAGCTCTGTTTATAATTGAAATATTAAAAATAAAGGCACGGGGAATTTATTTCTGCCGAAAAGATGCTAATTTTGTTGGCTTGCTCGACACCGCTATTTGATAAAATATTTTTTTTGAGCGATGCTTTTCATATTTTAGGGGTCGATTACCCCGTATAATAGAAAACTTTTTTTTTAATAAACCATAATTGAATAATCAAAAATAAAGACACGCGGAATTTATTTTTGCCGAAAAGATGCTTATTTTGTTGGCTTGGTTGACAGCCGTATTTGATAAAATATTTTTTTGAGCCATGCTTTTTATATTTTAGGGGTCGATTACCCCTTATAATCGAAGACTTAGTATTTATTAATAAACTTACAACAAGAGGGTTTAAAAATTTAAAAAGATTGAAGTTCTAACTCTTGATTGGATAAAAAGTTTAATATTTTTGCAACAATTAACCGTTTGAAATAATCATTAAACATTTAATATGTTCGCTTTAATTCCAAGTATGTTTTTAAAACACCTATTTAAATCTTAATTACGTTCTTATCAATAAATGTATACCAACGGAGTTTAAAAATTGGAATAAGCCGATCTTTTAGCTAATCCACAAAATTGTACTTTATAACAGTTAAATGATAAGAAATATATTTTAATAACCAATAATAAATAGTAAATAGTAAACCATATTTATTTATGCATTAGAATAAAATTTTATTAATAAAAATACAAAAACTTAACTTTTTCTTCAACTTATAAACTATTGAGTCTTTTCTTGAGTACTAAATTCCAATGACACGTGTCAATTACAACACCGAATATTAAGAAAAACTAACAAGAATTTCATTCTTGCCTCCTTATTTAAATACAAATTAATTTCACGGCAATTTCTTAATGATTCGCAATAATTTAGACCAATAAATTACACGAAAAATTAATTGAACAATTTCAATCGTTTCCTCTCACTTGCATTGACAAGATTATTGTATCTTTTCGCTCCCTTCCACTCATTTGCTATGGTAAATACATTTTTTGAATATAAAATCGATATTTACTAAAATAAATTAAAATTTTCGATTTGAAGGAGCGCACGGTAAATTATATTAATATAATAAACACGACGATGTGAGCATTCGAGCGAAAAGTGGCACATTTTCGAGCGCGGGAGGCAAATAAAGCGCGACACGGAGCGGCGCGCTTCATTTTCCCGAGATCGGAATGTGCTATTTTGAGCTCGAATGTCTACACTCGGTTTTAAGCTCGATTACCAAACGTCCGGTTTTAACAAAAAAAAATTGTTCACGTTATTTATACCCCACCTAGTACACGGAAGGTTAAGAGCTGATATTTTCTATCTGTAATACTATGTTTTTCCATATTTTCCTGTCTTGTTTTTTTGTGTCTATTTCTTCACTTCGTCCACTCTTCCTGTAACTCATATTCTTTTGCTTCTCGTTCCACGTTGCTAAATACTGCTTTCAATTAGCAATAATACAACAAAACCAAATTTTAAAGGAAACTAATATTTTTATAACACTGTGTATATGTGTTTTCGTAAAATAAAATAAATCGATAAATGTGCTTAAAATTATCAAGGCTCTTTTTAATCGTCTTTTGATATCAGGTGAATGAACTTCCGTGGTCAGCCGATTAGACATATGTTTTCACATAACGTTAGAATTGCTTTATTTCGATTTTTAAATCATCTTTTAATAGTGTTTTCAAATTAAATTTTAAAATTTGAATTTCAACCCTTAAACTAAGGTGAATTTTAATTCGAGGTTTTTGTATTAAAATTTACAACATTCGTAAAACTTTAGAACTAACAATCTTAATTGTTTTGTTTTTTTTCGGGTTAAATTAAAAATGTTTTTCAAAGTTTAAAAATGGCTATTAAAACTACGTAGTTTATCTAATTGATTTCTATTATTGGACTCATAATATCAATATTCTAATAGGTCTTAATTTACAATTTTCCAACTTTTTTTGGAATGTTGGATTGAAATAAGTCAGACCTTACTGTCTTGGGATATGATCAATTCAATATTTTGAAAATAAATTATTTTTCAGAAACGGCTTATGATATTAACCTGAGATTTTTACTAGTGCAAGATATATTCATTAAGTATTGAATTTATAAGTTTGAAATAAATCCCTTAAAGAATAACAAAGGGGCGATTTTTTAAAGACCGTGTTTAATAAATATTGAAAAACAGTAAAACTTAACATCTTATTAAAAACGATTGAGACTTTTTAATAAATTAATTCTAATTAATAGTGTTTGTTATTATTATTGTATTTAGTCTCATATTTGTGTGTTTGAAATATTTTGTTTTATTTCGCAGTAAAAAGTACGTTTTTTATTTTTTTTTCAAGAGTTATCGCCAAATTTTTGCAAAATTCAAATTCGTGATTACAAATTGTGTAATTTATGTCATCGAATTTCATTATTCGATTTTTAAAATTAGGATTCTAAAAGGCCCAAATTTGGATTTTACGAAAATCATTCGGGAAAATTCCATTTTGGTGTATATGCTTAAAAATTCATATTTTGAAAACTGTTGGAGATATTCGGCTGAAATTTTTACTAAAGGAAGATAAATTAATAATCTATCTAATTTAAAAGATTGAAGTAAAGCCCTTAAGGTATAACAGAACTATGATTAATAAACCTTTGGTTTAATATGTATAACAATAAAAAAAAACTGAAAAGCTTATGGATATGCTGTTAAAAACACTCTTGAGAATGTTTAAGCAATTAATTATTACTAATGTTATTAATTATTATTGTTATATTTAGTTCTACATTCGTGCTTTTGAAAATGTTCGTTTTAAGTAGGTTTTTAATTTTTTTTAAGGGTTGTTTCAAAGCTTTTGCTAAATCTACTACCTCAGCTAATAGCAACCTAAAATGCATTGTTATTTTTAATTCTAAAAAGTTTTTTATTAGTGCCTTAAAAACCAGTTTTTTGTGTTTTTTTTCGGGTTAAAATCGAGATTTTTTTCAAAATTCAAAAACGGCATATGAAACTATATAATTTATTGAATCGATTACCATTTTTCAATTTTCGAAAACGTAAAATTCAAAGTGCGTTTTTTTTTTCAAAAACGTTCCACATCATTCGATAAGAATTTCATTGCATCGGCAATAAAAGGTAAACGTCCGATTTTTACGAGTACTAGTACAATCGGCCAGCTGTGCGTTGTGTAGTTCTAATAATCTAATCGCCAATATTCGCACAATCACACTTGTTCTGGTCTACTTTCGCACATTTTGAGTAATATTTGCGCGTTAACTTTCCATTCAGTATTTCGCGAGCTTCTGTAGTGTATGGTTGTGCGAATTGTTGTTCGGCAGGAGCTTCGGGCTTTGTGAATATCTACTCCTAAGATAAGATTTTTGGTTTTTAATTTATTTTTGCTAAATCACAACTCTTAATTTGAATTTAATTATTTCATATTGAATTCTTTGATTTATGATAAGAGTAACTTTCTTAATCAAAATTAAGGGTTGTGATTCTATGTTTATTGATATCCTTTGTGCTTTATTGTATTTTGATGTGCTATTATATAATATATGTGTAATTCAAAAAGCGCAGCCGTTCTGCAGTGACCGAATTCGCATCTCCGCTGGGGCCGTGCCATTGAAATGCGCACCCACGAGCTTTGTTAAGGCAACGTACTGCTTCGAGAAAACTTAAGAGGGATACCTACCCGTCTTAAAGTTTCTGCTGCGGGGCAACGGTACGGGCGGAAGGCTTGAAAATGAAGGTAGGCGTCGCCAATTGAAGGTATATCATCGACCTAAATCGGCATGAGAGTATTCATTTAGTTTTACTCTAGAATATTAGCTCAATGATTTCAGAGCGGATGAAATTCAGATTTTCTGCTACTCCCGCATTGTAATTTATATTTCTTATTTCTGTAAGCTTGGTTAAAGGTTTAAAGGCTATTACCGGATTTACATGGGAAAAGTGCCCCCGTAGATAATGAACTGATTTTTTTTCTGTAATGCATCTTACCATTAATAATACTTTTGGAAATTTTAGTCCCCTAACTGTTATGGTTTTTGAATAAAACATTAATTTTAATTTTTTGAATTTTTTTTTTCAAAACGCCTATTTTGATTTGTGTCGCTTGAGATATGTTAGAGGCATATATTTGATCTATCATTTGAAAAAAACAATTTTAATTATTGCAAAAAATATAATTTTTGTGAATTAAAATTTTTTAAAGTGACATTTCGGTTACTTCTACATTAAGTACGCCTATAATTTTTTTACTAATAACTGCCTCATTTACTAATATATAATTATATATTTATTTCATATTTTCTGTTTGGGACAACATAGTCCAATATTCAAAAAACCAGATAACGGTGTAAATGTATTCAATACACACGCAATACCTACATACTAACTACTTTATTTCAGACAATGTCATTAATTCTATTTGTCATAAGTTAGAGATTTTCGAAAATAATAAATAGATTTAACAATACAAAAATTGTAATGATAGAATCTGCAATTCTAAAAAAAAATTATACAAATGATTTAGATTATTTTCAAGTTCTTCCAAATACATCTACGATCAGAAGTGGCGAAAATGTTTAAAAATTTTATAATTCAATGTCAAAAAACTTTATTTGACCGATGATATTAATATAGTAATAAATGAAAACAGTGTGGACCATTAATACAAATTTTTTTATTTATGTACCTTATAAAATTAAGTTTGTATTGATAGGTTTTAAAATTTTTTAATATTTCATTTATTAATTTTATATATGGTTATATTCTTGACATTGTCTGAAATACTAATGTAGTTAGTATGTATTGCGTATGTATTGAAATATGTTTACACCGCTATCTGATTTTTTGAATATTGAACTATGTTGTCCCAAACAGGAAATTTTGAAATAAATATATGTTGTAGATTAGTAAATAAACAATTACTAGTAAAAAATGGAAGGCGTCCCTAAAAGAGAAGTACCCAAAACATCACTTTAAAATATTTTAATTTATAAAAATGTAACAATGATCATCTTAATAATTTCACCACCTCTCTACACTGACCAATATTTCCAAGAATCGGCCTAATTGCATTTACATTTATTATTTTCTGTACAAAGACCACCTGCACACAACAACCACAACTTTGAGGAACGCTAGGTGATCAATGTACCCAGGTTTTCTGTACATAATTGTTTTTAAACTGGCGAGTATAAATTTTTTTTTTATATTGTACATTATACACATTTCCGCTATTTAAAAACAATCAAATTTGACTAATGCTACAGTGGTATAAAGTTAACCCCGTCATTAAAAATGTCTATAAGTGTTTGATACTAATTGACTGTATCAAGTCTACAATAACTGTAACTTAGGATATTTATGATACTTATGATAATTGAAATATCTAATATCTAGTTTTACAATTTTATTTTTCATCCCATTTGAATTCCAAGTTCAAGTTTTCGCTTCGTATCGTGAGGTATGTACAATTGCAAATTCAAGCAGAACGGTGAAATTCAAAAATATGCTCCGTCAAGATCTAGCTGTACAGTCAAAAGTTAAAGTTAGAAGCTTTGAAATATAAAATCACAGATTTTCTTAAAGTAGTGTACATAAGGCGTGCCTAACGGACTTCGTGCAATTATCCGCCAGGGACCGCGTCTTACCAACAGCATAAATTGAGTAAATTTTACGTAACAGAGGTTCCGTAGTCCTCAAAGATTTTGATTAAAAAATTAATTTTTTTAAATAAATTATACATTACAAGACGGACAAAAGACCAATCTATGCCTCTCTAGTATTATTTTTTTCGATTTTTTGATTTTATCATAGAAAATTTATTACTTAAAAAATATCCAAATTGTACTACTTTACCATAAAAATTTCAATATTTAGAAACAAAAATTGAAAAAACAATACTAGAGAGGCATAGATCTGTCCTTTCCAATTCTAAACGACATTTTTGTTTTTGAAAAAAACGTTTTTTTGAAGTGATTTTAAGGGGATTACGGAGGTACGATTTGCGCTCTTTTTCAGGCAGTAGGGATCCCTCTTAACATTTGGTTTTATTTTCCCAACAAACATTTGTAATTTCGGTAATCGAGATTATTACGGTTTAATTAATTGTCAGTGACTGGTTGTTCATTAAATATTTATATAGCCGGAAACTTGAAAACATCGGGGGCGCCGAACTGCATTAAATTTCCAAGGAAAATTCAATAACTTCAGAAGTCGGTCCAATATACACTCAAACTCACTTTTTTAGGGTGAATTGGTTTCTGAAGAATATTTGTTTAAAAACTACTGTAAAAAAATACACAAATATCCGAAATTATAAATCGCGTTCAAAAATTTCTTAAATTAAGAGAGGTATCTCCTTGCTACCCAATGTGCGGTATTGACATCGCCAAGGGTTGTGTATTTCAACCACATTTTAACATGTAATTTTTATTTCTTTAGGACCTACAATTTTTTTTCAACTTTTACACAAAGGCATTGGAGTTGTGTTGGGGGTCGAAAAATGTAACTTCTTCCCCTAAACTTAATGCCTTTTGAAGACACCTTCAATTATGTCAAAATTTCTGATTCATTGTGTTATGCATTCGTTTGGCAAATTTAATCACAATTTCTTCGGGCGGGCGACGGCTATCTGCTTTCCCAGGCCTTTGTGTTCAAGTAAACAACTTTCTATTAACATAAAGAGTTTTAATCAAAATTGCCATAATTTTGATTCTAACTCTAGTTGTGGCTCTAATTAACAAATATTAATTCTTTGATATTTGTTAATTAATGCTACAACTACTCTTGGGCAAATAAATAAAAAAACCTACCCCTTAATTCACAAAAAAAATCGTAGCGCCCTTATTTTCGATCCAATTATTACAAACGACACGCATTCGAAATCCTGAGGCGTTTTTACATAAGATACATGTAAAATACGTATAGGGCGCATCGTAAATTTTTCGAACATAAAAAATTGCAATTTTAGGAGCTCTTTTTTGCACTTTTTTTGACTTTAAAAAAATTGTAGCGCCGTTATTTGTGCAAGGATTTTTAAAAACTATTCAGATTCGGATTTGGCAGCCTTTTTGGCTTCGGATAGGCCTCAGAAATCATAGGCGTGCTATTCCAAAGCTTTGGGAAAACGTTTTGAAAAAACAAAATCGATGGGTTTTAACCCATGTTTTTTTGGCCTAAAAATGAAAAAAATAGAATTGCTTTATATTGCAAGGGGATGTTTCTACGTACCCCTAGTAACCATAGCCGGTGTCATTTCCCGGCGCTCTCGCTTAAAATAAAAATTTTCGATAAAACTAAATAAATAAAAATGTACCCTTGATTCAAAAAAAATCGTAGCGCCTTATTTTCGATCCAATCATTACAAACGACACGGATTCGAAATCCTGAGGCGTTTTTACATAAGATACATGTAAAATACGTATAGGGCGCATCGTAAATTTTTCGAACATAAAAAATTGCAGATTTAGGAGCTCTTTTTTGCACTTTTTTTGACTTTAAAAAAATTGTAGCGCCGTTATTTGTGGACGGATCTTTAAAAACTATTCAGATTCGGATTTGGCAGCCTTTTTGGCTTCGGATAGGCCTCAGAAATCATAGGCGTGCTATTCCAAAGCTTTGGGAAAACGTTTTGAAAAAACAAAATCGATGGGTTTTAACCCATGTTTTTTGGAAAAATGAAAAAATAGAATTGCTTTATATTGCAAGGGATGTTTCTACGTACCCCCAGTAACCATAGCCGGTGTCATTTCCCGGCGCTCTCCTTAAAATAAAAATTTTCGATAAAACTAAATAAATAAAAATGTACCCCTTGATTCAAAAAAATCGTAGCGCCTTCATTTTCGATCCAATCATTACAAACGACACGGATTCGAATCCTGAGGCTTTTTACATAAGATACATGTAAAATACGTATAGGGCGCATCGTAAATTTTTCGAACATAAAAATTGCAATTTTTGGAGCTCATTTTGCACTTTTTGAAATTTCAAAAATTGTAGCGCCGTTATTTGTGGACGGATCTTTAAAACTATTCAGATTCGGATTTGGCAGCCTTTTGGCTTCGGATAGGCCTAAGAAATCATAGGCGTGCTATTCCAAAGCTTTGGGAAAACGTTTTGAAAACAAAATCGATGGGTTTTAACCCATGTTTTTTGGCCTAAAAATGAAAAAATAGAATTGCTTTATATTGCAAGGGATGTTTCTACGTACCCCTAGTAACCATAGCCGGTGTCATTTCCCGGCGCTCTCGCTCTAAAATAAAAATTTTCGATAAAACTAAATAAATAAAACATGTACCCTTGATTCACAAAAAATCGTAGCGCCTTATTTTCGATCCAATCATTACAAACGACACGGATTCGAATCCTGAGGCTTTTTACATAAGATACATGTAAAATACGTATAGGGCGCATCGTAAATTTTTCGAACATAAAAATTGCAGATTTAGGAGCTCATTTTGCACTTTTTGAAATTTCAAAAATTGTAGCGCCGTTATTTGTGGACGGATCTTTAAAACTATTCAGATTCGGATTTGGCAGCCTTTTGGCTTCGGATAGGCCTAAGAAATCCCTAGGCGTGCTATTCCAAAGCTTTGGGAAAACGTTTTGAAAAACAAAATCGATGGGTTTTAACCCATGTTTTTGGCCTAAAAATGAAAAAATAGAATTGCTTTATATTGCAAGGGATGTTTCTACGTACCCCTAGTAACCATAGCCGGTGTCATTTCCCGGCGCTCTCCTGTAAAATAAAAATTTTCGATAAAACTAAATAAATAAAACATGTACCCCTTGATTCAAAAAAAATCGTAGCGCCTTATTTTCGATCCAATCATTACAAACGACACGGATTCGAATCCTGAGGCGTTTTTACATAAGATACATGTAAAATACGTATAGGGCGCATCGTAAATTTTTCGAACATAAAAATTGCAATTTAGGAGCTCTTTTGCACTTTTTGAAATTTAAAAATTGTAGCGCCGTTATTTGTGGACGGATCTTTAAAACTATTCAGATTCGGATTTGGCAGCCTTTTGGCTTCGGATAGGCCTAAGAAATCATAGGCGTGCTATTCCAAAGCTTTGGGAAAACGTTTTGAAAAACAAAATCGATGGGTTTTAACCCATGTTTTTTGGCCTAAAAATGAAAAAATAGAATTGCTTTATATTGCAAGGGATGTTTCTACGTACCCCTAGTAACCATAGCCGGTGTCATTTCCCGGCGCTCTCGCTGTAAAATAAAAATTTTCGATAAAACTAAATAAATAAAACATGTACCCCTTGATTCAAAAAAAAAATCGTAGCGCCTTCATTTTCGATCCAATCATTACAAACGACACGGATTCGAAATCCTGAGGCGTTTTTACATAAGATACATGTAAAATACGTATAGGGCGCATCGTAAATTTTTCGAACATAAAAAATTTCAGATTTAGGAGCTCTGTTTTGCACTTTTTTTGACTTTAAAAAAATTGTAGCGCCCTTATTTGTGGACGGATCTTTAAAAACTATTCAGATTCGGATTTGGCAGCCTTTTTGGCTTCGGATAGGCCTCAGAAATCATAGGCGTGCTATTCCAAAGCTTTGGGAAAACGTTTTGAAAAAACAAAATCGATGGGTTTTAACCCATGTTTTTTTGGCCTAAAAATGAAAAAAATAGAATTGCTTTATATTGCAAGGGGATGTTTCTACGTACCCCTAGTAACCATAGCCGGTGTCATTTCCCGGCGCTCTCGCTGTAAAATAAAAATTTTCGATAAAACTAAATAAATAAAACATGTACCCCTTGATTAAAAAAAAATCGTAGCGCCTTCATTTTCGATCCAATCATTACAAACGACACGGATTCGAAATCCTGAGGCGTTTTTACATAAGATACATGTAAAATACGTATAGGGCGCATCGTAAATTTTTCGAACATAAAAAATTGCAGATTTAGGAGCTCTTTTGCACTTTTTGACTTTAAAAATTGTAGCGCCGTTATTTGTGGACGGATCTTTAAAAACTATTCAGATTCGGATTTGGCAGCCTTTTTGGCTTCGGATAGGCCTCAGAAATCATAGGCGTGCTATTCCAAAGCTTTGGGAAAACGTTTTGAAAAAACAAAATCGATGGGTTTTAACCCATGTTTTTTTGGCCTAAAAATGAAAAAAATAGAATTGCTTTATATTGCAAGGGATGTTTCTACGTACCCCTAGTAACCATAGCCGGTGTCATTTCCCGGCGCTCTCGCTGTAAAATAAAAATTTTCGATAAAACTAAATAAATAAAACATGTACCCCTTGATTCAAAAAAAATCGTAGCGCCTTCATTTTCGATCCAATCATTACAAACGACACGGATTCGAAATCCTGAGGCGTTTTTACATAAGATACATGTAAAATACGTATAGGGCGCATCGTAAATTTTTCGAACATAAAAAATTGCAGATTTAGGAGCTCTTTTTTGCACTTTTTTTGACTTTAAAAAAATTGTAGCGCCGTTATTTGTGGACGGATCTTTAAAAACTATTCAGATTCGGATTTGGCAGCCTTTTTGGCTTCGGATAGGCCTCAGAAATCATAGGCGTGCTATTCCAAAGCTTTGGGAAAACGTTTTGAAAAAACAAAATCGATGGGTTTTAACCCATGTTTTTTTGGCCTAAAAATGAAAAAAATAGAATTGCTTTATATTGCAAGGGGATGTTTCTACGTACCCCTAGTAACCATAGCCGGTGTCATTTCCCGGCGCTCTCGCTGTAAAATAAAAATTTTCGATAAAACTAAATAAATAAAACATGTACCCCTTGATTCAAAAAAAATCGTAGCGCCTTCATTTTCGATCCAATCATTACAAACGACACGGATTCGAAATCCTGAGGCGTTTTTACATAAGATACATGTAAAATACGTATAGGGCGCATCGTAAATTTTTCGAACATAAAAAATTGCAGATTTAGGAGCTCTTTTTTGCACTTTTTTTGACTTTAAAAAAATTGTAGCGCCGTTATTTGTGGACGGATCTTTAAAAACTATTCAGATTCGGATTTGGCAGCCTTTTTGGCTTCGGATAGGCCTCAGAAATCATAGGCGTGCTATTCCAAAGCTTTGGGAAAACGTTTTGAAAAAACAAAATCGATGGGTTTTAACCCATGTTTTTTTGGCCTAAAATGAAAAAATAGAATTGCTTTATATTGCAAGGGATGTTTCTACGTACCCCTAGTAACCATAGCCGGTGTCATTTCCCGGCGCTCTCGCTGTAAAATAAAAATTTTCGATAAAACTAAATAAATAAAACATGTACCCCTTGATTCAAAAAAAATCGTAGCGCCTTCATTTTCGATCCAATCATTACAAACGACACGGATTCGAAATCCTGAGGCGTTTTTACATAAGATACATGTAAAATACGTATAGGGCGCATCGTAAATTTTTCGAACATAAAAAATTGCAGATTTAGGAGCTCTTTTGCACTTTTTGACTTTAAAAAATTGTAGCGCCGTTATTTGTGGACGGATCTTTAAAACTATTCAGATTCGGATTTGGCAGCCTTTTTGGCTTCGGATAGGCCTCAGAAATCATAGGCGTGCTATTCCAAAGCTTTGGGAAAACGTTTTGAAAAAACAAAATCGATGGGTTTTAACCCATGTTTTTTTGGCCTAAAATGAAAAAATAGAATTGCTTTATATTGCAAGGGATGTTTCTACGTACCCCTAGTAACCATAGCCGGTGTCATTTCCCGGCGCTCTCGCTGTAAAATAAAAATTTTCGATAAAACTAAATAAATAAAACATGTACCCCTTGATTCAAAAAAATCGTAGCGCCTTCATTTTCGATCCAATCATTACAAACGACACGGATTCGAAATCCTGAGGCGTTTTTACATAAGATACATGTAAAATACGTATAGGGCGCATCGTAAATTTTTCGAACATAAAAAATTGCAGATTTAGGAGCTCTTTTTTGCACTTTTTGACTTTAAAAATTGTAGCGCCGTTATTTGTGGACGGATCTTTAAAAACTATTCAGATTCGGATTTGGCAGCCTTTTTGGCTTCGGATAGGCCTCAGAAATCATAGGCGTGCTATTCCAAAGCTTTGGGAAAACGTTTTGAAAAAACAAAATCGATGGGTTTTAACCCATGTTTTTGGCTAAAAATGAAAAAATAGAATTGCTTTATATTGCAGGGGATGTTTCTACGTACCCCTAGTAACCATAGCCGGTGTCATTTCCCGGCGCTCTCGCTCTAAAATAAAAATTTTCGATAAAACTAAATAAATAAAACGTACCCCTT